>CM053566.1:20150709-20418134 GCA_028646485.1 Cryptoprocta ferox | reverse complement strand
TGCGCCTGGGTGGTTAAGTATCTGACTTCAGCTCAGGTCATGATCTCACAGTTCATGGGTTCAAGCCCCACATCGGGCTGTCAGCACAGATCCCTCTTCAGATCCTCTGTCCCCTTCTCTCTCTGCCTCTCCCCCGCTTGTGCTCTCTCTCTCTCTCTCTCTCTCTCAAAAATAAATTAACATTTAAAAAAAAGAAGATTAAAAAAAATATGCCTAGTTACATTGCCATCTCCCTTCCCTCACCCAGATGCCCAGAGAGGGGTGGTGACTTGCCAAAGATCACCGAGGGCAGGTGCAGAGGTACAGAGTAGCAGCAGCTTAACTGTGGTGTCAGGGGGAGGAAGGGCTACCAAGTGAAAGGGTGGCCAGGGGCCTGCTCCTTCCCTGGGCCCAGCCCTCGGGGGCCAGAGTGAGTGCTGGGTCCTGCCCACAAATGAATGTGGAACACCTTCTAGGTTCTAGGCACTATACATGGAACAGTGACCAGGACCAGCAATGGCTCCTGCCCTTCAGAATAGATAGGAAACCATCACCACATATACAAGCAAGGTAAATTCAGACCATGGTAAGTGCCATATCAAGGAGATAAAATAGCATGGGGGGTGGGGTGCTGGGGGCTACCTCAGCTTCACTACCAAGGGAAGAAAGGCCTGAGAGGTAGTGTGTGGGTTAAGATCTGAATGGCAAGAATATCATGGGGAGAAGAAATAAGAAGTACAAATAAAAACAGCTGGTATATTTGCTATGTTCCAGGCTCTGTTCAAGGCCCCCTCACACGAATTAGCTCATTTAATCTCATCAAAGGCATATGAGGTAGTAGATTATCAGTGCCATCTTATGGAAAGGAAATTGAGGCATGGAGGTCAAGTAACCTTGGTAGGTGATGGAGCCAGGACGTGAACCCAGGTAGTCTGACTCCAGAATCGGGGGGTGGGGGGCTCATCCCATGCCATTCTGCTTCTCAAAGGCACTGACCTGCCCTGAACAAGTCTGACTGTAGAATCTGGATTCTATCTTGGCTGAAGGGTACAGGTGTAGAAATGAAAACCCACTCTGCCCAAGAGCAGTCTCCAGGCTCATGCCAGTTAGTCCAGAGCCAGGGCAGGGTCTCCAGCACCCTTCCTGCCCTCCTCCACTCTCTCTTTCACTCTGGGGGAGTCCTGAAGTCCCTGCTCCCTGCCCCCAGCTTCTGGGTTCACAGCTAACTGGGCCACCTCATTCTAAAGGGATTTGACTCCCTGGGACAACTGGAGACGGGTGAGAAAGGGCTTAGGGATTAGACAATGATAGCTGGGAAAGTAAAGGACTTAATTAGCGGGGTTCGGGTGTGGGAAGTGGGGCGGGGAGGGGATTTATGTCTTCACAAAGCCAGGGTGAACTGAGGAAGTGAAGAGGAAGTTGGCACCTTGGGAGGAGCTAGGCAGGCTCAGTTTCTCCTGTTCTGTTATGCCTTCAGAATTAACACATAATAGTACTAATAATCCCTCACACTTGTGCACCCGTCACTTTTTTAGCCATTATTTCACTTGGAATTCTCACAGCAACCCTGGGAGAGAGGTAAGGATTATTTTTCTTCCCAGGGAACAGGCACCTGGAGAAGGCAGGTGATTTTGTCCTCTGAGAAGCTGGGGTTTGTCTCCAGGCTTCCTTGCTCTCACTGCATTACTGCAGGGTCAGGGAGGCCACAACAGGGGCCAAGGAGCTGCCTCAGGGGAGGAACCCCCACTGCTACTTCCTAGCCTGATGTCCTTGAAGACTCCTGCCCTCCTCACTGGGGGCTGGGGAGGAGAGGCAAGAGTAAGGAAATAGAGGGGTTGTGGGCAGTTGGGCAGGGCTGGGGCTTGGACCTGAGGAGCCTGGCAAGGAGGCTCCTTATCCCACCCCTTCTCCTACACATACCCTGCCCTCCCCAAGGGAGATCCATTTGTGGCCCTTCAGCCTTCAAAGATACTTTCCACCCACAGTCTGAATTTACCCTAGCAGAGGTTCCAGTCTTGTTCAACACCAAGGATGCTGAGGCCCCAAAAGGAAAAAGACTTCCCCACCCCTGCCATCTGCACAGAGCATCCCCAGCTCAAGGGTCTTAGAATAGCTCCTCCTCACCACTCAAAGGTCCTTCCAGACCCCTGCCCCTCCTACATGCATGTACCCCCAAGCCCTGATTCTTTATCTGACTCCCTACTAGCCCTTTTCACTTCTCCACAGCCCTAGCTCAGTCTGGGCATGCCCCCCAACCCCCATACTGTAAGTCCATGAGGCAAGCTTTCCTACTCCAGGATTACCACAGTGCTCAGTTAAATATGGGAAGGAAGCAAGAAGGAAGGGAGAAAGGAAGGAAGCAAGGAAGGAAGGAAGGAAGGAAGGGAGAGAGGAGGGAAAGAAAAAAGGGGAGAGTGAATGGTTTCCAGGCCTCCTGCTTCCTCCAAAATGGTGGACTCATGCTCAATCTTCAGGTCTCTTGACCGGGTGTGGAGCTTCCTGACTGCACCAATATGGTGGTGCTGGCCACACTATACTGGAATGACCTGTTGCCTTAGCCATTCTCCCTATGGACCAGGAACTCCTTGAGGGCAGGACCTGGTTGGCCTTGTTCTCTGAGGTGTCCCCATGCTTGGTGACATGCCTGTTACCTAAATACTCATGGAGCCAAGGCATGAAAGGTGCTCTGGCTCCCAGTTCCCGTCAGGAGCTGAAGCCTGGACCACCTGGAGGAGAGTGCAGGCAGGTACAGGAGTCAGTCTATCACCGTTGCTTCCTCATTCTGCTGCTGTCACCTCTACTGTCAGGGCCATGTCATCCTTGGTAGTGCAGATTTCTTCATTCCTTCCCCCACTTTGTTGGAAAAAAACTTAAGGCAACTGAAACTCTGCATGGCAGGCTTGGGATAAGGAGAGGAGGCATGGAGGCTGGAGTCAGGGCCCTTCTGCATGGTCACAAGGGCTTTCTAGAAAGTTCTCCTGTCTGGCCCCATGGAAGTAGAGTGTTCCACAAATATTTGTTGAAGGGTTTCAAAGACTGTTAACTCTCGAACCACTGTGCCAATCTCAGCACCACCCCTTTCCTGCTGGCACCAGAGAATCAGAGGACAACGCACCCAGGGGCCTCTGATCTGGAGGTCAGTGCCCTTGTTTTAGAGAAGAGTCAACTAAGGCCCAGAGGTCAAGGCAGATAGCCCCGGAGAGCACACCCCCTCTCCCCAGTGCTCATTGCTAAATAACGACTGTAGCACATTTACTCAAGAACACAGTCAAAATCCTGACTCTGAGGAGCCTGAGTGGCTCAGTCAGTTAAGCATCAGACTCTGGATTTCAGTTCAGGTCATGATCTCACAGTTCATGAGATTGAGCCCTGAGTAGGGCTCTGCACTGACAGCATGGAGACTACTTGGGATTCTCTCTCTCCCTCTCTCTGCCCCTCCTCTGCTCATTCTCTCTCTCAAAAATAAGTAAATAAACTTAAAAAAAAAAAAAAAGAAAGAAAGAAAGCCCTGGCTCTGGACTCCCAGTCCAGTGCTCCTGCCCATGCCAATAGCCATGTCACAGAGGAATCTCAGTCCTGGGACACTGACTCCCAAGACTAGAACCATTAGTGACCCCACATTCCTTCTAGACCTCCTAGGCCCAGAAGCCTTCTTCCAGCTGTTAACATCACCTTGCCTGGCAAAGTATACTCGGCACAGCACACTCGTGACAGACCTGACAAGCAGTGGGGCTTGGATCTCACCTCAGGCCTGCCTGACTGAAAATGCTGGGCTCTTCCTGTTGGGTCAGGCCATTACTTGATAGTCACCACTGCAATACAGAGTAGTCAGTGTCAAGTTCAGGAGAGAGGGGCTACTGTTTGGCAGGGCTCATGTTAGATTGGTTAGATCAGGGAGAGGTTCTTGGAAACAGCATTTGATTGGGGTTTTGATGGCCTGGGAGGATCTGGCAGGAGGAAATAGGAGAGAGAAGAAGCTTTGACAGAGGCAGGAGGGCCAAGGTATGTCTGAGGGTCAGGACAGAGCTTCTTTGACTAAGTGTGTGGAGGGGAGGAGTGGCAGTGAAGGCCACAAAGGACACTGGGCCAAGATAGGTCTTGGCCTTGAATGCAAGTCAATGAGACTGAGCTGATGCCTGAAGGAACTAGGGAGCCACTGCAGATTCTTGAGTAGGGGAACAATATACCTAGTAAGGAGAGAGAATTGCTGGACAGAGGTAGGCGGATAGAGAAAAGGTGGGGATGTGGAGGAGGAGCTCTCTGTTAGTAACCAGCTCAGAGGAATTTACCAGAATATTATTCTAGGATTTATATTATCAGATTAACTAGCTCTTCCATAGTGGGCCAGAGATAGATAAGGTTCAGTGGAGGAAGGAGAAGCAGGTAGTCACAGGACCTAGAAAAGGCAGACCAGAAGAAGGGTACTTCATTTAGACCTTTATTGTGGGTAACTCCAGATTCCGGGGGCTTGTTTGGGGCTGAGGGTAATTTCCTGCTGGGTAAATGTTTTCCTTGTGTTTCCCTGGGGTAGCCTGTGTAGGTAACTCCGAGGCTAGTCCACACCCCAGCCTGTGGGTGCCTGGAAGCATTGGGCCCAGAAGCCAGAGACTTGGGTGCAAGTCCTAAATTTGCACATATTCTTACAGGATCACTTCTCTCTCTAGGTTCCTCAGTAAATCACCTGACTTAGAGCGTCACTCACCATAGGCTTCAATGAAAAGTTAGATCTGAAAGTGACTTGTAAAATGTAAAATGCTGTAAAGGGGATATTCTACTATTTTCCTTTGAATGGGCCCTACATCTTGCCCCTGGAAGGGTCTTATATAAGGATTTCAGCCACATGCCCAACAAGGAAGGCAGCCTTGTTCTGCCCTAAGCCAGAAAGTGATGATTCTTTCTTTAACTAGGGCAGAACTCCTGGGACAACATAAAAACTCCTCCCAGAGGTGGGGGTTGGGGACTTCTCAGTCACAGAGCTGAATCCAAGACCCTCAACTCTGCACCCTGTAGCAGACCTTCATGGTACAGGCCATGTCAGGTGTAGAGCAAAGACCTCCCAGGTGTCTTTAACAGGCCTGCTTTAGCCAATGTCTGCCTTCTAACTGGGATCGTCCTGCTTTCTACTCTCCTGGAGACCTGAGTATAGAGCTGGCAGGGACCCTGCTCTGAGAGGTGGGATGCCCACAAGCTCCTGGGCCTAACTCTGCATGAATTCCAGGCAGTAAGCGGCAGTTTTCCACGTGAAGGGGAATCCTAAATCTTCCACCAGGCAAGTTCTCCACATCTGTCATGTCACTAACGATTTTGGGTTGTGCTCTCTCTGGGCTTCCGTTTCCACAGCTGTCAGGTGAGGTGAGCTGCCTGATCCCTGAATGATCTCTGCTTATGTCTCCTTCCCTGGGCTCCCTCAGCAACGGGCTCTGTGCCTATTGGAGCATTTCTTACATTCATTCATTCAGCATACATTTATTGAACAGCCCCTGTGTGTAGGATGCTGTGTTGAGGGTAGGGGGCTTGTGGGGATTCAGAGATGAGTAAACCAGGGTGATGTGCCCAAGGACCTCATGGTCTAACAGGGCTGATGCTACTAAGCAGGGCCACACTGTGGTTCTGCCAGTCCCCCCTGCCTATTCTTCCTCTCTCCTCCTCTCTAGCGGTAGCCATGCTTCCCATCAACCACCCAAACTTTGCTTATGCCATTGTGCCCGAAGGGAATGAATGGATTTCCTTTCCATTTCCTCCCTACCCCATATTTTAGGGTGCAGCTCCAATGTCACTCCCTCCACAAAGCCTTCTAAGATTCTTCTAACCAAAAGCAAATTCTCCTCCTTATCTTCCCAGCCACTTGCTTTCTTTGGAACATTTATCTCTCTCTTATATTCTAGGTGATGGTGCCTGCATCTTATCTTTGGAAGGCAAGATGGTGTCTGATTCATTTCAGGGTTCCCAGAATAGTGCCTAGGGCCTGGCACACAGTAGGAGCAAAGAATGGTCCAGGGTATGTGAGCAGCTGCTACCACATAGGTAGGAAGAGAATATGTAGTGTGTGTGTGTGTTAGTGGGTGGGGCAGACAGAGAGAGGAGGCTGTTGAACACAGAAAGGAGGAAAGGGCTTCATTGTATGAGGAAGGGGCTGTGAGACATGGCAAGACAGTCAGTTGGCCCTGAAGCATCCATCATACAAGTCAGACTTGCAATTATAGAAACCCAGAGCTCTGGCCCCTGGGCAGGAGCGGGGGAAGCAGATAAGTTGATAGGAAGCCTGCTTTCATTGAGCCGTGGCTTTACTGTGGCTTCCTCCATGTCCATCCTACATCCCCACCCAGAGGCCAAAGCCTGGCCAGGCAGGCGGCAAAGGGAGGCTGTGCAGGGCAGACTAGGGAGTGGTCACAGAAGCAAACCCTTTGTTAGGCACGGTGTATAAAGCACGGAGTGACTTATGTACATTAGCTCCTTTGATCCTCTCAAGCTGACTTGAAATCCAGATCATCACCTCCATGTTGTGAATGAAGAAGCTTGGGTGCACAGAGGTGAAGTGGCTTACTGAAGTCCAACAGAGAGAGTGGAAGATTTAGGATTCAAACCCAGGTCTTCTGATTCCCAGAGAGGAAGCAATCCTCTCTGCCTGCTGAGGAGCAGCCCTTGGAGAGCTGGGAAGGTCAGAAGCAGAGGTCAGGGCCCTGGGTTGGAGACCAGGTCTGTGGTTCCTTGTCCCCTAGGCCTGCCTGCCTCACAGGTGGAGGGGAAGTCTGTCGACATTGAGAGGCCCCAAGGTGGATTGGCAGCAGAGGTCCAAAACCCTTAGCAAAGAGAAAGAAGGCAGGGGCTCCAGAGGGAAACGGCCAGTTCCACGGTTCATCGCAGGGCAATGTCTAGGCTTCAGGACTTGGCTCCCCCCACAGCGGCACCAGGCGATCTCCCTACCATCTGGGGGAGTGAGGTTCTGCCCTAAGGGGTCTGATTGCAGGAGAGGTCATTAGATAGCACCTAGCTGGGGAAACTGAGGCCCAGGGAATCAGGTGTCTCGTCCAAGGTCCTAAGGCGAGCTAAGGATAAATTTGAGACCACAACCCAGATTTTCTGACCTTCTAATGTCCATTGGCCTCGGCCCGGGTGGGGCACTCCTGGTGGCCTCCTGCCTGGGTCTCCGACTTCAGAAGGGCCCAGGGCGACGCGCCAGAGGCTCCCGCGCCCAGCGCATCCCTCCCTACTCCACCCCTCGGGATCCTTTAAGAGGCGGGGCTTGGCGGCCAGCCCCGAGGCCCGGGCAAAAGGATGGGACTTTACTCCAGTGGCAGAGAACAAGCCCGTGCTCCATCAGCTGCCGCAACCGCCGCGCCCGGGCCGGAGCCACGATGAGCGGCAGAGTCGGCGATCTGAGCCCCAAGCAGAAGGAGGCACTGGCCAAGGTGAGTCCTCACCCTGACCGGACCCCCACCCCCGGCCCGGGGCCTCACCTTCCAGCGGCTGCGAGCCGGGAAGGAACTGGGCGGGGGGCGAGCGACGGTGCGGGACCGCCGGGCGGCTCGGGGAGCTGCGGCCGGCAGCACCTGGCGCCTCGCGCCCCTCTCCCCGAGGCCTGGCCCTCCCTCCCTCCGCCCGCCGAGGAGGCCCCGGGGAAGTTTGGCCACCCTTGCCTCAGCCCCGAGCGAGACCTTGGCGGTGCCACCTGGGAAGAAGTGGTTGCTTGGAAGCCCTCGGAGGTAGCTGAGGGCACAAAGGCAATATTCATTCTCAAGACTGGCACCCGGGCCCTGGGGGCTGGGGCTGGGGCTGGGCCCCAGGTTTCCTCGCATTTCCGGGAGGTTTTCCTCTTACGGGGGTGGCGGTGCCCAGAACAGGGCCCTGACAGCTCTGATACTTGGAGAGCCCCTTCTGGGGCACCAAGTCTCTCTGCCGACCTTGGGCAAAACCCGTCCTTTTCTGTGTGCTCCTTGATGAAACGAAATGAGGGATTGAACCCGATAATGTTGAAGGGAGCGCCCTCATGTGAAGCCTGGAATCCTATCAGCGACTCACTGAGTTGAGGTTAGTTAGTTAGTTGAGCTCAGACCAGCCCTCTCCTGTCCTGCAATCCAGGCCCCTCCCTGGGAATGGGGCAGATGCTCTTCAGAAGGCTAGAAGGTAAGCCTGGCTTTGCTTTGGCACCTGGGCAGAGGAGGGGGCAGCAGTTTGAAAGCTAGACCCCCTCTCCACCAACTGAATCTATTTTTTGTTGCCCCTGAGAGGGGAAATTGGCTGTTCTTGGAGCCAGAACCCATTGAGTCCGGTCTGAAGGTTTGGAGGCTCCACAGCTGAGCAGTTTTCCATTGCTGGGCAAGGAGTGGGGGGCCAGATGTCTCCTGCCATGGCGGTGGGGCTGAGGCACCAACCCCATGAAGGCTCTGCCCCAGGCTGGGCCTCCCCCATCCCAGGGAGGCTGGATAGGGAGGTTTCAGGTTTTACTGCTGACCTGCAGGGGAATTCAGGCAGAGGAGGGATTAGGTGGTGATTAAGCTGGAAACCAGGGGCTGGGTAGGGTCCTTGGTGTGGGGTGGCTTCATGCCTGGGCCCTGATGAGCAGTTTCCCTGGGAGTCTGGGGGATGGGATGGGATGGTCTGAGTCCCTGGCTGACCTAGGCAAGGGCAGAGGTGGCAGGTCCTCATTGGTCCCCTCTGTGGCTGTCCTGTAGGCCAGTGAGTAGGGAAAGGTGAGTGGCTAGAAGCAGGAGGCATGGGGAGAGCACGTGGGGGTGTGCTCACCTACTTGGAGGTGGATGTGGTGTCCCTTGAGGTCACTGTCCACATCCCTTGTTTGGCACTCCCTGCACTTTCCCCCTTCATGGCTTCCTGTTGGAACTGTTCCCTCCACCTGGATTGCCCTCTTCCCTCCTCCTGCTGCCTTTGAAGTCCTTCAAGCCCAATGCAAATGCCATTTTTTGAAGTCATGTGAGACCACTGTCTTCCTGTCTTCCATAATCAAACTTTTCCCTCCCTCTGCTCCCCCAGCATATTGCTCTCCAGTCCATTACTAAAGGGCAGAAGACTACAGTGAAAAGAGTACACTCTGGCTTCGGACAGATCTGGTTTTGCATCCCAGCTCTGCTGATTACTAGCTGTTCAGCCTTGGGAATGTTACTTAGCCTTTCTGAGCTCTAATTTCCTCATCTGTAAAATAGGGACAGTGAAACCTCCAGGGACTCTGAGTGAGGCATGAATAAGATAAGTGCCAAGTTCAGTGCTGGGCACACAGGGAATGCTTGGCAAACTGACAGCTTTTACTGTGGCATGTGTCAGGTGCCAGAGTGTCTACTATCATAGTTAGCTGGGAACACATATGCCCACCTGGTACACTGGAGTGTGGAAGTGCACACAGCCAGACAGAGGTAGTGTCTTACTCCCTTCCTGCCTCCACTTTGCTATCCACTGAGGCAATACAGTGTGTTGTGCAGCCCACGTGCTCAGCCAGTGTTTACAGAGTTGACCCGTGTTGAAGAGGGTCTAGCAAAGTCCCTGTGGAGAGCCCCCGGCAGAGGGTGTTCAGGGCGGGACCTGCCGTTCACCCTACTGCCTCTCCCTGCAGTTTCGGGAGAATGTCCAGGATGTGCTGCCCACTCTGCCGAATCCAGATGACTATTTTCTCCTGCGCTGGCTCCGAGGTAAGGGATTTGGGGCTGCAGGAGGCTGGGGCAGTGGCTTGTGCTGGGTAACAGAATGGTACACTCTGGAAACCCTGCCCCTGACAATCTGAGAATCTGGAGAATTCAACCTTTAGAAACCAAAGGGCTCTTGGCAATTACATAACCTTGACCCTCCTTTTGGGTGGATAACAACACTGAGGCTCAGAGAGATGAAGTAACTTGTTCCAAGTCACACAGTGCTTGAGCTACAGGCAGAAAGAAGACTAGAGCTGGTGGGCAATGCCCTTGCCATCCATTTAAAGGAAGCACTCTCCTGATGGACTTGGGGAAATGGATTGAGGAAAAGCCTAGGAAGACCCAGCCACGTGGGTAGTCAGAGGCAGAGCCAAGTGTATAACCAGAGGACAGGCCCCTAGGAGAGTCCAGCCTCCTCTGTGGTTTTTTGGGATGGCAGGCCACCTACTGCCAGCAGTTTAGGCTTGAAAGAGGGGCAGAGTGCACAGGAAACATGGGGAGCACTCAGCCAAACTTAGGTTGACAAGACTGCCCTCAGGCCACTACCAGCCTCCAGAACCTCAAGTTCTAGTACTGGCTCTGCCCTGGCCTGACTATGGTACGTTGGCCAGGGGCACACATCTGCTTTAGGCTCCTCTCTGGTAGAACAAGACCAGACAGGGTACCCTGACTATTACAGGATGTAACATGACAGAACTCTGCAAGTGGTAATGAAATGTGCACGTTTCTATTAGCATCATAGTCCAACTCAGCTCCATGCCCCAACTCCTGAAATTTCTCTTTTTTTCCCTTTTCCTCTCCTGTGGTTCAAGTCACGTGCTACCCTCTCCAGTTCCTGTGACACACTTTTTTTTCCTTTATAGAAACTTTCTTACCAGACATTGAAATAATAGAGAAAATTCCACTCTGTTAGACTGGGAGAGATTCCATTGTGATGTAGAATCATAGCCTCAAATACTAAAGTACAAATCATGCCTGATTATTTATTTATAGAACAGACACACACATACACACCCTAGGGGTCTTGGCACAGGTGAAGAGGTTTATTTGTCTTTTCTGTCCAGAAAAGGTGCCAGTAAGCACCCCAGGGCAGGTGCAGCCAGGGAAGCGACACGGGGCCCTGTGTGCCTCTGGAAGTGACACTTGCCCTTTTCCTCCAAAAAAGCTCAGCCCACTCGGATTGTGTGGAGGGGACTGGTGCAATGGCATCAGTCCAGGGATGGAGGATGTTTTGCTGAAGGGCCTTCGCTAGAAGTGGGCGGGTAGGCAGCGTGGGAAGACTGTGCTGCCTTAAAGAGCCAGCTGCAAGATGATCAAACACCCCACTGAGCCGCTGTTAGGTAGAGACATGTGGTTTCAGAGAGCTGAACAAAATAACACAGCTCTTTTATCTAAGAGAAGGCCACCTGGGCTCCTGGCGCTTGGTTTCCCAGGCATTCCCAGCTCCCCAGTCCTGGGATAACCCCTCTCTTTGCAGGCATATGGAAGAGTATAGTCAGCCTTATTTGCCAGATAAGACAACCAAGGCTCAGAGAGGGGAAGGCACTTACCTGAAGGCACACAGCTAATGAGAAGCAGAATCGGGGCAGAAACCTAGGGCCCCAGACTCCCAGGCCAGCAGTCTCTCTAGTAAGCCACAGCTGCCCTCTGAAGACAAGCTCTGTCTCTTCAGACAGAGGAAGTGTCTCCTCTGCACTTTGTACCTTGCATTTCCTGGGCAGGAGTTCAGGCCTGGTCAGACTCTGCTATGAATTTCAATTACGGTTTTTGTTGCCTTTTTTTTTTTTAAAGGAAACATTTTCCCTTTCTACCTTTGATTCTAAAGGGAACATTTTCAAGGCTCATGCCAGCAGAATGTCTTTCTCTAACCTAGATGTGAGCTCGGGCTTCCACTGTTAGCCCCTTCCCCTCATATGGGTTCAGTTTTCTGCAGGCCTCCAGGTCCTGAGAGCAGGCACACAGATCTGTACTGCTTCCTCCTGACTGGGGCTGAGCTCTGGGCTCCCCAGCAAGGAGGGTCAGACGACAGCCAGATGAAGACAAGAACACTCTATGTGTGTGTGTATGTGTGTGTGAGGAGTAGGGGCAAAGGAGGTCTGAGTCTTATTCACCTGGACTAGGAAGTGATCAGATAAGAACCCAGGACAGCTGCTCCTGGGCCAGCTTCTCTGGCAGAGCCCTAAGCCACACTTTGAGCTGCCCCTGACCAGGGCAGCAGGAGCCGTGGAGAGCCCTGACTCAGCAGACATGGGGAGGCACCAGGCTGGGTCCTGTCAGGGCCAAGTGGCAACTTGGGGAGGGCCCTCAAAGAAGACGCTGGATGTTGGACTCCAGCAGATACTGGTTAACTGGAGAGCCACCTGGAGATAGGGGGGCTCACAGTTCACTACCACTCCTTCACAGACCAGCTGGGCTCCTCCATCATGGTAGCATGTTGCTTTGCATCTTCCATGTGTTTCTAGATCAATAGATGATTTAGTCGGAGATGTGCAGTATCTTGTCCAAGGTCAAACTTCGAGAAAGTGGAAGGACTGAGATGCAAACCCAGATTATGTTCCTCTAAAAGCTGCCCCTTGCTGCCATGATGGCACATGAATGGTGGCCATCAGAAGACACTTCCTAAGAATGAAGGCTGTTCAGTTCTACAAATGTGTGTCCAGCGTCAAGGACTGGGGTGGCATTGGTCAAATCTCACCGTTTGGGTGCAGAAGAGTGGACTGGATTTCATGATAGCAGAGTCAGGGAATGTGCTCGGCCACTCCCAGAGATCAGTGATTAAGGTGACAGTCCAGAGGGCAGCCCGTCTGGCCCAGCTTCCAGGACTGTCAGCAGATCTAGATACCAATCAGATCCACAGAGGACATACAGCTGGGAGGGACAGTTCATAGGTCAGTTGGCAAAATTGGTTGGAGTCTGGATCTCAAAAACTCTTTAGGGGATGAAACGAAGCTGACTGTAACAAGATGAAATCTGATAGGGATGGGTCCGGAAAACCACCTCACAACATATGGGATGGAGGCTTTGCAGCAGCACAGCTGAAAAGGATTTGGGGGTTTCAGTTGACTGTAAGCTCCATCTGAGTTAAGGGTGTGACTGTTGCCAAGAAAGTTTTTAGGCTTTATTGGAGAAAGGTAGACAACACCTGGTGCTGTGCCCAGTTCTGGACTGCACACTTTAAGAAGGGCACTAGCAAAGTGGGAAACTTCTTTTTTTTTTAATTTTTTAAATGTTCATTCATTTTTTGAGAGAGAGACAGAGAGGGAGTGGGGAAGGGGCAGAGAGAGAGAGAAATACACAGAATCTGAAGTAGGCTCCAGGCTCTGAGCTGTCAGCACAGAGCCCAAAACGGGGCTTGAACTCACAAACTGTGAGATCATGACCTGAGCTGAAGTCGGACGCTTAACCGAATGAGCCACCCAGGTGCCCCTAAACTGGGAAACTTCTAAAGGAAAGTTCTGTGGATGGACTTGAAACCGAGCTGTGAGAAATGGTTAAAGGAAGGGTCCATGGATGGGCAACATGTTAGCCCAGGGGACTCAGGTGGCAGCACCGAGTTTTCCAGCACTGGAGAGGTTGTCACATACCTGAGGAAGTGACCGTACTTTCCAAGTATCCAGGCAGCGGATCTCCACTCAGTGTAACAATGAGGACTGAGTGCAAATGGCAGCTCAGATTACCTGGAAGCAGGTGGCTTTGGGGGGCGGGGGGGCAGTGAGGTCTTTGTGTTCAAGCTTGAGCAGGACGACTTGGGGTTGGAGCATAAAATGAAGTGTTGGCCCAGGTGAACTTGAATTCTGAAGTTTTCCAGTAACCATGGGAGGAGGGCCCTCTGTGTCCCATTAGGGTATGCGTGGGTCCTTTGAAGATAGGGCAAGGTCAACTTGAGGCTCATCAACTCCTCTATCCTACTGGGATGTTCTGCCAGATCCACCTCAGATTGTGGGGCAGGTCTGCTCATCTTTGAACTGTGGGTCAAGTTCTCAGACCTGGATGTTAGACTGTGAAGATTAACTTTGTGTAAGGGGAAAGGCAGAATGAGAAAGAGGTCCAGGGTTTACTTTCCATGAGAGAAGATAAGATATTTCATCTATTGCATCCACTTGGGTAAAATTGTTTTAATCCTGAAGTTGCAAGGTGCTAGCCACCTGCTCTGATCCTTGACCTTCAGGGGCTGTGGTGTTCCAGAAGCCCCCAGTGAAGGTCTTCATGTTAGCTTCTGCTTGTGGGGTGATCTGGGAGTCAGCCCCTGCATGGGAATAGGGAAATCTCCCTGTCCTTGGATGCTCAGTCTGCTGGTCTAACCCTGACCACGTTTCCCTGTTACAGCTAGAAACTTTGACCTGCAGAAGTCCGAAGCCATGCTCCGGAAGGTGAGATCTATTTAGCTTCATATCCCACTGTTTGCCTGTTTGTCTTTGCCCATCCTGCCCATCCAATCACAGCTTTTGTTTTATGTGACATATCTGAGTATTAGCTGACCACTGTTGCCTTATACCTCTGTGACAAAGTACATTCCCTTCCCTGGAAACAAGAACTTTTCTAGTTCTGGGCCAGCCAAAAATTATAATCCCTTCTGCCCAGTCCTCTAAAACAGGCAGGTGCCTTCTTTTCCATTCCTGCCAGTTGCCTTCTCATGACATACCTGAGATGTGATGGTGGCCTCTTCATTCTGTCATCTATTGCTAGATGCCCCTTAAGGATTCCCCCCACTTCTGCTCTTTTAAAGCCCTGACTGTGTGTTTGCAGCACGTGGAGTTCCGAAAGCAAAAGGACATTGACAACATCATGAGCTGGCAGCCTCCAGAGGTGAGGACAAATGATCTTGCCCCATCCCTATGTTGGGTCTGTTAGACCCACAATCCGTGTCCTGAGTCTGGCAGACTGGGACCTTCAGAGGAAAGGTCTGACAATTCCAAGTGAGCCCCAGTGGTTCCCAGAGTGGGTATCCATTGGCACCCAGGGGAAGGCTGTGGAAGGAGAGTTTAATGAACCCATGGGAAGGCCCTGGGATACAGGGAAGGCATGACTGCCCTGGGCCTGCTGACCTGGTGCCTCCTCTGTGTCTTTGCCCAGGTGGTCCAACAGTATCTGTCAGGGGGCATGTGTGGCTATGACCTGGATGGCTGCCCCATCTGGTATGATGTCATTGGACCTCTGGATGCCAAGGGGCTGCTCCTCTCAGCCACCAAACAGGACTTGCTCAAGACCAAGATGCGGGACTGTGAGCGACTTCTTCAGGAGTGTGTCCGCCAGACTGAAAAGGTGAGTGGGTTTAGCACGGTTGAAAGTGAGTTCATCACAGTAGAGGTGTTCAGGCAGAAGCAGGCACATCATGCAGTAATTTAAGCACAGCTTCAGGGCTGAGGCCCAGATGTTTGGAATTCACAGATGAGTGAAATTTCAAAGTTCTGGGGACTGACATAGGTCGCCAAATTTTTATTTTTCCAAGCAAGGACTTAAAAAGAAAATTTACCGGCTACGATTGCCATAATCAGCCCCCAAAACTATAGGAATGGCATAATCTCAGAATAAAGAGCAGTCCTTTAAATCAAAGAAATTTAGTTTCATAAATAAATCCCTACATTATCATTGTCTTTCTCATTCATCTGGGCACTGGTAAAATCTTTGTCATGGACCAGCCTGTCCTCGGACAAGTGTTTGGGTACCGCTGGTGAGATGAGCTCAGAGTCTGTATTCAAAACAGAAAGGTGAGGACAGGGGATCAAAAGACCGAAGGGAAAGCCAGAGCCACCCTGACCTTCTCTCCTGCCTTCCTCTTCAGCTATCGTAAGGATCCCGTGAAATGATGTGATAAATTTGGGAACCCTTCAACACTCATTCACAAACATGCACTGAGAGCCCAGCGCATGCAGAGACCCTGCAGGCTGGGGACACAGAGAAGCATTAGGTGGGGATGCACCCTTAAGGGCTTAGGTTGGATGGAGAGTCTCTGTGCCTGCTCACCAGGAAAGTTGCCCAATGAGGCCCCACGGACTGAGCACTACCAGGTGCTGCACACAGAGGAAGGGGGAGGCCACCAGGTCAAACTGCAGAACAGAAGGGACCTCAGATTTAATCTAGATCCACCCAGTTGTTTACTGGACAAGAACAGGGACACCTAGGCAGGAAGAGTAAGTAGCCTAGGCCACAGTTCTGGCTTGGGGGTGATTATTTCAATTTGGAAGATCCTTGGTATGGCCCTGCCCAGATCTGGTTGCCATATGGGCCCACGACCAAATCAGCAAATGCCCTGAACTGGGGTGGGCTTCTGCATCGCAGAAGTCTGATGTGCCTCTCTGCTGCTCTGTCCCCTGCAGATGGGGAAGAAGGTGGAGACAGTCACCCTGATTTATGACTGCGAGGGGCTTGGCCTCAAGCATCTCTGGAAGCCTGCGGTGGAGGCCTATGGAGAGGTGAGGGGCAGGGCTGGGAGGGGGCTGTGAGGAGGAGAAAAAGTAGGAGTGAGCCCCTCTGCTAGGATGCCTGGTGGGTGAGGCTATGGGGGCGGAGTCTAGCCTGAAGGAGGCAGGGCCTGCCTCCCTGGTACAGAGGTCTGGGCCCTCCGGACTCCGTGATTTGTTTCCACAGTTTCTCTGCATGTTTGAGGAAAACTATCCTGAGACACTGAAGCGTCTTTTTGTTGTTAAAGGTAAGATGGGGACTATCTGTGATTATCTGTGATTAAGTCAGATGGGAAAGAGGGGCCCAAAATGTTACTGGGACAGGTTCAGGGGAGTAGAATGGGGTGAGCCAGAGGAAGGGATCTGGGGACCCCTGACATATGCAGACAGAGTTACAATTCACAAAGCCTTTAGGATTTATTACCTCCTTGGAGCCAGCCAGATGGGTGAGGTAGGAAGGCAATACCCACTGTCTAGATGGGGAGCTGCATGTCAAAGAGGCGCCAGTGCCAAGCCTCACACCCTGGGCGGCCTGTGTGGGCTCCACGGCACTAGGGAGACTGTTGCCTGACACAAGGGGCTATGGAGAACACTGTTAGGGACAAAGTGGCCTTGCTCCCGGTCTCACGTTGCCTGGTCTCTGTTCCAGCCCCCAAGCTGTTTCCTGTGGCCTATAACCTCATCAAGCCCTTCCTGAGTGAGGACACTCGCAAGAAGATCATGGTCCTGGGGGGTGAGTAGCCCCGACTCTTCTCAATGCCACTGGATGCTCTGTGGCCCAAACTGGGGACAGCTTTAGATGTATCTAAGGTGAAGGCTTCCTCTGCTGGTTTGGTAGCAGTGGGACCCAGGAGCAAGCAAGGGGCTTGCTCCTGTTTTAATAAGAACTCTTTCTCTCAGATACTCTAGAAGAAAGTACTGAGCTCAGCACTGTAGATGCAAAGATGAACAAAATGCCAGTCTTGCCGTCAAGGAGCTTATAGGGTAATAGGAGAGAGACCTTTAGAGAGAAAGTGATGATACAAGCTAGAAAAGGTACTAGAAACGGCAGAGAGAAGGTGCCACGGAGGTCACAGGAGCAGAGGTTGCTTTCAGTTAGGGGCAACTAGGAGTGGCTTCCTTTTATGAGTACCTACTATGTGCCAGGCCCCCTGGACTAGGTGACAAAGATGAATAAAATAGGGTCTCTTGAAGAGCTCTTGGCCCTCTTGGGGAAAGGGAGATGCAGACAATACGTTACATGTAAAAGAGAGGAATCAAAATGTGGGTGGGGATACTGAGCGGGGATACTCACCCCTTCCCGACCCAGGAAGGAGCGGACGCCTACCTTAGCTGAGTGCCATGGAATGAGTAAGAGGCAGCCAGATGAAGCCAAGCAGGAAGCTGTTGGGCAGAAAGAACAGCACCGAGGAAAGACCTGACACACTGTGGCTTAGGCAGTTGTAGAGAGCATGGCAGGGCGTGGCAAGAGGTGCTGCTGGAGAGGGGGCTGGGAGCCAGGGCACCATGCTGAGAATCCCAGGCACGACTACAGGCCACTGGGAACCATGGAAGAATTCTGAGCAGGGAAGGGACCTGGATCAGATTTTTATTTATTTATTTGTTTTTTTGTTTGTTTATTATTTAACTTTCTGGCCATTTTATTATTTTTTAAATGTTTATTTATTTTTGAGAGAGAGAGACAGAGAGACAGGGTGCAAGTGGGGAGGGGAAGAGAGAGAGGGAGACACAGAATCTGAAACAGACTCCAGGCTCTGAGCTGTCAGCACCGAGCCCAGTGCCAGGCTCAAGCCCGTGAACCATGAGATCATGACCTGAGCTGAAGTCGGACGCTTAACTGACTGAGCCACCCAGGCGCCCCTATTTTATTATTTTTTAATGTATTAATTATTTACATTTAATTATTTTTTAATTGTTCTCTCAAGGTAGCTAACATACAGTGTGGTCTTGGCTTCAGGAGTAGATTCCAGTGATTCATCACTTACATGCAACACCCAGTGCTCATTCCAACAAGTGCTCTCCTTAGTGCTCCTCACCCATTTTCCCCACCACTCCACTCCCATCAACCCTTAGTTTGTTCTCTGTATTTGAGTCTCTTATGGTTTGCCTCTCTCTCTGTTTTTATCTTATTTTTCCTACCCTTCCCCATGATCATCTGTTAAGTTTCTCAAATTTTACATATGAGTGAAATCATATATCTGTCTTTCTCTGACTTACTTCGCTTAGCATAATACCCTCCAGTTCCATCCACATTATTGCACTTGGCAAGATTTTATTTTTTCATCACTGAGTAGTATTCCATTGTATATGCGTACCCCATCTTCTTAACTAGAATCAGATTTAAAAAAAATTTTTTTAAGTTTATTTAGTTTGAGAGAGAGAGAGGAAAAGAGCCAGAGAGAGAGAGAGAGCATGCAAGCTCGGGGCAGAGAGAATGAGAGACAGAATTCCAAGCAGGCTCCGTGCTATCAGCACAGAGCCCGATGTAGGGCTCAAACTCACATAATGTGAGATTATGACCTCAGCTGAGATCAAGAGTCAGACTGCGCCACTCAGGCACCCCGACCAGGATCAGACTTTAAATGGAGACACATTACTGGCAAGCTTGCAAAGGACAGGTACCAGTTTGCACACTGTGGCCATAGTCCATGCAAGAAGTGTTGCAAGCCTGAGGTGGGGCAGTGGCAGTAAGGATGGAGAGGAGAGGATGGACTGGAGACTTAGGAAGTGAAACAGCAGAACTCAGTTGACTGGATGTAGGAAGGAAGGAAGAGAAATCTAGAATGACTTTCTGGTGTCTGGCATGAGTGACTGAGTATTGCAATCACTCTGGTGCAATTAGTTGAGCTAGAGAACACAACTGGAAGAATAAGTTTGATGTGGAGTTTGGGGAGTCTCTGAGATATATAGATGTTGGGGGTACTTGAGCCTGAAACCAAGGAGAGAACTCCAGTTTGGAAGTTTGGGAGTTATCAAACATAGGTAGCAGCTAAAACCTTGCGAGTAGATAAAGGCTACCCACAGAAGAGTGGAGGCTGAACCCTGGGGACTATCCAAGCTCAAGAACAGGCAGAGCAAGAGGAGCCCATCAGGGAGAATGAAGAATGATTGATGAGGCTGGCAGGACCACAACTGGCAGGGATTGGATGTGGGGAGCTGGGAGAACATCAGGGCATAAGGGGGAAGCCGGCGCAAGAGATGCACAGAATCAAGCCAGCCAGGGACAGAGAGGAGCTAAGTTTTACCAGAGCATTAAGTGGAGTTGGTGGGAAGAAAAGACACATATGTCGATTGACACTGGCTCCTGGCAGGCTCGATGCCACCTGTGGAGTTGAACTTAGGGGTAGGTGATACAGATTCTGAAGATTTCTGAATGTTCACCGTTAGGCAACAAGTTGAAAGGGGAGATCTTCCCAATGCGTATTAGTAAGCGCTGGGAGAAGTGTGGAGAATTCTAGAAAGCATTCTAGAAAAGGACCTGGAATCTGGTCCTGACTCTGGCAGTAGCAAGGTCTGCTTCTTCTTGTCTCAGTTACTCTCTCTGTAAGATGGGAAGGTCCTTCTGGCCTTATTCCAACTCTCCAACTGAGCTGGGGGAAGACATACAAAATCTGAGCAAAAGGCTCTGATGATTCTTGGCTTTTCTGCTGCTACCACCCACCATGAGCATGTGGCAGTTGGGTTTCCTGGCAGCGGAGCTGTAGAGAAGGTGCCGTCTGTTCTCCCACCCACACCTGAAACCCTTTCAACCAAACCCATCTTAGGCTCGGAAGATACAGAATCTTCAGCAGAGGAGGGAAGACATTCACTTCGGGCTGGTCAGTGGAGCTTAGGAGCACAGATTAAACCACAGACACTGTGTCCCAGGAGTTGCATGGTCCCGGGACCCTAGAAACCAGAGGGCTGGGAGACCCTGGACAGTCTCTGTGGGCTTCCAGCCAGCACCAGCAACAGAGGACACTGGGTTGTACCCCATGACTTGGAGCTGATGCCTATTTATGGTCTATATAGTCGGCATGGAAAGGTTTCCAGCATCAAAATATTATACTTGGCTGATATTAGTTTAGGAATTTGGAGTGGCGAAGTGGTTCTCAGCGTTGGTTGCACTAGAGTCAAACTCTCCTAGTCAGGAAAGGGCTTGGTTATTTAAAAAAAAAAATGGGCCGAGTCACTGGCAGCTTAGACAGCCTGAAAAACAGAGCAGAAGTAAATCGTGGCTGGGGTAAAGCCAAGGGAACCCATTTCAGGGTCCACTGTAGAGTGGTGCATTCAGTAACTCACGACTGAGCATGATTCGTGTAGATGAAAGTAGGGGATGAGACACGGGGTTGTGCTCTTCTGAAATTCAGTCTACCTGAAATTCAGATCACGTTGATTCAGACCCTCCTGCTTGACGCATGTGCTGTCCCATTGTGTGGGATGCCCTTCCCTTTCTTTGTTCCCCCTGCTTGCACTGCAGATATTTGTATCACCTTCCTAGGAGTGATAATATATTCTCGTGCGCGTAGGGCACTTAACAGTTTATGGCATCTTCTCAAGTACTTAGTTCATTCACTTCACCCCCACTGAAGCCTCGCAGGGCAGGCAGAACCTGGCTCAGAATGAAGTGATTTGGCCAAGGTTGCTCAACTGACCAGAGGCAGGGGAGACAGGACTCTTGGTGTTCTGATTCTTAGTTCAGGGCAGGGCCTCACCTCTGGGGGATGGTTCCTGCTGAACCCCCTGCAGAGCTGTGTGCACACCATGTATTCCTAATACCTGTGTTTTGCGTCCTGGGGTAGACAGGATTTTTCCTGGCTCTTTTGTGTTGACCACCAGGGCTGTGAGGAAATCTTGCCTAGTGGTGACCCTTTTTTTCTCCTTCCTTCTCTGCTGCCCAGCAAACTGGAAGGAGATTTTACTGAAACATATCAGCCCTGACCAGCTGCCTATGGATTATGGGGGCACTATGACTGATCCTGATGGAGACCCCAAGTGCAAATCCAAGGTATGGGACTGCATGCCCCCTGCCTCATAGCCCATAAGGGCTAGGAGATCACCCAGGAAGCCCTGCTCAAATGCACATTCCAGTTCATTCTGTGCTCTGCTTCTAGATCAACTACGGAGGTGACATTCCCAAGAAGTATTATGTGCGAGATCAGGTGAAACAGCAGTATGAGCACAGTGTGCAGATTTCTCGTGGCTCCTCCCACCAAGTGGAGTATGAGATCCTCTTCCCCGGCTGTGTCCTCAGGTAGTGCTCTGGACGCTTATAGGCGGCCTGTACCTTTCAGCCATAGGCGCCAGTGGGTGGGCCAGGTTGGGAGAAGCCCTGGGGGCAGGACCCCAGAGAGTACACACGGAGGGAATCACATCTCATTGGGTGGATGCCTTGTGCAGGTGGCAGTTCATGTCGGATGGTTCAGACATCGGTTTTGGAATTTTCCTGAAGACCAAGATGGGGGAGCGGCAGCGGGCAGGGGAGATGACAGAGGTGCTTTCCAACCAGAGGTACAATGCCCACCTGGTCCCTGAGGATGGAACCCTCACCTGCAGTGATCCTGGCATCTGTAAGTATCTCTGTCTTGGCTTAGAGCTCCTGCCCTAGGTGTCTGCCTGTGAGGTCCCTCTTTCTCCATGGATTTGTGCTCAGACTGTTAGAACTAGACATAGGGCTCCATCAGTTCAACCCTCTCCTTATATAGATGAAGAAACCTAGGCTTGGACAGGTGCAATGACCAGGGGACCCTGCTGGTTAGCAGCGGGGTAGAACTCTGACAAAACACTCCCAGGTAGAGGTGAGTCATGGTGCTAGGTGATCATAAGGGTTCAGAATACCTACTCTCTGGTCCAAGACCAACTGGATCTATAACTGTCATCAGACATTTCTTGGGGACACTCCTCTCCCCAGACACCAGAGAGGCAGAACTTGCCTGGGTGGGTGCAGGGATCCCAGGGTGAGCAATGCTGAAAAGCCCAGTCTTGACCCCTCTGAGCTTCATTTATCTCCACCTTGATAAAAAAAAAAAAAAAAAAAAAGGGGCACAGCCATGAACAGGAAGGTTAGGCAAGAGGAATAAGAATGGCAAACAGGCATTTGAAAAAGTATTTATCACTCAACTTTGCAGTTATCGATTAAAATTCCCTTTTAGCAATTCTACTTCCAGAAATTTATTCTACAGAAATGTTTATACAAAGACACAGGTACAGGGATGTTCCTAGCAGTCTGGGAAACTAGCAATAAACTAAATGGCCTCAATAAGATCTTGTTAAATGAATTATGGTCCATGCATACATGTATATGGAATACAGTATACCCATTAGAGAGAATAAATTGACACATAAGCATAGCATATGGTATACACTCTGGTTTTTTTTTTAATGTGTATATTGAAAATAATTCTGGAGAATAGTGGTTATCTCTGAGATGGTAGAAAGCTTATAGAGGGCTTTAATTTTTTACATGAGTTCTGTGAATAGTTATTTTACAATGACCATGTACTACATTTATAAGCAGAAAAACCACACACACACACACACACACACACACACACACACACAATTCCCTTCCAATCTCCAGTTTCCTTTCTATCAGAGCCAATGGCATGGAAAATCAATGAGAGCAAGGGCTTTACCATTGAGCTAACTTAGATTTGACTATAGACTAGTACTTAGGCAAGTGACTTAGCCTCCCCAGGCTTCGGTTTCCTGATTGCTACAATGGGGATCAAATTCTCTACCTCACGGGGATAAGTCTGTGCATATGCAGCACTTGGCATAATGCCTGGCATACAGCAGGCACTCAACACACCGTAGTCACCATTATTATTATGAGGGCAAGACCTGGCAAGGAGAAGGGCCATTGTGGGGATGGTGTTGATGTGAGAAACCCTGTATCCCATTTCTAGGGTGGCATCACCAGGAGATCTGAGCTAGCCCCCAGATGCCTCACACCATCACCCTGATCTCAGATGCCGTGTATTTCCCCACATGCCAGGCAACATTCAGTCTCTACCACCCCTTCCTCACAAATGCTCTGTGGTATGGCTCTCCGGGGAGGAGGAGTATTCTTGTTAGTGAGCAAGCAGTCAGGTCCTTGGAGGAGAAGGCGTATTACTGCATGCTTCAGCAAGAACAAGTCCTAGCACACCAGCCCAGATACTTTTATCCATGGAGTGTATTTTGTATATTAGCTTGAATTTTTAAAAAAAGTTTTTTAATGTTTTATTTTTGAGAGAGAGAAAGAGAGAGAGAGAGAGAGAGAGAGAGAGAGAGAGAGAGAACAAGTGGGGGAGGGGCAGAGAGAGAGAGACACACACACAGAATCCAAAGCAGGCTCCAGGCTCTGAGCTGTCGGCACAGAGCCTGATGTGGGACTCAAACTCACGAACTGTGAGATCATGACCTGAGCTGAAGTTAGATGCTTAACTGACTGAGCCACCCAGGCACCCCAAGCTTGAATTTTTAAAAATATTTTTTTAACTTTATTTATTTTGTGAGAGAGAGAGAGAGAGAGAGAGAGCAAGCCAGGGAGGGGCAGAGAGAGAGAGAATCCTAAGTAGACTCCGTGCTGTCAGTGCAGAGCCCAAGGTGGAGCTCGATCTTACAAACCATGAGATCATACCCTGAGGCGAAACCAATAGTCAGCCACTTAACCAACTGAGCCACCCTGATGTCCCAAGCTTGAATTTTGTTTTTAATGGACAGGGAAGCCAAGTTATAGAGAAGGGATGTCACCTCTCCCACAAAGTAGCTTGTGTAAACACCAAAAGACAGAGGACATGAGGCAATCCTAGAGTCCTGGTTCAGATCTCTAGGCCATAGCCTATCCTAGAGATGATCAGGTCTGTCCTGATGTGACAGAAGAGAGAGTGGAGTCCCAGACCAGGGAAGTAATTTACCCAAATCCATGCAGCCAACAGCAGTGCCCCACCCATTTTCCAGCAGTGCTCATTACTGACTATAGCACCGGAAGGACATGGCCTGAGAGAGGACCAGGAACCTTATAACATAATCAGGCTCAGGTTTGCAAATCCGAAATACATTTTAGCTCTTGGATACATTCCCAGGGGAACATTTATCTGCCTGGGGGGCCTTGACAGCTGCTTCTTGTCCATTCCAAGAAGGATTAGAGGCAGGTAACAGCATCCATGTCCCCTTCCCAGGGGTAAAGACAATGAGGTGGGATCAGCTGTTGTCTGGAGCCATGGCTCAGGTTAGACCTGAGCCCAGAGAGAATGCAGTGTTAGGTTACAAGCTTACCTGTGGGAGGGCAGTGCTCTTGGAGAACCAGGTGACCCCCTGCAAAGTGGAACATAATCGCCCAGTGGAGAAATTAAAACTCTGTGCCAGCCTCCAGTGGTAAGAGTACATTAATCCTCCCCAGACCACACAGGTCATTGCCCAAGTGTACTTAATGACTGAGAAGGAGAAACAAAGCCTGAATTGGTTTCACTTATTTTTTTCCCTCAACTAATATTTCCTGAGGGCCTGAGTGTAGAATACTTGGAAAGAAGGAGATTCAGAAGAAAAGATCTGGACTTTGTCTGCCAGAAGTACTTAACATGGTCTAGAAGACCTTAAAGACTAGACGAAGGTTCAGCAGTACTGCCAGGTCGTGCTGGGGAGAAAAGAGTCCAGCCAGGCTCCAGGAGGCCTGGTTTCTAAGTCCCCCTGTGCACCAACTCTGTAAGTGTTTTGAGCAGTTGTCTCCTAAGTAGTTTTTGCTTTCCTTCCTTTTTTGTTTTTAAGTTTATTTGTTTATTTTAAGAGCACAAGCAGGGGGTGGGGCACAGAGAGAGAGAGAGAGGGAGAGAGAGAGAATCCCAAGCAAGCTCTGTCAGCACAGAGCCCAATGTGGGGCTCAGTCCCACAAACTGTGAGATCATGACCTGAGCCAAAGTCAAGAGTTGGCTGCTTAACTGACTGAGCACCCATGCGCCCCATCGTTTGCTTTCCTTCTTAAAATGAGGGGAGTAGGCTAGGGCAGGAGGTCTTTTTTTTTTTTAATAATTTTTTTATGTAGGTTCTATGCCCAACGTGGGGCTTGAACTCACAACCCTGAGATTAAGAGTCACATGCTGGACCAATTGAGCTAGCCAGGCACCCCTAGAGCAGGAGGTCTTAATCTGGGGTTTATGGACTCCCCATAGATGTGACTGTGAATCTTCAAAGACCAAACACCTCCCTTTTATAACATAGAATGTCTAATATCCCCTTTACTATTCTGAAATGAAATTCATGGATAATCTAAACATATAATTTAAAAAGCAATATAATCTCCTACTGGGAGAAATAAAAGGAAGCTAATTTAGAATATATATTTGTTTCCATACATAAACAAGAGGGCACGATTACACCCATGTGCCAACACTCTTCAGAATGGTGCCTTTCCAATTGGGACCTCCTGCTCCCAAGGGTCCATGATGGGTTCCAGGGGATCTGAAGTTGTATGATTTCATCAGATTCTCATGGGGCCAGTTCCCCCAACAAAGGTTGAGGAGCCCTAGCCTGGAGGATCTCCGAGGGCCCTACAGGCCTGTGAGTACATGATTAGTGTCAAAATGAACCATGCAGTTCATGAACTCCATTTCCCTTGGGCCTGGGCCTCAGAACAGCCCCTTCCTTGTTTCTAAGAGCAAAATATCATACGAGGCAGAGCCATCTAGATCCTGGTGCTTGGTCCAAGGAGCTCAGGCCTTTCCTCTAGCGTGACTGATTCTAGTTGCTAGGGCTCTATCATCCAGGAGAGTGAGGAAGTGTCTCTCTTTCCAGAGGGACTACTGGTTCTGAAAGACCTCTGGTTCAGACAGAAAATCAATGAGTAATACTCCCTTCGCACCATGAAAAAAGTGTGGGTGGTGTGTCTACCCAAGGTCTAAACTATGCATTTTATTTAGGGGCAGGAAAGGGGAGAGGTGAAGTTTCAGGATTAAATATACTTTGGGGGGGGGGGCTTGTTTTAAGTTTTTATTTTTGCTGGGAAAAGTGAGAGAAGTCCAGGATAAGGAAACGGCAGAGCGAGTGTTTTTGTTCTCATGAAGGGGTATTTGACTGAAATGGAACAACTTCTCAAAAAGAAAAGGGTTAGATTAAAAGCAGTCTGTTCCTCGGCCAAGGCTTCAAAGCCTTCTCTGCCAACTGCATGCCCACTTTGAGTTTTCCTAATCTTTTATGATTACAAACAGGGGCAAAATGATCATCTTTGTCCATTTATCTTCTCTGTGGGATGAATTTCTGGTTCAAAAACTGTATATATATTTTTTTACCTTGGCCAGAAACTGAACAGGGCTCATCTTTTTCCAGGGCCCAAGGCAGTCAACAGTGCAGACCAGAGGGAAATTGCAGCTCTATCACCTCACCATGTAACACAGTGACCTCCTTTTTATATGCTATAAAGCAGGATTAATGCTAAATTCATAGTTATTTGGAGCAATAGTATAGTAGCATATATAGATTACCAACCCAGGGCTGAGACACGTCAGTAGTCATTGTTACCATTACTATTATGATAACAGCTACTGCTGGTACTAATTGCTGTGCCATTTCAAGGCCCAGTTCAAGTTCTAACTCCTCTGAAAAGCCTTTTTACCTGATTTCAGTCCATAGGGCCCTCTCCTCCCAAGCTGTTAACAGATGTGGGTGTCTCTCTCACTCATCTGGCACTCGGCATGTTCTGTCTCATGTATTTTTTTCTCTCTGTGAATAACTTGTCAACCCAGCTTGACTTAAGTTTCAGAAGGTGAAGGACCATTGTTTATACCACCTTCATCCTCATTATGGACCACACTGCCTTGTTCAGTCAACAAAACTCACTGCCCTTTGTTAGAATTGCCTGAATGTCTGGTTTTCTGCCTCCCCTCAGATGTCCTGCGGTTTGACAACACCTACAGCTTCATTCATGCCAAGAAGGTCAGTTTCACTGTGGAGGTCCTGCTTCCAGACAAAGCCTCAGAAGAGAAGATGAAACAGCTGGGGGCAGTCACCCCAAAGTAATGCCTCCTCCCACAGAAGGCCTGGCTCCCTCAGTGTCTCCCGGTCTGTTTCTTTCCCTTGTAGCAGTCATTTGCCCAGTACCCAGATGCCCCCAAAAAACTGGGCTACAAGAAAGACCTTGGGCTGGATTTGGGAAACCTTCATTTCAGAATTAGGAAGAGGGAGAGTAGCAGGAGAGGGTCCCCTTGCCTCTCAAATTGCTAAGGAGTCTCCAGGGGCTGGGCACCATGATAGGATCTACTATCCTATAAGCTGTGCCAACTTCACCTGTCCAGTGACAGCTGAGACAGGAAGGGGAAGGGGGGAGGGAGATGGGTGTGGCAACAGGGAAGAAATTAGAAAAAGGGGGAGAGATTGAGACCTAACACTTCAGGGAAGCCAGCTGTAGGGGAGGAACTTGTTCCCAGATGAAAATGTTAAGTCTAGATCACAATGAGCAGTATAGCAAGGTAGCAGGTTGCTAGAGTTATGGTGGGGGTCAAAAGCTCTTCTAAACGTTGTATCACCAAGGCTGGGATCTTTTGTCTTTACCTACCAGGTATCAGAAGATGGCATGAGTCAGTATAGATCATCCCACTCAGGGGTAGACAGAGAGGCCACCTTGAGATTTCTGCAACTCTTGGGACCCACTGGCCGTCTCTTTAATTACTGATTGTCAGTGACTCAGCTTCTCAGGACAGTGAGATTTGGTACCCAGCCACTGTCCTCCAATGCAAACAAAGCACAGGGAAATTACCTCCAGGATCCCAGCTCCATGATGGGCCAGGGAGGGTAGGGGTGAGTCCTGAGGCTTCCACCCCCCTTTTCAGTGCTGCCAGCCTCTCATCAAGTAACTCTCCATATGAGCACCCCACACAAAAATGACAAGTGGGATGGAAACAGTAGATCTCAGTGAGTGCATTTCCCAGTCTGAGTCTCCCACGATGCTGGCCAGGCCGCTTCCTGACTGACCTCAGCAATGCTTTGGTAGTCCCATCTCCGTGGGAGGCGTTCAACCGGCCCTTGGTTTCCTGGTGTCTGTCTGGCAGGGAGACTGCCCGAGCAAGGGGCCAAAGCCCCAGCCAGCATCTGGGGGCAGCCACAAATAGCCTCACAGGTCCCCAGCCCCTCCATCCACAGTGACAAACAAGGATGCCCAAGGGGGCGCTCGGTGACCAGGGACTGGAGGGCACGGATCCTGGGGGCAACCACAGCACTTAACACCAAGCCCTGCAAAGGAACACTGGAAAACGGCCCCACCTGGGCCCTCGCAGGAACTCCTTTCCTTCCGAGACCCGGGCCCTGGCCCAGCGTGGGGAGGTGCAAACTGAGTAGGGGCTGGCCTGGTGTTGACCTGAGCGGCCCGGAGGCTGTGTGGGCACCAGCCAGACCACTTGGGAGGGGTCATTCCGATCTTGGTTTACAATGCTCTGTTAGGAAAATTAACCAATGAATAAAGCAACATTCAGTGCACAGGAAGTGGAAATCAATGCCCACCCCCTCGCTCCTCTCTCTCTGCCCCTCACTCAGAACGGCAAATTTGTGCTTCGGTTAGCACCTAGCTGGCAAAAGGCGGGGCGCATGCGCAGAAGCCACACGCTACTGCCCTCTGGCGCGCGCTTTCCCATGGGGCTCAACCGCCAACTTGCCTCGGGGTTGGCCCGGCCTGGTGCTGTCTTCCGCCATCTTTGTTAAGGGCACTAGGGCGTGCTCCTGGCCGCCTTCAGGGTCAGGGTGGAGGCCCCGCCCCACTCGGTGCCTCGTAACACGCCGAAGGCTGTTGCGCGCTAAGTGCGGGTCCGGGGAGTGCGTGCAGTGCCTGCGGTGGGCCCAGAGTGGCAGGGAAGCGGACGAGCGACGCTCACGTGGTGCTAGGGACCGTCTCCTAATTCCGCGTCAGCACTATCGGTGTTTCCGAAGCTAGAGATTCCTTTGGCCCCAAGCCCAGCTTCCTGCGAGGTCACGCCAACCGGCTGCCCTACACGACCGTACAATGACAGAGACGGCCAGGGCTGAAAATGGGGCCTTTAATATTGAATAAGTGGTCTTTACTTTCCCTACCTTTATTTGATGACAATAAAAGCTAATTCTTTAATGAGTGCTTACTGGGTACCACCCAACCACCCTGTGCTTAGGGCCCTGGGTTGTTGCAGAAATTCAAGGAAATAATAACGTGCACAGCGCTTAGAAGAGAGCCTTAACAAATGAGAGCTTAGTAAATATTGGCTACTCGTAAATTTTACTGACGTGGCCAATAGATGGCACAACTGGGATTCGAACCCAGGACTACCTGTCTTTAATGGCTGCATCTTCGCTGGCTGATACCTCCAAAATCCAAAAGATTCAGAGCTTTAGTGGAGTGCACTCATTGCCCACATGAGTAAACTGAGATCCAGCTGGGGAAGAGTTTCTTAGTAATCACTACCACCCAAGACACACATTCTGTTCTGCTCATTTCCATGAAGTCTTATTTCCCTTGCCTCATTCATTCATTCATTCATTCATTCAAGGTCCTGCCCCCAAGGAGCTTGGTCTGAGGGTTATACCGATCCAGTTAGACCCCAGAGCTTGATAAATGAACATGGCACCTCCCAGGAAGTCACCCGCCTTGCCAGGATGCTCACCATTCACTCCCCCAGCCTCATTAACTCAACTCCCCTTAAGAGCCCGGGATCTGGAGCCACACGGCCTGCATTCAAATGCCAGCTTTACCACTTAGCTGTATGACCTGGAAAAGTGACCATCTTTTCTGTGCCTCTATTTCCTTATCTGTAAAATCAGGATCCCAGGTTGGTGGGAGGCTTTAAGAAAGTAATCTGTCTAGAGTCTCTAGTCAATGGTCTGATCAGTAGTAAATGTAACAAATGATTACTTATAATTAATCTTTGCAACTGCCTCAGGAGTGAACATTGTGTTCCGCATTTAATAAATTAATAAGATGAGGCTCAGATCAGTCTATTGCCTGAAGTCACCCAGCTATGAAGTGTAATTAGGAAATGTAGCCCGCATTTGAACCCCAGTCTCTTAGGCTCCGAAACTACAGCCAGTCGTGGGAAAGGACTGCGCCAACCACTCAAACCCAGAAAAAACCGTGAAGAAAATTAATCTGGAAAGCCCAAGCCTGGGGGAGGGGCTTCAGTGAGCGGGGTAATTTGCAGACGCTCCCTGCTGGCGGGGACAGCGCGACCTGTCCTTCAGTTCTGTACCTTGAGCAGGTCCTGCCGCGGCAGACTGGAGCGGTAGTGGAAGCTGAGGTGGAATCGGCGCAGAATCGGCTGCAGTGGCTGGTGCGGAGGTGGAAGCGCCATGTCCGAGCCGCCCCCGCGGGGTGCCGAGCGCGACATTTTCCGAGACACGTGGGTGCGGTACCTAGGTGAGCGGGGACCGGGGGTGGGCGAGGGCGTCGGCGACCCCCCACCATGTGGCTGGAGAGGTAGGAGTCTCCAGACGCTGGGCAGGGGCCTGGAGAAGGGGAAGGATCTTAGTCTTCATTCTGCCCGGGCCAGAGATTGGGCTCAGAGAGGGCTAGGGACTTGCCCAGAGTCACACAGCTCAGGTCGGCCCACCTCTGCCCTCGGGATCTGTATTGGTCAGTCTCCCAGGTGTAAGCTCCAACCGGACTAGGTAGGAGGAACCAGGAGAGTGGGCTGCCCTCTCCCGTATGCCCAGGCACTGGCTGTAGAGTCAGGGCATCTGGCGTCATACTGACTCAGTTTGATTCTCGGTTTTCTCAGCATAAAGGAATGAACACAGTGTCCTTCTCATGGGGTAGTAGTTGTAAGGGCAGAAAGGCACAGGAAAGGCCTAGTGCTGGATGAGTGCCTCATCAAGGGACTTGCTCTTAGTCTCCCCATTAGTGCACGTGCTTCTAGAACCCAGACTGGGAAGGCAAGTGAGTTATGATAATGGTGACTGTACTCAGCACTCCCACAGTGGCCTCAGAGTGGAGGTGAGTTTCATGGAGGCCTTTTTATAGACTGGGAAATGGAAGCCCAGAGAAGTAAAATCACTTATCTAAGGTCACCCAGCTCCTGCTTAGCAGGCTGGGAATTAGGACTAGTGCCCCCTTGTGGTGCAAACCACCTCCACTCCTACCCCTGGAATTAAAATGTCTCCTCCCCAACAGGCTATGCCAATGAGGTGGGAGAGGCATTCCGCTCCCTGGTGCCAGCGGCTGTGGTGTGGCTGAGCTATGGTGTGTCCAGCTCCTACGTGCTAGCAGATGCCGTTGACAAGGGCAAGAAGGCAGGAGACGTGAGTGTTAGCCTGCCTCTCAACCCCCTACCCTAGTCCACTCCCCTTGTGATTTAGTCCATAGCCTTGCATGTGGTAAAATCCCTTGTGGGACAGTTCAACCCCTACAATCTTGCCTCATGCAGTCCATATACCCCCATCCTGTTTGTAGGGTGCTACACCCTGCCCCCAGCCCTGCATGTGACACAGTCTATACCCCAGTTCTGGCTGTGAATGAGTCCACCCTCACTCCTTAATTGGTACAATCCAGAACCTGACCGTAGTGCGGTTCTGTCTCCACCCCCCACCAGCCACTTCCCTCCCTTGGTCCAACTTCATGCCCCTTGTCCACAGTGTTTCCCACCCCTGCCCTGCTGGATTAAGTAGCTCTTGTCCCTACCAGGTTCCAAGCCCTGAAGCAGGCCACAGCACCAGGGTGACCGTGGCTGTAGTGGACACATTTGTGTGGCAAGCTCTGGCTTCTGTGGCCATCCCAGGCTTCACTATCAACCGCGTGTGTGCTGCCTCTCTCTACATCCTGGGCACTGCCACCCGCTGGCCCCTGTCCATCCGCAAGTGGACTACCACCGCATTGGGGCTTCTGGTCATCCCTGTCATCATCCACCCCATTGACAGGTGGGTGCCCCTTCTAGCCTCAGGGATCACCCACTCTACAGGTGGAGATAAGCTCTGAGAGACGTGGTGTCCCCACTTTGCACACAACAGTAGCAGCAGAGGCAGGGCTGGCACTCAGCCTCCTCAGGTAGAAAGGACGGTCTGTGCCCTTGTCATATGATCTGGAAGGTACTTTGGCAGTAAAGGTAAGAGGGATGCCTTGAGGGTATGGGACACAGGACCAGTAAATTCTAGAAAGGAAACCTAGTGTTACAAAACAACCAAAGGCAGGCAGAAACAGGTGCACATTGGAAGGGATGGGTTTGGGGAGATTTTGATGACAGTAGCCCAACTGAAATTGGGTTAAGTAAAATAAGGATTAATTGTTTCATGAAACTGAGAAGTCCAGAGTTATGCTGCTTTCAGGCATGGCTGGATCTAGGCACCCAAATGATGTCATTAGGGGTTTTGGTCTCCCCATCCTGCTGTCCTTCTTTTGACACCACCCCATGTTGGCTTCAGTCATTTCCCCACAGGGGAGCAGAGGTGGCTTCCAGCAGTTCCCAGCTTCCATCCCACCAGCTTAGCTTCTTAGAGTTGACAATTAATCAATCAATCAATAAAAATAAAATCCCAAGGAAGGCTGTCATTGGTCTATTCTGGACTGAGTGCCTAGTCCTGAGCCAATTTCCCTTTTCTGATTGGCCAGGCTTGGGTCATGTGCCTGCTCATAGAACCAGAGATGGGGCTAACCCAGATCAACACAGAGTGGGAGGAGCAGTCTTTTCCCAAGGCAGCATAGCTGACCCAAAGGCCCGAGGTGAGCCTTTTAACCTCTATGTGCCTCAGTTTCCCCAACTGAATAAAGAAATGGCACTGTGTCCTGCATCTAGGAATCCCTTCTCGGCCCTGACCTCCTGCCTCCCATTCCCCTACTAGCACCCATTGGTCACCTGCTCATCACTGTCCCCGCCCCACAGGTCAGTGGACTTCCTCCTGGACTCCAGCCTGCGCAAGCTCTACCCTTCGGTGGAGAAGCCCAGCTCCTCCTGACCCCACCCTGGGACCTGGCCTGTGAGTTGGCCAACTCCCTGCTCTGGTCCAACTTCCTCCTCCTGCCAGGGGATATGGATGCCTGGCTCCCTGGGGTCTGAGGCCCTGGCATCTGAGTATATTTGAGCCTGATGGAAAGTGAGAGACAAAGGCCTCAAGGAGCAGCAGCTGCAGTGACTCACAGAAAGGGGAGACCTGAACCCCATCTGCTTCCATGGAATCCGTAATATTGAGTGGAGTGTACCTGTCTTTTGACAGGGAAGTAACATCCTCCCAGTGAGGATAAGCAGACCGAGGTCCAGACAGGGCCAGGAGTACAGCCAAGATCACTTGGCAAGCTGGGGACCCAGGGGTCCCATGGCAGTGTGGCTGGACGGAGGAGCAGCAGACACTTGGAGGAATGCAGGAGTGCAGTGGCGGACACCCTTAGGACTGATTCTCTGGCCAACCCATCCCTGGTGCCGGAGCTGCTCAGCCTTGCCTGAAGGCAGGACAGCCCCCGGCCCAATAAAGGCTCAAGAAGTTGAGTTCTCTTCTCCTTTCCTCTTGTGGGTGAGCAGAGGTGCCGTAGCGGGGAGCAGGCCTGGGGGCCCTCAGAGGTGGAGGGCAACTTCAGCTATGCATCGCTCACAGTAGCCAGCACTGGGCCTGTCTGTACCTCCCCACCCACCAGTGCTCCCCTGCAGATGCCGGGGACCCCACCCTTGGTGCTGCCAGCCTCCTTTGGGCATTGACCTCCTTGCAAGACTAAAGCACCAGTACCTCTGGAAGGGGAAGGGGAGGCTGTTGGGCAGGTACCACCTGAACCTGAAGGTGCCTGAGGTGAAGACAGTCCCCATATGAGTATCACAGGAGACTCCCATGAGGAGACTCAGGAGTCTTGGAGAAAAAGGAGTGACCCGGTAGTAAGGGGGAGGGGCTGTCCCTGGGAGCACTGAAGAGAGGGGAACAGTCCTCCTTGATTCTGGACCAGCCCCTTTTTTGGCTGTTAACAACTTGGAGGGGTAGAGAGGTGGGGAATGGGGTTTTCGATGTGGAGCAGAAACAGGCCTAGGTCCCTGTCTCTCAGCCCTGCTCCAAGCCACAAATCAGTTCCAGCTGAGACCCTGGCCATGCCCCTTGCAGTCCAGGTACAGACTGGGGAGCTAACCCTGCCCCAGAGAGACCCCCTGCACCTGGATGGGGCCTAGGAACCAAGGGACCGGGCAGGACTGCTGGGGAGACAGGATGGGGGCTCGGGTTGTGGGTCATGCTCTGGGGGTATTTGCAGCTGTAGGGTGAGTCTGATATCTGGGGGTCTCTGATGGTGAGCCTTTCTCTTCTGCCCTTCTTAACCCACACCAGCTGGGTTCCTTTCCCAGGTCCCCCTGGAACTCTGCCCAGTCTCCTGCTGCTCCCTCTGGCTCCCTTAAATGCTCTGAGCCCCCTCAATTCTCCAGCCCTCTCTCTGCCCCCTTCTCTGCCCCTCTCCAGTCCTGCACGCCCCCCCCCCCAGCCCCCAACCAGGTTCACACCTGCACCTGCATCCCTATGACATCTGGGTTCTACCACCAGTTCCCCGCTCACTTAGTCTCTACCTTCCACCCCCTCTGGGTTCCCCCTAAAACTGGGAGCTGCTGGCTAAAGTCAGGCCTCTGTGTGTTGGGGCACAGCTCTTGGCCCTGCACCAGCCTTGTGTTCTTCCCTATCGCCTGCCTCCTAGCCTCTCTTATCCCACCCCACACTCTTCCTCAGCTGGAAATACTTTTCCTCCTGGTCAACCTTGAGCATTCTTCATAACCAGCCCGATGCCCCTTCTGTGTTGCCCCTCAGCTCTTTCTGAAAGTCTGTTCTTGTGTGATTACCTGCCCCTGGTCACCCTATCAAAGAGCCTTGGCAGGTTGGAATCTCTTGGTTTTATAGGTAGGGGTAGGGGGTAGGCTCTGAGGCAATCACAGTATTGGGGGGATAGGCCTAAGGAAGGAACTATCATGCTCCTGAAGACCTCTGAGGAGGCTGACACTGGCCCCTTCCAAACTACAAGACCCACTCAAGTTATCTGTTGATCAGGAGGATCAAGGAGGGATCTGGTCTCTGGAGAGCCTCTACTATGTGTGACCTTGGGCAAATCCCTTCTCTCTCTGGGCCTCAATTTCTCCAAGTATAAAATGAGAGCATTAGCTTAGTCTGCCACTTTTGAGCTTCTAGTCTCATCTGTATTAAACAGTACCTGGAGACCCATTCAACTCCATTCATACAACCTAGGTAAGCACCTTACCGAGAGAGGGCTCTTAGTCACTGACATCATGGTGTAAACATGTTCTTTTCTTGCTTTGAGATAAATAGCTTCATTTTCTCTCAACTTTCAGCATCAGTGGACAGATACTAGATCAGAAGGTTCGAGGTGGGTAGGGGTTGGGTGGGTGGATGGCTTAAAGCCTTCTGGTGGGATATCTTTGTCTTCCAGCCTCTGGGAAGGCCACTGAGGAGACTTCCAACCAGATGACATGGTCCTTTTAGTTGAGTAAGGCTTCTGACTCCAGGGAGCCCAGAGGTGAGTGAGGGAGTCCTTTTCCAGAGCTTGGGCCCTTCTCAGGGTCCCCTTCACAGTGGAAGACACTGGGGCCCCAGGTTCGGGGCCCCTAGGCAATCCCAGCAGGACCTGGTTCTAGCTTCTTCCTTCTCCCTTCTGCCACTTGGCCCTCATTCATGGCCTGCCAGAGTAAAGCCCAAAACCTCAGACAAGTTAGCTGTAAGCTCGCTCACCCCATCACTGTGGAAGCCACTCACCTCTCTGAGCCTCCTCACCCTGAAGAAGGGTAACTGTCACCCACTATATATTGTTAATAAATGCTACCCTTGTTGCCTGGCAGCTTCCATTTTTCTTTGATGACCTAATTTGATTCTCCTAAGAATCCTATGCAGTAGACATGATTGGTGACCAGCCCCGTTTTAGAGATGAGGAAACTGAGGCTTGAGGTCACATAGGCACCGCTTAGCCCAGTATGCCCGTACTCTCTCCAAGTCAACAATACAGTCTGGCTGGTGGAAACTGTTGCTCAACCCCTTCCAAGTCCCTGTTGGTGTACTTTCTGCCTCTCCAGGCCCCGATCAACCTCTGCCTCTTACACCAGGGAGCCTCCCCAGCTTGCTGATGCTGATGCGGATGACAGGGATTCTGCTCATGGTGGTGTTGATGTCCATCCTAGGGATGGGCTTTTGCATCTTCACCCACTGCCACTGGCTCAGGGCACAGAGCCTTGAAGACACGTCCAGCTGCAGGACTAGGCAGTGGGGTCTAAGGAGCCCCCAACCCCTATCGAGGTTTTCCAATAAAGAGATGTTCACCAATGACTCTACCTGAGGCAGCTTGAGGAAATGAGGCCCCCCAAAGCAGGAGCTAGTGTTGGGTCTTCTGTGAGGTGATGATGCCCCTTGGAATAAGCAGGTCTTATGCCTGCCACGTGTGAACCTGGGCAGGAGCGGTAGAGGTGTAGACAAAGCTGTGGCCTGCCTGGGGGCACTGGGATTAGGGTGCTTCTCCTTTCACTCCTTTAATATTTGCCCTACAGCCCACTAGGCAGAGGCTGGGCCTCTCCTGGATTCCTGAGACCTGTGCCTATCTGGAGGCTTACTTTGCACACCCTTTTGCTGTGGGCCAATGAGTGGTGTGCTAGCACTGTTCATAGGGGCCAGAGCTGAGATTGCTACCTTTTTAGGAATCATTTTAAACATAGCCATTATTAAAAATTAAATAATGAGGAGAGGTTGGTGCAAGATGCCTGCAGTGCATCAGAGCGTGAAGGGCCCGGTTGCTGTAATAACCGGAGGAGTCTCTGGCCTGAGTCTGGCCAGAGCGGAGCGACTGGTGGGGCAAGGGGCCACTGCTGTGCTTCTGGACCTTCCTGGCTCCGGTGGGGAGGCCCAAGCAAAGAAATTAGGGAAGGGCTGAAAAAAAAAAAGTTAAATAAGGTGAAAACAAGAAGGATATAAACTTAGATTTAAATACATTATACTGGGGCACCTGGGTGGCTCAGTTAGTTAAGTATCTGACTTCAGCTGAGGTCATGATCTCATGGTTTGTGAGTTCGAGTCCCGCTTTGGGTGAACACAAACCCCCTCATCGGGTGAGCTCGAGCCCTGCTTTGGGTGAACATGAGACCCACTTCTCTCTCTCTCCTTCTCTCTCTCTTTGCCCTTGCTTGCTTGTATCCCCCCAAAAAAATAAATAAATAAATGCGCTATATTGTGGTGCCTGGTTGGCTCAGTGCAACTCTTGATCTCGGGGTCATGGATTCAAGCCCCATGTGGGGTGTAGAGATTACTTAAATAAATAGAACTTTACAAAAATGTGTTATATTAAAAACAAAGGTATTGAAAAGTTCTCACCACAAAAAAATTGTAGCTATGGGTGGTGATGGATGTTCACTAGACTATTGTAATCATTTTGCAATATATCCAAATAGCAAATCGTGTACACCTCAAACTAATATAATGTCAATTATATCTCAAAAAACAAGCGTGTGCACACACACACACACACACACACACAATCAAGCAAAAAAGAACAGGTAGTAACACTCAAAATGTTTTTTTCTTGATGATTTTACTAGGCTTTACTATTATCTATGCTCTTAAGGTTATTTATATTTCTTGTTATCTGTTTGGTGGCTATACTCTATTAGAGTTATTGCATGCTGTTTCTCGACTCTGTGTTCAGTAACTTACTTCTCTTGGGTAGCTTGAAATAGGTCACGATGGGACTATTTAATTTTTTTAATGTTTGTTTATTTTTGAGAGACAGAGAGAATACGAGCAGGGGAGGGGCAGAGAGAGAGACACACAGAATCTGAAGCAGGCTCCAGGCTTCGAACTGTCAGCACAGAGCCTGATGCTGGGCTCGAACTCACGAACCATGAGATCATGACCTGAGCTGAAGTCAGCTGCTTAACCAACTGAGCCACCCAGGTCCCCCACAATGGGACTATTTATACCATGAAGATCAGCAAATCAGGGTCCCCCTGCCTGGGGAGCCAGTAAATTAAGCATTTACCAACACACCACTGCTCTGGCTGTCCTGCCAACCCAGGAGGTGGGTCATAGCACCATCACCCTGTGAAGACCCCCATCTAGGATCAGAGAGGGCAAGTGACCCGACAGAGGCCTCACAGCCTGTAAGGTCATAGGTAAGACTCATTCCTGCTCTGCTCCTTCCTCTCCCAAAAGAGCCAGGCAGGGAGAAGGGAAGGTGGCCTCGGCTGCATCCCTTGCTCATCTGGAGCCTTTGCTCCAGCTTTCCTCTGGCTGCTACCCCAGCATCTGATGCTCTGGCTCAGGCCCTTCTCGCTCCTCCCTGGGTGTTTCCATTCACTCATATGGCTTCTGGCCCCAATCCTCTGCCACCCCGTATCCTATCTGTCCCCTCCAGGCTTGGATGAGGGCAGCAGCCTCTGGCTTATCTCCCCTGCCCCCAGCTTTTCTATCTAGCCAGCACTTCTTCAAATGTTCAGAAGAGTCCAAACTCCTTGTGGGGGCTCTTACTTAGAGACCTGCATGGTCTGGATAACACCCCTCCCCTTTTGCCCCCCCCCCCCCCAAACTTCATTTCAGCCAGTCTGTCCTTTTTGGTTTCTTAGATCTGATATTTGTCTTGACTGGGCTTTCTCAGACAGTGTTCCTTCCTACTGGGACACTCCCTTCCAACCTTTACCCCACCTCTTGCTGTAGGCCCACCTACCCTTCCCTGACTACAGCTCACTCAATTCTTTCCCCCTCAGGGTACCCTCTGACCCCCTAGTACTGACTTGGGAGCTTCTTCTGGGCTCCCTCCAGCCCGATACTTCCTCCATTGCCTGACAGGAGGGGCAGGCCCCTTTTGGGATTCGCAGACAGGGAGGCTTGTCTTTTCCCAATGCTCCCCAGGCCTTTGTCCAAGAGCATTCTGGGAGGTGGGTCCCCCCAGTGGCCACCTTCATGCAATGTTCAGTATCACCACCAAGAGGCAGCATCACCAAACATGCCTTGTTGGCTGTTTCAAACTGCCTCCAGGGTTTCTGAGAACAGTATGTTAGTGAATGAACCCCTGGGGGCCTGCGCCAAGTCCTGTGCTAAGCACTTTCTGTGATGTGGCTCATTTACTCTTTACAACCACATCATAGTTAGGTCTGTGTTTCCTGGAGATGGAGTCACTGGCCAAGCTCACAGTCTGCTCCCCAACTTCTCCCTGCCTGCTCACATAACTCAACATTCTCCCCACCTCTTCCAACTTCCTTCTCTCCCTCCTCCCCTAACCTCTCTCCCCCCAACCCAATTCTGATTTTGTTCCTACTGCCTTTCAACCCGTGGCTCTCTACACAGTAAGTGCAAAGCTGATTCACAGGCTCTGTGACCATGGGCAGGTTACCCAACCTCTCTGAGCTTCGGTTTTCTCACCGTACAACTTTCTATAATGATCTCCTAAAGCTGCTGCCAGAATTACAGGAGAAATGGCTCACAAAGCATTCCGCTGGAGCAGAGCTCACAGAGAGAGCTCCACAAATACTGGCTGTTATTGGTGTGTCAAGAGACCTCTACTTCAAGAGCAAATGATTGAATCATTCCATCTGATGACTAATCCATATATAAATTATGCCAATTATACACATCAAGAATTCCACTCCTAAGAATTTATTCAGAGGAAATAATTGGATGATTGTCTAAAGATGTGCAGCTGAAGGTGATAATTATGGTCTTATTTGTACGAACTAAGATCTTGGGAACTCCTTAAATGCCCAATGCATAAAGGAACATTCTTCTGAGCTGATCATGCTGGTGGCTGAATCTCCCCAAAGACCTTCCATTCTGATACCTCGCATAACTCCACACCCTCCACGATCCAGTCCAAACACCTCAGCCTGGCATTCAGAGCCTTGAGGCCTTGGCAGCCTCATTTCTCACCACGACTCACCTCTGCACCTGCATTCCTGCCTCTGCTGACTCCTCACCATTCCCTGGATGTGCCCTGTGCGTTACCCTCTGTGCCTTCACTCAGGCCGTGCCCTCTCCACCTTCATGTTCTTCTGTTCCCAGCCCCAGCTCTGATGGTACCTGCCCCATGAACGAATGCTTCTCAACTTTTTTCCCAGACAGGATCATCTTGACGTACAGCACCCTCCATCATCACGCTCCTCCCTCACCTTGGACAAGAGTTATGAAAGACACTCACAGCAAACATGGATGGAGCACTTACTGTGTGCCAGGCACGGTACTAAGCACTGTGTTATATAACCTCCATCAGAACCAATGCAGTAGATGCATCACCATCCTACAGATGAGAACATGAAGCCCATTGTGTGGTAAGCCTTCCATCAGCAGTAACTCTTACAAACCTCACTAAATCCTCATGAGTAAGGAGGACTTTGGTGTCTTTTCTAAAATCAGGAAGCATTGCAGGCAGGTAGGGGAGTGTGGAAATATTTGGCTTGTGCCCAGCTCAGCCATGCCCTAGGCTCACCTGTGAGCTCCAGATGAGGCTTGTTCCCTCCCCGGCCTCCTCAGGGCCAATTTTAAGGGGGCTTATGGGGGGGGGGGCAGCAGTGTTTCTTTTCATTATGGCTGCCCCCAGGGGGCTTCTGTAGGTTGCTCTGGTCTTGCTACAGCTGGGTAAGGTCTGGGTAATGGGGCTCCCTTGGGAGCTGGAGTGCTGGGTGGGAGTCCTTCCTTCCCCCTGCCCTCCCTAATCTGAGCCTCCCCCATCAGCAGTGCACCTGGTCAGCCCCCTTGAGGATAACTCGCCCCCCTGCCCCACGCTGTCTGGCCTGGGATCGATCGGCAGGAGTCAGACTTGGCATCCTGGGGCTACTTGGAGGCGGGAACTTCTTTCCTGATGGTCTGTGAGTTGCTGTGCCGGTTGCCTTTCAACACTTGGCCTCACCTCCTAAAGCCTTCAGCCCCTGGAGTTCCTTGCTGTTCCCCCCACTGCGAGCTGATGACACTAGAACCCTGGGTAACCATTCTTCTTCTCTGACCTTCATCCTGCTTCTTGGGAGACTTTCAGCCTGGTCCCAGGCTGAGCAGGACCCTCCCAGAGTCTAGGGCAGTCCTGCTTCTTGAGGCTCGGGCTTCCTAGCCAGGCCAAACTTGGGGGGCAGAGGTCCATCCCAATTATGCACCCCTGACTTCTAAGGCGGAGCCTGTCATGCAGTAAACACCTAACAAATGCTAAGAAGATGCCTTAAATTCTTATCTTAAAAAAAACAAATGGAGGCGCCTGGGTGGCTCAGTCAGTTGGGCATCTGACTTCAGCTCATGTCATGATCTCACGGGTTGTGAGTTCAAGCCCCATGCCGGGCTCTGTGCTGACAGCTCAGAGCCTGGAGCCTGCTTCCAATTCTATGTCTCCCTTTCTCTCTGGCCCTCTCTCACTCTGTCTCTTCCGCTCTCAAGATTAAATAAACAAAAAAAAAAAAATTAAAAACAAAAACAAATGAACACCCAAAAAGCCTGAAACCCCTTTCTGGTCTTTGGTCTGCCCATTGCCCTCTGGGACGAGATAATCCTTCTTAAGACAGTGTTGCAAGGTGGTTAGGATCCCAAATGGTAAAAAGAATTAACGAGGGCCATGCAGGGGCGAGTGTGCTTTTACACCATTGCTCACACAGACAAGAAGAAATTTCTGGTAGGGAAAGGGTAAAGGTAAACTTAGCTTTCATCTTAATGCCATTTGGTATCCTTGGAGTCTTGCCGTATGAGAACTCCAAGCTTTAAATATTTCTGGAAGAGGGGCGCCTGAGTGGCTCAGTTGGTTAAGTGTCCGACTCTTGATTTTGGATCAAGTCATGATCTAATGGTTTAGGAGTTCGAGCCCCGCATTGGGCTCTTCGCTGACAGGTCAGAGCCTGCTTGGAATTCTCTCTCTCTCCCTCTCTCTCTCTGCCCCTCCGCTGCTCACACATTTTCTCTCTCTCTCTCTCTCTCTCTCTCTCTCTCAAAAATAAATATTAATAAAATAAAAATTAAAAAACATTAAATGTATTTCTTGGAGAGCCCTTGCTTGGGAGTTTGAACCTGAGTTCTGCAGCTGATAAGCTGTATGTAACAACCATGGGCAGATGGTAGCAGGACTTCCCGCCTCAGTTTCCACATCTGAAAAATAGAAGTGGTCGTGCAGTTCACAAAGTGTGTGTGAAATTGCCCCCGATGGCAGCTATGATGATACTCAGTGCTGGTCAGGCTTATTTGAGTAGCTTCTCCTTGGCCTTCCCACTCCCGTTACCTCCCCTGGGGTAACTTGCCCAGGGCTTGCCCTTCAGCCTGACTCTGGGGACCCACTGGACCCCCTTGACCTGTGGTGCCTCTTTCTCTGCAGCCACTCAGCCTAGGCTGCTCCTCAGGCAGGAGGCGAACAGTTCTGTTGCAACTGGCCTGTCATGGACCTGGCATCGCCCTCTGACGGACCCCTTCCAGGAGCCTTCACCTGCATCTCAAAGCCCCTGCTGGTGACTCTCCAGGCTCTGCACAGTGAGTCTTGGACTGTTGTGTGTATGCATGGAGGGGGATGGAGTGTGGATCCCCGATGATTACCTAAGGTGGAGGGGCAGAGTGTGGTCCACCTGTACCATTTCGTGTCTGACTTCAGTCTTCTGCCCTTGGTGAAACAGGTGTGCACCTATTTGGTAGATGAGAATGGGGTAGGAGAATTGAGGTTCAACCATCTCTCTGAGTCTCCATCATCCCACCTGTAAAATGGGTGTAGCAAACACTTCTAGGACCATTCAGGAATAAATGGAATTATGGTTGTGACCTAACAGGTATGCAGTAGATACTTGTTAGGAGGTGGCCATGACTACTTACCAGAAATAACCCTCATCCCTCTCTTCCCCCAGATGCCTTGCCACCTTCCTATGTAGAAGGCTCATGGCTGACTCTCGAAGCCCGTGTCCAGCCCGTGTCAAACTATGCCATGAAACTCTACGTGGATGAGTGTGTGGGCTCTCAGAGCCATTACTTGAACCACTCCCAGAGAATATACACCCTTGTCTTCAACCGAGGGTCTATGAGGCTATGGGGGGAGCGAGGGGGAGGGCAGGGGCTTATCCCTACCCTGGGGTCTTGTTTAGCTGGGCCATTGGTGTAATGATGTAGAGGGGTCTATCTTGTTACACCTGGTCATTGGTGACCAGCCTTTTTTTGTCTGGTCTTAACCTGCCCACCTGGGCTGTGAGTTTGGCAAAGGATGGACTGTCCTTGCCAGTGAGGATGCAAGCTGTTGAGTGACTGTGGAGGCCTTAGATTCATGTCACTTGTGGCTGATTTTGTAACATCTGCCTTTTGCTCAGGCTAACCACAACTGTCCTTGAACTCTGGTAAAGGGGTGAACATTCTTTAATGAGGCTTTAAGGAGCAAAAAGGTCCCACAGTATGAGCCTCTCCGTGGATTCATGGGAAACTTGTTCCTGCCAGTCTCTGAGTTGAAGATCCCTGGAGCCCCCTTGGCTGTCCCCCAGGTGCCTCTCAGTAGGCTCCAGATCTGGCCCTTGGTCCCAACAGGATAATGAGACACTATAGTTCAGTGTGGAGGCCTTCATGCTCAACGATGATGTGGAAGAGAATGAGGTGAGGGCCATGCCTCAGGCCCAGCTGGAGGTCTTGGGTACTCCTCCTGTTACTTTGCTTCCTTTCCTAGGGCTATTTTGGGCAGAACTGGAGGTCAGCCCAGAAAGCGGGTGCTGGATCCCCTGATAGGGTCTACATATTTAGCAAATAAAAATATAGGATATCAAGTTAAGCTTGACTTTCAAATAAATAATGGATTTCTTAAAGTATAAATTATGTACCAAATATTGCATAACTGATTTATACTACAGTTTAAAGGATTTAACTGGGTTCCCTGTATTTTATCTGGCAACCCTAACCCCTAAGAAAGGCAGTGGGATAGGGATCTGGAGTTGGGATAGCACCCACAGCTCTGGTTTTGGCTGCAGCTCTGACCATAAGGTGAGTCCCTCAGTGTCTCACATTCCTGTGTGTGGCATCAAGTCTGGGATCAGTCCTGGCTCAAGGATTGTATGTTGGGGATGGGTGTTGGGAATGTCCAGTCACCCCAGAGAGATCTTGATAAATGTGATTGTGGGTGAGAGAACCTGGGAACCGTGGCTTCTGTCCCTCTAGATGCTGAAAGCCTGGGGCTACTTGGAGCTTCCTTCCTTTGTATCTTCCTAAGATACTGTCATCATGGGAAACACAGATGTACAATAGACAACTGTTCCTGCTTGATGGCTGTCCTAAGATGGCACTGGAATTTCCTGAGTGTACGTCTATTTACAAAGAGCCACACTTGACACTTGACTCTTGCTTTCTTTCTGTTCTTGACATTACTTATTAATTCATGCATAGAACAGGAAATGAAAATCCTGAAACCCTGAGAATCACCAATATTTGGGTATATGCTAAGTTAGTGTTTTATAAAATAGGATTCTTTTTTTTAATGTTACTTATTTTTAGAGAGCATGCAAAAGTGCATGTGAGTGGGGGAGGGGCAGGGGAGAGAGAGAGAGAGAGAGAGAGAGAGAGAGAGAGAGAGAGAGAGAGAATCCTAAGCAGGCTCCACAATGTCTGCACTGAGCCCAATGTGGGGCTTGAACTCATGAACTGTGAGATTATGACCTGAGCTGAAATCAAGAGTCAGACGCTCAACCAACTGAGCCACCCAGGAGCCCCTATAAAATAGGATTCTATGTGCCATTACAGAATTTGTGTCTGGCCCCCACTCTTAACATTAAGCACATTTCTCTGCATAGAAGAATATTTTTGTACTCTCCTATGAAAGTTAACAGCTATATAGAACCCAGTGTCTGACCAAGTTGTAGCTTAACTAGGGCCCTGTTTGAAACCAGGGCTGCAGTGAGGAAGTACTCATAGATAAAGGGAAATAAGAATTTTCTTTCCCTCGAAGGGCCTGTAATAGAGTGGCCTGGATTCCTCCCTGCAGTGTCCAGCTGGTGGGGGATAAATTAGGTATGATGTAGTTCTACACGTGGGTGGCTGTATCAGGGGCCATGAGCACCCAGGAGGAACTTCTAAGTGGGTGTTAAGGTCCCAGATTCTTCCTTAGTCCATCCTTCTAGGTGTATATGACTTGCTGGGTGAGCATCTGGAGGTGGACAAGACTCTTTGAGTCTGATCGGAAATCCTGTTTTTACAGCACTTCCTCACACAGGTGAGCGTTCTTTGCTTCAAGTTGGGGGACACTGGGCAGGCTCTTTCCCCGTTTTGTGTCTCTGGGACCACCATTTCTAAAATGAGCATGTTTGCTGCCATGATGTGTGGGTCCTGGGTCCTGGAAGTTGCGCAATGGAGAGAAGTTAAAGGTCTCACTGGCCCTGTACTGGGACGCTTCATCTGTACCAATGGAAATCCTTACCCTGGAAGTGTAGGTGGCCTTTCCCTGATATAGGCAAACCAGGGAGGCCAAGTGATGGCCTGCTGTCACCAAGCTAATACCGCCATGCTGGAATTGGGACACAGGGCAGACTGTTGCCCTCCTACCCTCCTGACTTAGCATGTCTTTCTGTCTGGACCACTGGCAGCTGGCAGCTGGCATATAAGTAGGAGATCTTTGTGTGTGACTGCTGTGACTTTGGCTGTTCCCACCCCAAAAGAGGCTGGCACCATGTTAAGGCAGAGCAGGACCAAGTTAGAGGGGCTGCTGGGGATCTTTGGCTTGTGTGGGCGGATGGATGTTACTGAATCTGCCATGGGCACAGTCCCTGGGCTGGGAAGGTAGACAAGGTGGTGAGTCAGGAGGCAGGGGCCAGGAAGAAATTGTAGCTTGGGTGGGGTGGGCTGTGGGTTGTTGGGTAACCCGTATGGGTGCCTTGAGGAGGAAGCTTGCTCTGCTTGGTGCCAGGACCTCATGATGTGTATACTAATTACATTCCCCTGCCCCCTTTACCAAACAAATATAATAAATATATAACCATCAAGACAATTTAGAGACTTCAAAAAGATTTAAACCTACAATTCAGACCATTGTTAACTAACATCTTAGTGTAACCATATCCAGGCACCTTTTGTTGTATATACACATTAATATAATTGTCCAATTTTTATAATGTTCTCTAACCTTCTATAATACTCTACAGACAGCTCTGTAGGTCAGATACCTCGTTTACATTTATGATGGTATAATCCATGGAATGGAGGTATTAGAATTGAATCAGTACCTTTGGATGGATATTTGTGCTTGTTAGGTGACATCTCATTGCCCTTTGCCCCCTCTCCCCATTTAGCTGTTGAACACACACCTGGTTAGGCGTTACCTGGCTCTGGGTCTGTGCTAGGGGCTGGGAGGGGAGGAGGATGCCAGGGCTAACAGCTTCCCCTCCACAGAGTTCCCAGGTGAAGGAAACACCCATATGGTAGTCGTGGGACCACTGACAATTAAGAAGCTGCCAATGTCATGGTTTAAAGGTAGGTGCAGGGCTGGGAGGCAGCCGAGGCCCCAAAAGGTCTGGTTCCACCATCCAGGTTTGTAGACACTTGCTCTTGGTCCTGATCTCCCTGCCCTGTCCTATCCCAAGCCACATCCTATTTCCCCATGTTTCTGGTTTTTCTTTTTCAACTTTGAATAACTCTGGGCTCAAGATCTGCCCCAGTTGTCTTCTGTGGCCTGCCCCACACCTCCCAGTCCTGAGCCACTCCCTGGCCCCATCCTTCCCAGCCTCTTGCAAGACACTGAAGCACTTGGTGGAGGTGGTGCTGGCCTTCAGCTATGTCACTCTGCTGCTGATTCTGTTTCTGCTGGCCCTGAAGAAGGTAGTACAGGCCTTCGTGTTGTACTGTCCCTTTGGCTGCCTAGGGAGAATGCTGTCCAATCCAAGATGCCTGGGAGTTTGAACCAGTGGCTGGGGCAATAGAGGGACCCTCTTCTGAGGAGGAGATTGATATGATGTCCCAGTCTACCATCAAGGAAAGCTTGGAGGCAGCAGGTCCTTCGGAAGACAACTAAACCACTCTTTTATTTACACACAATAAAATTTTCTATTTCTCTAGTGCTCTGGTCTTGCTTTAACTCCCTCTCTGGCACTCGTGTATGTTGGCATTATGTGTTGAGGGACAAATCTGATCTCTTAACTGCATGATGTGAAAGTGGGCTCTCTGGAAAGCTCCCTGCAGTGGGGGCTTCCTGGGGAAGGTGTCTGTTTTGCACCATTTGGCTTGTTCTCCACCCATGGGTTGCCCTGGCCTGGGGTCTGCAGGGTAAGTGTCCCAGACTGTCAAATTTGATCCCTCTTATGAGAAACAGCCTGTAGCTACCAAGGGCACCTGAGGCCTTTCCTTCCCAGTCATTTCTGGGCTGTTGGAACTGAAAGGTAATTGACCTTCACACACTGTAGGGAGCATGCAGACCTCAGTCTTCCTGCCCCTATGCTGCTTGCTGACCACTGCTGGAATGGGGTGCCCATCAGCCAAGGTAACAACGTAGGACCTTTTCCTGTCCCACCTCCTGGACATTCAGAACTGGAGTGAAGTGGCCCCTGAATGAGGCTGGGAGCTGAGGAGAGCTATTGCCCCACTGATGGTGGAAATGAGGTGGAAGCTGATTTGCCATGGCTGGGTGTCAGCAGATGGTGAGGGACACTTGTTGGTTCTTGGCTCCAGCCCTGGCCTGGGCTCCCTGTGCTTCCCTGTCTCTTAGTAGTAAGTAATCTTCTGCTCAAAGTGATATCTCTGAGTGGCAGTAGAGGAGGTTGGGCAAATGAGGGCATCCAGTGGTGCTCATGGCTGCCTCAGCTTCAAGGGTGCAAAGGGTCCACCCTCTTATCCTCCTTCTGACCCCACTGCAATGTGGGAGCCTTTCCCTCAGAGGCAAGGGTAAGACCGCCCTATCCATTCACCCTGCACCACTGATGCCTGAGCCAACCTCTCCCAGGGACTCCTTGGCCCACATTGCTGGTGCTACTACAGTCTTCCAAGAGAGTGAGCCCATCCTCCTCTTCCCTTTCTCCATTGCTTCACTATCCCCTTTCCCTCACTTGTAGGGTGGCCAGATAAAATACAGAATGCCCTATTAAATTTTAATTTTCAGATAAATAATAAATTTTAAATATGTTCCAAATATTGCATTTCCCCCCATAAATCTGACAACCCTCTCTTCCTTTTCCTCTCCTTCTCCCTCCCTCACCCTTCCCACCTCTGAGAGTTGGCAGTCTTGTCTTGTTCTGGCATATTGCTATAATAACATGAATTTGGTGGGAATGAGCACGTTGGGGAGGGTATCCTTAACTTCAGTGCTATTTCTGCCACCCATGGGCCAGAGGAAACAAGGCCAGTACCTTTTGGGAGCTCAGTTTCCTATCTATAAAGTGGAGATAAAATCCTGTACCTGTAAGTGCAGATAGAAAGTGCTAGCCACGGATGAATGTTTACTTGATTGGTTTCAGAGTCAGGCCTCCCACTCTGGTTCACTCCAGCAACCTTGGTCCTGGGCAACTCATTCCCAAGGAGGAGCCAGCACTTTGGTTCCCACCCACCCACGTTCTCTGTGTAATTTGGTTCCCCCTGGCAAGAGTTGTGTCAGGACATAGGGCTCAAGCCAGTGTTTCCGTATCTCTGACTTGGAGCAGGAACATCAGGGAGACCCAACTTTTCCCTCAATTACCCAGGGCCATAGTGGGTGTCAGGGGGTCATGCTTCTCAGAGGCCATGCAAATAGTGGAGCATGCTAGGTTTAGAAGCATAAGCCCTGGCCCAATTTGCCATGAGTTTCCTCGAGCAAACATTATTCAATTGAGTACTGGTGGGTCTCTATTGCTCCAGCTTCCCAATGAGCATAACACATATTTTGTTCTGCGTGTCAACTAAAGACATGTCTACTAGAAGATCTAGTACAAACAAGTCATTTCTTCTCTCCTTTGTGTAAATAGGGTCTTAGGAAGTGGTATTAAGAGACAATTAAGAGCAATGTCTTCGGAATAAAGAAAGAACAACAACAACAACAAAAAAAAAACCCTGGATTTTGAATCTGCCACTTAAGAGCTGTATGACATTGGGGGTGACTTCACCTCTCTAAACCTTAGTTTTCTTATCCATAAGATGGCCATGATAAGTGGCCCTGGGGAACGTTTGAGTGTGAAATGGGCTGAATTCATTAAGCACTTGGCACCATGTGTGATATGCAAGACCTCACTCACCAGAGGATAGCTGTGATTTAAAAATTTTTAGTGCCAGGTAGCAGCTAGAGCCAGATAGGACCTCCTTTGCTTCCAGTAAAATTTCTTTAATTACTTAAAATATAAGCTGTGAATTCCAAGGGAAGGGGGTAAGGGTTGGAGAGATGGGTTGGGAAAGCTGTGTGCCCTGAGTCAGACAAAGCCTTATGTAGGCATCTCCTACCTTCCTGAGGGGGCAGCCACTCCCAGAAACCTGGGGGCTGGATCACCTGGGTCTCCAGGAGAGTCCAAGCCTTCCACAGCCCTGTCTCTGTCCGTGGTGCTGAAACCTGCTCCGGGTAAGGTTCCTTCTTGTCAGGCATACCCATGAATTACCTGCTCACTATCTTCATTCAACTGCACAAGTATACATTGAGCATCTACTGTATATGGAGTAGAAGTATAAAGAATTTAGATTTTTCTGTAACCCACGTGGCTCATAGATAATAGGGAAGAAATTCAAACACACACACGCGCGCGCGCACACACACACACACACACACACACAAATGCCTTAGAAGTGAGGACAAAAGCTAAGGATTCATTTTCCTATTTCTTGGGTTTCAGTGACATTCACCTCTTGCTTTTGTCTTGCTTCTCCCTCTTTACAGTCTTGCCATCTTCCAAAGCTGTGCCTCTCATAACTTTCCTGATCTAACCACAGCATATAAGTCTTCCCCAAGGCATTTCTTTCTCTACTCACTAATCTCACAGTGTCAAGGGTAGTAATGATCAGTTTCTGAGGGAGTGGGATATAGATAAAGGAAAGGGCCAGGGGTCTCTGAGAAGCGAGGGAGCTGCCTAGACAGGGGTGAGCTCCTTGTCATACTTCTGCATGCCCTCATCTGGGAGCAGCACCTCCACTGTGAAGCTGACCTTCTTGGCATGGACAAAGCTATACGTGTTGTCAAACCGCAGGACATCTGTAGGAACAAATGGACAGATGGGTTGTTAGGCCTGGCTTCATACTCCCCGTGTCCCTGCCCTGGCCGCAGGAAGGAGGACAGGCTGTGTTCCTAACTACTGTGTTTGCTAAGCTAGGCCAAGTTCCCACTACTCCTGTTCCCTTTCCCATGGGAGCTGTCACCCTTGAGCCATGTCTGTAAACAGACGCTGACCTCCTCTTGGCATGTGCCCAGACTGGCTTTAGTTGCATCAACTGGCAATAAGAACAATGACTAATGCATCTGTTGTCTCCACACCTGGACACTTGCATTATAGGGTTGTGAGGAGGGCAGTTGGGAATGTCAAAGGCTTCCCAGCTCCCTTGGATAAGGTGAGGCGCTGGATAAGACCTGTGCACACCCTCTACTTCCTCACAACCACCCCAAGAGGCAGGGGTTGTAACCTCTGCTTCACAGGTGAGCAAGCCAAGGATCTTAATTGGTGAGATTTTGCCCAGGGTTATGCAGCTACCAGGAGGCTGAGGGGGGTCCTGGCATTACACTCAGCTATGTGGCTCTGGACAAGTTGATTTACTTCTCAGAGCCCCAGTTTCCTCCTGTGAAATGTTGCACCTGCCCTATTGTCCCTTGCCTGTGTCCTGTGTTCTGAGTGCTCTCACTCTCTGCAAGGCCTGTGTTTCTCTGGCTCTTGGTGTATAGTAAATGCTTGAGAGTGTGGCCCAAATGAGCAACTGTGTAAATGAATAGCACTAACCTAGGCTGTATGTTCCGGGGGGGGGGCGGTCACTGACATTCTGTTTCCCCCTCTAAACTGCGAGACAGGTGACCCTAGCCTTCCAGAGATGGGGCCCAGCCAGGGTAGACTTACAGACACCAGCTTCTGCGCAGGTGAGGCTCCCATCCTCAGGCACCATGTGGGCATTGTAGCGCTGGCTGGGCAGCACTTCTGTCATCTCACCAGCCCTTTGTCGCTCCCCCATCTTGGTCTTCAAGAAAACCCCAAAACCAATGTCTGCACCATCAGATGAGAACTGCCACCTGGGTGGGTGGGAGGGGGACAAGTTCCTGCTCAGTCTGATGGCACCCTGAGGGTCTAAGACCCAGCCAGGGATGGGTTGGTGGCCTGGACCTTACCTGAGGACACAGCCTGGGAACAGAATCTCATATTCCACCTGGTGTGAGGAGCCACGGTTGATCTGCACTGAGTGCTCATACTGAGTCTTCACTTGGTCCCGCACGTACATGTACTTGGGGATCTCTCCACCATAGTTTATCTGCAGACACAGGACTGAATGAACGTGCTTCTCTCTTTTGGCCATTGCATTGTGCCGTTTCATCTGTTTGAGATGCTTTCAACATCTTCTGGAAGTATCCTGCTCACCCCATCCTCTCCCACCCCCTGGGAAACCTTCCCTGATCCTACATGGTCAAGGCCTCCTCTGGAAACTTCCCCTTCCAGCTCATCCCTCTGAGTCAAATTTTCCTCATTTCTTGTTTGCCTCTACAGCTGCTGAGAGCCTGGTGATGGTAGGGCTGGGACTGTCTAGCTCAATACCTGGCTCACAGGGGTTTTTCCATAGACATTTGTGGAATGACAAAGGAACTTAGGTCTACTCCTTTCCCCTCCCCTGTCTGGGGCTCTTCATACCTTAGTTAAACATTTGGGGTTCCCATCTGGGTCAGTCAGTGTCCCCCCAAACTGAACAGGCAGTTCCTCAGGACTGATGAGTTTCAGCAAACCTTCCTTCCAGTTGTCTGTGGGCAGAGGGGTTGAAGGGTTGTTATTAGGCATGGATGGGACTTGTCAGCCCCCCATTCCCACCAGGGGGACCTGAGCTTGGGGAGGAAACCCTACAGGGACTAGGCTTCCAAGGCCAATTCCCCAGCCTCCCAGGCTTCAGGATGCAGGAGATGTCTTCCAGCATTATGTTGCTATGGAAACATGTTTCCTCCTAGGTGATGGAATTGGCATATTTTTGAGGGTCTTCCTGTCATGAGTAGTGAAGATAAGAGTTATCTAACTGTCTCAAGGAGACTTTAATTTTTTAATGTTTATTTATTTTTGAGGAGGTGGGGGGCAGAGAGAAAGGGAGATACAGAATCCGAAGCAGGCTCTAGGCTCTGAGCTGTCAGCACAGAGCCCGATGCAGGGCTTGAACCCACAAGCTGTGAGATCATGACTTGAGCTGAAGTCAGATGCTTACCCTACTGAGCCACCCAGGCTCCCCTCTCAAGGAGACTTAAAGCCTTAGGAGGTCAAGGGTCTTGTTGGGGACCATATAGCACATAAGTGGCATTTGTTGACCCTTTCTTCTCTGGATCACATCTCCTCTTCCTGCTGTTCTTCCTCACGCTCCTCAGCCCAAAATGCCTTTAGAAGCACTGAGGTGATAAGTGTTGAAAGTAAAATGAGGCTCATAGCCCAAAGGTTGACTATCAACCAAACTGAAACTGATAAGGAGGAAGGTGTGAAGGCCTAAGTCACCAAAGAGAGGGAATGAGGCAGAGGTAACTGAAAAGACTCTGTAGTGTAAAACATATTTTCCTTCACTCTTAGGGAGGAATTTCTGAGTGTAAGTGGCACAGAGCTCAGGGGATAGAGCTGGAATTACTTACTTCCCAATACTATAATTTTTCTGCGAGTGTCTTCACTCAGGAAGGGCTTCATGAGGTTGTAGCCCACGGGGAACAGTTTGGTGGCTGAAGAGATATAAGCAGAGATAATGGAGGAGAAAATAATTCCATTGGGCCACTCTCTCCATAACATTCATAGCCAATGATATGGAGGAGTCATGAATTGGAAAATGCCCTGCACTTGACAAACCATCCAACAACTGGTCGACCAGCCAACAAGCAACCAACTAACCAACCACCCAGTCATCCAATATATCAACCAACCAACAAAATGGCCAATCAATTTATCTTCTAATCAGCCCACCAGTCAACCACTGACCAGTCAGTCAACCTACCAAATAGTCAAACAACCACTTATCAAATCAGCCAACTAGAAAGCCCATCAGCCTGTTAAGCAACCAGATAACCACACATCCAATTGTCTTCTGCAACAGAAGATCCAGCCAAACAATAAACCAGTCAAGCCAACCAACCAATCTGCCAACTAGCTACTCACCTACCTACCCCACCAAAATGTAAGCTGATCACTCATTGAACCAAACTAACAACTATCTAACAAACCAACCAATCAACCAACCAACCAACTACCCAGCCAACCACCAGTCATTCAAATAGACAACCAACTGGCCAGTAAACTAGATAATCAACTACGAAGCTAATCAACCAACCACCCAATTAACCAGCCAACCATCAAACATCCACCCATCCTTCCATCTACCAATCCACTCAAACAACGACACAAATACCTATTGAACATCCACATGCTCCCAGGCCTGCGAAGGATACAACAGAAGTGGAAAATCAGAGGCCCTGCCTTCAAGGAGCAGACAACTCAGGAAAAAAAACCAGGATGAACACACACAAGACAACTAGAAGCCTCCAGAATGGAGCAGACAGGAAAGGCCAGACTTGGCTGTTTCAGGTACCAGTGCCACAAGCAGTTTGGGAATGGAGAGATCCATATGGGTGGGAAATAAGAGGGAGGATTCCTAGAAGAGCTAGTGTTGGAACTACCTCTTCTTACAGTAAGGCCAACCATAGAAATTACTATTTATGGAGCACTTACTTTGTTCCAGGCACTCTAAGTGATTTTCATACAGCCAAGCAATCAATCTGCCTCATTACTACCCAGGAAAGAAGGCACTTTTATTGTCTCCAGGGCACAAATGAGGAAACAGAGACAAAAAAAGTGAAGTCAATTGCCACACCTTTTACAATGAGCATGAACTTCAGGGTCTCCGGGTAATTCTCTTCAAGGAGGCCAAAGAACTGTGGAAACAGGAAAGACCCCATTAGAGCCTACATCTCATCCTCTCCTATCCCCATCACCTTTGCCATTTCCCATCTGGAGTGTTCAAAGGACTATGGAGGGTTTCCCTTCTTTCCATCACCTCCACTGGCCTCTGGAGGAGAGCTTCGCACCTCAGACTATAACAACCACATTCTAATAATAATTATTTTTAGAGTAAATCTTATAATCATGATAGTATAGTAATATTAATGACTATTGTATATTAAATGCTCATTATTTGCCAACCACTGTGTACACAATTTATATATCAAATCACTGGAATATCCCTACATCCCTTTGAAATGCAGAATATCAGTATCCCATTTTGTAGGTGAGGAAACTGAAAACATGGAGGGGTGATGTGACTTGCTGGAGTCACAGAGCCAGGGATGACAGAGCTGGGAAGGGTTGGCAGAATGTGGCCCCTGTGGTGTCAGTACAGTGTTGACTCTGAGGTCTGTTTTGTGGGATCTTTTGGGAAACACATTAAGGTCCTTTGGTTCCTGAGTCGCAGTGCGGGGGCCCAAGAAGTCCACCATCTTTTACCAAATCCTGGCTCTGAGTGAGCAAGAAGATCACAGCAGACCGACCTCATCAGTAAAGCAGGCAGGGGTCACCCAGGGGCCTTCTCCTCACCTCTTGGTACACTTCCACCAGAGGTTTCCAGAAGTGCTTCAGTCCCAGGCCCTCACAGTCAAATATCATCACAATAGTCTCAATCTTCTTCCCCAGCTGCAAGGATGAGAACAAAGACTAGTCCCCAGGTTTAGGGTGCAGGCTCAGAACTTGGGACATGGTGACCCTAGCACATGACCCCTCATGGATTCTCCCTGTCCTCTGCTCTGTCCTCAGAGGAACAAGTGGACAAAACAGTGAATGTATTTACTCACACATCCACCCAACCATCCATCCATCATCCATCCATTATCCATTTATCATCCATCCATTCATCCATCCATCTGTCCATTTGTCCATCCATCCATTAATTGACCCACCCATCCATCAATTCACCCATCCATTCTTTCTTACTGCCACTCAACTGATATTTATGAAGCACCTATTTTGTGCCAGATACCAAGAGTATAACACATGATACTCAATAATTCACAGTTCTGGTCCTCGAAGTGTTCATGGTCTGCTTGGAGAGACTGACAAGCAACCAGATCACTATAAGTTCTGATATAGATGCTGCAAAAAAAAAAAAAAAAAACAGCATAGGAACTGTGGGAATACTCATTAACCCAGACAGGGACCTCAGAGGTGACATCTAAATTTGAGACCTGAAATACAGAAGGGAAAGAGCCAAGGGAAGTGTGGGAGATAGGGGTGTGCTGGGGGTAGAGCTATCCAGACAGAAGGAACAGCAGGGGCAAACTCAGAGGCAATAACAGTAACTAGTGTTGAGAAATATGCATGAGGATCTGTGTGCTGGGCCATACATTTGCATTATCTCATTTAATCTTTGCAATCATTATTTATTATTTATAGGTAAGGAACAGGCTCAGAGATGTGAGACCACTCTCCAAGACCACACAGCTAGGAAGCAGCAGCGCTGAAGTTTGATCCCAGAGTCCTCTGACAGTGATAGTAGAGAGCACAGGTGTGTTACTGGGACCATATTCCCTGTCAGTCTCACCTCCCCACATGGGCCCACCCCCCTCAGCCTGGGCCTCACCCGCTCTGTCTGCAGGTCACACTCATGCAGGATGCGCTCACAGTCTCTCATCTTGGTCTTAAGCAGGTCCTGCTTGGTGACTGAGAAGAGCAGGCCCTTTGGATCAAGCGGCCCAATGATGTCATACCACACGGGGCAGCCATCCCGGTCATAACCACACAGGCCTCCAGGCATGTACTTCTGGATTACCTAGGCATGGAAAGATACACAGAACTTGCCATTATCCACCTCCCTGGAGATCCCCAGACTAGGCTGACCTGGGTGGCTCAAGCCTACACACAGCATGATACAATCACTGTCCATTCCCTGAATGTGGCACTATTGTCCAGGTGAGAAAACTAAGGGACCCTCAGGGGAGGGCCTTACTCACAGTGAGTACATGGCAGAGCCAGGCCTTACCTAGGCCTGACTGAAGGCTTCTGGAACTCTTAATTCTGACACCCCCCCCAACATCTCCCACGTCCCTTTCCATTGAGAGAAGTTGGGTTTAGTGATGGAAAACATGGATTCTGGAAGTCAATATACCTGGTTCAAATATAGATATTACTGCTTCCTTGCTGTGCAACCTTGAACAAGTGACACTAGCTCTCTGAGTCCCCTTCCATTCCCTCTTCTGTAAAATGGTTTGGATAATTCCTCCCTTAGGGGACTGTTAGGGAAAGTCCCTAGTATCAGTGCCTGGCCCACAACTCATGCTCTACAAAGGAAACCATGTCCAATGTTTTACTAAGGTGCTAGTGGGTGGGACTGTTCTCTACAACTCCTTGGTGGGCTAGGTTTCTTTACCACACAGACAAGGTGTTCTGAGCAAGACCCTAGAGGTGAGGGCTCAGAGGCACAAGCTAACTGTGGTGGTGAAGAGCCCAGCTTCGTGAATTCAAATCTCAGCTCCACACTGGGACTGTGGGACTTTGGGTAGGTTGCTTAACCTTCACTGGACTTCAGTGTCCTCATCTGTAAAATGGGGACAATTGTACCCACTTCACTGAGCTGTGATGACTAAATAAGCTCATGTGGCTAAAGTTTTAACTCAGGTCAGGACCTCATAAGCACCCAGGAAATATTCATAATTATTATAGGAGAGGTGCCTGTAGGCTGTGGGCAGTTCCACATGCTTCTCAGGCTTTCTGGCCTTCGCTCATGCTCTCCAGTGAGCCAGAGGCTGCTTTAATGCTATGTCTGTAAAAACCTGGGAGGGGTGTGGGAGGGGTTGTTGGCTCACCTCTGGGGGCTGCCAATCAAGGATGTGATCAATGTCCATGGACTTCCGGAACTCCATGTACTGAAAAAGAGAGGAGAGGTAAGGCCCCATTGGGCTCCCAGCACCTCTGAGGAGGGGATGGAAATGGGGGCTCAAGGCATGGATTGGTCCCCACAAAGCCCTTCTCCAAATCTCCAGGAGTGGATAGGTCTCACCTTGCGGAGCATGGCTTCTGATTTCTGCAGGTCAAAGTTCCGAGCTGTGTGAAGATGGAAGGAAGGTGTGAGGCAAGAGAGAGGCTACCTTATAGTTACCTTGTCCTTGTCCTGGGCTGTGAGGAGCTAGGCTCAGCACTGGGGGTCGGGGTAGGACCTTCATTCTCTGCACCCTCCCTTCTCCTGGACCTGAACATGTGAAGTGAGATGGCGTGGCTAGATCCTGAGAGCCATGAGTTGTTCTGGAGCAGTTGGGACCAGGCCCTTCTCGCTGTCCCTCACCCTGATCCCCCCACCTCTGCCCTCACCTCGGAGCCAGCGCAGAAGAAAATAGTCATCAGGATTGGGCAGGGCAGGCAACACGTCCTGCACATTTTCTCGGAACTGTGAAGCGAGATGCTGGTTAAAGTGGCTTTTGCACTAAGCCTTGGCCTCCAGACCCAATAATTGTTTTCATCATCCCTTCTCTTACACATGTAGTCTGTTGCATGATGATGGAAGGATGGGTGGGCAGATGGGTAGAAGGAGAAACGGATCATTGGATGGATATATGGATAGATGGGTAGGTGAATGCAAGGAAGGATAGATGCTAAGTAAATGAATAGAAAGAAGAATGGATGGAGGAATGGGTGGATGGATGAGTGGGTGGGTGAATGGAAAAAGAAGGAAGGAGAAATCGATGGATGGAAGGAAAGAGAGATAGGTGAGTAGAGGAAGGAGAGATTGGTCGGTGAGTAGAAAACAGGGGAGATGGATAGATAGGTGTGTGAGGTGGAGGGATGGGTGAAAGGAAGGATAAATGAGTGGATGGGAGGTGGGTAAGTGGATTGGAATATGGAGATATTCATAGTTCTTTCCATGTGCTGGCCTATCCAAGCTTCTGCCTTTTTTCATCCCATTTTCTACAAAAGCATGGTTAATGATTACGTGTCCTCTTCCCCATGACCGTGGGGATGACAACACACCCTGCCCTATCTCTCTAGCTCTTACAGACAGGTCATCTTTTAGGGTCCTGGGGAAGAAGGGGGAACAGACTCAGAGTGGCAGACCATTAGCATCCTTCAGCTCCCACCTAAGGGGCCTGGGAGGGATAGGAAGGGAACAGCTATTTGGTAAAGCTCTCTATTTCTGGTTCCTACATGAGAAATAAAGTTTGATCTGGAACACACACTATTATTGCTTGGATGTGGTACTGTTCCCTCAACTCCTGCCCTGGACAGAACTGATGTCACTGGTTGCTTTGGAGCATGGCCCTGAGTAAGGTGACAGTGAAGAGAAAATGTCAAAGACACACTAAGCCAACAGAGTGGGTCAGGGTTCTGGCCACCCCCTCCCCCTGACCCTCAACCCTTTTCTTCTGGGGCTTTAGGGGAAAGGTGTCTCACCTTGGCCAGGGTCTCTGCTTGCTTGGGGCTCAGGTCTCCGACTCGGCCACTCATGGTGTCTGGATGAGGCTGGAAGAGTGGGGATCACTGCGGGCAGAAGCCAAGCCTGATATGTGGCCCTGACCAGGTGGAGGCTTTTGCCCCACTCCTGGGTGTGGCTCCAGGCACCTCCTTCTTGGCCAACTGTTGGATTGCACGTTACATAATTGAGATTAAGTGAGGTCCCGTGCTTGGCTCTGAGACAGGTCTGGGGAGCAGGCGGGCACAGGATAGTGTTCCAGAGGGGCTGGGAGCCCAGACTGGGTGCCTGTAAAACCTCCACCCATGCTTCCAGGCCTCCAGAGAAGAGGGGGATGTCAGGAGGAGTGAGGACTGCTCCTTGCCGGCATTCTTTCTCTCCCATCCTCAGTCTCCCCATCTCCCTAATGAAGAGACCCCACACCTGGGCTTATGCAAAGGTCACCCCCTACACCCAGCTCTGACTGGTAAGAGTTGGGGACTTGGTCAGTCTAGTAAACAATTCATTCAGTTTGTTGGGGTGGGAAACTCACATCCTTTTTCACCAAGCATCCATATGTTAGAAAAGACAGGCTGGGGCAGAGAAACGGAACTCAGACGTGTCCTTGCTAAAGGTTGGTTTTTTTCCACAGGGCTGCCACCACTTTTCCTGATGTCTTTCAAATCCTATGATGCAATGCTGGCCCTGCACCTTCAGCATGGGGAAAGGCTGAGCACCACCCTGTTGCCTGCTTTCCCATCACTGCGATCCCTCATGCCCTGGGCCCTAAGGGAGAGGTGGTGCATATTGATGGTCTTGGGGAGCAGTAAGGGTGTTTCTTGGGAATTTTTAAGTGTTTATTTATTTGAGAGAGTGTGTGCACAAGCTGGGTAGGGGCAGAGAGAGAGAATCCCAAGCAGGTTCCACACTGTTAGCACAGAGTTCGATACGGGGTTCGAACTCACAAACTGAGATCATGACCTGAGCCGAAATCTTTCTCCTGATCTGAGGAGACAGAGTCGAGTCAGATGCTTAACCTACTGAGCCACCTGGACACCCCTGTTTCTTGGGATCTCAAAACACCTGATCAGTGAGGGGTGTCTACCAAGTATGCGAGGTGATGAAGGAAGCCCACAGGATTTCCCTGCCCTTTGATTTCTGTCATGCTGCCTGATACTCCACCATTAGACATGCCTGCAAGGCCCGGCCCTGCTCCCCATTCCTCTATGAGACCTCCCTTTCAGGATAACATCTCTGAGTGTCACTTGCCTCATTTATTAAATGGGGCTATCAGTGCTTGCCTTGTCCTTATGCAGTCAGAGGGAAGGTCTAAGGAGATATACAAACCATCAAGGGTCATAACATCTATGGGATTATTCTTGTCAAACTGCCAGAAACTCCAAAACAGCAGAGGCCACGCTGTCAATGGCTGTCTATACAGAAACCAGGAGCACACCTGCTTGAGATCACAACACATCCATGTGGTGACCTGTTCCAGGACTTGAAGTGGTCCACATGGGCTGAAGTGACCCCTGGGCTAGTGTTAGCCCCAGTGACTGGGCTATCCCAAGCCACTCTGCCCAGGACTCTCCCAGGCTTCCTGTTTGTAAGCATCCTGTGTCCCCATCCCTGGGCTATCTTGGGACTTCTTTAGGCTAGCTGACATCAGTTAGTGCTGGACACCTTCTTTGGTCTGGGCCCTGATAGAGTCTGGCTCAGAAGAAGAAGGGGAGACATCTTTGGCCATCTCCTTCCATCTGAGGCACCTGGCCAAGCATACTCAGGAGCAGTTTGGTAACTCCACACCTCAGCCCCACCCCACTTCACATTCCAGCGTCTTTCTGCAAAGCACCCCCCCACCCCGCTTCTGTCCACACCCACTTCCTGCCAGGCTGGTAGCAAGTGGAGATTGGGTTTCTCCACTGCCCTCTCATTAGCCCCTAATCCTGCCTATTTCCCACCAGTCTCCTTTCTCTCCCTCACCCCTCTAATGTGAGGTGCCCCAGTTATTTCTAGGGACATCAGAAGCTGGGCAGGGAGGGCCAGGAGGGGCGCCCATTGAGCACACAGCAGCAGCATCCATAACAGCATCCAATAGAACTTTCTGCAATGACAGAAATGTTCTGTATTTGGGCTGTCCTATTGGACATATTTGGTAGCTTCTAGTTAGATAGGAAAATGGTTAGTGGGGCTGAGGAATTCAAGTGTGAATTGAGTTAAATTCAATTTGATTAATTTTAATGAATTTTACTTTAAATCACTCCATGTGGTTTGTGGCTACCATATTGAACAGTGCAGGTTCACTACACTTATTGAGGGCTTATTTCTTGCCAAGCTCCATCCTAAATGCATTACCTCATTGAAGCCTCAAAACACCCCTAGGGATAAGTACCATTACTAAGCCTGTTTTACAGACAAGCAAATCGAGGTATAGAAAAGTTTATTAACTTAGCCAAAGTTAAGTCGATGCAATTAAGTGCTCTGCTGTTGCACAGTCTCAGCTCCAGAAGCTTCCATCCTAATCAGGGAGATGACCCAGACACAGAAGTCACCCCAATGGGATGCAGGTGGTATTTGAGCGAAAGGAAGGATGTCAGTTAGTGGAGATTAGAGTAGAGGAAAGGACATTCCAGGTGGAGGGAACAGCATGGTCAAAGGCATGGGGGTGGGAAAGTGAAGAGCGTATGCAATGCTGGAGATATTGCAGTAAACAAGATGGATTAGGTCTCTGCCTACATGGCGTTCACAGTCTCCCATTTGTGGAGCATTTCCTCAGAACATTATTACATCGTTATTGGACCATTTGGAAACAGATAAGGGTATCCCCATTCTACAAAGAAATGGACTTTCAGAGAGATTAAGAAAAATTTTCTGAGGTCACTCAGCCAGGAAATGGGGAGTCAAGATTTGAACCCAAACCTGTCTGATTGTGAGACCTGCACCAGAACCACAGCCCAGCCTTGCCTTCCCTTGGAGGGCTTAACCGTGTGCCTGGAACATAGTAAGTGTTCAATAAATGGTCTAAATCATCGTTGTGTGTTAGGAAGCCTGGGTCCACACTCCTCGGGCTACAGAGTGTTTGAGGCCGCAGAATTAATTTCCCTCCTTTGAAACAAAGGTCCTGGAAAAAGAGAACCCCCAAGTCTTGTCTTCTCCAAGTAAATCCCTAGATGGTGTTTAGCTACTACTTTGCCAAACTCTCAGGGGAACATGGCAACAGTCACAGAATCAAACAATGGCAGGGGAGCAGATGGGGCCACCCACACCACACCCTGGAATCCCTCCTTCTAGGCGGTTACTAGGAAATGTGAAAAGGCTACCCCCTCAGGCCTCTTGGGCCCCAGCATGGTCACATTTCTGTCCACTTTCCCTTAGATGGGTCATACCAGAACCAGTTGGACAAGTACAGAGGGGGCCCAGGAGAAGCATCACCATGGGGTGAGTGTTGCTGAGAAGAGGCAAGTTAGAAGGGTTCAGATGGCTGTAAGGGGAGATGGAGGCGGAATTAGGGGTGCCTCACCAGAGTTCTGATGATACTCTGGGTAGCAATCTGAGACAGTATACTTCTCATCTTTTCTTTTGGGCAGTTTTGTCTCCTTCTTAAATTAAAAAACTTTAAGGGTGCCTGAATGGCTTAGTCAGTTAAGCATCCAACTTTGGCTCAGGTCATGACCTCATAGTTCATGGGCTCAAGCCCCGTGGCGGGCTCTCTGCTTTCAGCATGTAGCCTGCTTCAGATCCTCTCTCTCCTTTTCTCTAGGCCCCTCTTCCACTTGCACACTCTCTCTCTCAAAAATAAATAATTTTAAAAATTTAAAAACTTTAAAGTGTTATAATTCACATAACATAAATTTACCATCCTTAAAGTGTACAATTCAGTGATTTTTAGTATATTCACAAGGTTGTGCAACTATCACCACTATCCAATTATAGAACATTTTCATCACCCCCCCCTCCAAAAACAACCCCTGTACCCATTAGCAGTCGTTTCCCATTTCCTGCTCCCCTACTCCAGCCTCTGGCAACTACGAATCTACTTTCTATCTTTATAGATTTCCCTGTCTTGAGTATTCATATGAAGAGAATCATATAGTCTTTTGCAACTGGTTTCTTTCACTTGGTGTAATGTTTAAGGTTCATCCATGTTGTAGTATGGTTGTCCCAGCACTGTTTGTTGAAGAGATTATTCTTTTTCCCTTGAATGGTCTTTGCACACTTGTTGAAAATCACTTGACCATAGTTGAGTGGATTTATGGACTCTCAATTCTATTCCATTGATCTGTATGTCTATCATTATGCCAGTACCACATTGTTTTGACTACAGCAGCTTTGTATTAAATTTTGAAATCAGGAAGTGTGAGTCCTCCCTAACTTCATTCTACTCTTCCAAGATTGTTTGGGCTATTCTGAGTCTCTTGCGTTTCCACATGAACTTTGGGATCAGCTTGTCCATTTCTGCAAAAAAGGCAGTTGGGATTTTGGTAAAAATTGCACTGAAAATGTGGATCACTTTAGGGAATATTGCTTCTTCACAGTATTAAGCCTTCTGAAACATAAACATAGGTGTCTTTTCACTTATGTAGTCTTTAATTTCCTTCAACAATATTTTGTGGTTTTCAGTGTACAAATCTTGAACTTCTTTAGTCAAGGTTATTCTCGAGTATTTTACTTTTTGATGCTGATGTAAATGAAATTGTTTTCTTAATTTCATTTTTTGAATGTTCCCTGTTAATGTATAGAAATACAACTGATTTTTTATATTATGCTTGTGTCCTACTTGGCTGAAATTGGCAGCTCTAATTTTTTTCTGGTATATATTCCTCATTGTTTAATTTCCCTTTGCGATCAAAAAATAAAATTAAGTAGAACAGTGGTGACGATGATGTTGGTGGTACAGTTGCTTCTGACGTCTGCTCCAGGAAGTGCCAGGAGCCACTGATAAGTCAAAACTCTTGCTGGAGGAGATCCCAAAAGGCTCTGAGTTGGTGACAAAGCTGGTCAAGTTCATAGGCTCTTTCCTTCCTTCTCTAATATGCTGTTTATCATAGGAATGGGTTGCTATGATGATAGGAACATGGGGGCAGATAGTGAAGGAGGCTGCAAAGTAGGGTAGCTTATACACTTCCCAGAGCAGTAAGTGGCATATCCCTTCTCACAAAACCTGGGGGCACCATAAGGGTATTGAGTGTTCCAAGTTCTTCATGCCAAACTGGTCTCTGCTTTTATTGTCATCCTTGGGAAACCTGGAGTGCCCAAGACTACTGTAGGGGAAGCTGAGTCTGGGAGTGACCACAAAAAATCATTCAAGCTGCTGTAATTCCTTTCCCATCACTGAGAAAATAATCCCAAGTAGTTCAGAAATGGATGGTGCTGAAACCTAGGCCTGGGTGCCTGGGTTTGAATCCTGGCGTCAACTTTAATGTTCTGTGTGATTTTGAGTCTCATTTTTCACACCTGTAAATTGAGGCAAATAACACCCCCCTCTTATAAAGCTACTGAGATGGTTAGAAGCCAGTGATCACCCACCACCTGGCTCACAGTAAGTGACCAATTGTGTTGGCTTTTATTTTATTTTTTTAAAGTTTATTTACTTTTTAAAGTAATCGCTACATCCAATGTGGGGCTTGAAGTCATGACCTCGAGATCAAGAGTTTTATGATCTTCCAACTGAGCCAGCCAGGTGCTCCAATAATGTTGGCTTTTATAGTTATTGTCAGGCTGGTCACCCAGCCTACCAACAACTGCAGGACGAGGGCACAGCAAGCCAAGCCAATCCTCTCTGGTTCCTTCTCGTCTGTTCTGTAGTTGTCCAACCCTCTACTTGGGTCTCTTGCTGGTGCTGAGTCATGCTGTTTGGCTCTGCTTTTTGGCAGTGATCCTGGTATGACCCAACTTCTGGGGGTGGATGGGCAGGCAAGACACCTTGCTCTGGAGTCAAACATCCTGAATTCCAGTCTTGTTTTTTTTTTAATTTTTTTAATGTTTATTTATTTTTGAGAGAGACAGAGGCAGAGTGCAAGCCGGGGAGGGGCAGAGAGGGAGGCAGAATCTGAAGCAGGTTCCAGGCTATGAGCTGTCAGCACAGAGCCCGATGCGGGGCTCGAGCCCACAGACTGTGAGATCATGACCTGAGCCGAAGTCAGATGCTTAACCAACCGAGCCACCCAGGTACCCCCTGAATTCCAGTCTTAATACCATCACTGAGCAAATGACTGTCTCTGAGACTTAACTTCCTCCCCTATATAACCAAAATGACTATATTTATTTGACAAGACTGCCATGAAGATTAAATGAGATAGCACATGGGCAGCAAGCCTACATAGGTGCTCAGTAAATGGTTATCTATTGTTTTTGCAAGGCTTTATTGAGCATCTGGGGAGTGTAACCTGGACTGGTGGCTGGTGGGGAATAAGAGACAGACATGAGGCAGGTAATGACTCTACTGCATGATAAACACTGGCCCTGTTGCTCCAACAGAATGGAGAAGAGACTCTAACTCTGCTAGGGACCAAGGGGTTGGCAAGGGAAAGAGGGCCCTGAGGACCTTGAGGGTGAACAGAACAAGACTGGGAAGGGAGTCCTAGACTGAGGGAACAGCATGAGCAAAAGCAGGGAGGCAGAAAGGTATCTGATGAATTGGTGAATTAAAGTTGTTGGGTGAAGCTGCAATGGGGCTGTCACAGTCAGGTCATAGAGAGCCTTAATAAGCCACCAATGAAACTGAACTTTTCCTGGAGAGAAAATGAGGAGCCAGTGAAAGGCTTATACAGAAAGTGATGATCAAATTTTCATTTCAGAAAGATTTTTTTCTGGCTGCCTTGTGGAGTCTCATGGGAGGTGGTAGGAATGGGCACAGGGAGAGTCATGGACTCTTTTCTAATAATCCAAGCAAGAGATGATGGAGGCCCTGACTAGGGTGGCAGGCACGGGATGGAAGATGGAGTCCAGGGATTTAGAAAGAAAGCCAAGCAAGTGGCAGAACAAGGATCTGAACCAAGGTGGGACCACCTTTTTCTGCTGCTCCAGATGATGAGTCCACAAATAGCTCAGGCCCGGCAAACTTCGCCTCAACCCACGTGCAAAACCAGCCTTCATGAGCGGGATGCTGAGGGGCCCTGTTCCTGCTTCCGCCACAGGGAAAGAGGCACAGTTGGCCCAACACCACCCTCTGGTGGCTAAGAGCGGAGGTGGCCAATGTCAGCTGAATGCCATCTGCTCAAGCCTGCTGCAGCCACCTGCCCTCTGAAGTCACCAAGTGTGAAGCCTGCCCACCCAACGTGCTCATTTAGTACCTGGCTTATCTGGATTGGTGAACCCCACTTCACGTCTTTTTTTTTCTTTAAGTTTATTTATTTTGAGAGAGACAGAGACAGTGCGAGTGAGGGAGGGGCAGAGAGAGAGGGAGAGAAAGAATCCCAAGCAGGCTCTACACTGCCAGTGCCAAGCCCAATGAGGAGCTTGAACTCACGAACTGTGAGGTCATGACCTGAGCCAAAACCAAGAATCAGATGCTTAACCAACTGAGCCACTCAGGCGACGCTGAACCCCACTTCGCGTCTTACCTTCCCCTCTTTATGCTGTGGACATGACAAGTCACTTCCTGCCCTAGGCCTCCCCCTCCTCATCAGTAAACAGGGGATGATGCTTCTTGCATCAGTTTGGGCCTGGCACACGGTAGGCATGGAGAGGAGCTGGCACTGTCTCATCCCTCAGAGAGGCAGCTGCCTCAGACTGGCCAGTGCCACTGTGTCCCACTTATGTGTCCTCTGGCCCAGGCTGGCCCTCCCTGGCAGGAGCACACCTGCCCACATTGACCCTCTCCTCCCCTGCCAAGGCAGGGTGGTGTCACCACTAACCGCTAATCCAGGTGCTGTCTCTAACTCTGCCACTGGACACTCAGCCTTTGGCCAAGGCACTCCCTCTCACTGAGCCTTGGTTTCCTGGCTATAATCCCTGTCTGCTTCAGGGATGCATGTAAAGGAGCTGTACAAACTGTGGAGGGCCATGGCCTGAAGCCCTGTTGAAGACTTGTTCTGGGCTGCTGTGATTGTCCCACACTGGTGTCCCTTCTGGCCTGGGGACTTGGAAGGTGAGCTGAACTGAGGTAGAGTTTGGGGGGCAAGGGAGCCTTTCCAACTGACCTCAAAAAACCCTATTGGTACCCCCTACCCTGCTTATCCGCCTGCTTGCCCTAGAAGATAGTGGGGCTCTCCAGTTAGGAGATATGCCCCAGGGAAGGACAGTCCCCGCCCCCATTCCTCTGGACAGGTAAAGCCTGGCTATTTCCAACCACCTCATTTTAAGCAAGAGTTTTGATCCATGGCTGCCTGCCAAGATTTTGTCATTCTTTTCTGATGAACAACAAGTCTCTGTTTTGTAACCTCCATTATGAAACGGTTTTATTAACGACTACTTAGTGTGTACTCAGTTGTTCACAAAGAAATACAAACATCAGTGACCTATTACCAGTGTCACCCAAGGGCCCTCCTGGCTTTCCTCTGGCTTCAAACACCCCACAGCTGCCCTCACCCCATTCCTCAGTCTGGAAGGCTTGCCCACAGCTTCAGGTCTCCCTTCAGGGGTCCCTCCCTTGGGCAAAGCACATCTGATCCCCCATCAGGTTTTTTTGGCTGGATGCCCCCCCCCCCATAATTCGGCTTCTGCTGCACCAAGGTGCTCACCTGAGAATGCCCATCAGAGTTACTCTGGCCTCCCTTCATACAGGCAAGCTTCCTGCTCGCAGAGTCGGGTAAGCCCAGCACCCCCGGTGTCCCCAGGGCCTGCAGTGCCTAGGCACTGGGGACAGATTCTCAATAAACATTGAGGAACAAATGGAAGGAAGAAGCAAACTTTAGGTGAGCCAGCCCCTCTCTGGGCTACTTCCTTTTTTTTTTTTTTTTTTTTTTTTTCCTTCCTGTAAAGAAGTGATGGTGTTGAGTCAGGGATAGAGTTGTGGAAGACATGCCCCTGTCCACCTTGCCAGGTAGGAGGTCCTGTCCTCACTTCTGAAGGTGACCACTGTACTCACTAACATGAGGTGCACTCTGCCGGCTCTCGGATTCAGTGACTCCATACCTGACCCCTCTGTGACTTGCTACTCCCCAGGCAGCCCAGTGCAAATTAAACCCTTGTGCATGGTGTGGGCCAATCTGCTACCTGCAAGGAAGCCAGAGGAGGCTGTGCTGATGGTGGAAAATGGGTGTGGGTGGTTGGAAAAGCAAGGATCAGGGTTCAAATCCATGAACCCCTTGTTTTTAGGCCGGGGATGTGAAGTTGAAGTGAGGCATTGTGAGCCCCCAGTCAGGACAACAGGTGGGCCCAGGGAAAACTGACAGGGGAAACCTTACTACCCCCACCGGCCCAGCGGGAAGATGGCTCTGGAATGCCCAAGTGTCTCTGCATCTGGGGAGGCTGCGCAGAAGGTGGTCACATAGTGCAGTGGGGGTGCTGGGAAAGCCTTCTGCATCGGGGATACAGGAGCAGCGCTTGGACACAAGGATGTCTTGTGATTTTCGCCTGACAGCCCCAGGCTGTCTCCTTAGAGTTGGCATGGAAGTTTTTTTCTTGCCAAACTCCTCAAACACTGTTGGGCCAGGAATGCCTCGGTGAACTGGCTTTTTGCATTTTATTTCCTTTAGTTAGTTGGCTTTCCATAGCAGCAGAGCCCGTTTAGACTGTGCGTGGAACCATGGGTGATGTGGCTGCCACAGAGGGCGGGCCGGGGTCCACAAGGACCTCACAGAGCTCACCTGAAGACTCACCTTCACACACCTCATCTTTTTCTTGCCTGGGAAGACCAAGCTCTGGGAAATTAGGAAATCTATTAAATGGTGAAAATGAAAGCACAGAATCTGAGAGCAAGAAAGGGGCCAGAACCAGCTTCTTGTTCACAAAGCACCTGGATGTTGGTGTTTGCTTAGGCTTCCAGTCTCTGGCAGGGTCTTGACTGCCAGGATGCTAACGCTTTGCAGCAAGGACCCCTTTGACAGGGACATCTGACCACTCAGCAGCTTCACTGGTTCATTCCGGGCAAGGTCTGCTCTGTCGGGTGCAGTTTATCCAGGAGAGCAGACGGCGGCCCTGACTGTGGGCTATGAGGCACCAGGAGAGCCAGCCTTTGGGAAATGGAAGCCATCACTGGCCACTACTAAGCCGGATTTGGGGTGGGGTGGTGGGGAGCTGGTGACATTAGCTGTCGCTCTAGTGAGACACAAAGATGTAGGAAAAGCTTGATGGTTCTCCAAGTAAATCAGAGTCTAGGATGATCACCCTGGGATCGGAGCTCCACCCAGGTGCATTCTACCTTATTCCAGCATGCTCCACCTGACTCCAGCTGTGCTATGATCCTGGTCCTTACTCAGAACCAGAAAGAACCGAAGCTGAATGTCAGCTGGATCACAGCAGGTGCGGTGGGGGGGGGGGTGTCACTGAGAATTCTGAGACTCAGTCTTCGCTCATTTAGCTCTGTGTGGCTGAGTGTGGCTTTTCCTCCTAATGCTTATCCCCGCTGGGCCTCATGCTCCATTTCTGACCTTCCCTCCAAAAGCAGTAAGGTGACTCTGAAGGGGCTTTCGTGCCCTGCCAGAACCAAGACCCTCAGCTCCACCACCCAGCTGGCCCCATGCCTCCACCCAGCTGCTTCCAGCTGGCCTTGTCCATCCCTGCCGAGCCCCCATGTGCAGAGATTGGGGCTTCCCTGCTTTTCAGACTTGATGCTGTTCTCCCTTCATGGCCTGGGGCTCATGCACACCCCCCCCCAAGCCGGATCACTAGGTGTGGATGAGTCCCGAGACTGGTGCACCTCATCAGGAGTGACATAAGGGCAGCTTCTGTGGGCAGGACCCTCCCTCAGTGGACCCTGGCTCATCTTCAGCATCCCCATTCTCAGTCTCTGCAAACAGCGGATCAGATGCCTGTCTGAATCCTCAGGGTGGCCTATGCACTGAATGTCCCCTTCCTGCTCTGCCACTGTGCCAGGTTTGCCCACGAAGAGCTGAGATGGTGATGTGGGGGTGGGGGTGGGAGTGGCTCCTCCAAACACCACCCTGCCCAGGAGGGAAGGGGACAGGGAAGGGTACAGGGAGGGGGTGCTAAGGGGTTGACAAGCAGAGGTACTGAGGCAGCTGGGGTCTTCATTGCACTGGGGATGGTCTCCTTCCCTCAAGACCCTGAATCTTCTCCTCAGAGGCCTTGTCTGGGAGCAGCACCTCCACAGTGTAGCTGATCTTCTTGGTGTGTATCAGGCTGTAGGTGTTGTCGAAGCGCAGGATGTCTGCAAGGGCGGATAAGTCATCAGGCAAAGTAAACCTGACTCATCTGCACATCTGGTGCCTTTGGGAATGGGCCCAGGGCTGTGGGTGGTGGAGGGTCAGCCACTACCCAGCCCCCAGCCCACTGCTCAAGACCATCTCGTTGTGCCAACTAAAGGAATAATAACAGCAGCACACACCAGCCCCTTCTATGTGCCAGACATCACATCTGCGCTCACAGCTTTCTGAATCTTTAAAGCAGATCCACAGAAGGTACTATCATCCCCATTTTAAGGATGGAGAAACTGAGGCCTACAGAGGTTTGATAGGACTATCCAATGAGTGCTGAGCAAGGGAAGGGAGGGACTAGGATTCCCTTATCTTGATGCTCCAACCCAGAGAGGAGCCCTGCTCTCCCCAAAAGAGAAGGCTGAGCTCCATAAGCCACTTTTCCATCTTGCCTTTCAAAGAAGGCATTCCCTTCAACGCCAAGATGCAAAGTGAACTCTGGGACATGATAAGTCATCCAGATTTCTTGGTCTCAAACCTTTCTAATTCTCCCTTTCCACAAAGGTGAATGAGGTATGTATTAACCAAAGCATTAGTAAGACCCATGCTCCTCAACCTTGGGTTCCCCTTCTCCTAGCTCTGTTCCTGATAGAAGGTCAGCATGGTTCCTGGGGAATGTTCATCTGGCCTGGGTGGCCTGAGAATGAAGGATAAACACATGGAAGAATCAACTCTTTCGGATTCCCACAGTGGGTCTGCTTATGCACCTGGGAAGGCTGGGACCCCCGAAACTAAGCCCATGGCTGTTTACTTACCTGTCTCTTAGACTGTTGAGTGCTGTGTAAGGGCTACCTGGGAGTTGAGTTTATGGCTCCGGGTTGTGCATCCCACTTTCCGAAATGCATCTCTGACCTTGTACCCACACCCAGGGGCCACTCACCAGGTCCAACACCTTGAAGCCAATTCCCCTGGCAACCACAGGATCTAGGAGCTTGCACAGAACCCCACACCCTCCCTGAGAGCTGGAAATAGAGGACAAACAGGACAGCCTGGCAAGAGATATCAGCTCATTTCTCTGCCAGAAGGAGGAAAACAGACTCCAATGAACCCTACAGCTCTTACAGATGCCGGGCTTGAGGCAGGTGAGGCTCCCATCCTCGGGTACCAGGTGGGCTTTGTAGCGCCGGATGGGGAGCACCTCCACCATCTCCCCTATCCGCTTCCGCTCGTCCATCCTGGTCTTCAGGAAAACCCCAAAGCCGATGTCTGCCCCATGTGATGCGAACTGCCACCTGCAGGGGACAGGGCCCTACTAATGACCACCTGCTTGGGCTGTGGGCCGTTCCCAGCTGTGCCCAGGTATAGAGTGGCCACCATGCCTACCTGAGCACACAGCCCGGGAACAGGATTTCGTTCTCCACCTGCATGAAGGAGCCTCGGGCCACAGTCATCTTGTGCTCATACTGCATCCTCACCTGGTTGCGCAGGTAGTAGCTCTTGGGCACCTCACCCCCATAGTTGATCTGTGGGTGAGGGCTGGTGAGTGAGCACTGACCCCAGCCATCACCCGTCCCTTCTCATCCTCTGGGCACCCAGTACCTTGGTCAGGCACTTGGGGTTGCCATCAGGATCAGTCATGGTCCCCCCAAACTCCACGGGCAGCTGGTCAGGGCTGATGAACTTTCGCAGCTCCTGCTTCCAGTTGCCTGTGGGAGCAAGGTGGGGGAGGGGGGCTGTGAGGAATCAGGTATGCTCGACAGAGGGGAGAGGAGCCAAGTCCAGGGAGGAAACCTGATATGCCCTTGGTTTGCTCCTCTATGTACCTACTCAGAGAGCACCCAAATGCTTTATGTGGCCACCCAGGCTGCAGTCTCAGGCCTGAAATGTCATCTGAGTGTGCAAAGGCCAGTGGGGGTCAGGCCAAGGTTGGCACCTGAGTCAGGATGAGTCAGGGAGAAATGGGGCCTTTCACACTGACCTCTGCTTCCCAGGCAGATGCGGAGACGGCACAGCCAGGAGACCAAGTCACTCACCTCCCAGAATCACTATCTTCCTTTGTGTTTCCTCACTCATGAACACCTTGACCAAGTTGACGGCCACAGAAAGAGCTTGGGGGCTGAAACACATTAAACTCCTTTGGGAAGCTGGGCTAGAGGACTTGGAGGTATAGTCATGGGCAAAGGCATGAGCTGGATAGAAGTTGGATATATCTAGATTCTGCTACTCCTTGCTGTGTGACCTTCAGCTAGTTACTCACCCACTCTGAGTCTTAGTCCTGTTAACTATAAAATGGAGAAATTCAAACAATGTATGCATAACACTTGGCATAGTGTCTGGCTCTCAGTAAATGGCTGCCTCCCCTACCCAGTTGTAGGGTGTCAGTAATGTGGCTTTCCCAATGGTGCCTCTTTTTTTTTCTACACTCATAGTTTTCCCAAGTTGTCTTGGAATTCTCTTGGGTGCAAGTAGATGTGGCATTTGCATTAGACCTCATGTCCCACCTGAATTGCTTACACTTACTGGGTGCTTTCTGTGGGCCAGGCTCTGTGCTACTCCTCCATAGATTTTCTCATTTAACCTCACAGCTGCCTTATAGGGAGGTATCCCTGCACCCCTATTTTACGGGTTGGGAAAACTGAGGCTCAGTAAGGTTAAGTAGACTTGATCAAAATCACAGAGCTAGCTAGGTTGGAAAGCAGATCATCTGACCCCAGGACACACATGGTGGTCCCATCACTCTACAACCATCACGGACAGGGAATATTCCCACTCAGAGCATGTCTATCAACCAGTGTGGTCCATGAACTATCTGTTACCACCAATCCACACCCAGAGGGGTAAAGAAAATAAGGGTGTACGTTTAGAAACAGAACTTATTTGAGATTTGCTGCCACATACCAGAGCATGATTTTGTATATTCCCAAAGTATCAGTCTGTGAAGGACTGACTGAAAAAACAAAAAACAGAAAACAAAAAACCTCACTTTCTCAAAGGATGGTTTGAGAAGTCCTGTACTGGGTGATTTACCCACTGTTCCCCCCTATTCCACCTCCCCTTTCCCCAAAGGGTCATCCCCATTATGGGCTCACCTCAAATGCCAATTAAGTTCTTCAGCATCTCAGGATAATTTGCTTCCAGGATGGCAAGAAACTGTGGCAAGAAAAGTCTCGTCAAGGTCATGCTCCAACACACTCTATGCCTGGACTTGGTGGCTTCTAATGCTGCTGAGACCAGAACCCATGCCACCCCCACCCCCTGGCCATCCACTTTCCCCATGAGAATTCTCTGTGATATTTATGCTCCTCTTTCTCCTTGGAGGGGGGAACCCCAGGCCAGCTTCTCTGGCTGCCGTGGGGGCTTCTGGGGGGCGAATCCTCCTCCATGGATGGGAAGCTAGTGTGGATGGTGGCTCCCTATTAGCCTTGAGCAAACTGCCTACCTACCTGCTGGTAGATCTCTACAGCTGGCTTCCACAGGTGTTTCAGGCTGAGCCCCTCCAGGTCAAACACTATCACCACCGTCTCGATCTTCCTGCCCAACTACATGGGACAGCATGGATATATAGGTCAGACAACAACTCCAGCCAGGAGGTCCTGGTCAGGGAGACCTGGAACTCACTGCTCCCACCTTCCAGTTACCCTCACCCCCAACTGCCCACAGGGCTTTCCAAACAGATAGCCCACCCAGGATCAAAGGGGATGCTGCATCTGAGCGCTGGCACAGTGACCTTTATCACACTGTTTGCCCAACACGATTGCCTGGAATTAGTTAACTGTAGAATTAAAGATATCACTCGTCGCTCATGGGGCATCTCCATGTACAATAGCATATTTTGCCAGCCAGCGTCTGCAGTCTCATGGTGTGTCAAACCAGAGCCGCACTGCTGGCAGGCTGTTTGCCCTTGGTGGGTTTTTTAACTCTCTGAGCCTTATTTTCTTCCTCTGTGAAATAGGGATCATACCAGGTTCCAATAAAATTTCTGTGAGAACTCAGTGAGATAACTCACTAAGAGCCTAGTGCCTGACACACGCTGGTCCCTGGTAAATATCAGCAGATGTTATCACTAGTATCATCACCACCACAATTATCAGCTCCAATTGGAAATGCCCATGAAGTAGAAGACACTGCTGTGACCCCATAAAGTCACCCACCTTGTTTGAGAGACACACATCTATTCAAAGTAGGGGCACTAAATAGGGTGCTTTGTAATTTTCTTAGACTTGCCACACATCTTTGTGCAGAGGGCCTACTTTGTGTCCGACACCATGACAGACACTGGGGACGCAGGTCCAGTCCTCGTCATTAGGCAACCCATCCCACAGTGACATAAGAGGTCCCTGCCAGTGGTCTTCTTAGGCTCATGTAGACACTTAAACTCAACGTCAACAGATCATGCTTGGCACTGGATTCATTCTGAAGGGTATGAACCAGGAAACACAGAGCCAGGGCACAGAGAAGATCTGCACAGGTGGGTGTGGGTCCTTCTTGGCTTGGAAGCCCTATGCCCCACAGAACTCAATATTTTTTTCTGTGGTAATTCCCTATTAGATTCTAGGGACCCACAAAGGATGCATCAAGTTTCAAGGGTCGCTGCTCTCAGGGATACCCAAAGCAATGGCTACCCCATCAGCTGTTATAGTTATGCAGTTTACAACTTGGGAACATCTTTTCCATAAGCAAAGCTGACCATCCACTGTTCCTAGGGTTCCCAGGAAACAGAACTAGAGCATTCACTGCACCCAAGGTCAACATCTCACCCAAGGTCAGAGGGGAAAGGGCTTTGGTGATCCTTGGCACCTGCCCGCAGAGAGTGCCAAGCACATGTTAGATGCTCATGGACGGGTGACTGCAGGAGAAGCCACGTTCCACCAAAGCCCAGAGTGCTGAGGCCCAGGGAAAAGCAGAGGCAGGGTGCCCTTTCTACCTGGTGCTGTTGCCACACTTTAGACAGATTGGGTGCACCATGTGCTTCCCATCCTGGACCCAGTCACTTACCTTTTGACTCTGCAGCTCACATTCCTGCAAAAGCAGTTCGCAGAGCTTGATGCGCTTCCGGACCAGCTCCTCCTTGGAGGCTGACAGGAGAAGACCCCTGGGGTCAAGGGTCCCAATGATTTCGAACCACACGGGGCAGCCTTCATGGTCATAGCCACTCAGACCACCAGAGTCATACAGCTGGATCACCTGGGCACAGGGGTGAGATCTTGACTCAGACCAGCCTACCAGCCATGTCCCTGCTCCATCAGATGGCTGGATGGGGGGGGGTCTGAGGGACATCTACTTGTCTTGGGGGTGCTACATGGGGCTCACCTCAGAGGGCTGCCAGTTGAGGATGTTGTCCAGGTCCTGTTGCTTCCGGAACTCTATGTGCTGCAGAGAAATGGCAGGACCTGAGGCCTGCCTGCTACACAGGCCTTGAAGACATCTGAGGGTGTCAGATCAAGTCCCTCTGCCTACAGCCCCAAGACCCTGCCAGAGCATCCCCAGGCTCTACTGACATATAACTGGAGATGGCAATGCCAGGAGGAGGACTGGGGGAGACCCAGGTTTGTTGCAGAAAGGGATCTAAGCAGGAAGGGAGGAAACACATGAGAACAGGACAGGGCAAGAGTTCCCATTCTTCATTGATGATCCCTGGGGTACAGTATGTGGGAGGCAGGACGCTCATGAGAATGGGGCCTCACCTTCCGGAGCATGTCCTCGGATTTCTGCAGGTCAAAGTTCCGAGCTGCAAGAAGAGCCAAGGTAAGAGGCTTGAGGCTGGACCTAAAACTCACAGTTTCTTGAAAACTCATGAGGAGACAGCGGGGGTGCCTGAGCCTTACATGACACCCCCAGAATACACTGGGAGCTTAGACATTATTATTTTAAAAAATTTTTTAAATATTTATTCACTTTTGAGAGACAGAGTGTGAGCAGGGGAGGGGCAGAGAGAGGGAGACACAGAATCCAAAGCAGGGTCCAGGCTCTGAGCTGTCAGCACAGAGCCCTATGCAGGGCTCAAACCCACGAACTGTGAGATCATGATCTGAGCTGAAGTCAGACACTCAACTAGCTGAGCTATCCAGGCCCCCCTAGACATTATTTTTAAAAGCAAGGCTCTCGGGGCACCTGGGTGGCTCAGTCGGTTAAGCGTCCTACTTATCAGCTCAGGTCACAATCTCACGGTTTGTGAGTTCGAGCCCCACGTTGGGCTCTGTGCTGACAGCTCAGAACCTGGAGCCTCCTTCGGATTCTGTGTCTCCCCCTCTCTCTGCCCCTCCCATGCTCATACTCTGTCTCTCTCTGTCTCTCAATAATAAATAAAAACGTTAAAAAATTTTTAAAAAATAAAAGCAAGGATCTTTAATCCTCTAGAAGACATCAAAGACCCTTGATTTCAGTATCCACAACTTTTTAAACTGTTCATTCCAGAGGCTCACCTAGCCTGTAATATTTGACGTCCCCATGGGAGCACAGACCCCTTCAGTGTTAGGGGTAGTAAGGAGCATGGACTTTGGAATCAGACAGACTTGGGTTTGAATTCTAGTTTTGTCCTTTTATTTTCTGTGCAACATTGAGCAACTCACTTACCTTCTCTGACTCTTAGTTTTTTTTATCTGCTAAGTAGGAATAGTATCTTTTGCAGTTGTTCAAAGGATGACATGAGACAAAACATGTAAAGTGCTTGGCACATTACCTGGCTCCCAGTAACTTCTCAGCAAATAGGAACTATTGTTGTGACTACTGCTTTTGAAGAAATAAATTCATTTTAATTGAAAGTGTGATGCTTTATTTTAAAAATGAAATTTCTAAACTTAGAAAAGAAATTTAACTCTTCCCTTCTAGTCTTTATACCACTGATTACTTTTTTCTTTACTTATAACATTGGCAAGGGTCTCTAGTTCTGTTTAAACTGTAATGTTGCTTTACATCATCCTTTCCTTGTTCCTGATTTTATTTATTTATCTATCTATTTATTTTTAAATGTTTTATTTATTTTTGAAAGAGAGAGCACAAGCATAGGGGGGCAGAGAGAGAGGGGACAGAGGATCCAAAGTGGGCTCGTGCTGACAGCAGTGAGCCCAATGTGAGTCTCGAACCCACAAACCATGAGATCATGACCTAAGCCGAAGTTGGACGCTAAACTGACTGAGCCACCCAGGTGCGCCTCCTTGTTCCTGATTTTAAAGAAAATTAATCTAAAACTTCTACTTAAACATAACGTGTATTGTAAGTTTTTTGCTACATTACCATTACCAAGCCAAGCCAAGGAAATTCCTATTTCTAGTTTGGTAAGACTTTTATTTTGTTTTTATATTATAAATAGGATTTGAACCTTTTCAAATGCTTTTCCTGCATTAAGATAGCCACATAATTTCTCATTTTTAATTCTATTAATGTGTGCAATGACACTGATAGATTTTCTAATGTTGAATTCTTCCTGCGTATGTAAGATAAACTCCCCTTCATCATGCTGTGTAATTTTAATACCCTATTGGATTCTATTATGTAATTCTTTTTAATGGTTTATTATTTATTTTTAGGAGAGAAAGAAAGAGTGCGAGCGGGGGAGGGGCAGAGAGCAAGGGAGACACGGAATCCAAAGCAGGCTCCAGGCTCTGAGCTGTCAGCACAGAGCCCGACGCAGGACTCAAACTCACCAACTGTGAGATCATGACCTGAGCCGAAGCAGAACGCTTAACTGACTGAGCCACCCAGGCATTCTTATTATGTAATGTTTTACTTAGACTTCTTTACATCTGCATTAATAAGTGAAACAAGCCTAGAATTTTCTTTTATTGTCCTGATCTCATTTTGGAATCAAACTTACTCAAGCCTCATAAAGTAACTTTCACTTTTTTTTTTGAAAGAGAGAAATAGAGAGGGCATGCAAGTAGGGGAGGAGCAAAAGGAGAGAGAGAGAGAGAGAGGAAAGAATCTTAAGCAGACTTCACCACCCAGCATGGAGCCCCCTGCAGGGCTCGATCTTACAACCATGAGATCATGACCTGAGCCAAAATTGAGAGTTGGATGCTTAACCAACTGAGCCACTCAGGTATCCCGACTTTCAATTTTTTTTTCATATATTTTTAAAGCAACTCAAACAATTTGTAAAAGTAGGTATTAGCTAGTCTTAAAACTTTGGAAAATTTCACCTATAAAGCCATTGGGGTCTGAGTTTTGGCAGGAGGGAAGCTTTTTAGTACCACTTACATGTCTTTAATATTTATTGGTTTTTTACTTTTTTTATTTTTAAACATTTATTTATTTTTGAGAGAGAGATAGAACATAAGTGGGGGAGGGCTGGAGAGAGAGGGAAACACAGAATCCAAAGTGGGCTCCAGGCTCTGAGCTGTCAGCACAGAGCCCAATGCGGGGCTCAAACTCACAAACTGTGACATTATGACATGAGCCGAAGTCTGCCACTTAATCGACTGAGCCACCCAGGCACTCCTTTAATATTATTAGCTTTTTAAAAAATCTCTATGGCGTCTATAGATTTTTCTGCCGAGAACCAGGGTGGTTTCTTGTTCTATAGAAAGTGGTTTTGGCACTGTTAATGGACCCTCCTAACTTTTCTAGTAGCATCTACTAGTAGCTCCTTCACCCTGGGACACCTCTTTCAGCTCAATAGCCCTCATGGGGCTGGCATCTGAGTGGAAAAGATGGACACAGTCCTGGGATTGAGATAAAGAAAACAAAGGGAAGTGACTTCAGAGGGAGGGTTCTCTGCATCTGGACTGAGGGGGAAGGCTCCAAGTTCAGCCCCAGTGATCACTCTCCCTGTTGCCTCGGTCTTGAGCTAGTGAGACAGGGAGTGGCTACAGAGGTGAAGTTGAAGGGGACAGGGCCACATCAGCAGGTCTGCCACAACAGAAAATGGGAGGCATCAAGACAGCTGGTCCCCTCTCCCCGAACCTTAAGGGCCCTTTTCCTTTCCCATGACCCACCAGCCTACAGGGTCTATGACTTCACTCCTTTCTCAAGGACACACCAGGTACCTGAAAAGTTGGTTTTTAACCTCAGAAAGACTCCAAAGGAGGAGAGAGGTCTGATACTGTATAAAGGGACTTCAAAAAATCTACTGTCCGGGGGCCAAGGTGGGACTAGGCACGAGTTATCTGAGTACCACCTTGGATCTGACAGCCCAGACAAAGACTAGAGAGAGGAGTAAGGATGAGGCCAGGCCTTGAGACTGGGCCTGGTGTGAACACTTAACTCCAACCTGCTCACCTTGGAGAAGCCCTGAGCAAGAACCCTGGCTATATCAAACTGCACAGGATCTGGGTGGCCCAGAACATCTCCAAGACAACTGCCATATCATAGAACCATATCTGTCTCACTGCTGACAACCTTGTCCTGAACCTACAGGGTGAAAGTTTTACCTGGGGCAGCAACAGCCTCATCAAGAGTAAGAAATAAGCCTGGTGACCAGGAACTCCACCCCCAGAGAAGAAGTGAATCTATTTCTCCCCTGGTTTTTGAGAAGACAGCTTGGGGTCCAACACACCCCCATCTCACCCCCAATATCATATGATGGTCCCTTTTGTATCTGTCCTCCCAACCCTTCTTGGTTGAACAAAACCTTACCAATTTTCAGGGGAATGATTTTGCTCCTTCCTGTATTGGTCAGATGACCCCCAATATCATATGATGGTCCCTTTTGTATCTGTCCTCCCAACCCTTCTTGGTTGAACAAAACCTTACCAATTTTCAGGGGAATGATTTTGCTCCTTCCTGTATTGGTCAGAGGTGTTGGGATCGTGTGATTTTGGAGTGATTTCCTACAGTGTTGGTTCCCCCCTCTAGTTTGGGAGGCGATAACTACCATCCCAGCAATTCTCAATGAGTTTTTATCACTTAAAAAAAGGAATCTACTGTCCTCACTCCTTCTTTAGCCCAGAAGAATGACATGGACATAACTTGTCAAAAACAGAATAGAAATTGCCACAACCAAGAATGCCTAACGAGACATGATAACTAAGTGTAATGTGGCACCGTGGATGGGATCCTGGAACAGAAAAACTCAGGAAATCTAAATAAAGTAGAGATATTAGTTAATAATCACGTATCAATATTGGTTCATTAATTGTAACAAGTGAATCATAGGAATGAAAAATGTTAATGATGGGGAAACTGGGTGCATTGTACATGGGGGCTTCCTGTACTACCTTAGCAACACATCTGTAAATCCAAACCGACCTAAAAATAAAATTTGTAGAAAATGTAATTTAAGAGGTGCCTGGGTGGTTCAGTCAGTTAGGCATCAGACTTTGGCTCTGGTCATGATCTCACTGTTCATGGGTTCAAGCCCCATATCAGGCTCTGTGCTGACAGCTCAGAGCCTGAAGCCTGCTTTGGATCCTGTGTCTCCCTCTCTCTCTGCCCCTCCCCCACTCACACTCTCAAAAATGAATAAACGTCAAAAAATTTTTTTAATATAAAAAAAGAAAATTTAAAAAACTAACCAAATAGAACAGAACAGAAGGGAGGGTTTCCTCTATGCAGGCACTGTGCATGCTCATGAGCTCACATCTGACTCACAGCATCTCATCAGGTGCCGTTGAGGCTGGAGAGGAAAGGGGGCTGACCTGCGGCAGAACATCTTCCTACCGGCAGAGTTTGGGGAAGCCGCTGAACATTTGGGCATGGGACTGAGGCTCGGGTGTGGGACGGAGAGGAGACCTCACTTCCATGGGGACTAAGGGAGCCGAAGGCAAGTCCTGGAGGAGTGGTTTGGTAGGGGACCTGTGAATGGGAATTATGGTTTAGAAGCCAATGCTAGCAATGCCACAGGAAGCTATCTTGATGGTCATCCACCAAACCTCCTTTAGCTTCATGGATAATGTTCAAAATAAGAATGTGTTCATGTATTGCTCACATAATTAAAAACGAATAATAGGGTTATACATCTCCAGTGTTGACAAGTCACACGAATGACAGTATGTGCTATCATCACCCCCAGCCCAACCCCCAGGCACCTGGAATGGACGTTCTGGCACATTCATCAGCTGCAACCTCTGGGCTCCTGAGGAAGTTTTTTAGTTGTTTTTTAGTTTTTTAGTTGTTTAGTAACAATAACTGAGAAAGAATAACTCTGCACCCCTCCGCCCTTCCAGATTACCAGAGTCCCTCCTTTGAACCTCAGGATGTGCCCTAGGGCAGGAGAGGCCAAAGTCACATCCCTGCTTTGTGGATGAAGACACTGAGACTGGTGGTGGAGGGTCTTCCCCAGGGACAGAGTTGGGGGAGCTGCAAGGCTAGAAGGAGTCCATGTTTTCTAATCCCAAAGCCACTCCATCCTTGGAAAGCAGGTCAAGTAAGACAGAAAGCCACTAAGCAGGTGCTGGGAAGAGTTTGGAGTAACTTGAAGAAAACACTACCTTAACAAAGATGCCATTGGGAGAAAGTAGTCTCTGGCAGTGCGACCAGAGATGGTCAAAACCAGGCTTAGGAAAAAGCTAGAAGGCAATGCTTCTAGGCATGGCTGTCTAGACCTTTGGGACCATGGGTGACTTCTTTTTCCTATCTTTTTCTCTTTTCCCTAAGCTTTAAAACAACTACCATTCATTTCCTTTAAGTAATAGAAAAAATAAAAATAAACTTTTTACATTGTTTAGAGCTCTTTGACCCACAAGCATCGCCATCATAATTCACCCCCGAAGTCTAGGTGTCCAGCCCTTCCCATGAGCCTAGTGCCTGGGGCTTCCCTGGTCATTGCCAGTGGGGAGGGAGAGGGCTAACCAGGGGACTCCCCCGCTCCTTCGCCCGGGGACACCTCTTTCAGCTCAATACCCTCAGCTCCTGGCACCTCCTCCTTTACCTGGGAATTCACCCAAGGACCCCACTCTTTACCTGGAACCCTTCTTTACTTTGCTAGGAATTCACCCAGCATTCCCTTCCTTCATCAGGGACCCTCATTCTTCCCTGGAGGACCCTTCCCAGGGTAGGAACCACAAAAGAAACTATTCTCCACTAGTCTGAAGCTGTCCAAAGTGTGAGCCAGGCCTGTAACCCCTCCTCCCCTAACCTGAAGTCATAGTTTCTAGGCCCTGCCATCTGCAAACCAAATTAATACAGTGGCACCTAAGACCTGAATATGCTCCCCCTCCCCCATGGGGTGACACTCTCAGCTGCAGCCTGCAGGACTGTCACCATATCTGGCCCATTCCTGTTTAATGAAAACATTGACATCAGGAAGAAGGCTTGGACCCCCGGTGAGTCAGAAAGGCACAAAAAGAAACCAAACAAATGCAATTCCGGCGGGAGATCTGCTGTCTGTCTGCCTGAGGTTGCCCAGAGGGATGGCAGCACCACCCTACCCCACAACCAGAGGACAAGGACCGGAGTGGAAAGCCGAATTTGTCCCCCGTGTAGCACAGAGAAGGGCTTAAGTGTGCTGTCTAGTATAAGGCCGCCTCAGCAACTGCGCCCCGGACCGGGCGGGCTGGACAGGCACGTTCTCCAGCGTCCCTTTTCCGTCTGAACAATGTGGGCTCCAGCCCAGGTGAGCAGCGTCAGGCAGCTCGCCCCCTCCCCAAGCCTCCCCACCCGCGAAGCCCCTCACCCTGGCCAGCGCCTCCTGCTGCTGGGGGCTCTGGTCCCCGACTCAGCCGCTCATAGTGCCCACGGTGCAAGGGTTCGCGGGGCGCAGTTGCGTCTGGAGTCTTCCTCCCGCCACCTGGCCTCGCCGCCGCCTGGTTTTGCCCCGCGGATCAGTTATTGGTTCCGCCCAGAGGGCCAGCCTGGCCCCGCCCCGCCCAGTTCTCCGCTCCCCTCCCCTCGAATTGTTTTGCGGCGTTGGCCAGAACTCACCCTACCCGGGTTACGGACGTGACGCGCTCCAGAGGGGTCCCGGAGCGCAGACTCCAGGAGAGGGCAACAGGTGCCCCCCACCTCCAGGCACCCTCATTCCCAGGGTTCCTGCGTGGTAGGGGAAGGCGGGGCGGGCATAAAAGGACATGTGGGCAAGTTCTGGGGAACAGACCTAGATCTTCTTTCCAGCAATATAGAACCTTTTATAAACCTGGCTCAACCCTCTAGGTGATCCCCAGGACATTCTGCCCTGAGGCCCCCAACCTCCCTCCCCCGGCCTTGAACACAGGCTAGGCCCGGTCTGTGCTCACCAGCTGACAGAAACCTTTATGTGCAAAATGGTTCCAGCCTTCAAGATGGAACCATTAAGATAAGATAAGATAAGATAAGATAAGATGATAAGATGATAAGATGATCCACTATGGGTTAGCCTGGCATTGCACCGCCAGTCAGAGTGCAATGTTAGGAATGTTGTTTCATCATTTTTATTATTATTGATGCTTTCACCAGAACAGGGAAATTTAGAGGTAGAAATTCTGGGATGGCCCATGCTGGTGAGCTCCGGGGTAAGATCTACAGCCTAAAGGCTGGGGAATGGAGGTGGTAGTGGGTGGCTGGAAGCCCTGGGTGGCGTGATGGAGGAGTCAGGAGGCCAAGGGTGGTGGGCTGCTGACACAGGTGGCCAGGACAGCATCCAGGAACCAGGCAGAGGTCACTGGAAAAGGTGAGAAAACAGCTTGGCTGGGCAGGAATTTTCAAGAGAGGAGCAGGTGGAAGGTGAAGAGGGAGGTAAACCAGGCCACCAGAACCTTTCCCGCTCTGCCCTCCCTTGAGGCTGAAGCAAGTTCTAGACCTGTACTGACCAGTCTGGTTGCCATGAGCCACATGTGGCTGTTGAGTATTGGGACCGTGGCTTGTCACTAGCGCGGAATAAAGATGTGCTGAAAGTGTAAAATATACATGTCAAATTTCCAAGACTTAATACCCTTGGAATGAAAGATTTCATTAATTAATTTCTTATATTGATTATATGTTGCAATCCTTTTTTTGAAATTTTGGGATAAATAAGATTTATTATTAAAATTGATTTCTTCTGTTTCTTTTTAAATGTTTTATAATTTAGAATTTTTACAAATTAATAAGCTTTATTTTTTAGGGCAGTTTTGGATTCACAGCAAAACTGAGTGGAAAGTATGGAGACATCTCATGTATTTTGTTCCCCCCCAACATACGCACACAGGCTCCGCCACTCTAGACAGCCCCCACCAGGGTGGGACATTTGTTACAACTGATAAACCTATACTGACACATCAGTATCACCCAAAGTCTATAGTTTACATTAGGGCTTACTTCTGGTGGTGTGTATTCTGTGGGTTTGGACAAATATGTAGTGACATATATTCAGCATTGTGGTATCATACAGTATAGTTCTACTATTTTCACTAAAAATCCTCTGTGCTCTATTCTTTTTACTTTTTAAAAAATGTGGCTACCAGAAAAATTTCAATTGCATGTGTGCCTCACATTTGTGACTTGCATTGTATTTCATTTGGACAGCACTGTCCTAGAGGGATTTAAAATCTTAATTTTAAAAAAAATTGTAGGAGCACTGGGGTGGCTTAGTCAGTTGAGCATCCGACTCTTGATTTTGGCTCAAGTCATGATCTCAGGGTTGTGGGATCGAGCCCCGTGGCGGACTCTGCGCTGAGCATGGAGCCTGCTTGGGATTCTTTCTCTCCCTCTGTCCCTCCCTCCCCCTCAAATAAAAAAAAATGTAAAAATCTAAAAGAAAGTGAAACTGACAGCCCATCTCTGGAAGGACATGGTCTTTGTTTAAAACCAATGGCAGGAGTGCCAGGGTGGCTCAGTTGGTTAAACGGCTGCTTTGGCTCAGGTCATGATCTCATGGTTTGTGGGTTTGAGCCTTGTGTCGGGCTCTTTACTGACAGCTTGGAGCCTGGAGCCTACTTTGGATTCTGTGTGTCTCTCTCTCTGCCCCTCCCCTGCTCATGTTGTCTCTCTCTCAAAGTAATAAATAAACATTATTTTTTTTAATTTAAAAGCAATGATAAAAATCACAAAGGGGACAATAAATTGATTTGACTACATAAAAATGCAAAACTCTGTTAAACAAGAAACACAACTAAGCATTTGCTAATGTGAATTTGTAAAAAAAAATAAAATATACGAAAATTGATATCTTTATAAAGAATGCATGTAAATTAATAAGAAAAATAGTAAGGCATTAAGAAATGGACAAAGGACTCAACACACTATCAGAAGAGGAAATGCACAGGGGAAATAATCAATGCTCAAATTCCAGGTCATCGAAGAAATGGGTATACAAGCAAAGAGATACTTCCCCCCCCCCCACTAAATCGGCCTCAAAACAGAACAAACCAAACCACACACACATCCATTTTTTAAAATAATCTGATAATAAAGGAAGAAGCTGGGGCCACCTGGGTGGCTCAGTTGGTTAAGCGCCGGACTACAGCTCAGGTCATGATCTCACGATTTGTGGGTCTGAGCCCCACATCAGGCTCTGGGCTGACAGCTTGGAGCCAGCTTAGTATGTAGTATTTCATTTCAACTCTGACCAGCCACATTTCAAACGCTCAGTGAGCCACACGTGGTGTTTTGGATTGAATCGGGTCCCCTCCCAAAGTCATATATTGAAGCCCTAATCCTCAGTATCTCAGAATTGGCCTTACCTGGAAACAGGGTCATTTTAGATGAGGTCATACTGAAGAAGGATGGGCCCCTATTTCACTGTGACTGGTGTTCTTAACAAGAGGGGAAATTTGGATACTGACATGCCCACAGGGAGAATACCATGTGAGGGTGAACAACAGAGATTGGGGTGATGCTTCTACAAGCCAAGAAATGCTGAAGATTGTCAGTAAGCCTTCAGAAGCCAGGAGAGATGCAGGGAGCAGATTCTCCCTCACAGCCCTCAGAAGAAACGAAGCCCACCGACACTTTGATCTTGGACTTGCAGTCTCCAGAACTGTGAGAGAATAAATGGTGTCGCCAGGGCTTTATTAGGGCAGTCCTAGCCAACTACCACAGGCGGTTAGTGATTGCTTGGACAGTGCAGGGTTGATTCATTTAGTCCTACTGGCACATTTTGAGATTGGCAGTGTTATTACCTCCAATAAATTAGGGACCAGGAAACTGAAGCTCAAGGAGCCTCCGAAGTCTCAGAGCCAGCAAGCAGCAAAGCCAGGCAGGCTGGTGCAGGTCCAGGCACTCCTCACCCATGCCATGTCCTGCCTGCCAAGCTCTGTGCTTCCAGGTTACCCTCAAGTCCTGTCATGCTAACACAGGGCAGATGTCCTCCCCCGACCCTGTAGCACTACGCCACCTCCTCAAACGTCAGCTACTGGCTGGTTGTGGAGCACTTTCATTCTTTTTTTTTTTTTTATAATTTTCATATATTTATTCATATGTATATTATATATGTAAGTTTATCTATTTACTTTGAGAGAGAGAGAGAGAGCAAGCAGGGGAAGGGCAGAGAGAATCCCAAGCAGGCTCCACATTGACAGCACAGAGCCGGACATGGGGCTGGAAACTACGAACTGTGAGATCATGATCTGAACTGAAATCAAGAGTCAGACACTTAACCCACTGAGCTACCCAGATGCCCTGGAGGGCTTTCATTCTAACCATCTGGGTGCCAGTGCTTCGAGGGACAGATAACTCCCCTCTTCCATGGTATGCCTATCTACCCCTGCCTTCTCAAGCTCCATCCCTTGGTCCTCCTGACCAACATGGGTTAAGAAGCTGAACCACAATGATGGTATCATCATGGTATGTAACCCGAATCCCACACCTCCTGCCCACTCACTGCACTACCTCTCCCTCCCATCTTCTGGGTGCTCTGGAAACTCCTGGCATCTCTCAGGGGCCATAAGTGCCCTGCTTGCGGTCCTAATTCAAGCCTAAAACCTACCAACGGAAGGAAGTTCTGTGGGGGTGAACAGCATCTCTGTTGTTGGAGTGGGATCATTCTTTGCAGGAGCCCCTAACTGCTCTGCCCCCACATCATGGCTAAATCAGTTCTATCCTGCAGACTTGTTGGCCAGACAGGTGCCACTGAATGTCCCTCCAAATATGCAGGATGTGGCTTGGGTTCCCCTAGGGGCAGAGTTTGGGAGGGAGTGTCTACCTGACACAGATGCCCAGGGCAGGTGTGGCTAATGGCTGAGCCTGCCTGGGAAGTGGAGATTAGGCTTTATGGCAGCTGGGGGAAAGTTTTATTGGCTCCCACCACCACCTCAGTGTGACCCCAGGAAAAGGTGTGGCCTGGTGTGGCCACATCTCCTCTACTCTTTAACTGTAGGAAGGGAGGTAGCCACAAGGGTCTGGGAGGGAGAAGGGTGGGCAGTGGGAGCCTGACCAACAACCCTAAAGACCTGGGACCAGGGAGGAAAAACATGGGTTAGGGGTCTGGGACCACAACTGAATTTCTCTCTTTCTTCCTACACAAAAGCCAGGAGGTCTCTTGCCCTTCCCAAGCCACAGAACATCAGGTAGGGAGTGTATAGAGCTATCTCTATCTCCTTGGTGCTCTCTCCTGCCATAGGGCTTTTGCACATGCCATTCTCTCAACTTGAACACTCTTCCCTTACTTCTTCTTCCTGCATTGCCTCACAAGTGCTGCCTCAACTTCTCTGATCCCCAGTTAAATGTCCAAACAGAACCGTGCTCCTCTATTCCAGAATATTGTTCTCTTTAGACACTGCTTGGTTCTACTATTTGACTGACCCCCTTAACTGTCAGTCCCATGAAGGCATAGGTCATATTTGTTGTGCTCACCATTGTACCCATGTGCTCATTTACATGCGCAGCACCTGAGAGGCTAGTAAGACCCCGAGCTAGGATTTGAACCCCCATTTGTATGTACCCAAGGCCTGGATCTTGAACCACTACCTGTCTTGGCTCCCTGAAGATAGAGTGTTTCAGTAAAGGCATAAGCAAGAACACTGCACTAGGGGGGTCCTGGAATGTCCCCCAGAGGAGATCGTCCTTGGGCTGGGCCTCTAAGGTGGGAACAGGAGGGAGACATTCTAGGTAGAGGTGAAGAAACTCATAGAAGTAAGAGAGGGGAGGGGGCTATGAGGGCAGGGACTTCAAAAAGATGGAGGTCAGGTCATGAAGGAACTTCAGGCCATGCTGGGGACTTCGGGCCATGCCTTGTCATTGGTGGGGAGACTTTGAAGGTTTTAGAGGGGTGCCTGGGTGGCTCTTGATTTTGGCCACATCAGGCTCTGTGCTGGGCAAGGAGACCAAGATTCTTTCCCTTCCAGGGCACCTGGGTGGCTCAATCGGTTGAGCCATCCAACTTTGGCTCCGGTCATGATCTTGCAATTCATGAGTTTGAGCCCCACATCAGGCTCACTGCTATCAGTCTGTCAACACAGAGCCCACTTTGGATCATCTGTCCTCCTCTCTCTGCCCCTCCCCTGATTGCTCTCTCCCCCAAATAAATAAATATTAAAAAAAAATTCTCTCTCTCCCCCTCCCTCTGTCCTACTCTCTAGAAAGAAAGAAAGAAAGAAAGAAAGAAAGAAAGAAAGAAAGAAAGAAAGAAAGAAAAGGGAGGGAGGGAGGGAAGGAGGAAGGAAGGAAGGAAGGAAGGAAGGAAGGAAGGAAGGAAGGAAGGAAAACAAAGTGATAGCTTTAGAGGCAGAAATTGATGTGATTCCCCCTGTGCCAGGAAGATAACCCTGGGCCCAGGTGAAGAATGGCATAGATAGATGTTCAGAGCAGGAAACTGGTCAGGAGGCTATTGCATAAATTCATGGTGGATGTGGGAGAGGAAACAGAGAGCAAACAGTGATCAGGGACAGGTCAGAGTCTCACCTCTGTCCCAAACCAGGGCCTGTTGGCAAACTTGCCTGGGGAATATGAAGGTTGAATGTTGCTAAGTGCCTGGTCTGTGAGAGTTATACTCTACCTGTAAATTCCCAATTCATTACAAGTGGTAGTTTCGAGCACTTCAAATACTTTGAACAGCAAAAACAGAAATCCAATGATTTTCAAAATTGCTACTATAATACTTAAGCTTGTTCCTAAACGTCCCACTTGAACTTAATTTGTTTATTGTTTTTTTCTGTACTTGCTTTCTTACCTTCCTATGGCATAACCACAGGGTTACGGCTCCATACTTTGACATCTCTGCTGAGTTTTGATGTTACTCTTTAATTATTTTGTTTGGGTGGTAATTTGAATAGGCCCAAGTGAAAACGTAAAACTTTCACTAGATACTTCTTGGTGTCACAGTTCTGACTTATGGGCCAATTAACTGGATTAGGGGAGCACGAAATCTGGGGTTTTCTCCCAAGGTGATTAAAGCCAGGCTGAATTGACTGTCTATAAACGTTACTTGGTACCTCAATCAGACTTAAATTTCACACCTTTTACACATGGTTTGCTTGTTTGTGTACAGCTTAAAGTGCCCTTCCTTCCCCCCAAAATGGCTTTTTATGTTTTTCTGTTATTATGAATCATTGGTCTGATTTGTTTTTTTTAATATTCTGCCTCATTGGTTGAGCTATTTGGAGGTAGCTCCTCCTAGGAGATAAAGGATCAGTTTGGCTCAGGTGACCCCCTCTTGGGAAGATTTCATGATGTCATCATGTTATATAGCACTGCCCAACAGAATTTTCCCCAATGATGGACATGTCCTATGTCCACGCTGTCTAACTTGGTAGCACCAAAGAGAAACAAAGCCAGACACTTACTACTTAAGGCAAACAAAATTCTTGTCTTTTTGTTTGTTTTTTTGTTTGCTTTTTTAGAGAGACTGTGAGTGGGGAAGGGGCAGAGAGAGAGAGACACACACACAGAATCTGAAGCAGGCTCCAGGCTCTGAGCTGTCAGCACGGAGCCCGACGCAGGGCTCGAACTCACGAACCACGAGATTATGACCTGAGCTGAATTAGGACGCTTAACTGACTGAGCCACCCAGGTGTCCCAAAATTCTTGTATTTTTAGGGAGGCAGTGGCTCTAGCTGGAGTAAGCATCCTCCCTCCCATTCACTCACCCCCAGCTTTAGGCTTTTACCCTCCCACAGGAACTGGGAGCAGGATCAAAAGTCATCTTCTTGAATTTCAAAGAGATGGCTTTCAGGTCCTGGACATGATAGGTTTGGGTGGTAGATGATTTACATCTCAAAGGGGTAGAGAAAGGATTTATAATTGCAAGCTTTGTGGGTGGGCATTTTAAGGGGATTGGGGCAATCCTAGGGACACAGGCACAAGCAGCTAGAAGCCATGCTGAACTTGGTCAAGGAGAAAGTCTTTGTCAGCAGCCACTAACTGCATGTGGCTACTGAGTCCTGGAGATATGGCTAATGAACTGAAGAACTGAATTTTTTTATTTTAGTTATTTAAATTTAAATCGTGGCCGATTACCACTGCATTGGACTGCACAGTCTTGGAACATACTATTGACACATCCTTCTTCTTGGTTATTGTGTGTGGCCCCTTCTTTGACCCCCTTCCCACCTATTTATAAAGTCTGACTTTATAAACTTGGTCAGCCCTTCTGTTCTTTATGTAGTTCTTTATTTTTCCATGACTGTGTGACCAACTCATATCTCCCCATGGATTTTATTTCTTTGCAGATGTATTACTTATATATTGGGGAGGAAAGAATTCTCAAATGTTATTTTATTTTTATTTATTATTTTTTTAAGTAAACTCTCTCCCAATGTGGGGCTCAAACTCATAACCCCATGATCAAGAGTCGCATGGTCTACCCACTGAGCCAACCAGGTGCCTACACAAATGTTATTTTTTAAAAATTTCTTATTGAGGTAAAATTTGCATAACATAAAATTAACCTTTTTAAAGTGTACCATTCAGTGGCATTATTTGCAAAATGTTGTGCAACCTCTACCTCTACTTAGTTCTAAAACATTTCATCAACCCCAAAGGAGAACCCCCATTAAGTTTTTTTTAATGTTTATTTATTTTTGAGAGAGAGAGAAAGAGCACGACCGGGGAGAGGCAGAGAGAGAGGGGGAGACACAGAATCCTAAGCAGTGTCTAGGCTCTGAGCTGTCAGCACAGAACCCAACACGGGGCTCGAACCCATGAACTGTGAGATCATGACCTGAGCCGAAGTCAGACGCTTAACTGACTGAACCTCCCAGGCGTGGAGAACCCCCATAAAACAGTCACTCCCCATTTCCCACCTTTCCCCAGCTTCTGGCAACCACCAATCTGCTTTTTGTCTCTGGATTACCTATTCTGGATAATTCACATAAAATGCATCATACAATATGTGACCCTTTGTGTGTGGCTTTGTTCATTTAGCACAATGTTTTCAAAGGTCATCCATGTTATAATCTGTATCAGTACTTCATTCCTTTTATGAATGAACACTATTCTATTGTGTAGAAATACCCATTGTATTTACTCATTCATCTATTGATGGACCCTTGGGTTGTTTTTACCTTTTAGCTATTGTGAATAGTGCTGCTGTGAACCTGGGTGTACAAGTCTTTGTTTGAACACCTGTTTTTCTAAAACAATTTTTTTAATGTTTATTTATTTTTGAGAGAGAGAGACAGAGTGCTAGCAGGGGAGGGGCAGAGAGAGAGGGAGACACAGAATCCAAGCAGGCTCCAGGCTCTGAGCTGTCAGCACAGATCCTGATATGGGGCTCGAACTCACGAACCATGAGATTGTGACATGAACCAAGGTCGGATGCTTAACCAACTGAACCACCCAGAGGCCCCGAACCCCTGTTTTTCAAGTCTTGCTGGTATCTATCTAGGAGTGGAATTGCTGGGTCATATGACAATTCTATGTTTAAATTTTGAGGAACATACAGACGCCTGGGTGGCTCAGTCGGTTAAGCGGCTAACTTCGGCTCCGGTGATGATCTCGGAGTCCATGGAGCATCAGGTTCTGCTGACAGCTCAGAGCCTGGCAGCTGCTTCGGACTCTATATCTCCCTCTCTCTCTGTCCCTCCTCCACTCACTTTCTGTCTCTCTGTCTCTCTCTCTCTCAAAAATAAACAAACATTAAATTTTTTTTTTTTAATTTTGAGGAAAATAATTTTTTTTTTCTTAAAGGCAGAAGCACAGACAAAGAGCCCAGGATTCTGGAGTCCTTGCCTTCCCCCCAACCCCAGGTGTCCCAGCTGGGAGGTGTCAGCACATAGGCCCCATGGGGCCTCGCCAACTCCTCTGGACAGGACATGCTCAGTGGGAAGGCACAGAGAGACAGGAAGAAAGGGTCTTTGGAATAGAAAGTTAAGCCTGTAAGGCAGGGTTGAGGAGAGAGAAAGAGAGACAAAAGGCTGAGTAGCGACCTGTTAGAAGAGGCAGGACCTGTAGAATGAGCATCAAGGCCTTGGAAGAGCCCTGTGAGCTGAGCCACACCAAAATCTTGCCAGTCCTTGGCAGGGGGACTAGTTCTCTGAAGCCTGATCTCGGGAAGGTTCAGCCCCTAGGCCTGCTCTGGTGGTGCAGCTGGTCTGACATCCACTGCCTGCTGAGTTCAGGCTGCAGGACATGAGGGGCTTCTGCTCACAGAGGCTGCCTTTGGCTGACAGCCTGAAGCCTAGGCCTAGGAGATGGCGGATGTGACAGGAGCCCCTGGGGTTGTGGTGCAGAGGACAAGCCTCTTAGCAGAGCATCCCAACAATTCATCAGAGCCCTTCACACAGCAGAGGAGGAGGAACTTGGCATCATTCATTCATTCAGTACGCAACGTCTCTGCGCCATGCACTGGCCCAGTGCTGGAGACTGTCGGTGGAAACTGTGGATGGGAAATGTCAGGAGCTCCCGCATGTACTCCCAACTCCTCAGCTATATACAATAGGTTCTTCAGGCCAGGAGCCCACCCAGGTCTTGGCCAAGGGCCATCTGTGCTCCTAGAGCGAGGACCTCCAGGCTTCCTTCCCTCTCTGCCCTTAAGGTACATTAGCAGCCTCTCAAATGGCTGCAGGGTGGTGGGGTCCTGGAGGCCTGGGGTGAGTGGACAATCAGAGGCCTGGCCAGGACAGCAGGGAGGGACATGCACTGCATAAGGGGGCTTCTTGCCCTGCTGTCAGAGTCATTGCCGCATGGCCAAGATTGCACTGACCCTCAGACTGGGGGATATTCTGAGAGCCGGAGATAGTTTGCAGGCCTAACGCCAAGCACCCAGGGTCCAAGTGGGTGGCTGCAGTCTGCATTACCACTCCATGATGTTTGCTGAACTGGTATGGATGCAAGATCATTTACTATGGATGACTCTCTCAGGTCTGGAAAGACACTCACCACCCTGAGCAAAGAGTCCATGGAAAGGTATGTAATTTCACAAGCTAATGGCGGTAGAAGTCAATGGGCACTGAACCAGCACAGGCTGGACACGGGCCACAGAGAACATAAGATACATGGTCTGGATCTGGCCAAGGGGGTCCCTGGCCAAGGGGGTCCCTGGCCAAGAGGGGGATGGAAGACAGCTCTCTAATGGCCTGAGGAGAGCAGGTGTTTTAAGCTATTGGCTGAATTAAGAGAAGAAAGTCCAGAAACATGGTAAGTGGGAAGGTCAAATTCAGAGGCAGACATAAGGGAGTCACTGAGGCCTACGTGCAAGAGATTAGGGTCAGAGTTGGCCACAATAGGATGCCAGCAGCCAACTCAGGGGAGATGGTGGAGGGCACCAGACCCAGAGTGCACTGGGAGATCAGAGCTGGGGTAAATGACAGAGGGACCTTTGGGGCAGCCAGGGGGAGCACAACAGGTGACATGAAGCTGCCTGGGCGAGGCTTGTAGGACAGGTGTGGGTGGGTCTCTAACACTTGTTATCACCACCCCTTAGCAGTTGCTGTTCCCCACGAACTCACTCTGTGCCTGTGGATCTCATTTCTCCTCATAGCAGCCACTTTAAGATAGGTACTGTTGTCTTCCCCATTTGCCAGTGAGGAAACAGAGCCTCAGAGAGATCTGGTTAAGTTTAGATAAGTGCCAGAAACAGGACTTGAACTTGGGTCTGCCTTATCTCACAGATTATGCCCTATTTGTAAAAAGATGCTCAACATCACTAGTCGTTAGTGATATAAATTAAAATCACAGAAACATAACCACATACTTATTACAGTAGCTAACACCAGAATAACTGGTAATATCACAGCAGGGATGTGGAGCAAATGGAGCACTCAAACTCTCTGGTGGGAATGCAAAACAATGCAAAACAGTTGGCCCGTTTCCTACAACATTAAACATACCCCTCCCAACAGCTCAGCAGTGATCCCACCCCTGGGTATTTACCCTGGAACAACAAAAACAGGATCACACAAAAACCTCTCCCCTAACACACATAGCGGCTTCATTAGTCATTACTCCAAACTGGAAGCCATGCAGCCAGCCTTCAACTGGGGAATGGATAAACACTATGTGGTGCATCGACACAATGGAATATTACTCAGCCACAAAAAGTAACCAGCCATGTGCAACAACACAGATGAATCTCGGAGGCAGTATGCCGAGTGAAGAAAGCCAGATCCAAAAGGCCACATACTGAAGGATGCCATTTACATGGCATTTTGGAAAAGTCAACTGCAGTGTTATAGCAGTTGTCAGGGCTGGGGTGGGGGAGGGGTTGGCGACAAAGGTGATGAGGGAACATAAGGCAAGCTGAGGGCAAAGCACAAGCTGGCAAACACAGCCCCCATCTCCCTGGCCCCACAGGATATGTGTGACGTTCCTCAGTCACTGCTGGCTCCCCTAAAGCTAAGAGGAGGAAAAAACAAATGGTTAACTGATGGAGAGCACAGTCACACAGGACCTGAGTCTCCATTGGTTTACAAGTGTCTTAGTAAATTACAAGAAAAAGGCAATCTTATTAATAGCCTAATCTCCAGAAACCTATAGACTTCGTTTCCCGGAGCCCCAACATCACCCTCCTCCCCTCCACAGTGTTGTGGGGAACAAGGACAAGGAGAAAAAGGTAGGTAAAATTAAATTTCTTTATAACCTGCTACCCGTTGACTTATATTTGAGGCAAATACAGAGTATAACATTTCTCCAGCAACTCCCTGTTCTTTCTCTTTTTTTAAGTTTATTTATTTATTTATTTATTTATTTCAAGAGGAATAGAATAAGTGGGGGAGGGGCAGAGAGAGAGGAAGAGAATCCCAAGCAGGCACTGTCAGCACACGGAGCCCTGTGCAGGGCAGAAAGCCTGATGTGAGGCTGGAACTCTAGCCGGAGCCCAAGGCAGGGCTCAAACTCAAACCATGAGATCATGACCTGAACTGAAGTCAGCTGCTTGCTTAACTGACTGAGCCAACCGGGTGCCCCAACTCCCTACTGTCTTAATGTTAATGTCTTACTGGAAGGAAAACCTTACCTGGACAATAACAAGGCCTCCATTATCTTATGAGCCTGGACAATAACAAGGCCTCCATTATCTTATGAGCCCTGTTTAGCATACGAAAGTCCTTTTAGAGGCCTCCCTTTTGCCTTTACCTCCCCCAACTCCATAGTATATAATCAGTCACTCCTCACAACCCCAGTGAAGCTTTTTCTGCCCAGGGGTCCATCCTGTCCTGTGATTTTAATAAAAATCACCTTTTTGCACCAAAGATGTCTCAAGAATTCTTTCTTGGCCATCAGCTCCAGACCCGCACCACTCCAAAACCTCATCAAAGGGAGAGCAGGAGGGAATTTTGGGGGGTGATGGAGCTGCTATGTGTCCTGACTGTGGCAGTGGTTATGGGACTGTATGCATTTGTCAAAGCTCCCAGGATTGTATGATAAAAAGAGAGAATCTCACAGGTATAAATTACTCACTAAGTACATGCCCTCACTCTGACTCAGCACTGCCTGCTGGAGAGTAAATTTGTACAGGGGGAGAAAGTCAGGCCTTCTAGGTGAGGGAACAACTTGAAAAAAGACAGAGATTTGGGGCAGGGGAGAGTGAGCCTGGAGTGGAAGCTTTGGGTGGGGGGTTAGTGGGAGATGAGGCAGGTGGGGACAGCTGTGGACATGTCCATTATCTGGCCAATGGCTCTAGCCCTCGGCCCATGTTTCAAGAAGACTGTAGCAAGGGCAGATGCTAGAAGCAGATGGGATGATGCGTGGGATGTGGCAGATCATGGGCCCAAGGCAGGGAAACCCCTCTATCCTTGCCTTGATTCCCCAGTGCCCTCCCCTCACCCACTGGGCTGCAGCCCACATGGCACTTCTCCAGCTAACCTCCCCCAACCATCTCCTCTCCCTGCCAGCCCCAGCTCCTTGGTGCCATCTGTGCCAGATAACATGGTAGAATCATGGAGGTTGGTAGGAACCAGACAATGGATTTGGGAATCAGTTAAGTAAACTTTCTATCAAAATTCTGGGACAGATTGTTGGGTAGGGGTGGATTATGCTGAGCCCTTAAAAATGAAGGCAATGAGCCCTAGGAGCCTATGTGGGGGTCACTAAGAAAGACCTGTTGAATGCCCAAGTTTCCATATTTGCACAGGATTTCCAGATAAGTGGCCAATGAGGAAAGTAGTTTGGCTGGCTACCCTATTGATAGCAAGCTGGGACAATGTGTGTGAGTAGTAGAATGCCTATGCCAGAATTTCTGTTGAGATCTAACCTAGTGGGACTGTGGGGCCTGACATCAGCTCCATCAGAGGCCGAGTCTAAAATCTTAATGAAGGAGCACATGGGTGGCTCAATCAGTTAAGCGTCCGACTTTGGCTCTGGTCATGATCTCGCAGTTGGTGAGTCTGAGCCCTCTGTCATGCTGTGCTCTGCTTGGGATTCTCTCTCTCTCCCTCTCTCTCTCTCTGCCCCTCCCCTATTCGTGCTCTTGTGCTCTCTCAAAATAAATAAATAAACTTAAGATAAAATAAAATAAAATAAACCTTAATGGAGAGTTTAGATGGAGAACCAGACAGTGAACACATTCTCAGATGCCCTAACACTGGAATGGAAAGTTTATGTGTGGAAGACACAATTAAGAGTAAAAATTTCTTTCTAGATGGGGAAAGCTCTCAGGTTGAATTTCTTTTTTTTAATATTTATTTATTTTGGGCAGAGTGCCAGTGGGGGAGGGGGAAAGAGAGGGGGACAGAGGATCTGAAGCAGCCTCTACATTGACAGGTTGACAGCAGTGAGCCCTATGTGGGGCCCGAACTCAGGAACCATGAGCTCATGACCTGAGCCAAAGTCAGACGCTCAACTACTGAGTCACCCAGGTGCCCTTGAGGTTGAATTTCAATTCAGAGTGGTGATTGCTGTATTGCCCTGTCTTCTGTATTAACTGTATTAACCTTGTCTATTTTCTATATTCTGATGCTATGACATCTGAGGCCTTGTTGACCCTGGAGGAACAGCCTCTCCCAGGGGTAGCCAGTTCCTAGAGATAGCAAACAACTCACTCAGGATTGTGCTTTTCAAATGCAAACCAACTAATACAGAGCCCACACTCCAATCACCTCCAGTGCTGGCTCTAGCACTTAGGGCCACACTATTCCCCTGCCCTGATCATCCCAGTACCACACAACATGGGGCAGCCCCTACGCCCCAGAGCCTGCTGACATTATGCAAACTAGCTAATCCTAAACCTGATTACCCTGCCTCACCCATTCCTTCCTGGGAAAACCATAACAAAAACTCCTGCCCAGTTCCCCTCTCCCTTCACCTCATGATAAGCCCTGATGTTTCTCCCATTTCTCCATTTCTCCATGTGGCTCTCTGTGGCTTGGTATCTCCAACTCCTCCTCTTGGGAACTGTGAATAATAAATTATCTTTTCAATGCCAATTGTTTCCAGATCTGTAGGTCTTACTATACCTCAAGTTTTAGAACAGTAACTCATGACATGGTATCAGTTCATAGAAAAAAGCCTAGAGTTTTCACTGAGCTTGAGGTCCCAGAAGGATAGAGTGTTTTGGTTGCTTCACTGTGGCTGTCTGGCCACCACTGGGACACGGTCCCAGCAGTTCCTAAGACACAGACCCACTGTGACAGATAGGCTGGGAGCAGCTATTGTAGGATTCCCATCCCTGGGGAGGTTGGAGGGGGTCTGGCCAGGCAAGGCTGTGAATTCATTGTGGACCCAGAGATCAAAGGGGAGGCTGTGGGAGCCACAAGGGTTGCCCAGACTCTCTCCATCTTCTCCACAAAGGTTTGGTCAGTGAGCAGTACCTCCACAGTTTTTGGAATGAATTAGGCTGTAAGTGTTATCAAACCTCAGCTGCATTGAGGGATAGACATTGAGACAGGGTGCCCCACCCAGGACCTCGTCCTCCATGGTGTAAATCCTTGTGCCAGGACCCAGACCAGGGAGCCACTGTCATGCCTGAGATCCCGAAGCCAGCTATACATTGTGTCTACCCGAGCCAGGGGCCCCCACCTGGCAAAGTCTGGAAGCACATTGAGGAGCCTGCCTTCAGTCCCCCAGCTCCTAGAGGAGCTGTTCGCTGCCAATACTGACTGACTGAAGCCAGCCTTGAGGCAGGTGAGGCTCCTGTCCTCAGGTACCAGGTGGGCATGGTAGTGCCAGAAGGGCAACACCTCCACCATCTCCCCTGCCTGCTGCTGCTCACTCATATTCGTCTTCAGGAAAACCCCAAAGCCGATGTCCACCCCATCTGATGTGATTGCCATCCGCAAGGGACAGGGCCCCTCTAATGACCACCTGCTTGGGCTCCGGACCCCTCCCAGCTGTGCCCAGGTGTGGAGTGGCTGCCACCCCTACCTGAGCACACAGCCCGGGAACAGGATTTTGTTCTCCACCTCCACGAAGGAGTCTTGGGCCACGAGCCCTGTGTGCCCATACTGCATCCTCACCTGGTTGCGCAGGTAGTAGCTCTTGGGCACCTCATCCCCATAGTTGATCTGTGAGTGAGAGCTGGTGAGTGAGCACTAGACCACAGCCATCCCTCCCCATCCTTTGGGCACCCTTGGTCAGGGTCAGACCCTTGGGGTTGCATTCAGGTCAGTCATGGTCCCCCCCAAACTCCATGGGCAGCTGGTCAGGGCTGATGAGCTTCGCCAGCTCCTGCTTCTAGTTGTCTGTGGGAGGAGGAGAGGGGAACCTGTGGGGTCTCAGGAAGGCTTGAAAGAGACAAGAGACCATTTCCTATCCCTGGCATGCTTCTGGTGCCCCTAGGGGAAGAAGCCAGGAGACTGTAGTCTAGGCCGGTGGCTTAGCATATGCACCTGCATTGACTAGTTCCTCCCCCAGGGCTGCCCCTCTAGACCCAGTACCCTGCCCTCATCTGTCCAGGTGTCGGCCCCTTGGCCATCTTAGTAGGGACTCAGACTAGCGCCTCATGGAACCCAAAGCTGAGGAGAGGCTATCTCTGACCTGGGCTTCCTTTCCCTTAGAGATTGAACTTCCAGTCAGCCTCTCCCCTCAGCATCTATAGTTTCAGCACCCCCAGAACTGGGGGCAAGCTTGTGTCAGTTCTCCCTCAAGCTGCTCTGAGATAGCATTGAGTGGTCCACAGACAAAAGAATGTTTTTTCAGGAGCAAAGTAGAAGAAAGCAGAGGTAGGGTCACCTGGGTGGCACAGTCAGTTAAGCATCTGACTCTTGATTTTGGCTCAGGTCATCATCTCACGGTTCATGAGTTCAAACCCCATATTGGGCTTCTTGCTGACAGTTCGGAGTCTGCTTGGGATTCTCTCTCTCTCTCTGCCCCTCTCCTGTGCTCATGTGCTCTCTCTCTCTCTCAAAATAAACAAACTTAAAAAAAAAGCAGAGGAAAACATCTAACATATCCTACAATAGATATGAACTACTGAAACATAAAAGCAATGGAGAAATCAAAGGAAAAGCTCCCTGAGTGTAACAACATAACACAAAGCCAAAAGTCAAAGATAGCAGGAAAACTACAAAGTGGGGAAAATGCCACAAATGTGACAGAAAAGGTCAATGCACTTAATATGTAAAGAGCACTTATAAATCAATAACAAAAATACTTTCCTGGAAAATGGGCAAGAGATACCAGGAGTCAATAAATAAACATAAAATTAAAATATCAGTTAGCATAAAGAAAAATTCTTACCTCATCAGTGATAAAAGGAAACCCTTAGATTCAGAGCAATAATGTTATCACATATCATGTAGCCTCTGGGAAACTCTGGTGTATTCACATGAGAGGATGAGAGTGAAAAAGACAAATAACATTGAGGTGTTATTATGAAAATAGTTTAGACCTTAAGGGCCCCTGAAAGGGTCTTGGGAACCCTTCAGGGTTCCAGGACCACACTTTGAGAACTACTGGTTCAGACTGTGAATGACTCAAAATACATAAGGAGGAAGAGTACCTGGATAGCTCAGAGGGTTAAGGGCCTGACTCTTGAATTTGGATCAGGTCATGATCTCATGGTTCACGTGATCGAGCCCCACATTGACAGTAGTGCAGAGCTTGCTTGGGATCCTCTCTCCCCTTCTCTCTCTGTCCTTCCCCTACTTGTACATGCACATATTCTCTCTCCCTCTCAAAATAAATAAATAAACTTAAAAAAAATACATAAGGAGGATAACCCAAAAGGTCATATCTCCACACTGTCACCAACCTGTGACTTTGAGCCATTTCCTTCTCTGTTAGAGTGCAGCTTCCTTACCTCTCAATTAAGGCAGCCCATGACCCAGTGGCCCCACCTCTGAAGATCCACCTGAGAAAAACACTCACACATTTTTGTAAGGGAAGTGTGTAGATTTTCCACATTGAAGAGTTTGTAATCATGAAAAATTGGAAACAACCTGAATGTCCACCCCTAGTGGGCTGGTTATGTAAATGCTGGCCCCTCTACCCTGTGAAATACTATACAACCATCAAAAAGGACAAAGTGTATTAAAACATTCTCAAATGGACAAATCTGCAAGCCATACATATTGTCTAATGAAAAGAGCAAGTTGCAGAATAATTTTTATAATATATTAATTAAATCATGTGTTCTAGCTATTTCTATTTTATTATTGTTTATATTCTATATATATTCTTTAAAAAGTGTTTAATGTTTATTTATTTATTTATTTATTTATTTATTTATTTTTTAAATAAAGATAGAGTGTGAGCAGGGAGGGGCAGAGAGAGAGGGAGACACAGATTAGAGGCAGGCTCCAGCTCCAAGCTGTCAGCACAGAGCCCAACATGGGGCTTGAACTCACGAACCACAAGATCATGACCTGAGCTGAAATCTGACACTTACCAACCAACCCACCCAAGCACCTCTATTCTATATATATTCTATATAATATTTTATATATTTATATTCATATTTCTGTGTATGCATGGAAATGTATTGAAAAAAGTGTGCAGGATACACAGAAAATGGTGACAACAGTTACTTTTGGGGGCTCAGGAGGCTTCAATGTTATCAGTAAGGTTTGGATTTTTTTATAATGAGAATATGTTCAGATATCCCTTGTATAATTAAACTTTTAAAAAAGTAATGTAACAATAGAGTGCTTCATCACTGCCAGCCACTCTTCAGTCCTCAGATTTATAATTCAAGAGGTTCATGGAGCAGATGAACCAGCACTGTTCAACTGAGAAAGTCAGGCTACCAGAAAGGGAGCATTTAAATCAATCACATAGAGTCAGTCCCCTGGAACTTTCTGCAGCCTTACAACTATACTAGATAAGAAAATTTTTTTAAGATTAAAAAAAAAAATTGGGGGAGGTGGTGCCCAGGTCCTCAGTCAGTTAAGCGTCCGACTTTGCCTCAGGTCATGATCTCACAGTTCATGAGTTAGAGCCCCGAGTCAGGCTTTGTCAGCACAGAGCTCAGAGCCTGGAGCCTGCTTCGGATTCTGTGTCTCCCCCTCTCTCTGCCCCTCCCCTACTTGTGCACGTAAGAGCACACACTCTCTCTCTCTCAATAATAAAAACAAACATTAAAAAAAATTTTTTTAATAAATTTTTTTGAGAGAGAGAGGGGGAGGAGAGGAGCAGAGAGAGAGAGAGAATCTCAAGCAGACTCCACGTTGGCAGGCACAGAGCCCGATGCAGGACTTCATCTCACAAACCCTGGGATCATGACCTGAGCTGAAATCAAGTAGACCCTCACTGGCTGAGCCATGCAGGTACCCTGGGAAGAAGAAATTTTTTATTGACTTGGAGAAAGGTTCCTGAAATTATCAGTGAACAAAACAGTATATAATGTAGGAGCTTGACTGAGTGAAAAAATAATTATATGTAAAGTTATCTCATGGTGATGGTGGGATTACAGGTTATTTCTATAACCCTCATGGTGCTTCTCTTTGTCTACACTTTCCAGATTTTCCGTGATAAGCATGCCCTGATATTATAATCAGAAAAACAGTGGATATTAGAAACAAATGGAAATCAGGTCCTACTTAGCAGTCCCTACTGGCAACCCAGGCCTTTGCCCCAGGGCTAACCCCAGCTGCTGGGGCCATTCCCTGGCTCTCTCATAGCCAGCATTGTTTCTCTGGGCTCACACTCCCACTTTCGCAGCACTTCCGCTAAGTGCCCCTGGTTGATGAGAACTGAGTGGTTTCACTTGGTCTCCAGGGCCCCAGCATTGATCTCTGCATTGACTTCATATGGGCCTGGTGGGCAGATGAGAGAGTCTAGTTTCTCATGAACAGACAAGGAAACTGAGGCCCAGTTGTAGGGAGTCACCTCTCCTGGGTTCCACCCAGCTAGTAAAAGGCATAGATGGGATTAGACTGGGTCTTTAGGACTCCAGGCGGGATTCTTTTCTGATTTGGTTACGGTCTGAGGGGCATTGTGGGTGGAGGGAACCGTCTGAGCAAAGGCTTTGTGTTGAGAAAGTATCATAACTTGTATAAACTATACTACATTCAGAGGCAAGTTGCCTTCACAGATTTACAAAAGCTGTTCATCACATATTAAGTATTCTACGTGCTCTCTTCATTCAGGGATGTGAATTCCTGTGTACTCAGCAATAGTTGGGGTATGTGTGATCGTCAACATGGCTTATATTGGTTTCCTCACAACGGCCAAAAGTGATTCCAGCCCTACCTTATGGAGAAGGAGCCTGAGTATGAGAACTTCCGCCACATTCTCAGGGCCATGGACAAGGGGTTTTTCCTGTCTGTGCATTCAGATTACTGGGATTCCAATGTTTATCTCAAGAGCAAACCTCTGCCCTATCCTTCCCCCCAAACTCTTTCTCTGGGAGGATGTTAAACAATTGGCCTCTAACATCAGACTGACCTGGCTTTGCCACTTGCTGGCTGAGTGATTTCAGTCAGGTGGTTTAACCTCTCTGAACCAGTTACCTTCAATGCAAAATGGGGCTGATAATAGTACCTCCCTCACTGGGTTGTTGAGCAAAAAAAACAAAAACAAAAACAAAAACAAAACAAAACAACAAAACACAATAATAAACAAAAATCATCTTACTCAGTGCCTGGTACAGAGTAAGTTCTCAAAAGATAGCAGTAATTACTATTACTTCTTGCAGTAGCCACCTTCAAAATGGTCCCCAATGATCCACACCTCCTGGTTTTCATGGCCTTGTTTAGCCCCGTCTGACACTAAGCAGGGCTGATCTATGTAACCAAGAGGATATTGCAGAAATGATGGGGTTTGACCCTTCAGACGACTGCAATTCCGGCTGACATCTCATCGGTAACCTCATGAGACACCCTGAGCCGGAGCAAGCCAGCTATACCACTCCATAATTCCTGGCCACAGACACTGGGAGATAAGAAATGTTTATGGTTGGGGGCGCCTGGGTGGCTCAGTCGATTAAGCTTCCGACTTCCACTCAGGTCATGATCTCACAGTGTGTGGGTTCGAGCCCCGCATCGGGCTCTGTGCTAACAGCTTGGAGCCTGGAGCCTGCTTCCGATTCTGTGTCTCCCTCTCTTCCTGCCCCTCCCCCATTCATTCTCTGTCTCTCTCTCAAAATAAAATGAAGACATAAAAAAAAAAAAAGTAAAGATGAAACACTGCATAGATCACTCTGCAACTTGCTTTAAAAAAAAAAAAAGAAATGTTTATGGTTGTTTTAAATAAACGGCTATGTTTTGGAGTAATTTGTTATAAAAGATATAGATATACCAATAGATACCCAATACACTCTTCTTTTTACCCTTGACCTCATCCCACTCCACCCTCCATCCTCACTTTGAGCCAGAGTAGGAGGGAGTAGTCATCAGGGCTGGGCAGGACAGATAAAACATCCTGGATATTGTCCCAGAAGGAGGGACAGAGTGGGGAAAGGCCCCATCAGGCCTACAGATCTCACCTGCCCTTAGGAGAGGACCCATTTGTGCTGGAGGAGCCAAGGCTTGGATCAAGTCAGGCTGTTAGCTTTCTCCCTCTGGGAAATGGGATGATAATGAGCCAGTTGCCCAAAGCTTCAGAAAGGATTAAATGTGGATTAAATGCAGTTTGGGGTTATATGCCTGACTCTTCCCTCAGGTCTATAGGGGCAGAGAGGGACCCTCTTTAGACCCCTGGTCTCCATCTTCAGAGCAGGTTCTAGTGGGAGGGTAAGCTACATGGAATCTGAGGCTCAGAGAGGTCATGCAATTTGCCTGGCATCACACAGCCAGCAAGTGACAGAGTTGAAAGGCAAATCCTGCATCTGGCCCAGAGCCCATCGTCCAGGCCTGAGTGAAGAGTAGTTTGACGTAGCCTGGCAGAGGATCTTTCATAAGCAGGCCCAAGAGTTGGTTGCTGACTGTGGGCCAAAGCCAAACTTCAATAGTGATGAATCTGGCAGAGGAAAGAGCACTGGACAAGGAGTCAGCAGCTCCAGTGTGGCCTTGATTGGGTCATTTCCTCTGTCTCTGGGTCTCAGTTTCCTCAGCCTCCAGAAGAGGGTTCAAAGGACTTTCTCTGGGTCCCCCACTCCAAACGAGGTGTTAACTTTTTTCTTCAAGGACACAAAGGATTGTTTGCCTCTGGACTAAGCACCAAATTAACCCTGACATGATACTAATATTATACCCATTCCCCAGGTGAGGAAACTGAGGCTTAAACTAGTGACTTGATTTGCTCAGCTGAGATCTGGATCCTATTCTTGACCCCAGCTGTCTTGTAACAGAATTTTTTCCTGGCCTGGGAGGGATATGCCCTCTTTCTGATGGAACACTTTGAGCAAGGCAGGAATCGGGACCTCCACTGCCCAGTCACTCCCTCTGTGTTCATGAAAGTGTGTGAATCTTCCTGGACCCCATGTTTGCCATTAGCAACCACAAGGGAAGAACCCTAAGGATTCTATGAGATACTCCTCACAGGCTAGAGAGAAAAACTCTCGCCTGCTCCTTCTTCCTAGTCATAGCTGAGGTCATGACCTGCCACGCCAGCCTCCCCTCACAGGGCCAGCAGCCCTTACCTGTGCCATCCAATATGAGCCACTCGATGCGGCTGGTCCAAACTGAAATCTGCAGTGAGTATGAAATACACAAAATACACACAGGATTCCAAAGACTTGGTACTCCCCCTCTAAAAAAAATCTTAGGAATAATTTTTATGTTGATTACATATTGAAATAGTAATTTGACTGTATCAGGTTAAATAAAATCTATCATTAAATTTATGTCACTTGTTTCTTTTTACTTTTTTGAATGTGGCTACTAGAAAATTTGAAATGACACATGTAGCTTGCATTTGTGATTTGTGTTCTATTTCTATTGGATAGCGCTGGTGTGGCCTCTGGCCACCAAGACTCTCAGAGTTGGGAAGAAACCCAGAGCTACAGAGCTCAGAGTGACTTCAGGGGCCTTGGGTGCTGCCTTTTCTGAGACAGAAGGAGAAACTGAGGCCAGTGTAGGGCTTTCTCCCGACTTACCTGGCTTAGGGTCTTCTCCTGTAATCCAGTCAACCCACTTGTCCACGTGCTACCCACAGTGACCAGGATGGCGTCTGACTCTCTGGTCTGGGGTCCAGGTCCTGCTCTGAGGCCTCCTTCAGGCCTCCTGTCTTTTGCCCAGTGGCAGCCCTGCCATGCCTACCCCTCCCCAGAAAGCCAGCCCCTTCCTGCTGGGCCTCTATTCTTTACCTCAAGGTGACTTGTAGGGCCCATTCCTTGCTAGATGCCTGAGGCAGTTGCCCCTGGATTTGCTGCCCTGGGTTCAAAAAGTCATTTGTAAAATGAGGACAGTGATGCTTTCCCCCCTGTGTTGATATGGGCGTGTTGGAAGTGACACTATCTGTTGTCACACACATACAAGGGGCTGCCGTCCACCTGCCTCAGGTCCCCACCCTCTACTCCTATGGTCCCATCAAATGCTTCCTTGAGCTGCGTTGGCCTCTGCTCACCCCTCAAGCAAAGGCCTGGAACCCACTGTCATTGTGCCCCAAATTGTCCCAGGCTCCATCTACCACCTGATATGTCAGGAGCAACTGCCCATGATTCATGCAGCTGTTTGGGCACATGGCTTCAGGGGTGAGGAGGGATTTCCCAGGTCCAGACCCAGCAGGTGGCTATATAGCCTGACCTTTGGGTGAGGGGTGATGGGGGGACTCCTGGCTATCGTCTGCGTCCACACCCCCCAGACAAGCAGAAAGCCGGAATCCAAGACAAAGACACAGGAGATTGTTACTGGCGAGACCCCTTGAACTCCCTGAACTTGGGAAATTCCTAGAAGCTTCTGCCTAACTCCCAATTTTATCTTTTGGAAACTGACAAATTTCTGGAACAGGAAAAGAAACCTTTGAGGACCATGCCTAAGCAGGTGAATAAGTGCCTGACAGCTTCACTATAATGTTAAAATCTCTTTCTGAATATTCATCCCAAACCCTAGTAAAAGGAGTCTGCTTACTCCTGTTCAGAGAGTCACTGCTTTGGAAATTATTCCCTGTGATTTTCTTATTCACTGCAAATAAAGATAACTTTGAGAGGCAAGGCCGCCTGGTATAGTGTCTTCCTATAGCTTGCTCACCAAGGAGCGGACCTACTTCGGTCAGGTAACAAGATCATGCTGTGTGCAGGGGGCTTTGCACACAGTAGATACTTGTCTTAGTCTTGTTCACCCAGAGGCAGACCCTGAGACAAGGGCTCCAGTGCAGGGAGTTTATTCTAGACTAGGTGATCCTGGAAAAACCAAGTAGGGCAGTGGGGGAAGTGAGACCAAAGATGGGAGGCAGGTGTAAAGGGAGGGTAACCAAAGAAATAAGGCAGATCTCAGTCCCTGTGGGGACTAATGTGAGCAAGGGGCAGAGAGAGAGGGAGAGAGAGTGAGGAGATTGGAGCAGAGCCCACCTGAAGCAGGGCTTGAACTCACAAAACTGTGAGATCATGACCTGAGCCAAAGTCAGACATTTAACCAACTGAGCTATCCAGGCACTCCTTGCCCTCCCTTTTCTGCTTCTTCTCTTCTACCTCCCTCCTTTCCTTCTTTCCTCTCTTCCTTCCTTCCTTCTTTCCTTTCTCCCTATGTCCTTTCTTTCTTTCCTCTTTCAACATTTATTGAAAACCAACTGTGTGCCATGCAATGGAGTACAGGACTAGAGGCTGACTTCAAGACAAATGAAGATCCTGTCCTGGAGGAGCATACAGTCGGGGCCTCGCAGACAAGCATATCCACAGTTGTGGTCCTGGGTGAGCAGAACTGAGATGGGGGAGCCCAGAAGCCCCAAGTTAGCTTGAGGGCTGGGCTGTCAGAAAAGAATGTCCAGGGGAGGCGGCAGAGCTTGCTTTGAAAACACTTAGCAGTGTTAGACCTGCAATGGGAGGGAGGCCTTATGGTAGAGGGAACAGCATGTGCAAAGCCGCAGACAACTGCAGTTGTGTGGCTTCTCCCCAAGTGTAAGGGGGACCATGGAGGGCTTAGAGCAGAGGATGGCCTCTGGCTGCAGGTGAAGAGTGGATCTGGCTGCAGGTGAAGAGTGAATCACAGGGGCAAGCCTGGGGGAGGGAGCCCGGGAGGGAGTCCAGGTGAGGGACAGAGGCCTGACCCAGAACAGGGCCCCGGGCACAGAGAATGTGTTTGTGTCCTGAGGCTGCTGTAACAAAGTACCACAAAATGGATGGCTTAAAACAACAGAAATTTATTCTTGCACAGTTCTGCAGGCTGGAAGTCCGAAATCAAGGCGTCAGCAGGGCCTTGTTCCCTCTGAGACTCTGGGTAAAATCCTTCATTGCCTCTTCTTAGCTTCTGGAGGTCACCATCAGCCCTTGGCTTATAATTGCATCATGCCAATCTCTGCCTGTCTTCACATGGCATTGTCACTGTGTGTCTGTATCTTCACATGACATTGCCACTTCTTATAAGAACACCGGCCATGGCCATATTGGATTAGCCCCCACCTTATGACTTCATCTTAATTTGATTACATGTACAAAGACCTTATTTCCAAATAAGATCAGTCATAGGTAACTGGGGGTTAGGACTTCAACATATCTTTTTAGGGGATACAATTCATCCCATAGCAGAGAGGAACAGGTAGTTCCACTGAATTTCTCCCAGGGGACAGCCATAACCCTCGCCCTGGCTTTCGCTGGTAGGCCCAGCCCTAACCGTGGGTGCTCCCAGCCCCCACTGGCTGGGAATGTCTTGACTGGCTAAGACCAAATTTGGCACCATGGCACCCTCTGCTGCCAGGTTTGGCAAGAGCAGGCTGTCTCCTGCAAGTTACAAGCTGGCGAGCCCCTCAGAGACCTCATACATTTTCAACTGTGGAAAAAACCTCGGTCCTGAGGCTGAGGTGGTCAGCTGAAATGGCACTGAAGGTCTAAAGGCTGCAAGCACCAGCCTTGGTATCTGACTGACCTGGGTTTGCATCCTGCCTCTGTGGCTGCCTGGCTGGGTGACCCTGGGGCTTGTTACTCAGCTTCTCTATGTCTTGGCTGCCTCCTCAGGAGAGCAAAGGGAATTGTCCATGTTCCCATTTGGTGCAAAGTGCTTGCTCAGTACCAGGCAACTACTTATTGTTAAAATATTAATTATGTTAATAAATGAGTTAATAACTATAATGTTCTTAAAACAAACCAGGCAGATAGTAAATGCTAATTGGGCAATTTATATTCTTGGCATCTACTATTTGCCAGATTTATTCTCCTTAGGTTCCTAAGGGCTTAGAAGTGCCAATATTAATAATAAATAATTTCATGACATATAATGTTATTATTTGCATTTTTAGGCCCTTAAAGGTACAACGAAATAAAATTATGGGGTTCCACAAACCCAATATACTATCATATTGCACTAAGTCACATCTCTTTTTGATTACTAAAAAGGGAGAGGGATTATCTCATGAATTTGGAGTCAATATTTTAGCTCTTTCTTCCTTTCTTTCTTTCTTTCTTTCTTTCTTTCACTTCTTTCCTTCTTTCTCTTTCTTTCTTTCTTTCTTATTTCTTTCTTTCTTTCTCTTTCTTTCTTTCTTTCTTTCTTTCTTTCTTTCTTTCTTCTGCTTAGTTCTCTCCATATGAATTAAAGCCTTCAAAGATGTGCTTATTGCTTGCTGCAAAGAAACTTTAAGAAGGTACAGAGAGTGGCTCCAGGAAGCCAGTGGGGTAAAAACTGTCCCAGGCTGACCAACCATCCTGGTTGCCCAGAACTGAGGAGTTTCCTGGGATGTGAGACCTTTTGGTGCAAAAACTGGGACAGTCCCAGGAAATTGAAACAGTTAGTCACCCTAACTTCTTCCCAGCCTACTTGGACCAGAAACTCACTCCCAGGAGAAAGAGTGACTCAAACTCAGGGAAGGGTTAAGATAAGAGCTGACTAATCTGGCTTTGAAATGTGGTGCTTGCACTAATTAGATGTGTGACCCAGGGTAGGTCACTTAACTTCTCTGAGCTTTAATTTATAAAGCTGGGATGTTGTAGATATTCAGATAAGGTTTGCAAACACGTGGCTTGGAGCCTGTTACAGACAAGTCTTCAATAAAGTCACTTGGCTGTGGTTTCTGCCTTTCGTGTCTGGCTGCTGGCTCCTAGTTAGAGATCTAAGAGTCCTGTGCCCCAGAAAGGACCCTTGTCCCCCTGGGGAGGCCGAGGGAGACAGATGGTTAGAACTGATGCATCCCCACCTTGGTTGGTCATACCCAATGTGACTTGATTGCTTGGCCTCTATCTTTGTCTCTGGACATGAGCTCCAGGAGGGCAGGGGTCAACTTGCTGACTTGTATGCTCAGGGCCAGCTCAGGGCTGGTGGGCACAGCAGCTATCTGATAAATGCTGAATTTTTTTTTGGATTAATTAAACTGAACCCCAGGGTGGAAGGGGGAAACCCAGAGCCTGGGTAGGGTGGAGTACAAGCAGATGGTGAGGCAGCCTGGAGTGGTCAGTGGAGAGATGGGGTAAGCAGGGACAGGGTGAACACGTACCGAAGCAAGGTGTCTGGGGTCCCAGGGAGAAGGTTTAATTTTGGGTCCGATGTGTACTGGCCACAAGATCTCAGGCAAGTCCCTTCTGCTCTCTCTCAGAATGTCAATTCCCACATCTGTAATATGGGATGGTAACTGTGCCTACTGCAATGGGTGATTGTGAGGATTAATGAGATTACACAAAGGAACCCTCAGCCTGGGCCTGGGGCCTGCTGCTCAGTGCTACACCAAGTACTCCCTGTCAAACACACACACACACACACACACACACACACACACGGACTCTATCTCAAATCTGGCTGCACACTCCATCCTTTCCAGCCTCTGTTCCAGTCCTACCACTTATTGCTGTGTGATCTTGGCCAAACGACTTTTTCTCTCTGAGTTCCCTTCCTCATCTCTGGCATGAGAAAGTAACAGTTCCCATGTTGCTGAGTTTTCATGAAGATGAATTGAGATAACCCACTTAGCCTAATGCTGGGCACATAACCAGTGTTCAACTGGAGTAAGTGACTGGAACAGCCCCAGGATGATCACATGCACACACACACGATCTTCCAGGTCTTGGTAACTCATGGGAGTCCTTCAACCACTCAGGGCTTCAGCATGTAACAGGTGAACATCAAACCCCTCCACGCCACTGGGCTCTGTCCCACAGACACACTCAGGTACCCGCCATGCTCTCTTGCCGGTCCTCCCATCCTCAGTCACCTCCCACCCAGGGCCCCACCAGTCAGCACCACTGAGGCTGATTAACAAAAAACACAACATCAAATTCCTTTACTTCTGAAGTCTCCCCTTTAAGAGGAGGCAGGAAATAGAACATTCTTTTTTGGAAGGGAGGGGATTTAACTTTTAAAAAAGCTATCATTAGTCAAATACTTATCTCAGGCCCTGTGTGCGAGGGCCCAGTCCTGGGTGGCTGTGCCCCTGCAGCAGCCCCACCTTACCCCCAGAGCTGGGGTGGCACCAGGAGGGCGCAGGGATGGCCAGCAGGCCCCTGCCCGGCCCCTCCTCAGCGATCCAGCCGGCAGAGGGGGCTGCTGGTGGGCGGGATGTCACCACTTGAGAAAGTCCCGGATGAGCTTCCAGAGCTTAGTGACCCACAGGTTGACGCCAAGGTCCATCAGGTACTGGATCTCAGGGGTGAGCATGCGACGGCAAAGCTCCGCGTGCCGCTGCCCGATGCTCTTCTTGAGGTTGTAGCCCAGGATGGACTTGGCGCCCAGCGGCTGCCAAGGTTGCATGGCCGAGTCCTGGATGGCGGTGGCATCCACGGCTCGGCCCCCGTCGATGCAGATGTGCCGCATGCGCTCGTTGGCGCGCCGCAGGGCGGCCACCTCGCGGGCCATGCGCTCCCGCCCGAACACCTCCACCTTGCGCCAGAAGCTGGCGTTGAAGTGGCGGTAGAGGCGGGCGTCCAGCACGTTCCAGGCCGTGGCGCGCCGGTACAGCTCCCCGGAGAGGCGCGGCACGGCCGAGGCGCGGCGGGCATTGAGCTTGAAGTAGAGCACATCCTCCAGCTCCCAGCACAGCAGGTCCTTGAGCAGCACCAGGGACTCGTCGAAGTACTCCTGCAGGAGCACCAGGTGGAAGCGGCGCTCCACCTCCAGGATGTGCTCCTGCACCTGCGGGTTGCCAGGGTCCAGGCCACTGTCGTAGCCCAGGTCGAAGAAGAGCAGGTTGCGGAGGTAGTGGGCGTTGTAGCCGTTGGGGTCATAATAGCGGTCTGGGTCCTGCAGGAACTCGGCCAGCTTGTCTCGGCCTGAGAGCTTCCACGTGAAGGGCACCACCGAGCCGAAGTAGTGGAAGGAGGACTCGAAGAGGCGGGCGGGGTCGCGGAGCACGGTGATGAAGGTGGCGTTGGGCGGCACCAGGCCTCGGACCTCATCGTAGTGGAAGCGCATGTGGTTGCAGATGATGTTGAAGCAGGCCCCGGGCCGGTAGTCCTGCACCAGGCTGCGGGCGAAGAAGGCCGGGTAGTGGAAGTCGTTGCGGCCATTGGGAAAGGCGAACTTGAGCCCATGCTTCTGGCCAAAGCGGAACAGGATGTTGAGCAGCGTGCTGCTGGCCGTCTTGTGTGTCTTCATGAACACGATGTCTCGATGAGGCTGGCACCCTCCTGCAGAGCCGTTGGCAAGGGTGGGCACCTCTGGTTCACCTGGGGCCGGGGAGCAGGGTGCTGCGCCCTCTGGGGTCCTGCTGTGGATGAAATGGTGGGGAGAGCCTCAGGGTTGGCTGGGGCCCTCAGGACTCAGAACCCCCCCCCCCACACTGGTGTCTAAAGATCAAGGTTGTTGAGGATGGTGGTAGTAGGAGAGGCAGGCCAGGGGACCAGACAGACCTGTGTACAGGCTGTGCTGCGTGGGCAGGTGGTTTGGTCTCTTTGACCTCACTTTCCTTATCTATGAAATGGGGAAAATAACAGGCCCCATTTGTGGTGTTGGTGTGAGGGTCAAGCTTGCTGGTTCTTGTCTCATTTATGGCCACCACATCCTACATTTATCATGAACTAGCATTATGTTGAACCACATCATATTTTTGACCAGAAATAGTCAATAATCAATACTTTCCTCTAGTTCAACTTAATACCACCAACTAAGAGCACAAGGCATGCCAGGCCTGGGCTGAGTAGCCCCACGAGAAGGGGAGCTGGCTAGGAGCCAGGCTTGGAGGCAGACAGACCCCAGTCTGAATTTGGGCCCTGTGCCAGTTGAATTCTCTTGGACAAGTCACGCCCACCTCCCAGTCCCATTGCAATTTCAGATGATAATACCAGCCCCATATACAGTATTATTTGATTCTCATGCTCCATGAGGCAGGCTCTATTATTATGCCCACTTCACGGATGAGGACACCGAGGCCCAGGATCACACAGGGAGCTCTGCCCTCAGTACAATTTCTGCCCAGCACAGCATGGTGCAGGGCACAGGGTGCCCCCTCACCCTAACCCCCCACCTTGGCCCTCCAGGAGGGCCACTCACGTGGAGGCCAGGCCAGCATGCAGTGGAGGGACAGCATAGGAGTACAGCAGCAGCAGGAAGCTAGTGAAGAGTGCTCCCAGCACCAGTCCCTTGGCCATAGACACCCAGCGCTTCTTCTGTGGCAGCGGCATCTCAGACACCTGTGAGGGAGCACAGAGCAGGGCAAGCATTAGGAGGCCAGCCCCAGGGATCCTCCACTGCTGCCCCAGGCCTGGCTGGGTTGAGTGGCAGCCTTTGACATTGGGACTGGCCTTTGCCAGCTTTGTGGCCCCCAGAAAGGTCCATACAGAGACAGAGAGACAAACACATGGAGAGAGACAGGGTTGCAGACAGAGACGGTGGGCAAAGCCAATGCAGAGAGAGACTGGGGAATGGGACAGGGAGAAGGGAGAAGGTTCTACTGCCTGGTTTGGTTTTAAATTTTTTTTAATTGAGGGGCGCCTGGGTGGCTCAGTTGGTTAAGCATCTGAATTCGGCTCAGGTCATGATCTCCCAGTTTGTGGGTTTGAGCCCCGCATCAGGCTCTGTGATGACAGCTCAGAGCCTGGAGTCTGCTTCGGATTCTGTGTCTCCCTCTCTCTCTGCCCCTCCCCCACTCTTGTTCTGTCTCTGTCTCTCTCTCAAAATTAAATAAACATTTAAAAATTTTTTAATAAAATAAAATTTTAATTGATTAATTAATCAATTAATTTTTATTTATTTTTGAGAGAGAGAGGGCGCGAGTAAGAAAGGGGCAAAGAGAGAGAATCCCACATGGGCTCCACACTGTCAGTGCAGAGCCCAAAGCAGGGCTCAAGCTCACCTGATGCAGGACTTGAACTCGTGAACTGCAAAATCATGACCTGAGTTGAAGTTGTATGCTTAACTGACTGAGCCACCCAGGAACCCTTTGATTTTAATTTTTAATCTGAGGGGTAGGGTGGATACCTGGGTGTTCATCAGTTTACTTTTTACACATTTTTGGGCTTCATAATGAAATCATTTTCTAAAATGGAGAAGAAGATCCTCTCCCAGTGCCCTTTTCCCCCAGACCTGGGGCCAGGGGCCTCCCCGGGCCTGGATGTCTCACCTTTCAAAGGACCTAACCAGTCCCACCTGTTCCCTGTGCCACCCTTCCCAGCTGCCCACTGAAGTATTGAGGCTCCTCATCACTCTTCACTGGCCCCTATGTCCCTGTGTCTGCAGGGCAGGCAGATAGAGAAACTGAGGCTCAGGGTGAGGAAGGAGAGGGTTCAAGTCACACAGTGAGGCCTCTACCCACACGCCTACCTCCTCTCTAATTTCCAGCAGGCAGGTTTGCCTGGGGAATTCTGAATTTCAGATAAACAATAAATAAAATTTAATTTTAATATTATACAGGACATAAAAATTATTCAATGTCTATCTGAAAACTAAATTTAGCTGGGTGTCCTGTTTTTTGTTTTTTGGGGGTTTGGGGAAACTTTTCAGTGTAGTCTCTTGGTCTAACTGTGGCAACCCTAACAGCAGAGGACTGAGGCATGAACTGTAATGGTAGTTCACGCTGAGGGATGGGAGTCCTGGAGGCAGCTGTGCCTCAGGGTGCCTTCCTACCTCCCTTTAGCTGTAAGACCAGGGCACAAAACTTTCCACTCCTGTTCTGACACAAGCTGCATGGGGGCCTTGGGCCCCTGAGGCCACAAGAAGTCATGCATGCTGCCCTGTGACCACATGCATGGCACGTCCCCACCATCCCTGCAGGCAGAGGCTAAATAACCCGCCTGGAGGAGGACCCCACACTTCCCTCTGGGAAAGCTACCCAAGGCACCCATACACCCTTCTCAGAGAAGGAGCACTCCAGGCCCACCCTACCAGCCAGTACCCATCCCCGAGTCTTCTGCTTATCTAGAAATTTCTTGTCACTGGAAGAGACATGAACAAACAAGTTGCAGAGGAAGAAACTGCGAGAGGGAATTTGGCCTCCCTCATGACAATGACATATCCCTGTTCACTCTTAGGTGGGCAAGATGGACAGGTCAGGAGTAAATGAGAATAGGGAGGAATGTTTCTAGAGGGCAGTTGATTCTATCAAAGGAAGAAGGTATAAGCTTTCCAAATTCCAACTATTCTACAGAAACACTTGCGCAAAGTCACACATGTAATGGTGTTCATGGCAGCTTAGTCAGAAATTTAAAAAACTAGAAACAATCTGTGTCCATCGGGGGGGACTGTTACACAAACCAAGGCCTGTTCCCAGATGGAGTCACCTGTATCAATTAACAAAACAAGGCAGAGCTAAGTGGACTGGCTCAAAACCACATCATGATCTGCAGTGTCTGGGTAGCTCAGTCAGCTAAGCGACTGACTCTTGATCTCAGCTCAGGTCATGATCTCACGGTTCATGAGATTGAGCCCCAAGATGGACTCTGCATGGACAGCACAGGGCCTGCTTGAGATTCTCCCCCAGTCCCTCTCTCTCTCTCTCCCTCTCTCTCTCTTTCTTAATTTTTTTAAACTCTAGAAAAAAAAAGCACATGCTCTATTAATGTGAAAAAAGAAATTTCCAGAACTTTATGCCCCCACATCCATATGTGTATATAGGTAAATATACATCCAGGCCCAGAAACAACTGGAGGGCAGTATTCTAAATTTGAACAGTAGTATTCTCTGCATAGCTTGGAAAGGGGTATATAGCAGAATATTTTTCAATATTATGCATTTCTGTAACAATTACTTTTTTTAAAAAGGGTATGTATTTTTTAAAGTTTATTTTGAGAGGGAGAGCACGATTGTGCAGGGGAGGGGCCGAAAGAGAGGGAGAGAGGAAACCTCAAGCAGGCAACCAGTGGTTGGAGGGTGGGGGTTGACTCCACAAACCATGAGACCATGACCTGAACCAAAATCAAGAGTCAGACCTTTAACCAACTGAGTCACCCAGGCACCCCAAAAGGGAGTATGGATTTTTAAATAAAAGGCAATAAAATGTATTTAATATATTTAAATAATAGGCCATAAAGCTTGCCAGGTGGGGTAAGGTGGCTAGACAGTCTGGTCCTGGAGGGGGAGGTGCTGACCCCAGGCTCTGGAAGCCCCAGGCCTGTGTTTCAATCACAGGAACCCTGTGGAGCCTCTGTTTCTCATCTGTGAAATTGGGAAGCTGATAGGACCACCACCACCACCACCACCACCACCACCCCCGCCCCCCCCACCCCCGGCTCTTCCAGAGATGGAAGTAGGCAAAACAATTAGCACATAGCTCTCTCTCAAAGAGTGTTAGCTGTTCCCCTCCTGGGCTCCTGGGGACCTGCTCCTGGTCTCTGTCAGGGTGGCTCCCCTGAACAACGAGTGGCTGCTGCCACCCACCCTGGCCCCCACTCCAAGCACAAACTGGTCGCCTGCATCAAGTGCCTCACTGCCTTCTGGGGGCCCAGCGAGGAGGTGGTTGGTGGGGAAGAGGGCAGAACCCTAGGCCAGGCCAGAGCTTCAGACTCGGGCCCAAACCCTGAGTGAGGCCCTAGGCCTCAGGTTCTCTGACTTTAAAACAGGGAAGGGTAAAATTCTTGCCCTCTCCAGATCCCTAGGGCCCAACCCTGCCCCAGAAGCTCCACTCACCAGGGCACTTTCTGGAAATCTGGAAGCTGAATGCACAGGCTCTGGGTGGAGGCCCAGCAGCAGGGGGCAGACCAGCTTCCCAGAACCACCAATCAGGCTCTGCCTGGCCCCGCCCAGGACAGCGCCCCCAACCCTCCCACCACTGCTTCACTCATTCACTCATTCACTCCACCACTTGGGCTTCCTCAAACTATGCCGGCCCTCAGGTTTCACTTTTGAGCCCCTGCTATGAGGCAGGCCCTGGACAGGGGCTTCTCTAGAGCATCTCACGAATTCTGCTCAGCTATCCTGCCAGGCAGGCCCCACTGTCACCCCACTGGGGCTCCAGGAGGTGATGTGACTTGCCCAGGCATGGCAGGAGGCAGGGCTGAGATTGAAGCCCAAGTCTGCTGGCCTCCAATGTGCAGCGTCAAGCTCTGTCCACGACAGCCCCTGCCTGGTATGTCCCAGGTCCAGTCTCAAGCCTCCAGGAAGTGCATGTGCAACCAGAAGATCCATTGCAGGAGGCCAAAGTGTGGCTAATGGGGGCTCTCTCCCAGCAGTACAACAGGCCGTGGCCTCTGTGGGCTGGGCCAGGACAGCCAGGATGAAGAGTGGAGAGACAGGGGGCCTTGGTGGCTGGTCCCTACTGTGTCAGCCTGAAGCATTCAAGGCTAGTGGTTCCCTTCCTGCCTGGCCTCTGTGAACCTGGGCATGTCTCTCATCCTCTCAGAGTCTTAGTCTCCTCACGTGTACAATGGACACACAACAGCAAGATGGGGGCAAACGGGGCCCTTGGTAATCACAGGCAGAGTCCCTGGGTAGGCTGAGGCCCAGAGAGGGGCTGGCTGGCAGCCAGGAGCCTGGCAGAAAGGAAATAGTCATGCAACTAAGATTTGAACGAGAGAATGCATGTACACAAATGGAGATCAATCCATATTAATTATTATTATCACTATTGACCAGTGCCCAGTCCTGGTTCACAGGCTCAGGTTATGGGAGGAGAGATCCCCTCTGTGCCCAGCTGCACGCAAGCCTGAAGGTAATTCATCCCTGAGCTCTTGAAGCCTGGCATCTGGTAAATGTTTGATGAATGACTCCCCCCCACTGCCCCCCGCCACCGACCTTCAGAGCAGAGAGTGGCCAGGGCTAATACAAGTATGAGAGCCACATGTGTGAGTCATACATGAGAGGCACCTGGAGCCAGCACCTTGGGGCCAGGGTCCTGGGTTTGAAACCCAGTTCTGCTGCTTCCTTTCTGTGTGCCCTAGGCAAGGCTGTGTCCCTCTCTGGGTCTCAATTTCTCCTCCAAAATGATGACACCAACTCTCCATCACAGGGTGCTCTGCAGATAACGTCCCACAAGGAAAGTGCCCAGCACAGGGCTGGCACAGAGCAGACACTCCCTGGACAGGAGCTGCCACCATTATTATTATCATCATTATTATTACCCTCCCAGGTCCCAGTCATGGCCGCTTCAAGCTGTTTGCCTAGTGGTCCATGATGGAGGCTTGCAGTCAGCTGAAAGCCCCAGGTCCAAGGCTATGGGGTACCAGGTACAATTTCAGTGTGACCCAAGCCTCACAGCCTTCAATCTGGAAGACAGCATAGCAGAGATGCTAAGGCTCAGAGAGGGCAGGGCCACCCTCAAGGTTCCACAGTACAGCCGTAGCAGAGACAGAACTAGAACCTGGGTCTCTCTTCCTCTGCCTCCCGGCACTCAGGGTAGGTGACACCCCCTCCCTCGTCCACCCCATCTATTCCTGTCCTTCTTGGTTACCCTAGCCACATCACCCTCCATCTGTGCCGACAGCTGGCTCCAGGCCAGGCCCAGCAATCCTGTTTGGTTGGACCAGCACCCTCTAGAGAATAAAGGAGAAACAGGACTCATCCCCACAGCGTGCATATAGGGAAACTGAGCCCAGGATGGTCCTATAGCATCACTACTAGGCAGGCCTTGGTTCCAGGTGTCCTGCTCCACCTGGGACCCAAAGGCAGGAGTGGAGGAAGACACACTCACCTCAGGCCGTAGCTGGCTGCCCCTTTCCTCTCCCTGTCTGAGCCACGTCTGACTCTCAGGCTGCCTCTGCGGTCACCAGGAAACAGGAACGCTCCAATGACACCCAGCAGTATTCTGGCTGGCTCCCTCATGCACCAGCAGGTATGAATATTCATGAGCTCCCTCCCTGGGGATAGCAGGTGGCATGTGTCTGTACCCTGCAGGTGCTGCCTTGGCCCTTTGCCAGGAGCACCCTCTGGGTGGTCCCTGACCGTCTCTAGACCTCAGCAGCCAGGCAGCTCCTTCATCCAAGGGCTCAGCAAGGTCTCGGGTGTCCTTGGACAAAGGACACAAGCAGCCGCAGAGCCCTGCAGAGAGTCTGGGACAGGCCCAAAGGCCATGGGAGGGCCAGGGAGGCAAGTGGGGCAGAGAGGCTATTTGCTCCTTGAACTACACCTCATTTAAGTTGCACCCCTGCCCTATGCAGGAAGCACCGTGATTAGCCCACTCTCAAGGTGAAAACACCAAGGCTCAGAGAGGTGAACTCATCTGTCCAAGGTCACAAACTAGCAGGGAGCAATCGGAGCCAGAGTCCAAATGTGGACTTGCCAAACTGCAGGGCTTCAAGATTCTGAGACACGACCAGAGACCAAGGTTTGTCTAAAATCTTTGGGAGCCCAGAGAGCAAGTAACTCAGCCTGGGAGGCCTCCTGGAGGCGGAGAACCTGACCAGCTCTGGGAGGAGGAATCTGATTTCACCTCTCTGAGCTCCAAGTCCTTCATTAAAGAGGCAGTATGGATTGTGCCTGTCCTGCCTATACCCTGCGTGAGGGATAGAGCACGGGACACCATGGGCCAGCTTTGAGGGATTTGGGTTGACTGCAGATGCCAATATTTCCCAAAGTCTTGGCAGGAAGAGGCAGTTCTAGGGGCCCTGGTCCTAAACCCCAATGGCCCTCAGGCTCAGCCCAGGCACTAAAATCTCCTGCACCTTGCTCTTAGCTGGGTTCAGGTCTGTCTTCAGGTCTGGATTCAGCCTTGCCCATGAACAGAGGATGCCCAGAAAAGCACCTCACATCCTTCCTTCAGGCATGGAGCTCTAGGGACCAAGGTGTCACTATCAGCTAATAGTAATCATTATTGTGACAATCATTTATCCCACACTGAGCACTGTCATAAGTTGAGCAGCTGCCAGCTCCTCCCAGGGAACAGCAGGCATCTGACACTGCTCTGACATTTTGCTCTTTCCCCCAGAACCCCACACAGCCCGGGAGCAGCCCTCAAGTACCCATAAAATACCAGAGGTTAAACAGCCACAGGGGAAGCTGAGTGTCCTTATCTCTGAGTGTTGGATTGTTTTAGGGCACTGAGTAGAGTTGTTTTATCTGTTCTGGACTGAGCTAGTCTGAAGACAGATAAATAAATGTATGGGCATGAGTCAGGGAAGAGCTGGCATCAAACAGCAGAGAGGTGGTTTATGATGTGGACTCTTGACCAAACAGTCTGGTGTCCAGGATTTCCCATGCATCACACACCCTCCTAATCCTTGCCACTGGGAGGTCCTGTTACCATCTCTAGTTTATAGAGGAGGGAGCTGATGTTCAAGGACCAGATGTGACAAGCCCAGTGTCACATAAGGTTAAGGACCTCGGGCAGGTGGGAGTGGAGCTCAGGCTCCTCAACCAAAGGTGAGGTCATGGGTGGGGGTGAGAAGGCGGGTAAAGAAGAGCCACATGAAGGTAAGCTTAGAAAGCTTCCTAGAAGAGTAGGAACACTGATGGCAGAACCTATGCAGAGGCTTCTCTTCTCAGAGTATTGACAGTGATGCCATCTCTGGCCCGTTCTCCCCCGAATCCCCGGCAAAAATTTTTTTAATTATAAAAGCAGTACATGCTCACTGAAAAAAAAAAATTCAGACAATTACAGAAAAATGTAAAGAAGACCATGAAAGGAGGTCACTGCCCTTAAAACTTTAGCACAAGCCTCCCCACTTTTTTTCTGTCTATATTAATCCACAGATGATAGAAGGGTCTCTTTGGAGAAGCGCATTTTGTTTTTAACTTGCTCCCTGCCCCCCTCCCATATATCAATAGATTGTGGATGTCTTTTTTTGTGATCACAATGAGTTTTAAATTGATCTTTTCCACAGACACTTAGGGAGCACCTGCACGGTGCCCAGCACTGGGGTTCATGCTGTCCTGTGCCAGAGCTCTGGCCTCACAGTCCTGGGAGTGAGAGGAGCAGACAGCTGCAGGTGACGGAGGACACATTGGTGGGTCTTGCTGGAACACAAACACCTGATCCAGCCTGGGGAGCAGGAAAAGCATGGGTCAGGGAGGCTTCGTGGGCTTACACGGCCCTGGTAGCAGAAGCTGCTGCTTGTTTTCCAATTTCCAAAGGCAGTTAGTTCCCTTTTCTCCTGGAGTACATGGCTACACTACATTTCCCATCCTCCCTTGCAGTTCAGTGTCTTCATGTGACTGAATTCTGACCAATGGAATGTGAGCAGAATAATAGCTGTTGATGTTAAGTGGGCGGGCCTTCTCTGTGCTCTCCTTTTCCATAGCTAGATGAATGAGGAGGTCTTTAAGGATCTGGAAGTGTGTGGGGCCATGAGATGGGAGGAGACTGGTTGTCACTTGACCATTCTCTTAACACCCGTTTCAAAATGACAACTAAACTGCCATTGTGTTAAGCCTTTTGGAACTTGGGGCTTTTCACAGAAGCTAGCATTAACTAATGCACTTGTTACTGTAGAATAAGCCAGGAGACAGAGAGAAAAGCATGTGCAAAGACCCAGGGGAATTGAGAAACTAACAAATGTTCAGCTTGGCTGACCTGTCCAGTATGTATGTCAGAGGCTGGGTATGCAGGGGAGACTAAGAGGCACAGTTAGAAAGGGGGCAGGGGCAGGCAGGAGATGCAAGACTTTAGGAGGCATGCTAAGGAATCTTGTCTGGATCCTGTGGGCAATGGGGAATTTTGGAAAGGTCTTCAGCAGAGGAGTGAGGAGAAGGGATTGCCATCAGGCTGCTGGATGGAAAATGTACAGTAGGGGTGGGGAAGGACTAGGAGAAGCCAGCAGACCTTGACAGTGGTTGTTATAGCTATCCAGGTATGAAATGAACTGGACCAAGGAAAATACTGGGAATGAACTGTAACCATCTGTCGGCCATGGAATAGACAACATTTGGTGAATGATAGGGTGTGGAGGAGGAGAGGGAAGAACTCCTGTTGGGGTGACTGGCTGTCTGGGGGTGGAGCTAGTCCCTGAGTGGGGGGCAGATAAGAGAGCGGTATTACTATTAGAGTTGGGTTTCAATTTTCAGTTTCAATCGAGGACAAGTCAAGTCTGGGGTGTGTGGGGGATGCTTGTACAATGTGCAAAGAGCAATAGGATCCCTTGTCTGGAGCACAAGAGGGAGATCTCAGGAGAAAGAGGTTGGGTGTCATGGGCACAGAGGTGGGAACTGAGGTCGGAGGAGCAGATGGGATCATCAAAGAAAATGTGAGGAAGGTGAAGAGGCCTGAGCTTTAGAGAGCAGGGAAGGAAAGAGCCCCCCAAGGAGATAAAGATAAAGGTTGCCTCTAAAGCCACTCCCTGGAGAACATTCTGTGGAACACTGCTCCCCATAAACCATTCAATGCTGTTTGCTAAGTGTGCATAGGAACAGGGCTCTGGCAGAGAAGGTGAACAGGTGAGGGCGTCCTAGTGTTGTTTCTTGTAGTTGGAAGGGAATCTCATGGGGAGGACACTTTAAAAATGGAGCAAAAAGACTCTCCCTACAGTGTTCGGACTGCATGTTTGACAGCAACTATTACAGTTCTAAAAGTGTCCATCCTCAGACCTAGCAATACCATCTGTGGTAATTTGTTCAGAGAAGATAATCTAAAAGGAGATCTGGGATGGGTGCAAAAGTTTAGCAAAGAGGAGAGAAATCACTTAAATGTCCAATGATAGGGAATGGTTAAAAATATTATGTGCAATTAACCCCATGGTTTATTATGTGCTCATTTAAATGATGCCCACAATATATAATGAAGTGAAAAAACATATACACACATATATAATTTTGTTTTACAAAGAGTCTGTATTACTTTGGGGAAAAAATTAAAATGAAAAATAAGGATATTTCTATTTTGAAAACCTAGTCCGGTTGGCTGGAGAAGGAGGGAGAAGTGGCTAGTCTGAACCATACCCCCACCTTGCTGTGTGACCATAGCCCACTCTGAGCCTCAGTGTCCTAAAATGGGGAAAAGGCAGCAGGGGTCTGGGACAGAGAATCTGGGAAATGTGGGCTGCGCAGTTAAAGATGCAGATGGGAGAGGTTGGCCCTCCACCCAGGAGTCCTGGGGCAGTGACCTGCCAAGACCCAGAAACTTCCTCACTCTGTCCCTCTGGAGTGGAGTGCTGGGATAGAAATGGGTAGAACTGTCCAGAGAGGCACTTCAGCTGAACCCCAACTTGTTCGCTTGAAGGATCCACCCCCCCAAACTGTCAGCTCTTGCTCCTGACATCTTGCTCCTACTGCACCCTTGGCTGGGGGAATGGCTGCCAGCTGGGTACCAGGTCTGGCAGCTGACTGAAAAGAGGGCAATGTTCTTTCATGACTCAGAAAGCACTTTTTGATCTTACAGGGTCACCTGTCTTTACCGTTTCAAATGGCAACCATACCTGGGACCTCAACAGGTTTCCCGGTGTTGCCTGCTAGCTCACGTGACAGGTGGAAAAATTGAGACTCTGAAACTTGTGGAGGGGCTAAATGGGCAAAGTCAGAACTACAGGCAAGTTCTTCCTGCTACACTGCCTTGTCTGGGGAAAATCACCACCAGATTTGAGTTGCCCCAAAGTAGCTTCAGAGTAAGGTTAACCAAAAAGTCAGTCATTTCTTTATTGGCACCAAAATTACTGAGAACACCAGAGGTGAGTATGTGGAGGTTGGTAATATCATTCTCTGTACCTTTTAGTATGACTGAAATGTTTTTATTTATTTTTTACTTTTGAGAGAGAGAGCATGAACAGGGGAGGGGCAGAGGGGGTGGGACAGAGGATCCGAAGCGGGCTCTGGGTTGACAGCAGCGAGCCTGATTCGGGTCTCGACCTCAAGAACTGCAAGATCATGACCTGAGCTAAAGTTGGACATCAACTGAATGAGCCACCCAGGCACCCCAACTGAAATGTTTTTTAAAGGAATGTCATGCACTTGTTTGCATAAAAATATGCAACAATATAAAGGTTTTTCAAAAGTGCTGAGCACTTGCTATGCACCATGCCCTAGACCCGCCCACCTGCCTCTCCCCTCCTGAAGAGGCTGAGATGCTCTGGCGATGAATTCTGGCTCCATCACTCTCCAGCTGGGCAATCTTGGGCAGGTGACTTCCCCTCTCTGAGCCTCACCTCTTAAAAATGGGAATACTTTGACCCTCTCAAGGGTTTGCTGTGAGGATCAAATGAGATGAGGCATGCAGAGCCCTTTGTTCATACTTCAGATTATTATCATGACCCTTCTAGACCCACTTGGCAGGAAAAACAGAACTCACCAGTGCAGACTTCTGGGAGGCTACCCCCCTCATCCAAACACTCATACTTTCCATGCTCCAAACCCAAGTTCCCTAACCCCCAGATTTCACATTGAGGGAAACTGAGGCACAGATAAGAAAAGACTTGCCTAAGGTCCCATGACAAGTCAGGGCACTGTTGGGACCAGGCCTGGGAGTGCCCAAGCCACCTGGAACTGGCAGGTGGGAAAGAAGGTATTGTCTGGGATGCCACTTCCTTCCAACCATCACTCCTCACCTGGTGATTCCTCCAGCCCCCAGCCCACTGATCCCCATGGGCACCTCTGCTCAATACTGCCCTACTTGTCTGGAGTAGAATAGGGCTCATAAAAGGGGTTGTTCTTCATATTCCTCACTCAAACTGAAGCAAGAAGTCCTTTACAAGCCTGCTACCATGCCTGGAATCCCACCATCTGTGTCTCATTCTCCCAGGTTCATCACTGCCTCTCACCGGGGTGACACACTCAGTCCTTTAGAGCCAGAGTGGGGACTGTCAGGGATACACTCCTTTCTTGCTGGGTAACAAGAGAGCATACGACCCATGCTCTCAAACAGCAGACCCATGTCCATTGGACAAGGGGATATGTGGGAAGCAGGCAGGTTTCTTTGTCCACAGGGAGCTTCCTTCAGGCAGGGCTCTGCCTGAGTAAGAAGCAGAGAATGAAGCAGCCCGAGGTGGCAGCTGGGAACAGGGCTCTGTTGTCTCTGCTCCCAGGGTAGCAGCCTGCCCACCCTCTGAGTGTCAGGCAGAGCTGGGAGCTAGGAAGGCAAGGGGAGGGGGGAGAGGGGTCCTGAGCTAGGAGTTTGGGGCAGCACAGGCAGATCTAAGAGCCTAGGACCCCAGGGCAGCAGAGAGGCCCTTGAGCAGGGCTTTGGTCCTGAGATGTGGGCTGGGACAGGACTCCTGTGATCTGTAGTCAACTCAGCCATCTTTGAACTATGTGACCTTGGGCAAGTCATTGAATTGCCTTGAGCCTCAGTTTCTCCATAAGGATAATGGGGATGGTAGCAATGCCTCCTTTGGAGGGCAAAATACAGTGCAACAGTATTGGGGCTGCTCTGGCCCAGGCCTTACCCTCTCTTGACCTCAGGTCACCACCTTGGTAAAGGAAGAGGTTGGATTCTCCCAATTGGACTGCCCTCCTGAGGATTTTCATGGCACCTGTTACCTTGGCAACCCAGGCGATCAGGTGTCAGGCCTGCGGCCCTCTCTCCCTCCCCACCACTGGTGTGGGTTACTGCAGCCAGATGTGTGATCATCATCTCTCCTGCTCAAGACAGGTGGAGAGAGGGGCCCCACTGGAAAGAGACCACAGTCTTGCTCTGTGCTGTGACCAAAGTGCTAGCTTGATACTGAGGGGACAGACCAAGCTGGGTCCCCTCCTGGGCACTGATCCTGGAAACTCAACTGGCTGGATTTCCTGGAGGCCCTTCCTGGATATCAGGGTTTGTCCTACTCCCACATGCCTCTCTTTGGTGGCCTTGCCCCCTCTGTGGTATAGGACAGGGCCTACCCCAAGCAGAGGGGACCCATCGCTTCCCTGGGCCCCTAGCCCCTGGTCGGATGCACCCTACCACTTCTGGAGAGCGCTGGTGGGAACAGGGGAGATCCCCGCCCTTCCTCCTCCAGAGCTCAGGCTGCTGTGTCCAAGATTAATCATTAATGGACTTCCAGCTTCAGCCCAGCTCCACCCACCCCACATCCAAGGACTGGGAAAACCCTGGACAGGGGTCTACAAGGAAGAAACCAAGGGCAGGGCACACACCAACCTGCCCCCTCCCTGCCCCCACCTGCCCACACTCTGTCAGCCAGCAGGGACACTGGGACCCAGGAGCAGTTGTGCAGCACTCCCGAACCACTCAGCTCTGAGTCGGAGTCTGACTGCGGTCCCCGTTTGGAGGTTTGGGTAGTGCTGGCCGAGACCCCAGGCAGGACACAAGCTGGTGGTGGGTCCTGGGCCCCCAGAACATACCTTGGCCCCGTTCTCCTCGGGCTTGGCGTGGCTGGTTAGTCCCGGGCCGCGCCGCCCGGGCGCTTACTAGGCGGCGGGGCGTACCCGCCCGGGCCCCCGACTCCACCAGGCCTGGACCATGCTGCCGCCTCCGCCGCCGCCGCCGCACTTACTCCGGCCAGGTGCGGCCGCCTGGCCCGTCCCCCGGAGCTGCGGCCAATAGGCGCCCTGGCCCCGGCCCCCTCCCGGCCCCTCCGCGCCCGCCCGGAACGCACAGAAGCCGCATTCAGCGTCCCCGAGCGCAGCGCCGCGCCCCCGCCGCCGGCTCAACAAGGCGCGTTTGTCTTGGAAGCGCCAACGGGGCCATTGTCCCACCGCTGGACCCTAAGGCTGGGCTGAGCTCCCAGCCCCGGAAGGGGATTCGAGGGTGCCTGGGAAACGGGGTGGCGTGGTGGTGGTGAGGAGGGCAGCCCAGCTCTGGGAAAAGGGAGGTGGCTAGACAAGTTGCTGAACTTTAATTGGGGGTTCTGGAGCCCTGAAGATTCAATGTAAGGTATGGACTCCTGCTCCAAGAGTCAGTGCTGGGGACATATTTTTGGGGGTCCAAAATGTGGATGAGAGGGGTGGGGGTCGTGCCACAATCCCTTGAGGGAAGCTCAGACAAGGGACCTATCTCCAACCAGTCATGCCACTAGGAGGTCTCACCTGACCACCCCTCTCCAGGGTGCCCCATAAGGGCTGAACATAGCACCATCAGGCTACAGGTGCCCCATCCCTGGTCCACCTTTTTTCAGTTCGTGGCTTCCACTCACCCCAGAGGAGGACCAAGGGTGGGAAGCAATGCCCTCCTGAGTTGGAAATGCGCAGTTCCAGCTGTGGGCAGTACAAAGCCAGCTGGCCACTCAGTGGGGCATGGGCCACGTCAGAACCCCACTGCCCCCACCATAACTGAGCAACTCTGGAATGGGGAAAATTCCACATCATGACTGCCAGGGATTTTTCCATATCTGATGGGCTTGCTTGCCAGCCCTGCCCTGGCACTCTTGCCATGGTCCTGGGATGCACATGCACCCAGGCAGTCCCAAGGCATTCCTTCCCTAGGGCGGCAGGCTCCGGCTCTAGAGGCCCTGACCCCATCCCTGCCTCTGGAGGCACATCTCCCCCCTACCCCTGTGAGCATGCCAGAGCAGATCATAACCCTCTCCACCCATAGCAAGGCCCAGCCAAGATAGGGGCCCTGGGTTCTCTGGTCCTTCTGCCGGAGCCTGCCAAACTCTGGTCTTCCCCCTGTACAGGGTGGGCCTGCAGCCACTGCCCAAAATACTTCTAGAGAGCCTGGGCACAGGCCAAGGCCCTCAGGTACCCAGACTGGGGGAACATGGAGCCCCGTTCCAAACCCACACTCCACGACCCTGGCCCCAGCTCCTGATAGCCCTCAGCCCCAAGGAAGCTATTCAGAAACTCCCTGCCTGATCTGGGAGGGGCTGAGTGACCGTCCTGAGCCTTGGTTTCTGGCTCTGGCTCTGCTGTGGGGCACTGGGCAGTCTAGGCAAAGGCATGTCTCTCCAGGCCTCAGCAAGGGCACTGTTAGGGTCAGGTGGGAAGCTGTAAGGATGCCCCAGCAAGGGTTACAAGTCAGACTGGTGGCAAGGCCCACACTGGGGGTTACTGGGTAGTTCTGCCCACGAGCCTACAAGGTAAAGCTGGGTACCCCTCAACTGAAGCTCCACAGATCCTTTAGCCACTGGCTTTCACCTTCTGGTCTTACTCCAGCAGAAAGCCATGACAATCACAGTTGGTATTTACAGAGCACCTTACTTTCTCGACACCTGACACTAAGTCTGCATAACATTATCCCTGAACCCTCCTCACCAGCAGCACCCCTGGCTCCCCAGAGAGGTTCCAGAATTTCTACCCCTAATTTACACACAAGGAAGCAATGTTTCCAAGGGAAAAGTACCCGGGCTGGAATGTGAACCAAGTGTAGACTTCACTTCACTAGGTGGCCCTTCTCCAACCCCAAGAAGGCTCATGGACACAGAATTCAAATCGTTCCAAAATTCCAGCTGTTTAATAACAAATGCTTCCCCACCCTCACCCCATCACAGCAGCAGGAAAATCACCAGTCCAACCATGCAGGGAGGGGTGCACTGCAAAAAGTCAGGGAACAGGGAAGCAGCTGGTGAGGGGCTGGTCAGGCCCCTGCCCCCCATGTCACTGATTCCTTGGAGCATCAAGTTGGGCTGGGCACAAAGGCCTCTCCTCTCCCCAGCCACCAGCAGGGAGCTCCATCCAAGGGAGGCTGGGGCTCCACCCAGAGAGCTTGAGAGGAAGCCAGGCCCGGCAGGGGGAGGAAGGGGATGAAAAGAGAAGAGACTCTGGTCTGCCACCAAGCCTGGATCCTCCGGCCTGCCTGTGCCAAGTCCAGCTGCCAGAAGCGGGCCTCATCTATCAAGAGGCTGCCGCCACTCACACGGGCCTGGCCTTCTTGACTTTCTTCTGAGACCTCACAGCCTTGTCGTGGGCTTTCCTCTTCTCTGCCAATTTGGTGGCCTGTGAGGAGGAAGGGGGGATCAAGCTGTGATTGTAGGGTACTTCTCCTACTCAAGGCCATCCCTGAAAAGCAGAGCTTCCACAAAAACTAAATTACCAGAAGCAAATGACCAGAAGGAAAAACAATTATTTGAACCACCTCCGGTCATTAAACATGCCTTTACCTTTGCCTTTATGACTCTACATGTTATAGGCCCAGAGCTAGTAGGATCCCACATTCCTAGAGCCAGAGGCAACTGCCCCAATTACCCTTCTCCTTGGGAAAGCTGAGTGCCAATCAAACCTCTGCCAGGGTTCTGGGGAGGTGTCTACCTGGAACAGTAGTCTTTTCCCCTGGGGACCATTTGGCAATACCTACTACAAAACACACACAGGCCTTTCAACCTGGCAATGACATGCCTAAGAATTTACCCTGCAGAGACTTCAAAGGGATGTGCTCAAGGGTGTTTTCTAAGAATGCCTAAAAATGAAAAACATTCTAATCCTACTTGTATGAGATCATGGCAAGAAATTCACTGTATGGTTAAATGAAAAATACACCGCATGACAACCTGTATGTAGCATGATGGCTACAAATAACCTGTTATTACACACACAAAAGAAAGTGAGGTGCTGTTACATCAGATCACTCCAAACGGGACTGTGAGCCATTTCCACACCACCCATTACAGAGTTCTGATGTGCAAAGAACTTCAAAAAAAAAATTTTTTTTTTTTTTTTTTTTTTTTACAATGAGCATATATGGCTTTGTGAACAAGAGACAAAATAGAAATTTAAAACGTCCCACAGGCCCTCCTGCTTCATGCATGTCTGTTACGTGGTCCTTTGTGAAAAGCGGGCTCTAAGTCTGCTGGACACCTCTGTCCCCAGAGCCCAGTAGACTCAGAAACGTCTGGGTATAAGAAAGAGACTGAAGCCCAGAAGAAAGCCCAAGATGTTGACAGCAAGATGCCCACACAGGCCTGGGTGGGGGCGCAGGAGCTAGGCCAGGCCAGGCAGGCAACCTCAGAAAAAGGCTACGAAAGGGCATGGAATCGGCAGAGAGGAGAGCCAGCGGCCCCAGAGTTCACACGTGCAGCCACATCTGGTGGCCACACCTGGAGTCTCAGGCAGGTGGCAGGGACTCACCTCTCGGATTTTGCGCCTCTTGCCAAACATGATCTTGTTATAAAGGTACTTCTCCCGCTTCTTCATCATCATGATGGCCAGGCGCTTGGCTTCATTCTCCTCCTCCTGGGCCAGCCGCTGCTTGTCCTCTAGTTTCACAGTGCCTGCCATCACTCTGGGCTTCTGGAGACACAGGGTCAACACTTGTGGATGCCCCACCCCCACCAGTCCCCTGGCTCTTGACTTTCTGGCCTAGGGCTGGCACCAAAGATGGCCAGTGGAACTGCTTCCCAGGCTGCACCCCTAGTCAACTTCCCAGTACCTTCCCCTCCATCCTTTCTTCCTCCAGGGCTATCAGTCGGGCCTCTTCTTCCTTTTCTGAACCAGCCTCCACATCTTCCTCTTCCTCTTCATTTTCTCCCCCTTCATCACCATCACCATCATTGTCTTCCTCCTCATCCTCGTCTTCAGAGTCATCCATATTTCCTATAAATAACCAATGACTTCTGAGCCTGCTCGTCTCCTTGTAGGGTGAGAACTGGGGCCAGGCACCACACTCCTCAGCCATGAAGACGTTCCAAAGATCGTACAGGGCTGTCCCAACTGCGGCTCCTTCTGGCACCTCTCCCCACAGCCCCCACACCTTCGGAGGAAACTTGAGGTGCCTCCTCCTGAGCTCAGCAATCTGCTACATAAATACTGATGACAACTTCCAGACCACTCCTGCTAAGTTCCTTTGAACATCAAGTAACAGCTGATCGTAGAGCACAAATGTTCCCTTCTCCTAAGCCTTACTCCAAAGGTAGGCTTAAAAGGCTTTGTGCCCCTGCTGCCCATTCTCAGGAGCTTGCCATCTTTGTAGCCAAGAAGGGAAACAACCAGGTGGGGCCAAGGCCTGGAGGAACTCATCCACCCATCGCCTGGCCCACTCACCTGGGTGCTCTCCCCGCTGCAGGGCGAGCAGCTTCAGCTTCTCAGGAGGGACGTAATCTCCTTCCTTCTCTGATACGAAGGGCGAGAGATGTGGAGGCAACTGCACTCCAGGGAAGTAGTCTGCCACAGGGAGGAGGAGCCGGGCATTCACACAGTCAAACACCCACTGGGGCTGCACGTAGTACCTGGGGCAGAGACAGGTTATGGAAGCAACCTGAAGCCCCACTGCATCCGCACTGGAGACAGACCTCTGCACCCAGAAACCCAAACAGGTGGAGGAAGATTAGAGTCTTGGGGGCTTACCTGCCAATAACAAGTGTTTGCTGCCCAGGCCGGTCGATAATCTGGTGGGTGATGCAGGAGTCTGTGACGTCGTATGTGGCCCCAATGCACAGAGACTTGTCCCATGACACATCCCCCCCAAAACTCCTACAGGCACAAGAGGAGCCCCCAAGAGTATTCAGTATGAAGTGGCTGCCCTGGGACCCACTGGCCCACAAGCTTACCCTCCAGTACACACACCTGTCCCCACCCCACATCAGGATCACCCCTGTTGTCAGGACAACACATCCAGTACCAGCCCAGTGGAGGCCTGCCCTAAGGTGGTGAGAGAGTGGTGCCAGCCACCCTCATGACAAGTGCCTGCCACATGCTCCAGAGTGAGCTAAGCACTCTGCACGTCCACTCTGGTGAATCCGTGCAAGCACCCTGAGGGGTAGATGCTGAAACCACCCTGATGTTACTGCTGGGCGTCCAGGGTGGGATGCAGCCCAGAGTGTGGCAGAGCTAGCGCCATCAGCCTCCCACCTGATGACGAAAGCCAGGGCCTCGCGGGGCACCTCGCGGTTCAGGAAGAACTTTAGGCCCTCAAAGAGCTTCTTGTGCTTTTCCTGCGCCTCCAGCTCCTTCCTGTGGTCCTCCTCCTGGGCCATCATCTCCTGACACAAAAGGGGCCGTGATGCCATCAGGCCTGCCCATACCCGCACTGGAGAGCAGAGGGTGGAGATGGTGTCCAGCTTCCATCTAGGTCCCTCAGTCCCAACGCCCTCCGCTACTCGGGCACACAGTCCTCACCCCATCAGCAGGAAACTCGTCCAACTCAGCCTCCTCCTCCACAGGCACCACCATGCGGGCCAGACTGGCACCGAGGGCCGCCAGTTTCTATAGGAAAGAAGCAGAGCTGCTGCTTGCAGGTGGAAGATCTTGTCTGGGTGCATGGTCATGGTGGGGAAGGGGGAGCAGCAACAGTTCTGGGACATCAGTGGGCTTCGGTTCCAAGGGCAAGCCCTGAGCCCACTTTATCTAGCCATGCACAGCCCCATCCCCAGGCCAGGACCCACCCTTCTGAGGAGATGCAGGGCCGGTGCTCTAGAAGCCCCTCTCACCTCCATAGAGCTCTCGGAGTCCAATGCGTAGGTGTCCTCATTGGCCTTCACCTCTGCATGGATCTGACCCTCCAGCTGCGAGGCAGGGGGAAGGTCAGAAGAAGATGCCACAGCCCCCTGCATCCATGTGGGGAGAGAAGGACCATGGCCCCTGCTGCACACTGAGAAAGAGCCAGGCTGGGACCCTACCTTGGGCGGGTAGTGCAGGTTGATCAACTGGTAGAGACGGAAGTTGACGAAGCCCAGAAGAGTGGTGTAGAACTCAGTGAAGGTGGCCATGACCCTGTAGTCAACATCTGTTGGGTGCTGGGGGGCACAGAATACCCATTGGCAGTGCAGGTACAGGGGAAAGACAGCAGTGACAACCCACACGGGGCAGGGGACTCCAGCCTGCCCAAGGCTTCCCCATGGTAGCCCTGCCTTCAGAGCTCTGTTCCATGAGAAGGGGCCATGTGGCATGTCCTACTCAGGAGCATTTTGGCTGAGGCTCTGGACAGGGGTCCCAAAGGTTAGGGGCATCCTGAGGTCAGTCCAGATCCCTGAGCCAGAAAGGGGGAGATGAAAGGGAAAAAATGGAAAGCTCTGTCATGCTACTCCCAGGACTGGATGGAGCTCCCCTGTCCCTGCCCAAGCTCCCCAATCATCCTGTAAATCCTGGCTCAGACCAGACTTTGGTCACAGAGGTAGCCTTCCAGGGCCAGTCTGATCAGAGCTCATTCTTCTCCATCAGTCATCCCATAATCTTCATTAAATGTCTTCTCCGGGCCTAGCCTGCTAGCTTTCCAGAGCCCAGCCCCATCGCCTGTCCAGCTGGGAGAGGCGGCCCTGCAGCAGTCTGTCACCCTGGGTGGATGGAACTCAGTATCCTCAAGCCTTGGCAAGAGGGATGGATGCTCAATTAAGCGACTCAGCCCCAAGCCAGAGACAAAGGCACAACGTAAGGACCCAAGATAGGGTGGAACAGCTGCCTGGCTCGGCCCCAGGAAGCTCTGGAGAAATGGCGGGAGGAAAGCTGCTTGCTTGGGGCAAAGGCACACAGCTACCCTCGAGAGCTGCCAACCCAGCAAGCAGGGAACATCAAAGGACTCATCTTTGCCCTTGAGGAGTTGATAAAACAGGGGAAGGATCTGAGATCCAGACAGAGCATCATTTCTTGAGCAGCACTGCCCCCCACAACCCAGCAGGCTAGCCCATCCCTGTTGACCTCTGGGATCTGGATGGCAGGATATGTCGAGCAGTGTCAAAATTGGTAGTGATCACAACGTCCCTTTTTATCCTGGCCGTGCCCATGACTGAACTGTTTCTCTATTCTGCCACTGGGCAGTTTGAGTGCGAGGATGCAGGGACCAAGAAGTACCCCACCTGTCCCCTACTCACACCTCTGTCCCTCCAAGAGCATCGGCTAGAGAACCAGCTGAGGACCAACTCCATTCTGCACTGCACAGTGCTGAGCAAGGGCCCTCCAACCCCCTTCCCCTCCCCCCCTACTGCTTGCCTGGGTCATACTTTGAAGAGCCCAGCACTGGCTGCTCATGGAAAGAGCACACAAGAGCCTCAGCTATGACCCAGGACCAGTCCCCATTCTCCTGCTAAGAGGAAGTAGTTGCAGTGAGCTGGCCAGGGAGGAAGGAGGAATGGGCAGCTTGCTCCCTTCCCCCAGAGTCAGCTGTGTGGAGGCTGGCCTCCACAGGGCCCTATTCACTCCCCAGAGGACATACAAAGACCAGTCTGAGCAGCACGGGGGTGGGACATCAGAGAGAAGGAAGAAGAGAGAGGGCCAGAGAGGAAGGAAGCATGGCAGGAAGACAGGAAGGAAGGAGGAGAAGAGAAGAAGAGGGAAGGAACAGGAAGGACGGAAGGGCCACAGGCTGTGGCACACATACCTGCCTCGAAGAGTGGGGAGAGGGGGTTGTTAAGGGCCACGCAGCCTCTCACCCACAGACTGCAGCCTGCCCCCACACATCTCCACTGCCCTGCAGTCAGACTGGGTTCTGGCCTCAGAACCCTGCCAGCCCAGAGTAAATAGAAGGGGCCCAGACCCAGCTCACCCTAGAGCCCCTGACAACCTGGTCAGCAAATACATTGTCCAGCCAGGCTGGTGCATTAGCTGCTCAAGGGACAGGCAGGAACTGGTCCAAATGTAGGCCCACACAGTGACAAGTGAGGCAGAGAGAGAGGCTAGCCGAGACTGTGTGGGGGACTAGAGGCTAATGCTGCCCCACGAGAAGGCAAAATCAGGATTTCTCCCTATGGATCCCTGCCAAAAATTCCCAGTCTAAACCAAGATAAATCAGTAGTGCCATGTGCTAAAAGCTTCTCATATACTCATTCTCCTCCATCTCACCCAGTCCCCCCAGCCCCGGGTAGGAGTCAGGGGAAGCTGAGGAGATGAGCAAGGTCTGGCAGCCACTAGCACCAAAGTGAGATGCCAACCCCATGAGTCTGAGAGTAGGGCTGGGCTCGGCTACTGTTCAAGCCTTGGCAGCTGCTCACTGTTCACTCAGCAACCCCAAAGGGCCAGGCACCAGGCACTTTGAAAGATTTCTTTTTTTCCTTAAATTCTCGGGACAAGGCTTAGAAAGTGGAAGCACATCATTAATGAAAGCACAGATAGGTGCAGGAACATGTCCGAGGTCACCCAGCTGGGAGATGCTGGAGACAGGCTGGCTCCAGTTCTTACTATGATGCTGTGCAGGACACTCCTCACCCCACATGCTACCCCCCGCCACACTCCGGAACCCAGCACATGCTGGACCATGCAGAACAATAAACGCCCCCGTCCTGCCCAAGCCCTTATCTTTGTCTAGGAGCCAGAAAAGGAGCAATGACCCAGCACAGGCCCCTGCCTTCCCCAAGGGCATACTCACATCATGGGAGAAGGCATAGGGTGTGATCCACACGATGGGCTGCCCCAGAACCTCGGCCTGGTAGTAAATGCCTTTGATGGAAAGGAAGACCTAAGGGGAGGGGATGGTATGGTGAAAAGCAGAGGCAGAGGAGGGAGTAGAGCAGTCCCCCTCCCCCAGGAGGCCCTGGACTTACCTTGCGCAGGGCACGGGCAGCAATGACATAGTGCATAAACTCCACAGTGAGCCGGCGGCATAGCTGAATGGTCTGCACGTGACACTTGCCAGTCCGTGGGAAGGTGGAGAAGAGGAAGCACATGGAGAGGGCGTCGTCCAGGTCCCGCAGTGCGTCTATGAACGTGGGGTACCTGCATGGCCAAGAGGACAGTGCCCACAGGCTTGGTCAGCCTGGGTTCTAAGGGGGACCCTGAACTCCTTTCCAATCCTGTAGGTCACTCTAAAGGCCCCATTCCCAATCAGGCCTAGCCACTCCCATCTCCTGACCACAAAGTTGGGCAATGCCCAGGGGCCTGGCAGTGCCAGCTTCCCCAGAGCTTTGGGAGAAACCATGGAATGAGGACATGTCCACTTAGCTCTGAGAATCAGAAAAATCCCAATGAACATTCTGAAGACACCCATTGCTCACCAAAGACTCAGCCTGGACCCATTTCTATTTGTGGCCAAAGAGGCTGGACTGAGTCAGTGGCTCTCTCTTTTTCAAGGTGGAAACTGCAGTTCAAAGCAAATGTATCTGCACGTCCAAAACAGAAAGCAGAAAAATGTGAGGCTGACCTAGGGGACCAAGGTGGAGGGTGGGGGCCTGTCCGCACTCAGCAGCACTTATGGCTTGGCCCAGCCACAGGTCACTAGAGTGGGTTATGTCGTGTGCCTCACCACCCAGACTTCTAAGTTTGCAGAACCAATTAGAATCAGGTGATAAAAATGCTGGGAGTTTTTTTAGTCCTGGGCCAGGAAAAGCCAGAGCAAGAAAGTGCTTCCAGGAATCCTGTGGTAAATTAGGAAGCTGATGAGAATAAGCCATCCTTGGCAGGATCCACTACCGCATCTGCCCTGCTGAGGGATGGGGGCCTGGGTCATGGAGAGGACACTGGAGTACGTGTAATGACACCTGGATTCATCTCAGCTGTGACCCAGAATGGGTCACTTTGCCTCACCCAACCCCAGTGATATCATTTGGAAAATGACATTGTTGGAGCAGACTACTGGTTTAAAACTGGGCTCCTGCAGTTCCCTGGAAATGCTTGGGGACAAGTGGACAGACAGGGCCTCAGGTCTCCCTCCCCCAGCCAGAGTGGTTCTCAGAGCCTCTGGCACCCTAACTGCCTTCCAGAAAGCTTTCTTTTGCAGAAAGGGTTCTACTGCTTCAAAAAGGGACTCTGAAGCCAGGAGACCAGAGGTGGCCACAGTCCTTGCAGGGAAACACTCCTTGCAATGCGTCGGGAGAAGCCTGCCAGCCTCCAAATGATACCAAGATAGATAAAAGGCTGCAGGGGCCTCTCCAAAGACAACAGGAAGAGAGGCATCTGGTTTTCTTGTGTGTAGGTGGGAACCTCAACTTTGGTGTCTCAAAGTTTTCCTCTCTCTACACTTCATGGACAAACCCACCACCCCCGGGCCTCTGTAGAAACAGCACCTGAGCCACCCGCTTTTTTTTTTTTTTTTTTTTTTTTTTAAAGGGCTGCCTAAGGAGATGGGGGTGACACAGACTTGGAACACCACAACCACACAGCCACCTGGTGTGGGCATGAATCCAGACACTTGCTTTTGTGTGTGTGTACTTTTACATCTGCTTCACACCACAGCTGTGTGTCACAGGCAGGGCAGGAGCTATCGTCTCTGAGAGGAGAACTTGCTTGGAGCAGGAACTGTTCTCAAGCAACCCAGCTTGTAGGCTGCAGAGCTATGGTGAGAACACACGTTGGGCTCCTAGGCCAGGGCTCTTCCCATGCTAGCCATATGGCTGGCCTGACTCAATGAGCCAAGTTCATCCAGACTGGAACTAAGTGTTCCCAGGCCATCAGCCCCCAAGAGAAAATTGACATTCACTAGCCCAGAGTTTCTGAACCTTACCACTACTAACAATTTGGTTGTTCTGTGTGGTAGAGACTGTCCTGTTTAGCAGTATCCCTGGCCTTTACCCTTTAAACACCAGTAGGATTCCTCACCTGCCCCCCCAACCCCACCAAGCCCAGGTCTGAGTCATAAGAACCCCAAGTGTGTCCAGACATTGCCAAATGTCTCCTGAGGGCCAAAACTGCTTGATTAAGAATCAATGACTTAGCCAATGGATGAGTGGGACTGCTGAGAAGGCTGGGCAAGAAACACTTAAGATCAGAGGCACCCAGTCATGTCTGCCAGGTGTGACCATGTGCCTGGTGAGCACTCCCAGAACTCTAGCTCTCAATCACAACAGGGCCTTTGCACCTACTGTTTCCCCTGCTTTGACCAGGCTTTCCTTGGCTGGCTGAAACGTCTGCCCCCAAAGACCTATCTGACAAACCTGTAAGTAACATATGTCCCCCAGGTCACTTTACACGGTTAGCATCCCACATGACTCTTGCTGTGACTTGCGATCATTATAGCAATTTATTTGGTTTGGGTTTTTTTTTTTTTTTTTTTTTTGTCTGCTTCCTCCAAAAGGATGCCAACAATGTAAGCAGGGTCCTGGTCTTAATCCCAGTGCTAGGACTGAGTCCCCAACTCACCGCTCCTTGACAATGTGGTCAAGTTTGTAGTCTGGCTTGTTATCCTTCAGCCGCTCTACAGTGTTCCACTCACTCTTCCCATAGGCCTTCCGGAGCTTCCGGACAAACACCTGGGTGAGAGAAGATCACTGATGCTGGGGCCAAAGGCTCCTGGAGAATCTTCTTCCATCGAAGAGGGATGCATGGGGCAGGAGGCCTCTTAAGGCCTTCTGAAGCTGACCACAGCTGTCGGATTGTGCTCTTTGATCCTCCCAGTCCCAGATGTATAAAACAGCAAACTCCAAAAAACATCAAAACTGACCCACACTGATGAGCAGAGCCAGCCTGCTGCACCCGTAATGGATGACCAGAGATAACCACTTAGATGTTTACGTGAAAACATGTTTTCAGCTCTATTTTCCAACTGAGGCCAAGTGACCTGCCAACAAATCAGCTCAGGGCCAGGAAGTCTGGCCTTCATTCTCAGCACCAGTCTGCATGGGCATGAGACAAACTAGGGATCCAGGTATGGGGCTAGGTCACACAGGAAAGTGCAGCTGAGGCCAGTCATAGGCCCAGAATCCTCCAAGCCACCTGATTTCTTCCCTATAAGTACTTTTGGTCAGGCCTCCCCTTGGTGCTCTTCAGAGGCTCTAAGGCTGCCTCTGCTGGGGTTGTGAACAGCAGCTCCAAGACAGCCATTTCCCACAAGAGATCCACCTCCAATGCAGTGAGCTTCAGTGCACTCGGATAAGAGGGCCAGCAGCAGGTGCTGGCCAGTCTCCTGTGGCCACCAGGTGGCGCTTCGCCCCTCCTAGCACAGGGCCTCAGCCTGACCCTGCACCTCAGCGAAGGCTTCAGTAACGGCAGTCTACTCTCAATTATCTGCATTTGGTCTATGAGGCTTCTACTTTCCCTGTGGTATTTAAGCATTTAACAGTTTCTACGTGGAATGAAAAGCTTGGTCTTCTAGGAGCAATTCCAGAAAGAATTAGAAAAGGAGCAGTTTCTTTGGGCAGAGAAGAATACAGCAAAAAGTCCCTGAAATAGTACCACTTTTGCTTTAAAGGCAATAAATTTATTCTTCCAAAAGAACCAGGGGAGGGGCGCCTGGGTGGCTCAGTCGTTGGGACGGCCGACTTCAGCTCAGGTCATGATCTCACAGTTCGTGGGTTCGAGCCCCGCGTCAGCCTCTGTGCTGACAGCTCAAAGCCTGGAGCCTGCTTCTGATTCTGTCTCCCTCTCTCTCTGACCCTCCCCTGCTCACACTCTGTGTCTCTCTCTCAAAAATAAATAAACGTTAAAAAAAATTTTTTTTTCAAAAGAACCAGGGGAAAGGTACAACTGGTAAAGCATTAATCATTTGCCAGGTTCTGTGCAAATAATTTCCACACATGTGATTTCACTTGGTTAATCCTCAAGACATTCCTTTGAGGTAGAATTACTTCACCCTTCCATAGGCTTGCTCAGAGAGATTAAAAAATCTGCCCAAGGTCACAGTTCATGGGTCACAGAGCAGCGATGGACCCCATCAAGACCCTAGAGCCCAGGCCTCACCTTGTATTCCCGGAACTTGTTGACAATGGGTTCATGGAGGAGGAACTTGATGTCTTTGAGAAGGTAAAAAGTTCGGGCCGCGGTGGAGCCCTTGTTAACCTTCTTCTTATGTTTGGGTTCATGGGGATAAATGCCCTTCAGGATGCACAGCCGCCTGGAAGATAAAAATCATTCCTTCTGTCAGTTAATGTACTGAGCACTACACCAGGCCAGCAAAACAGCAGTGAACAAGGAAAATGGGGGCCTTGCCCTTGGAGAATTTCACATCCTAGTGCAGAATCCAAGTTCCCCAAAAGCCACCTAACGCAGACTGTCACAAGCACCAGAAAGGAAACAATCAGAATGTTGACAGGGGCCAGATGGCAGGTATCCCTTTTCGCAAAGGGAGTCAGGAAAGGCCTTGCTAAGAAACCCACATTTTAGCCATATAAAAGGTAGAGGAAAAGGCATCCTAGGAAGGACAGAGGTTGTAGGAGCGAAGAGTGCTGGGTGACTAAAAGTGGGCCATGTGGCAGGGCCCACAGGCTGTGGAAAGATATGAATTTGACTTTACAAGGAGTTGAGACCCCTAGCTGCAGGATCAGGGGTCTCTTCTGCCAGAACGGATGGGATGGGTAACACAGACCCAGCCAGAGAGTAGCAATGTCTTATACCGGTAGACCCATTCTGATGACTCAGGGTGGCAAGACCCATTCTCCAGCTTCCCCAGAGACCACACCTGGCAAAGGACAGCTCACTAAAGCAAAGCCAGATGAGAAAGAGGATAAAAAAGATGAGAAATGTCAGAATTCTGGACAGAGTTTGTGGTGGCACAGGGAAGACAGGGATGTGGCTGAGTTTTCACCATCACTGAGTGTGATTCACTGCTCAGGCACCCCCAGTGGCCGCTCTAGACACCCCCCCATGCCACTGCTCTCCAACCTCACCTGAAGTCAGCCAGGCTCAGCTGCAGCTTCTTTCGGGCTTTGTTTCGGGTGATGTAGTTGGTAGCAGAGCCTCGTTCATACTTGGGGAGAGAAAAAACCAAGTGACCATTAGCAATGATTGCAGTGATGACATCAATCTCTGGGCATGCCTTGTGCTAGGGGCAACTATCACTGTGCATAAGTAGCTGAGAGGCTTCTGGGACAGGAAATGCTATAGGAAGTGAGTCCACCCACCTGAACAAGTTCTCCTGCACTGTCCTTGCAGTAATCAGCATAAAGGACACACACATCTGCATGAAGCTGGTGACCATGAGGTTGCTATGGATCAGGTGCTATTCCAAGCACTTAGTAGTGGCTCTAAGTATTGGCGATTTTGATTAGTGATTTCCACACATTATTTCATTTAATCCTCACAACAACCATGGCGTGTGTCCAGGTCACATAGATTTTTAAGGGCTGAGGTTCAAACACAGGTCTGAGTCCTGAGCCTCAGTGCCCAATCCACTAAGCCGGTGTTCTCAACTTTTTCATTATAACCAATCCCTACCACCAGAAACCTTTTTAGACTGTTTCTCCCCTTAATCATCCCCTCTTGCAGCCCCACAAAATGTTAATACTATAGACATACCAAAGATCTGTTCAAAGTGGTCTTTTAGAGGGCCACAAACCACTGGACTAAGATCCCTTCAACTAATTTTTGTTCCCATGGGGGTGATATGTGGTTGAAAATGCATGCTCTAAGCCAAAGCCTCTCCCCTCCACCATTCATTGATTTAACAGAAAATAAGAGGACTTCTACTGTGTTCCAAGTATTAAGTGAGATGCTATGAGGGCAAGGAAAACAAAAAAGACCTGGTCTCTACTTGCCCCCAAGGAGCATACTGTCTGATGCAATCATGTGGGTGTCTGTAGTGCCAAGATGCTGCCTCATGCTCATATCTCTGTATTCCTGATAAAGAAGAGCAGTTCAATGTACCAAGCATGTCCTTTCCAAACAAGATCATCCTCTGCAGTGAGACAGCAGGGACCTGATGGCCAGGTCCAGCTCTAAATAGATAAACTTGTAGCCCCTCGAGAGGTTTATGATCACCCCCATCATAAAACACACCTTCATTTATTCTTTCCGGACATTGTCCACTGGGGACACAAAGATGAGCTTCAGACTGTCTCGGAAGTTGAGTCTTCACTAGAAGTGTTTTCCATTGCTTTACATATAGGTCTGTCATTATGCTTATCCTTTTAAATAGCAAGTGGGTAAGTTGCTCTCAACTGGGGTGATTTTACCCCCGGGTGTGTGAAATTAGGCTTTTTGGGTTGTTGAGTGCCACTGGCATCTAGTGTGTAAGAGGTCAGGATGATACTAAACAACCTACAATGCACAGGACAGGTGCACAACAAAGCATTATCTGACTCAAAATGGTTGTGAAACCCAGCTTTAAAAACTATGGTGATTTGTTTACTATCTGCATCTGTGCTGCCAAGGGAAAATTTTCCATCTTAAATCTTTGTAATTCTAAATACTAGCACTTACTGGTTGTTCAACAGTGTGTTGGGTTAAACATAAACAGGCAACAGAAACTTTCAATCTTAAGAAAACACAAGACCACTACATCTTCCTCACCTTCATCCCTTTCCCCATCTTTTCACGCCACTAAGGTGATTCTCCATACAGCAACAAGAAATCCTTCAAAAACTGTATCATGGTACTTTCCCTTTAGCTGAGTTGTACTGCACTTGTAATAAAATCCAAGCTCCTCGCTGTGGCTACAGGCCTTGTACATCTGGTCCCTGTATAACCTCGACCTCACCAAATATCATTCTTCCCTTGGTTTACTATACTCCAAGCCATCTTGATGTCTTAATTTCTCGAACACAGAAAGCTTTTCCCACCCTCAGGCTTCCCCTGCCAGGTTTGCTCGCTAAGCCTCCCGTGGCCCAGAACCCATGTGAAATCTCAAATCTCTGATTTCGGCTTAAATGCTGAATAGGGGAGAGACCTTCCAAGACAACACTAATTAAAGCAGCCTAGTCTATTCTCCACCCTTATCTTTCACATCACATTTAACAATTTGTGATCGTTTTGTTTGGTGTCCACATCCAATTGTTTACGTTTCCCTCTCCAGTATCCAAGGCAAGTTCAACAGAAAAGGAAATAAGTTTTGGAAATGATAAATTTACCATTAGGTAAACCTTACGTAATGTTTATTACTGTTTCAGTAAATAGTTGTCCTTCGACCTGAGTTGCATTTGAGGTGAAGTTTTGCTTGGCAACTCCAACTTTCTTTTATAGCTCTACTCCAAGGTTCTTTCCCGAACTTAATCGGACGAATAGCTTTCCTCGCCCATCCTCGGACCCCTTCTCCTCGCTGTTTCTCAACGCGTTGACCCCTGCCGTTTCTGTACGCTTGAGGGGCTGAGGCCAGGACAGGCGCAGTCCCCGGGGTCCGTAGCTCCCACCTCCAGCCCCGTCTGCCTCTCGCTCCCCCTCCCCCAGCGCCACCCCGGCGGATCTTACCGCACCCCCGCTTACCTTCTTTTTCTCCAGGCCTCCCATGGCTCCACGCTGAAGGATCTATGAGCGCCCCGTGGGCAGACACCGCCACTTCCTCCCGCACGTGCCCTGCCTAAGGCCCCGAGGCCCCTACGCCGCGAGTCTGCGCGGGCTGCCCGATGAGGTACCTGAGCGAGTCCGGGGAATTATTTGACTTTCCTCCCCGAAATTTACTACTGAACTTTCTGAAAAAATTCAATGAGACCTTTTTTAAAGTTCTTTTCCATATGTGTACCTATCATAGACAGGTTTAATCTTTAAGCGAACGGAGATATTCAGGCATTTCCATAACCATCCCGATGACGGTCGCTTGATCTTATGAACCCCGTTGCATGTTGGGATGGAGGGAGGCGGAAGACTCAGCGTGGCAGCGCAGTACCTTCTGGGATGACAAGGACAGCCACACTCTGAGGTGCTTGAGCGGGAGTGGCGTTGTCCCGGTAACGGTTGCCAGGTGTTGTGGGAAGTTGGGAATTTGGCTTCCGTAGAGGAAAAGCGGCCGCCAGGGGCGCTGAGTGAAGCTGGGCTCTGTTTCCCGCTGGCCTGTGTGGCTTTTCCTTTTGGTTCTTTGTCTTTTAGTGGGGATAAAGTAGATGAAAAGCTTACTTTTTTCCTCACAGAAGTATAGTGACTCGAGAAGCCACTTATATATACTGAGCCTTAGCGATGGATTGAAAAATGACAAAAGGCCAAGGTAGTTATGGAACTCGTGGTATTTTAAATGTACGTTTAGCACGTTTGAGCTTTTAAATGTACATGTCTTCCGTATGTGTTCCTCAAGGGATAATTACAAGGTTTATACAAATATTCTGAAGATTATACACCACGTGAAGGTGGTGTGTGATGTGAAATATTGGGATCTGGGAGCCAACAGTCAAGAAAGAATTCTTGAGATGTCTGGTGCAAATAGGTGGTTTTATTAAAGCACAGGGACAGGACCGGTGAGTAGAAAGAGCTGCACTGTGTTTGTGAGGAGTGACTGATTATATACTTTCAAGTTGGGAGGCAGGGATAGCGTAAGTCTCTAAGGAATTTGGATGCAAGGTTTCTAGGACCTTGCGGAGCTAGCTGCTATTAAGATAAGGTCATTTACTACTGTCTAGTAAACCCTTAGTCATGAGACCCTTCAGATATATATCAGTGGGCCATATGCTTGGAGGATGATTGCTAACATGTAACTTGGGGGGGGGGAGTAGAGAAAAATGCAGTTTCCATGGAGATTTTTATATATTAAAGAAGACTTACAGGATCCTGGAGATCAGGCTAATAATGTTGAGATAAGGTTGCCTTTTGCTCTAGCAAAGTATTAACATAGAGGCAGTTGAGTTCCTGGAAAACAGTCACTCTGCCTGTCCCAAGGACTTGTCAGTGGGCTCTAAGTTATAAAGAAGTTTAACTTTTTTTTTGCCTTTGTTCTCCACATCATCCCTGCCCCTGCCGAATAACCTTGACCCTAAAATCGTTAAGGTTGCTGAGGGTGGAAGGTCTTATCTTCTGTAACTTCTTGCTGAATAGGGATGTACAGATGTCCCTACCTGTGGGTCAACATTGGTAACTTGGAGACATATATATAGGAGTTATGAAAGGTAGAGGTAGCCGAACCTAAGGGAAACTGCATATATGGATCTCTCTGAGTGGAAAGGATCATCTGCCAGCCTGAAGATATGGCAGGGAAGGAGTCTGGGCACCAGTTGGGGGAGGTATGGGAGAAAACAGCAAAACATGATTAGAATAACAAAATGAAGAAGCCCAAATAAGAGTCCTTTGATAGTTGACAAAAATCATCTTTCAGTCTAGGAGTTTAACCAATCATTACAGGAAAGAGAGGGATCATTTATAAGGGCCCATTTGAGGGGCCATCTGGGTGGCTTAGCTGGTTGAGCATCTGGCTCTTGATTTCAGTTCAGGTCGCAATCTCACAGTTTGTGAGTTTGAGCTCCACATCAGGCTCTGCGCTGAAAGGAGATTATCTCTTCCTCTCTCCGCCCTTCCCCTGGGCACATGCCCGTGCTCGCGGCTCTCTCTCTCTCTCTCTCTCTCTCTTTCTCTCAAAACAAAGAAATAAACTTAAAAAATAATAAAATGGCCATTTGAGTATTCATGCCAGTTAGAAACCCAGTAATATTTTTTTGGTCACAGAATGTGTCCGTGGCTGTTTTAAACCTGGAAGGTTGGCTGGGTCGGTAATGGTTTTAATAATGCGTCTGTGCATCCAGGCAAAACCCAGAGTACAGCAGTCTATCCAGCCTTGGGAAACCATGGCCACAGATTAGAGCCGCATAGCCATTGGGTCTTTAGGAGCCAGCTATCTAATTCTGGGCCTCCTTGGGTTGCAGTCAGGATATCAAGGGCCATTTGGTTTTAAAGGGCCACCTTTTGAATTTGTGGTTGACTGTGAGTTGAGTCTGATTAAAGGTGGCTGCCGTATACTTGGCTGAAGCCTCTACTTGCAATTTTATATCATTAGCGGCAACTCCGGGGACAAATATGGCTAAGGGATAAAACCATCAAGAAACTCTGTTTGATGTCTAACTTTAACAATATCCTAATTATGAGGAATCACTGGCAACTAGGAAAAGACTTGTCTAGGGATAAGGGTATCCCCAAGTGCAATATCCAATCCAATCAAAAGGAAAGTGGGGCCATCCATTACCTCCACAAGTCCATAGTTAACCCCATGGAGTGAGGTACACTCTGGCTTTTAAGGAGTGATTTTGTCATCCCAGCCACACAGAATTGGTCAAGATGATAGTTTAGTTATATGGTTGTTGAGGAATCCATCCCATTTTCTGGCTATTCAAATAATCATATGCCCATGGGATCCTGATATTATCCCCACAGAATAACAAGCATGAAGATTGTCTATAATGAGCTATTGTGGCAATTTTTTGGAAATTTACCTCCAATTGTCTCACTTAGGCCAATAACGAATAGTCAAAGACAATCAGAACTAGAATTTAACAGCTGCAAAGATATGTTCTTGAAACATAATTTTTCTCTAAATTCACCCTTATTTCCAGAGATAGCCAAATCAAGACTAATTTGTTTGTAAAACAAGTACAATTTTAACAAGCTTGGCCTAATTATTTACATAAGCTTAGCAAGAATAGTGATTGGCCATATAGATCTTTCAAAATTTGTTTGGCTGGAACTTTTCATAAGGAATCCAGGTTGAACTTTTAATAGCTTCTCTAGACGAGTAGCCAAGCCAAACACTTGCCATCAGACATATCTGCAATAGCCATGGATTTGGGCAAATTCCTCTTCTCCAGATCCCCACAATATCCTGAGGTTCCTGCACTTGCCAGAAGTGACATTCTTTACTTACCTGGTAAGTCTGCTGGGAACTCTGTAAACAAGGTATCAAGCCAACAGTTCTAAGGGGTTTTATTGGCTCCATAAAGTCAACCTTTATTCCTTAAAGCTCTCTGCTCATATCTGAATCTATGCATGTCTCTCTCAAATATGACATTACAGTCAAAGCCTTGGTAAAAACAAAAACAAACAAACAAACAAACAAAAAAAAACAGGGTTTCCAGTGGTGTCTTGTTACAAGGAGAACAGATTCTTATTGAACATATGGAAAGGATTATGATTGCCATGGAAAAACAAATACTCACTGAGACTTTTTGAATTTCAGAGGGTTCATTGCTTCCATTTGTTCACAAATGAATACTTTTATCACATTTTTGTAAGTCGTAGATATCTTAAGAGAACATTTCTTAATTGGGAAGAGCCAACATTAGAGAACCAGCAATGTTTCAAACGAGAGTCACAAAAACTATAATCCTCTTCCTCAATTCATTTAATCCCATGTAACTAATTCTTGTTCAGTTTGAATGCAGCTTTTTAGTTCTGGAAATTATTCCCCATTTCAGTTTTAGAATCTTAAAGATACCAAATACCTGTATTTGTCAAAAGCCCTTTCTATGGATCTCCTTGAGGATGAAACACATTTCACAAATGACAAAGGACTATAATGCAATTGACAAGGAAATTCAGTTATTTTCGTGATACATAACACTTTAATAATCAGAATATCAAGTTATGACCTCCTACCAGAACATAACATACCAAATAAGACTAATTAGTCAAAGAGACTTAGTTTACAATTTAAATCTTGGGGAAGTTTGTTTCAAAACCTCAAAGTTTTAAAGCACAAGCCTAAGTAGGATTAGGGATCACCAAAGACCTGATAAAAACAAAATATAGAAACTGGTTTTTCTGGATAGCTAAAGAAAAAACAACTTTATTTACATTTTCTTGCGTAGAGCAGACCAGCAATCCAATAAAACCTTGTCTTTTTAATAGGAGAAAGCAGGTTTTCAGTCTTATACAGTGTACTTTTAAAATATACTCATTTCAATCTTAGTCCATCCTGACCACACATAAAATTCCTTTTCAAAGATTTCCCTTCACAAACCTTCTACAGCTTGCTTTTGTATTCAGATTTTGCTCCAAGCCTTTTCTCTCCAAACAGCCAGTCTCATTTTAGGACCAAATTACTTTCTTTTTCCTTCAACAAAAATGTATTCCTGTTCCTTACATCTTTCTCATACATCTCCTACTTTCCTACATACAGAGTTGCTTCCCTTATTTCTATCAGTCTTAATTACATTTAGCAGAATTTTAACTCTTAGAAACCTTAGTCTCCAGTGAAAACTAGTACTAATCAGTTGTGAACTGTCTGTTGTTGTCAGAATTCTTTAGATGGCAAATTTATGAATACGTTTAAGCACAAAGCATGTTTTCCAACAGACCCAAATATCCTTAGCTTCTTTGCAGTAAGAAGCCGAAAGCACAAACCTACGCTCAGTAATCAGTGGTTTAACACTCCATTTGGAAAGGCCTAGATGTCCAATGAGTTCAATCCAATTTATCATCCAAGCAAAACTTTAAAGTTTCCGGTTGCCAAAGACTATCTAAACCCAAAGACTGTCTTAAGTATCCATGAAAACATTGAGACAGACAAAATTAACCATCATTTTAAGTTATTGTTTTGCTGACAAATTGCAACAGATAACATGAACTTATTTGACCTTCAGTAAACCAGGGTAGAATAAAAAAGTTTCATATTTAATGCACTAAAGACATGTCTATCTTAATTAAACCAACGAACTTAAATTACTTTAAATACCAAATATGTTCCACCTGGGTCTCCTTAAAAGTCAGTTAATTTGTTCCCCAATGTCAATTTTACATGGGGCACAAGTGGGGAGATCTGAAATGAGTGGGGTTCACCCACTTCAAGGGGGTGCTCTTCACTCCTTGACAGTGAGGGGAGGAGGAGGAGTCAATGGTGTCAGAGGCACCCAGAACGGTACAGGAGCCAATAATGCAGACTACACCCAAGGTGGTGCAGAAACAGGAAGAGGGGGAGAGGATGGCAGAAGTGAGGTGTTGCCTGAGGGCCGAGAAAGAGGACTCCTGGTTTTAAGCTTATCATCTCAGACAGATGAGCAGATGCCTTTGTTTCTTCTGCCAAGTGGTAAAAGTAGGAAGTCTATGTCAGGCCAGAGAAGACTGGGAACTTCCCTGAAACAAGGAGTCGTTTGGAATATTCCTGCTTGGGAATATTCTTTAAAGTCCCCATCCCAAGGTAGATTAACCAAAGTTGGTACCAATGATCAGAGCCATTAACTCAGGAAATGAATGAAGAAGCCCCCACATCTATTAGAAGGAACAGTGAGGTAGGGGAGAGAGTCAGCATCCCCTTCGTTAGGGATGGCCTGTCTTTCCTCCAGCAACCTAGGTTTAGGAAGAAATCTATTTAGATAATTATCATCCATTGTCAGGAGGAAGTTTTCCAGCCTGGTTAGTGGCCAAACACATTCTGCAAAATGCCTTTAGATCAGGGTCCTGATTTAGGGCCATGCAGGGCTGGACATAGAGTACATTCCATCCATTTACCCTGTTTCCTGCAGAAGAAATCTGATAGATTTATTGAAGCTTAATGTTCCATTAATTAGCCATTTTCCTTGTCTCCTAAGGAGTATTGAGGCCATCCAATGTTACAGAAGAAGATCAGGCTTTTTTTTTTTTTTTTTACTTTATTAAAATACTGAGTTTATTTCACATGTATATTTTTGTCTCCCCACCCTTTCCATTTGTCTGACCACCACCACTACTACTATGTCGTATCATAACATTCCATACATACTTAAAAACCAAGCAAAGGGTGGAGTTCCATCTTTAAAAACTAAACAGGCATTTTGGACAACACATTCTTGGCAGTGGAACCTGGACAACATTTATCAGACACGGTAGGGAAAGTTCTCACTCTGCACTATAAAAAGGACAGCCAGATATCAACTGTTACAGAAATGAAATAAGATGGAAAATTTTAACAAATTGTTTAAACTATTTTCTTAAAGAGACTTCCTCCACTGCCAGAGATCTTGAATAGGCTCTTGGTCAGTCATCTGGAAGCAATTTTTCACATAATTGATGAACTTGGCTTCCACTTTAGGAAGAGAACCACCTTTTTCTATACTTGCTTGCATTTTTGTTTTAATGTCTTCTACAGAACTAGCTCCTTTTGGTGTTTTGGGAGTCTTTTCCTGTTTTTTGAAAGATTCTTGACCTTTTGATCTTGGTGTTGATGGTGAGTCTTTTCCATTCTGGTTAGGTTTTTGTGCATTTTTGGCTGGAGTATCTCATATAGATTTCTTTACTGGAGCCTTTTCTTCGGCTTCCTCATCATCAAAATCATCATCATCGTCATCTTCATCATCATGTTCATTGGCAGCAAGTTTTACTTTTTTCTGTGGAAACTTGCTACCACTTCCAGGGGCAGAATGCTTTCCAGATATACTAAGGAGCTTCACATCCTCTTCCTCTTCCTCTTCTGACTCTGCATCTTCCTCCACGGCTACTAAGTGCCGTCCACTAATATGCACAGGCCCTGAACCACATTTCAACCGTAAGACCGCAGATGGTGTTATTTCAAAGCCCTCAAAGGAAACCGTTGGCTACACAGACATTTTCAAAGTGGCCAATGTGACTTTAATTGGACTGCCTTCGTAATTCATTGCCTCTGTTTCAACAATGTGCAATTCATCCTTTGTACCAGCCCCTAAACTGACCGTTAAAGATAACTGGTGTTCGTTTTCATCATTATCCACTTTAAAGTGATAATCTTTGTCGGCCTTTAGTTCACAACCAAAAAGATAGTTCTGGGACCTCAGGGGGCTCATGTCCATGTCCATTGAACCTTCCATGAGGTGGTGGGCGTGCACTTAGGTGGGAGAGAAGGCGGACGGAGAGAAATGACTACTGTTCCACAGAACAGCCGCGCAGGACGGAATCACACCAGGGGAAAGAGCATCAGGCTTTTCTTAAATTTTGCAATCTGAATTTTTTCCAGTGCATTAAAAGCGAGAGTGCTTGGGAACTGAAGAGGATCCTAGAAAAGTAGAGAAGGTCCATTACCCAAAAAATCACCCAACTCCCAGGTGGCATCCCATGCAGGATATATCAGAAGTTCCTGGTGTCAAAGTGTCCCTCAAATGCAATCACTATGATCAGTGCCCTGACCTGTAGGAGGGATGCCAGCATCCCCCTGCTTCCCTATTGCATTCTAGACTACAAATGGGTGCTGGTGTATGAACCGAGATACTGGGACCCACTGCACCATGCCATGTCATGCCTTAAAGGACCTACCTTTTTTAACCCATGGAAAACACTAGAAAAGCTTTACAAGGGGAAATTACCCAATTTTGTAATTTAAGTAGTTAATAGGGAACATTGATGGGAAACACTAAAGGTAGAAATCCATCATGGTCTGAGCAACATTCCAACACTTGTAAACCATTTCCCTAGGAAATGGTTTTGGCTGGCTCCGAGTGGAGGTCTTGTGGCAAGAAGTGGCTAAACCAGAGATGTGGAGGGGATCACATTGGACCAATGAAGAGGATACCTCATGTGGGAGTCTTAAGATTGGCAGCTGTCCTTGTGACTTCGGTGGCTGTCCTGTGCCCAAGACAGACAACTTTGTATAAGGACATGAATGAAGAGAGGGCAATAAGTTTTTGGGTCTTATTATCATTCTGGCCATGGTACTAACTTCCAGTCAAAAGGCAGGCATTTAATTCTTCCCCATAGAGCAGCCACAGGCTAGAGCATTGCAGCCTGAGCAATTGACATGAAAGTGTTCCAATAAGACCATACTCCTTGAAAAGCCCCTGGAATGAAAGTAAAGGAAGAGAAGAGGAAGTACTCATGAAGCTTGCACCTAGGCTCAGAATCCAGATGAGAAGACTCAGGGCCCACATTGGGCACTGAAAGATGTGACATGTTGGGGTCTGGGAGCAAATGGTTAAGAAAGAATCCTTGAGACATTTTCAGTGTAAAAAGGTGGTTTTCATTAAAGCATGAGGACACAGGACTCGTGGGCAGAAAGGGCTGCACTGGGTTTGTGAGGAGTGACTGATTATATACTTCAAGTTGGGAGGCAGGGATAGTGTAAATCTCTAAGGAATTTGGATGCAAGGTTTCTAGGACCTTGAAGGACTAGCTGCTGTTAAGTAAGGTTACTACTGTCTAGTAAACCCTTAGTCATGAGACTCTTAAGATGTATATCAGTGGGCCATATGCTTGGAAGATGATTGCTAACATATATCTTGGGGGGAGTAGTAGAGATAAAGGTAGTTTCCATAGGGATTTTTATATGTTAAAGAAGACATAGGATGGAGGTCAGGCTAATATTAAGCTAAGGTTGCCTTTTGTCTCTAGTGAAGTATGAACATTGAGGCAGTTGAGTTCCTGGAGGAAGGTCACTCTGCTTGTCCCAGGTACTTGTTAATGGGCTGTAAATTATAAGGAAGTTTAATTTTTTTTCTTTTGCCTTTTTTCTCCACATCAGTGTGGTCTTGGGAAGTAGATAAAAATTTTAAGGCCTCCAAACTCCCATTTAGAGATTGCCAAAGTTTAACTTTGATGCTTTTGTGAATCTGACCTGGCCCAAAGTCATGGTCACAGAACTCACCCTTTAGAGGTAGAGACAGACGTTCAGCACTGGCTGATGCTTGTTTTGAAATATGTGAATTCTATTATCTACCTTAAACTAAAACTAAAATAAAGTAAAGATCCAGCAATTTCACAATGAAAAATGAAATAAAACCCAGGTAGGGGAAAGTGAGCTAGCAAAGACTTTGAAGAAACTTGCCAGAGAGAAACGTGAGGAAAATCAGGGGCATGTGGTATTTACAGTAGAAGACTGAGGAGTGTTTCACAAAGGATCTGAGAACAATAGGAGTGGAGCAAGGATGCAGGAGAAAGAGACTACCCAGGCCAGACACAAAAGTTTGGGTAATTTGAAGAATGATAGATGACAGAAGTCCATTATGACTGGAGTCAAGAAAGTCTAGAGGGTTGTGATTGGAGAAGATGAGATGATGGACATGAGAGGACAGTAGTGGCTGGTTCCTGAAAGGAACATGAGAGTGAGACCAGTATGGGGCATGTGACCTGGGCAGTTGCTCATGGCCTTGTGCTTGATCCAGTAACTCTCTCGATTGCTATCTTGAAATTCTCTCTCTCTGTCTCTGTCTCTGTCTCTCTCTCTCTCAGAGAGAGTGTGTGAGTGGGAGAGAGGGGCAGAGGGGGAGAGAGAGAGAAATTCTTAAGGAGGCTCCAAGCTCAGCACAGAGCCTGACGTTGGGCTCTATCCTGCGAGCTTGGGATCATGACTTGAGCCAAAATCAAGAGTTGGACACTCAACCAATTGAGCCACCCAGTTGCCCCAATGTCTTGACATTCTTAACAACTTTTTAACAAGGAATCCTGCATTTTCATTTCACACTGTCCCTGATAAATCATGTAGCTGGTGATGTGATGTTTTGGGGGCTAGGAGTGAACGGTCAATAAAGAATTCTTAAGATGTCTTTGGTACCAAAAAGGTTGTTTTATTAAAGCATGGGGATAGGACCCATGGGTAGAAAGAGCTACACTGAGATTGTGAGGCGTGACTGATTATATATTTTTTAGTTACTAGGATTTAGGGATAGTGTAAGTCTCTAAGGAATTTGGAAGCAAGGCTTCCAGCCCCTTGAGGGGCTAGCTGCTGTTAAGTAAGGTCATTTACTACTGTCTAGTAAACTCTTAGTCATGAGACCTTTCAGATATATATCAGTGGGCCATATGTTTGGATGATGATTGCTAGCCTATAACTTAGGGGGATGGAGATAAAGAAGGTTTCCAAAGGGATTTTCATCTCTTAAAGAAGACTTATAGGATCCTTGAGGTCAGGCTAATATCAAGCTAAGGTTGCTTTTGCCTCTAGTGAAATATTAACATCTAGGCAGTTGAGTTCCTGGAGGAAGGTTACTCTGCCTGTCCCAAGTACTTGTCAATGGACTGCAAGTTGTAAGGAGATTTCCGTTTTTTTCTACATTTCTTTTGCCTTTGTTCTTCATATCAGCTGGTCCTCTTCACAGGAGGGACCTTATTTTGCTTACATTGACCTTGAGGGGTTAGTGGAAGACATAAGTGGAGGTATCTAGGAAAGCAGTTGTACATTTAGGTGCAGAGTTCAAAATTGAAGTCATATAAGTATGAGATATTTATAGGTATTTGAATCTCAGGGAAGTGAAAGGACTTACCCAAGGTCAGTTATTAGGTAACTTGGTTGCAGAGCCCACTGCTGAAATCACATTCCACTGCCTGAAGAGTTGTAGACAGGCTCAATTCAGGCATGTAAGGCTTAGTTCCCTCCTGTCTTGTGGAAAGTGTTGTGTGAGACTCCAGGACAATGTGAGACAGATTTTAGTTCCATAAACGGAAGAGGTTTTTAATCATTAGATGTGTCTGATGTGATGTGATGTGGGGTCTGGGAGTGAACGGTCAAGAAAGAATTTTTGAGACCTTTTCAGTGCAAAAAATGTGGTTTTATTAAAGCATGGGGACAGGTCCCATGGGTACAAGGATCTGCCCAGGACTTGTGAGGAGTGTTTAGTTATATACTTTTAAGTTGAGGAGGGACACAGAGAAAGGAAGTTACCAGAAGAATTTCCCTATGTTAAAGAAGACTTACAGGATCCTGGAGGTGTTGCTATGGTAAAGCTAAGGTTGCTTTTTGTCTCTAGCAAGACATTAACGTTAAGATAGTTGTCAGTTCCCAGAGGAATGTCATACTTTGACTGTCTCAAGTATTTGTTAATGGGCTGCAAGCTGTAAGGAAATTTAATTTTACCTACATTTCCTTTTGCCTTTGTTCTCGTCCTCCTGTGCACTCATGGAATTCATTTTTTACCATTGTGGGTGAAGAGCCCAGTCTCTGCAGGTAGACACATCTGGCTTTACCCTCAAGCTACGGACAAGCCACTTTACCCCTCTGTACAGACTTCCTTGATTGTAAAATGGGGACAACACCAACTACATAAAGTAGTTGTTGATATATATATTGTCTGATTTTTTTTTTTTTAAACAGTTGTGATCCAGCCACTTTGGAAGATAGTTTGGCAGGTTTTTTTTTTTATGTGTTTGTTTGTTTTTTGTTTACACAATTAAATGTGGTCTTACCATTCTGTCCAATAATGACACTTTTCAGTATTTACTCAACTGATGTGAATACTAAATGATGAGGTTTTGGGGGTGACAGTGGGGTTTGTGGGGTCTGGAGCCAATGACCAAGAAAGAATTCTTGCAGATGTCTTTGGTACAAATAGGTGATTTTATTGAAGCACGAGGACAGGACCAGGGGAAGTTTCCAATGAGATTTTCATATGCTAAAGAAGACTTACAGGATCCTGGAGGCCTAGCTATTGTCAAGCTAAGGTTGTTTTTCCTCTAGCAAAGCATTAGCATTAAGATGGTAGGGAGCTCCCGGAGAAACTAGCCTCAAGTATTTTTGTCAATGGGTTGCAGGTTGTAAGGAAATTTAGTTCTACCTGCCTTCTGCCTTTGTTTCCCACATAACTATGGTTGGGGCTCCAGGAAATGGAGTCTATAGGTTTCTGGAGATTAAGCTATTGATAAAATTGCCTTTTTCTTGTGATTTACTAATATATTTATAAATAGATGGAGACTCAGGTCCTGCATGGCTGTGATCTCTCTCAGTTAATCATTTGTTTTTCCCCTTTCCTTTGTTCTTGGGCAGCCAGGAGAGCCTGAAGAATATCACAGATATCCCACCTGGGGGTATAGGGGGGTGTTTGTGGCCTGTCAGCTTGCCTTATGCTCCTTCATCACTAAATATACACATAAAACCTGCATGTGAATGTTTACAACAACTTCATTCATAATTGCCAAGATCTAAAAGGAACCAAGATACCCTTCAATAGACGGATGGATAAACAAATCATATTATGGTATATTGTGTATATACCAGACAATGAATATTATTCCACAATAAAAATAAATGTGTTATCAAGCCATGAAAAGAATGGATAAATCTTAAATACACATTGCTAAGTGAAAGAAGCCAGTCTGCAGAGCCTACATTTCTTAAGATTTCAATCTTATGACATTCTGAAAAAGGCAAACTATAGACAGTTAAAAGGTCAATGGTTGATGGCTGTTTGATGGTAAGGAAGAGAGAGGGTTGAATAGATGAAGCACAAGGAGTTTTTTTAGGGTGGTGAAACTCTCCTGTGTAGTATGGTACTGTAGGATGTATGACACTGTGCATTTGTCAAAACCCATAGAATGTCACAGCACAAAGAGTGCATCTTAATGTGTGCAAATTAACCACAAAAAAAGAACCACTTAGGAGGTTGGTGGAATCCCAGCATGGAAGGCAGGATGTGACAAAACAATCTAACAGTTTTACAAATATATGAAACAACCTTGCTGCAAAGGATGGGAAAAAAAGGTGATGAGACAAGTAACAAGTCAAAAATCATTTGACTGTATATGCGAGGGTTTATTTTTGGTCCCTCATTTCTATTCTATGGGTCTGTACGTATGTCCTTATACCAAACTATTTTTTTTAAATTCTCTGTGCTATAATTTTCATCTCCATGACTTATTTGTTTTATAACTGGAAGTTTGTATCTCTTGATCTCCTTTACCTATTTCACACGCCTCCCCTCTGGGAACCACCAGTTTGTTCTCTGTATTTAAGAGTCTGTTTTGTTTAGTTTTGTTTATTTGTTTTAGATTCTACATATGAGTGAAATCATGTGGTATTTGCCTTTCTCTGTCTGACTTATTTCATATAGCTTAATATACCCTAGGTACATTCATGTTGTCACAGATGGCAAGATTTCATTCTTTTTTATGGCTGAGTAATATTTCATTGTACATATATACCATATCTTCTTTATCTGTTCATCTGTCCATGGGCACTTAGGGTTGCTTCCATATCTTGGCTATTGTAAATAATGCTTCAACGAATATAGGGGTGTAAATAGCTTTTCAAATTAGTGTTTTTGGTTTCTTTGGGTAAATACCCAGTTTTGAATTACTGGATCATATGGTATTTCTATTTTTAATTAAAAATTTTTCAAGTTTATTTATTTATTTTGAGAGAGAGGGAGAGAGAGAGAGAGAGAGAGAGAGAGAGGAGTAGGGGCCAAGAGAAAGAGGGACAGAGAATTCTAAGTGCTATGTGCACTGACATAGCACAGAGCCCAATGTGGGGCTCGAGCTTATGAACTGTGAGATCATGACCTGAGCTGAATCAAGAGTCAGATGCTTAACTGACTGAGCCATCCAGGCACCCCTTTATTTTTAATTTTTTAAGGAACTTCCATACTGTTTTTCATGGTGGGAAGTATAACCAAGCCTTTATGGAACCAGAGGGCACAAGTAAGCAACATGAACAGGTAGCCTAAGGCCTCTCTATTGCATACAATAGTTGCTCCAGAATCCCTCCTCACTTTGTACCAAAGGCTATATGGGGTCACATTTGACAAGCTGAAGGAGGAGGAAAATACTCTAGCTTGATTTATGGATGGCTAGGTTCAGTATACGGTACAAGGCAAAAATAGACCATAGATGATACATCATAGCTACTTTCAGGGTTGGTCTTGAAAGACAATAGAGATGGAAGATCTTCCCAATGGGTGGGGCTGTAACCAGTCATCTGCTCTATATGGAAGGTAAAGTGGCCCAAGGGAAGAATACACATAGATTCCTGGGCAGTACATAATAGTTTGTCTGGTCAAGGGTCTGGAAAGGAAAGGACTAGAATGTAGAGATAAGGAGGTCTGGGGTAGAAGTATGTTGATGGATGTGATGGTGAAAGTAATAGAGAAAGCACTGATCCCCCAATATGCCACTATTCCTTGAGGTGGACAACTGGCCACTCGATGGCAGTTCAGCTACAATGTACACTTTTTGTCCTGGAAAGGTCAAGGGTTTGTCCTCACAGGGATAGATACATAATCTGGGTAGGGGCTTGTCTTTTTTGCCTGGAGAGTCTCAGCCAACACCACTATCCAGCAGCCTATGGAATTCCTGATACATGTCATTTCATTCAACCAGAGGACCCATTTCACATGTAAGATTATATAGGAGTCAGCTCGTGGCCATGGGATTCAGTGGTTGTATCACTTATTGCAGCATCCAGAAGTAGCCAGCACCACAGAATACTGGAATGGCCTTCTAAAGGCATAGCTGAAGCATCAGGTTGGAGAAAATACTCTGCAACCATGGGAAGCCATTCCAGTTATACCCAATGATCCACTGGGAAGATATTATGCTTCCCATCCTTGTAACTCTGGGCTCTGCAGAGTTGGAGACCCTGGTCCTCAAATAGGACATGCTTTTTTCAGGATCCACAGAATAAGTCCTATTGAACTGTAAGTTATGGCTGCCTCCTGGATGCTTTGACCTCCTGTTGCCCAGGGACCATTGGATTTGAAGAGGAGTCACTATACTGGTAGGAGTAATTGACTCTTACCAGCTGGAAGAAAAGGTCAGGCCACTTTATACAGTGGGGATGGGGCAATATATACAGAGCACAGGTGAGCTCTGGGAGCCTCCTGGTACTTCATTGCCCATTGCAGCTGTGAGTAAACATACAGAATGCCTCTGCCATGAAGACAGTTAGCATTCCAGGGGCTCAGGACCCCCAGCAGTAAGGTTTGGGTTATACCACTGAGTTAGCCATCAAGACCTGCGAGGTGAGAGCTGAGGGTCAGGTAAATATAGAATGAAAAGTGGAAGACAGGAGGAGTACCAGTTGAACCCCAAGAACAACTGAAACAATGGGGGGTTGTAACTTATTCCACTAACTTCCCTGTTTTAAAGTTCTCCTCAGGAAGCGAGGCCTGTGGAGCTATTCCCTGAACCTGTGTGGAGAAGCCAGTATATATAGCACAAGGGGTAGACTGTACTGGCTGCAAAATACACCCCTTAGATCTCCTACTATGGAGAATGCCTGGGGCACTCCCCTGGGGCTGTGCAACTTGTGGTGGGCCCCCACAGACATTGCCCAGACTGGAGCCAATGTTCTGGTCAGACTGGCCTTTGTGCTTCTTATTATGATTGCAAAACATATCTCAACAATAACCATCAGGGAACTAAAAAAAAAAAAAAAAAAAAAGTTTATTATTCACAGATTCTAGAAGGTACATGACATGCCCAGGGCCACACAGCAAGGTCATGGGTGGAGGGAGATAGAGCATGCACTAGGGGTTTTGCCTTTATTAGAGTCAAGGGTGGGCTGCCTAGGGTTTTGAGGGTTCACTCTTCATTGGCAAATTAAAAACATAAGAACAGGAAATAGGGCACTGGAGGAGAAAAACATGCGCAGTCATATAGGTTATCCAGGGCTTTCTAACGGGGAGACTACATGAATGGGGACTGCCTGTCTCACAGTTGGCAATATGCTTATTTCAAATGGATGTCCTTGAAATGGATGCCTTGGCAATCAAAAGCTTAATGTCAGGCACTTCTATTACAATTTTTAAAAAGCTTATTGTCAGACATGGTCACTATAGTGACTGATTTGAGGGCTGATTATTGGTCTTCCTAAAGCTTTCTTAGAGCTATATACCAGCCTTGAATCTCCCTTACTTATTTCCTTACTTCCCTCTCTCCTTCACAGGGTCCAGACCTGTACCCCAGTCTGATGGGTTTCCTGGCCTCTTCTGTTCCCTCCCAGAGAATTTTCCCCAATCAATCCTATGCACCCTTAATCTCATCTTGGCATCTGCTCTGGAGAACCTGGACTAACATAGCCAGTCATAGATTCATAGCTTGATGATGATTCACAAAGCAAGCATATCCATAGAACCAGCACCCAGATAAGGAAACAGAACACGACCAGCACCCTGGAAGCCCTCCCAACTGTGTTCCTTTTCAGTTCCTATTCCTCAAAGAGAATCACTAATTTGACTTCCCAAATCATACCTTAGCATTGCCTGTTTTTGAACTTTGTATCAATTGACTCTCAATTGTTTAGTTAAGAACTGTGAAGGGTCCACTCTCACAGATAATGTAATTTTAAATATAAACACTGCAGAAACATGAGGTCTCTGGATCAAGGGAAAGAATTTTTGCGTGATACCCACAACCAGATCAATAGCCAGAGTAGCACTGCAGCATTGGTTCCCTGCACCTAGACCCACAGACAATTCAGTAAGAGCTAATGGAGGCTTTCTATGTGAGTGGTAGGTCATACTTCATAAATGAGGGAAGGAGAACAGTGGATTTTCTCCATTTCCATATGTAGGAGAAAAGCAGCTGCCTTCTCCTTCCCTCTTGAAAGAGAAACACCTCTCCTTATTGGACACTGAATGCAAAGGCTCCTAGGTACTTACCCTAATCTGACGGATTGTAAATACATCCTTCCAAGAACTGGATAAGCCCCAGTGTCTGACTTTTATGATGTAGAGATGTTTGGGATGTCTGGGCTTTATCCCTTTTGACAGGTAAGTACTTGGGGAGAATAGCACTATAGTCTTCCTGGAACCTTGGGAGCTTAAACCAGGGACCTACTTGGACTATGCCCATTTGGCCTTCTCAGGGAAATAAGAGAAGTTTTATTATGCTTTTGGATAGGACCAATTAACTAGACAAATGGCTACAGAGTAAAGTCTCATGGTACCTAAAATGTTGAATGTTGAAGTGAAAGTGAGCATTACCTATCTTTATGTCATATACATTTCCACATCGCAGGAGACTAGGGTTTTCTATAGGAGCACCAAGACAGCCATGGAAATTTTATTTCCTTCCATATTGTTTTCTTTTTTGTCTGGATTCTTTCATTCAACATTGTGTTTATGAAATTCATCCTTATTGTTGTGTGAATGTCCATTCATTCTCATTGCTGTACAGAATATGCCATCCTTTACCCATTTTATTTTTGGTGGAGATTAGATAGTGCAAAAAGTTCACCAACTAGGAAGAGAGGGAACAGTCCATACTTCTGACAACAATTGCAAGTTCAGGGGTTCCCAAGATCATCCCAAGGTTTGATAATTTACTAGAAGGACTTTCAGAACTCAGTGAAAGCTGTTATACTCATGTTTAAAATTTATTACAGGCAAAGGATGCTGATTAAAATCAGCCAAGAAAAGAGACATATAAGGTGGAGTCTAGGAAAGTACCAAACGTGGAGTTTCCAATCATCCTCTCCCTGTAGACTCAAGACACTGTTAGTACATGGATTGTGATAGCTGATATATTTGGGTTTATGTCTTCTGTCTAATTTTTGTTCTATCTATTCACTTTTTCTAGGTTTCTCCCCCACCGCCCATCGCTTTTTGTTTTCTTTTGGATTAAATTCTCCCCATACTAATTCTATTTTCCCCTCTACTCGTTTATATACTGTTTTTGTTCTTTTAATGATTACCCCCAAATTTTAACTTACACCTTTGACTTAGCAGATCCTAAAGTTAATCATTATTTTATTCTTCTCAGGAAAAATACACAGACCTTCATATCCTTTAATTCCAATCTGAACCTTCTACACTTACATACAATTGTGGTACTTTTTATCTTGATTTTATGCCCTTAATATTAGACATGATTGGCATTGTTTTATGTAGTCAGTATTTGTTTACATTTGTCCTCAAGCTTGATGTTTTCTTTGTTCTCATTCTTTCTTACATCTTAGACTTTCCTTCTATTATCGTTTTCCTTCTTCTGGAGGTATGTTAGTAAAGTTCTGTTTCAGGTTAACTCTTGATTTTTGGTTGTCTTAAAATGTCTTCATTTTACCCAATTTTGTTTTGAATGATAGATCCACTGGGTATAGAATTCCAGCCAATGGTACAGAATACCATTCCAGTGGTATACTAGCCATTCTGGCTAGTATATTCTCTCAACACAATGAAGATATTAACCTAGTATGTTTTGGCTTCTATTGTAACTATTGAGAAGTTCCTATCCAACAGTAGAATAATTGTTTCTTTGTAGAAAATGTGTCTTTTTCTAGCTTCTTTTAGGATATTCTTTTTATCTTTGAATTTTTAGTTTTGTTATGATGTACCTTTTGGATTTGTTTTTATATATCTGGCTTGAGATTCACTGATATTCCTCATTCTGAGGATTTATATCTTTCCTCAACTGTAAAGATGCTCTTCCTCCTGCCTCCTTTCTATACTGTACTCTTTAGAAGTATGCACAGCCCATACTTGGAGGAGTGGGGAGTTATGCTCCCCCTCCAAGAGGGCAGAGTATCTACACACATTATTTGGAATTCTTCTGCCTAAGATATTTGTCTCATCCATTTATCTTAGTCTGTTCAGGCTGCTATAACAAAATACTATAGACTAGGTGGCTTATAAACAACAGAAATTTATTTCTCACAATTCTGGAGGCAGAAAGTCCATGATCAAGATGCCAGCAGATTTGGTATCTGGAGAGGACCTGCTTTCTGGTTGTAGACAGTTGTCTTTTTACCGTGTTCTTACATGGCTGAAGGAGTAAGGGAGCTCCCTGGGGACTTTTTAATAAGGGAACTTATCCCATTTATGAGGGCTCCTAATCACCTCCCAAAAGCATCACCTCCAAATACCATCACATTCGGTGGAGATTGGATTAAGTTTCAATACATGAATTTTGGGGAGACATAAACATTCAGCCTATGGCACCATTTATTTACTTATTCAATCATTTATTAAATAAGTATGGACTCAATTATATTGTTGTTTTGGGGATTATATTCTAATACTTCTTTATTTTGTTGCTCAAATTGTTACAGCTTTGGCTATTAGGGGGTTCTTTTCATTGATTTCTATATTCCTGATGGCATACTCCATCAGTGTGCATACATGCCTCTGTGTGTGTGTGTTTGTGTGTGTGTGTGTGTGTGTGTGTAAGCTCGCTTATGCACACTTCTTTACTTTCTGGCACTATAAGATGTTCTAGGCTCATCTTGTATATTTCTTGCCCTAGTCCTAGAATCAACCAATTCTCCAGGGAGGCCTTGTCCCTCTTTTAGGAGAATAGTATTATAAACCAAAATCTGGGCACTAGGTAATCTTATTGCTACTGTGGTGTCTTTGCTTCTAAACATTCCCAGCTGACAGCAAAAAGTATATGCATGTACATTGTTAACCTTAGAAGTAAAAGTGCCAATTATTGTACCAGTAAAAGATGGGTTTATTTGGAAATAGCTGAATTGCAATCCAGGACAGGCAAGCTACAGAAAAACCATAAATGAGTCAGGAGAACAAATGAGAGGAACACTTTTTTATATAGAGAAAAGGGGGAATAGTCCATTGGAATAGACTGGGAGTTCTAATTATAGTGGCTTCTTATTGGCTGAACTGTGACTGTCTCTCATTGGCTATGTGGTTTCCAGGGAAGAAGGAAATCTTCCTTACTCCAGCTAGGACCTATGGTATCCATGTGCAAAATCTCTTACAGGGTCTGCAACTGAGGACAAGTGGTAGAGCATGAGAGCTCCCCCTGCTAGCCTCCCAATGCCATTGTAAACAAGAGTTCCTTTTATTAATTTTCACAATACTGTTCTGTTTTATACACACATATCTATACATGTTGTATATATAACCATCTTTGTCTACATTAAGCTAAACATGAGTTCATAGTGATGTCTTCAGCACTAATCTATTATCATATGGATCATTCTAGCCTCCCCTTGCTTATCTGTAAATTTCCATTCCAGCTGTGAGAAACCCACCTTCCATAATCTGCCATCCATTTACTTAACTATTCAATTCCAGTACACATATCTAATAGTTTCAGAATTAACTCATACCTTCATTATATCCAACTTAGAGTCCAGTGCTTGTGTGCAGATCCTTTTGCCATTATTCTTACAGATCCCACTCATTTTAAAAGTTTCTTATTCAGCATCCTTTCCTCCATCCCTTCAGTGAGGTGGTTTTATATTTTGGTAAAACAGACTACATTGCTTGTCACATTCTACATTCTATCCTGGGATCTCCTGATCTCCTCAATGAGTTTTTAAAATTTGCATGTATTAAGTTCACTCTATGTGTTTTCTATAGGTCTTGACAAATATGTACTATCATGTATCCACCATATTACTATCACACAGAATAGTTTTACCGTGCTAAAAAAAATCCCCTGTTCTTGCTTTACCTATTCAACCCCCCTACCCTAGCTTCTTCCCCCCAACCTCTGGGAACTCCTGATCTTATTATCTCTATAGTTTTGCCTTTTCCAGAATGTTACATTATTACAATCAGATACTAGGTAGACTTTTCAGACACTTCTTTAAGTTTCATTCATGTGTCTTTTTGGCTTGATTTCCCTTTCTTTTGATTGCTATTTAAATTTATACCCTATTTCATTATATATGTGTGTCAGAATTTGTTTATTCATTCACCCATTAAAGAATATCTTGGTTGCTTTCAGGTTTTGTTAATTATGAATAAAGTTGTAAATTTACACATGCAGATTTCTGTGTGGATCTCCACTTGGGTAAATAGCTAGGAATATAACTGCAGGATCTGATAGTAGGACTATGTTTTGCTTTTAAGAAACTGCCAAACTGTCTTCCAAAGTGACTGTTCCATTTTGCATTCCCACTAACAATGAGTGGTAGTTCCTGTTGATCTGTATACTCATCAGCATTTGGTGTTGTCAGTGTTTTGGATTTTGACCACTATTGGTGTGTAGTGGTATCATTGTTGTTTGAATTTGCAATTTCCTAATGATATATGATGTGGAACATCTTTTCATATGCTTATTTGCCATTTATATATCATCTTTGATGAGGTGTCTTTTGGCCTTCTGCCCATTTTTAAATTGGATTGCTTGTTTTCTTAATGTTGGGTTTTAAGAGTTCTTTGTATATTGTGGATAACAGCCTTTTACCATAAATGTCTCTTGCAAGTATTTTCTCCCAGTCTATAGCTTGTCTTCTCATTCTCTTGACTGTGTCCTCAGCAGAGCAAAAGTTTTTAATTTTAATGAAGCTCAGCTTATCAGGTAATTCTTTCACAGATCATGACCTTGATGTTGTATCTAAAAAGTCATCACCTCAGGGCGCCTGGATGTCTCAGTCAGTAGAGCCTGTGACTCTTGATCTTTGGATTATAGGTTTGAGCCCCATGTTGGAGACAGAAATTACTTTTAAAAAATTAAAAAATCTTGGGGTGCCTGGGTGGCTCAGTCAGTTAAGCGCCTGACTTTGGCTCAGGTCATGAGCTCATGGTTTGTGGGTTTGAGCCCCGTGTCAGGCTCTTGAGCCCCGTGTCAGGCTCTGTGCTGGCAGCTCAGAACCTGGATCCTGCTTCAGATTCTGTGTCTCTCTCTGTCTCTGCCCCTCCCACTCTCATGCTCTGTTTCTCTGTGTCTCAATAAATAAACATTTTTTAAAAATTAAAAAAATCTTAAAAAATAAAAAGTCATCACCTCTTCTAGAAGCTTTATAGCTGTGTATCTTACATTTAGTTCTCATCTTTTCATAAGACATATGTCTAAATACTTTTTTTTTTTTGCATATGGACATCCAATTTGTTCTAGCACATTTGTTGTGCTAGAACACAAAATTATTATCCTTTTTTCATTGTCAGTTGTCAAGATCTCAGTGGACAGTTTTTGTGTGGGTCTATTTCTGTATTCTGTTCCATTGGTCAATCCATGGATACTTTCACCAGTTCTACACCATCTTTTTATTTTTTATTTTTTTAATGTTTATTTATTTTTGAAAGAGACAGAGCACGAGCAGGGGAGGGGCAGAGAGAGAAGAAGACACAGAATCCAAAGCAGGTTCCAGGCTCTGAGCTGTCAGCATAAGCACAGAACCTGATGCAGGGCTTGAACCCATGAATCACCAGATCATGACCTGAGATAAAATCGGACACTTAAGCGACTGAGCCACCCAGGTCCCCCAACACCATCTTGATTACTATAGCTTTATATAGTAAATCTTAAAATTAGATCGTGTCAGTCCTCCAACTTTTTTCTTTTACAGTAGTTTGTTGATTATTCTCAGTCTTTTGCCTCTCCATACAAGCTTTAGAATCAGTTTATCTACATTCACAAAATAGCTTCCTGGGATTTTGAATGGGGTCATTTGAATCTCTAGATCACATTGACATCAGTGTCACCATGACATCTTAACAATATTGAATCTTCCAGTCCAGGGACACAGAATATTTCTCCATTTATTTAGATCTTCCTTGATTTCTTTTATCAGAATTTTAGAGTTTTCTACATATAGATCCTATACTTTTTTTTTTTTTTTTAAGTAGGCTCCACGCCCAATGTGGGGCTTGAACTCATCACCCTGAGATCAAGAGTTGCATGCTCCACCAACTGAGCCAGCCAGGAGCTCTAATCCCATGCGTATTTTGTTCAGTTTACTGCTCACATTGTTTTATCTCTCTGACTTTTGGGATTCTTTGAAGCCTTCTTTAAAGTTTTTATTTTTTGAGAGAGAGAAAGTGAGCTGGGGAGGGGCAGAGAGAGAGAGGGAGACACAGAATCCGAAACAGGTTCCAGACTCTGAGCTGTCAGCACAGAGCCTGACTTAGGGCTGAAACCCATGAGATCATGACCTGAGCTGAAGTTGGGTTTTCAACCAACTGAGCCACCCAGGTGCCCCTGAAGTACATTCTTAAAGAGCTACCATTTCCTTCTGCCAGGTGTTGAGATGGTTTTCCAAGCCCATTTCTTGTAAAATGGGAGTGTAATTCTGTACTCCTAAGTTTCTCATTAGGGCCAAAAGAGAATGTTTGTGATATGCTTAGCACAGTGGTAGGCATATGGTTTGAGCTCATTCCATTTTAGTGTTTATTAATGGCTAACTATCAAAATCCAGGAAAGAATGCTACAGGGAAGAGTTAAATGTCCACTTAGCAAGTTTCATGTCTCCAAAGGTCTGGATTCCAGCTTAGTAAGAGAAAACAGTCTTGCACGTGACACAAGACTGTTAGACTATCTTAATCCATGCAATGCTGGGCAACATCAGACAATCTGAGTAATCCTGTCTGACAGCCTTTCCTTCTTTCCCCTGAACCCCCCATCTATCCTCAAAGGCTGGATGTCCTGACCATGACCTTGGAGGGAACACACGGATCCCTGCAGGCAGGTCCCAAGAGAACTTCTTAGACAGATCCTTGGGACTGTTTTGAATCTGCAGGCTCCTCTATGGAGCAGAGCAACTGTAGGGGTCTGACCACACAAACGGAGAGGTTATTGAAGTATTTGGCAAAAGGCTGTGGTTAAGTGAAATGTAACCCAAGCAGTGTTTCGATAGGCTCAATGCATTGCAGGGCTGAGTGAGAAAGGTCAACTTCAGACCTGGACAGCAAAGTGGACCCAGAACCCTGTTCCCTTGGAAACTACAAAGATAGGTATGTAACGTTTTGTCCAGAAACTCCTGACCTGAGGCTGCTTCTCTGTGTCAAAGTGACTTAGTTCCTCCAGGCATGTTTCTTTCTTATAATTATGATTTCAAACAGCAAATTTATGATTTTAGGGGGAAAACAAAGTAATCTCAGTAAAAAAGTAATAGTTACTCAAAGAACATGATTATTGGGATACTTTACAGCTGTAACATGACCTCGTAATGTTTCCTGTTAACGTGCAGCTGACTTTATCAGTACTTGTCCTGATGCATGGACAGAGCAGACTTTCACTTGTTCATTCCAAGCTAACTTTTATTTTCTCACTGTAGACCCCTAAATAGAAATCCTGAACCAAACACTTTAGTCATCTTTCTTTTTTACTTTTCCTGACGGTATTACCTAAAACAGCCCAGCTTTGCCCCCAGTCATTCTGTTTCTGATAGCTATGGGAAATGTGCCTCCTTCCTGATTGGTCACCACAGTACTTCTGAGTCTGTGGGAATCAGAGATGACCCTCCTAAAGGAAACTGTTTCTCACCAGAGGCTGGGTGATGGGGAGCCCCTCCATCATGGTCACCTCCTCCAGGCTGCCCTCCTGGAAGTGGCAGGAATCAGAATCACTACCCCCTGCCACACGCAGAGGGTTGGGGGGTCAGGGTAGTCCTGTCCCAGATCAAGGCAGCTCCCTTGCACATGAATTGCTGAGGGTCCCCTGGAGGTCCAAGCCTGAGAATCTGCAGAAGTTGGCCTCCAGCTGGCCTTGCTCCTTCCCCAGAACCTCACTCCGATGGGCCACACCCAGCCTTCTTGCAGCAGACAATCTAATTTTAATTTGTGAGGTACTTCTGTAAACAGATACATATACCTGTATTTATCAATGTCAAGAGCTTGAATTGTGATAAGTCAGGCACAAAGCCAGATTATCTTGAAAGGATAAACCCTGGCAATTAGCCATAATATGACTGCAATAGAACTCTCATTAGAGGAAATGATTATAGGTGTTTTAAGACCATAACATTTCCACACGTTGAGCTGGAAGGGAGCTTAGTTAGAATGATGTTGTCCAACCCTTTCATATCACACAGAAGAAACTATTTCAAACTCAGAGAGGTTAAGCGACCTGGCCAAGGCCACAGAGCACCGCCAGGGTTAACTCTTGGACATTGAACCTCCTGTAAGGTTAGGCAGATGAGGAATCCTTTGTTCTCTCTTCTACTTACAGATTTTTTTTTTTTTTTAAGATTCCTTCCCTAGACGTAACAAGTAGCCCTGCTACCCAGGGCTTTGTGTCTCAAATGATTAAATCCTGTTCCTTGTTTTGTTTTGTCTTCAGGAGGCCTCCAGCTTTCTGGTTGGTTGAGAAAACTGGCCCAGGTCCAGCCCCTCCCACCCCCAACTCTGGGCGGGCAGGCAGAGGACAGCTGACGCCAGCAGTCACTCATGTGACCACTATAGCTTTCTGTTTGCACCCTGTCCCAGAACTGGGTGGGCACTTCCAGTTGGGAGGACACCAGGTAGGCACCCTAGCCCTTCCTGTCCACCGCTGGAACAGTGAGAGGGATACCACACAGGCGCAGTTGGACAGACTTGGGCAGCTCAGATGTCAGCCCTTCTGTGCTTGCCCAGGGCTCTTTAGGCAGCAGGACAGAATGTGAGTGGCCTCAAGATGTCTCACATCATTCCTACTTACCCTCCCCCTCCACAGGCTCCCTACCTCCAGGAAGGCTGCTCTGCCCTTCCTTCCTCTGTTCTTTGGCCTTCCTTTTCCCTCAGCTACAGATATTTTCCTCTTTGTTTCTGCTGATTTAGCAGCTTGCTGCCTGGTGTGGAGGGATTAATCAGTGACAGGAAGCTGCCTCTTCTAGAGCCGTGACCAGCTGTGGTTAGGAAAGCCTCTACAAGACCAGCCCTAGGAGTCTGTCCAGCTTCCTGCCTGCCGCCCACCCACCTGCTCCTGCCATGGGGCACCTTGGGGCCCTCCTCTTCCTGCTGGGGGGCCTGGGGGCTCTTGCTGATATCTGTGGTGAGTAACCAGATCTACCCTGTGCCTCTTTCTTCTGGGGTCCTTAGGAGGGAGGACTGTTTTGTCTGAGTCCCTCATTATATAATAGCTGGGGAAACAGGCTTGGGTGTGTGGGAGGGTGTGATTTATGTGCCCCTTTGGGCTTCCACAGTAGTTGAGACTTAGCTGGACCTCAGTGTTTGACACACTATATTGAGATTACAGTTGACTCTCGAAACATGTGTGTTAGGGCTGCCAACCCTCCATGCAGCCAAAAATCCATATATAACTTTTGACTCCCCCAAAACTTAACTACCGATAGCCTACTGTTGACTGGAAGGAAACCTTACCGATAAGATAGTCAGTTAACACATATTTTGTATATTATATGTATTATATACTGTATTCTTATAAGGTAAACTAGAAAAAAGAAAATATTAATTAAGAAAATCACAAGGAGGGGTGCCTGGGTGGCTCAGTCAGTTAAGCCGTCCAACTTCAGCCTAGGTCATGATCTCACCATTCCCGAGTTCAAGCCCTGCATCAGGCTCTGTGCTGACACCTCAGAGCCTGGAGCCTGCTTCCAATTCTATGTCTCCCTCTCTCTCTGCCCCTCCCCTGCTCGCACTCTGTGTCTTTCTCAAAAATAAATAAATATTAAAAAAAAGAAAATCACAAGAAAAAGTACATTCATTTTTTTTAAGTTTATTTATTTATTTTGAGACAGAGAAGGAGTGTGAGCAGGAGATGGGCTGAGAGAGAGGGAAAGAGTCCCAAGTAGGCTCTGCACTGTCAGCGCAGAGCCAGATGTGGGGCTCTAACTCACAAACCATGAGGTCATGACTTGAGCTAAAACCAAGAATCAGGCACTTAACTAACTGAGCCACCTAGGTGCCCCAGGAAATGCATTTAAAGTACTGTACTGTATTAAGAAAAATTCACATATAAGTGGACACATGTAGTTCAAACGCATGTTGTTCAAGGGTCAACTATATGTCTGATAGCCCACCATACAAAAATGTTCCTATTCATTTACTCATTTGTTTTTTACTGATTCAACACATGTTGACTGAGGCTTCTCTGTGTCAGTTCAGTGTTAGGCTTTGGGGAAAGAGCAAGGAGAAAGACAGGTCCCATCCTTGTCTTCGTAGTGCATCTAATCTAGTAAAGGGGACAGACAAAAGAAGTCAAGAGACAAATCGATGCTGTGTTTGGGGGCCGTGGTGAGCACCAAGGCAGTGAACCAAACATGGAGGTGGAGAGCTGGGGGAAGGAGATTCAGGGAGAGCGTTCAGGGAAGGATTTCCAATGACCAAGGGTGATAAGGCGATTGAGACCCAGAGGAGGAAAAGGAACTGGCAAGAGAAGGAGTGTGTGTGTGGGGGGTGGGGTGGAGCAGGCATCCCAGGCAGAGGGAAGCTAGTATGTGGGCACCCTTGCAGGAGACAAGTCTGAGAGAGACACAGGTGGCAGATCATAGCAAGGCATTTGCATTGTGTTGCATGAGCAGGAGCCTGGCTGCTTCAGCTATGTGTTCCAGTGTCCCCAGGAGCCTCTTGGGACCTCTTGGGAGTCAGGCACATAAGCATGGGGCTATTTGTGCACTGGCAATAGGCAGAAAGCAGAAGGCAGGCAAGGAAGGCTCTGTGTTCTGAGGCTACCCGTCTCTCCTCCCTCTTTGTATTCTGCCCATGGCCTTACACTGTTTAATATGCTTTCACTCCCAGGGTGTCTTATGATCTTTGGAGAAATCAAGAGGCAGGTTCAGTCATGTCCAAGTGATGGATGAGTCAATTAAGGGTTGGAGGAGCCAGGTGACCTGTTGGGGCTTTGCTGGACTCAGTCCTCAGAATGCCACACCAGGGTCTTCCCTGGGCACCAGGAACCTTCAACCTGTGTTCCATAAGTGCAACCAGACCACTTACCCTTGGATCTTAGTTCCTGTCCAGATGGTCCCCAGGGGAGACCTGAGACCCAGTCCTCATCCTCACTGGGCCTGAACCATTTAATAGTTGGCCCATAGTCTCAACAGAAGCCCTGGATAGGGTTTGGGGGTGCAGCCCACTACTGCCGAGCCACTGCCCAACCCTCATTTCCTCACCTACAAAATGGGCTAAGAATGCTTCCTGGGCTTCCTCCTTTGTGTGGTGTGAAGGATCCCACAACACCTGCTTTACCAGCTTAAAGCTCTGTGCAGTTGTGAAGTTGACAAGGATGCTGCATGAATGCCGAGAGCCACTTTTATTACTGAAGTGAATCCTATGCTTCTGAATGTCAAAGCCAGTCAGCTGGCAGAGCTGGGTGGCCCTGTGAGCAGGAGGCACCATGGGAGGGAGCTGGCCTAGGGCCACTTTTATTACTGAGGTGAATTTGCCTGGCTTCTTCCTTTTAAGGAGGCTGAATTATGGTTATCAGCCTCTCTTTATAGTTCTGGCTCCTCTTTTTATCAGTTATAACCTCAGAGCTGACTCACCTGCTGGAGGTCAAAGCCTGGAGTGGGGGCGAGGCTCCCCTACCAGTTTGAAGAAAAGGGAGAGGGAAAGAGAGGTACAGAGAGACAGATGGCCAGAGAGATAGGCTGAAAGAGGTAGAGACTAAGACAGATCCAGAGAGAGTGGGGGAAATACCTACAGAAATGGAGGCAGACACAGAAAGGCACTGAGAAAGAGAAAGGGAAAGAAAAGCCACCCTTACCTCTTACCCCTGCCACCTCCACAAGTAGCAACAGATACCTGTGAGTTTTGGGAAAAGAGGCATAAGATGGTGGGACCCATGGGGCATCTGGCTGGCTCAGTCTGTAGAGCTTGGGACTCTCGATCTCAGGGTTGTGAGTTCCAGCCCCACATTGAGAGTAGAGATTACTTAAAAGAAAAAAAAAGTTGGTGGGACCCAAACCAAGAAAGATGGACCTGTATGAGAGGAACCCTGTCCTCGTCCCAGAAGGCCTAAGAGGCAGGTGAAGAGCTCTGGGTAACAATTACTTTCCTCAGTCCCCTGGGAGGGGCGACCTGCCCAGCATCCTGGGATGCGGCCCTGTGGAAGTAGCTGGAGCCCAACAGCGACTGGGAGGCAGTAAATGGGGAAAAGTCCAAAGTGCCTCCAGGGCCACTTACTGAGCTCAGGTTTCCTTCCCTAAGGGAGGAAGACAGCAGTCAGCTGGAGCTGGGACATATCCCTGAGGCTTCCATGGGTATGTCAGCATTTTGGTTACACAGTTTCAGGCAAATGCCAAAGCACACAGAGAAATGATTGTAAACGATGGTGGCTTTCCAAGGATTCACCCCTCAATCTCAGGTCCCATTTACCTAAACAGATGTGGTGAGAAAGCATTATTTTGAGATCTATACAGAGGAAGCTCACCAGGCAGCCTGTTAGCCATGGGCAGCCTTCAGAGTTTTAAAATTGGGTATGTAACATGTTCTGCATGTGGGTTGCAGTTTTTGTAAATGCATAGAGCATGCATTTAGCTGAGCACCAAAAACAGTGTTTTGCAGGCAGGTTTATCCTTGGCTGTGCAGCCTTCTGTAAGACACAGCATGACTTTGAACGGCTGTTTCCTCTTTTGTGCAAAGCAATGATGACAGTACTTATGCCACAGGGCTGGCATGAGGACCAAGTGAGGTTGGGCACAGTGGATGGGGCATATCACACGGCTTGGCCTCCACTCTCTGTTACTCCTGATGGCAAAGTGGTTGCCTGGTACCAGCTTCCTCTGCCCTCAGCCCACCACCTTTCCCTGGCCCACTCCAACTGCTCTTTTGGAAAACCTGCTTTCCCCTATTTACGTACTGTCTTTTATTATAGCCATATTTCCCTATACAAGTAGGGTATGTGCTGGATGGAAAGGGAGTAGAGATGTTTATTCCCAGGAGAAGGCCCTGGTAAGGTAAAAGCAGTTCCTTGCTAGTGGCCTGGCCTTGAATCCTCACTTGGCCTGTTCTCTTTCCTAAGAAATACCACAGGTGGATAGCAAGCTGGTGGAGAGGCTGGGCCAGCGCCTCTTGCCCTGGATGAACTGGCTCTCCCTGGAGCACCTGAACCCCAGTATCTACGTGGGTCTGCGCCTCTCCAGCCTGCAAGCCGGGTCCAGGGAGGCCTTCTATCTGCACATCCTCAAGCTCAATTACCAGCACAGCCTCCTGGGGTACTGCTGTTCACTTTCTTCTCCTTTCCTCATACCTTGTTCCTAAGACACAGGAGAACTATGTTCTGATTTGGGCTGCCACTACTTTGTTGGGAGATTTTGGGCAAGTTTGTCTCTTTTAGCATTTTCTCCATCTGTAGAATGGGGCTGGCCTGACCAGATTGGAGGCAGACATCACTAATCAATGACTACAGTTCTCCCCCTGCCCCCGTACTGAGCCCAGAAGCAGCATCTGTCTGTGCTTCCCTCCTGTGCTGAGGCAGACATCACTAGTCCATGACTGCACTCTTTGATACTGAGCCCAGAAGCAGCATCTAGCAGCATCTAACTCTGTGCTCCTTTTACAGGGGCATTAAAGAAGGCCTGTTCTGAGACTCCCTGTGGGAGTTTGAATGAGAGGTGAAGGATCAGGAATACCATGAAGCCTGTCCTGCTTGGACTTCCTCTCAAAAAGTGGACACAGGGCAGGGAGAGGGAAGAAAGGGAAGACTGTGTAGGCAAAGTATAATCAAAATGGTGGGGCAAGCACAGGTCATTTGGATGTGAGAGCCCTCAGGGTTTGTCCTTGAGTCTAATTTTTCATCTTTATGAAATATGTGTGGCATGCACCTTACAACTTGCACAGCTGATTATATCTGCTTTTGGCAGTTCTAGCAGTTTCTCATTGTTAGGATTTTTTTCACTTTATGATGTTGAGGGGGGTGCTCCAAGCCAGGCCTACCAGGGTGGCAATTTCTTACAGAAGTGTTTTTCACTGGCTTTTTCCTAGGCCTACCTTCAGCGATGACAACAGTGACTCCCAGGACAAGCCCTCCATGGGCCAACTGGCCCTCTACCTGCTAGCTCTCAGAGCTAACTGTGAGCTTGTTGAGGGCCGCAAGGGGGACAGGCTGGTCTCACAGCTGAAACGTTTCCTGGAGGACGAGAAGAAGGCCATTGGTGAGGGAGACGTGGTCTGCCAAGTATTAGAGGGTGGGGCTCATTAGATAATATTCTGTGGGGAAGCATCTAAGTCAGAACTTTGGGTTTTCTCCCCAGGCTTCTTTCCTATCCCCTGTTCTGCCTGTCTCACTATCCACCTAGAGGCTCGGGCCTGCTGCAGTGCCCATCCTTGATCAAGCCTTTCCTGCACCCCATATATACTCTGTTGGCAAGTTCTACTGCTCAGTCATCATGATTGACCTATCTACCTCTGGACAACTGCATGGCCCATGTACTACTTACTTCTCAGCCTCTCTCTGATAACTGTCCTGCCTTCTGATTCGACCCAGCACATGACAGTCACAGCAGGCATTTTAAATATAAATCTGATCTTGTTAGTCCTGCTCAAACCCACTGCTCTGTCCACAGCCCCTCAAGCCCAGCCTGTCTGCCCTTTTTCTCCTCTCCAGGACCTGCTCTCCCACTCTCTGGCTCACTCACTCACCTGCCCCTCTGGTCTGGCCACACCGATCTCTCAGCTTGCAGATCAGGGTCTTCGTATATGTTCTCTCTATCTAGAAGATTTCCCTCCCCTTCTAGCTTACTCCTGCTCCACCTTAGCTCCCCCCACTCCTCCCCAGCATCACTGCCTTAGAGAATCCTGGTCTGACTCCCCAGCTACTCAAAGACCTCTATTATATGGCCCCAGAGACCTCGCTCCACATTTCAGTTCTAATCATACTATCATGAGTGCAGGTTGTGTTACTATTGGAGACCCTGGCTGTGCTGTGCCTGGCCGGTCACCACTGGCTTGATCATCACTCTGAGCACAACACCCGACACGTAGTGGATCCTCAGCAAGAATGGATTGAGGGGATGAAGGAGTGAAGGATCCTGCGACCCAAAGGAGGGTGTCAGGAAGTGTAGGAAAGGGGGTCCTGTGTGCTGGCTGGGCCAGTTGCTTGGAGTGGGCAGAGAGGGCCGGCATGAAGCCCCTGCCCCATGGTTTTCTCCCTCCCAGGGCACAATAACAAGGGCCATCCCCGCACCAGCTACTACCAGTATGGCCTGGGGATCCTGGCCCTGTGTGTTCACCAGAAGCGGCTCCATGACAGTGTGGTGGGAAAGCTCCTGTATGCCGTGGAACATGAACAGCATCTCCACCAGGGGCACCTCTCTGTGGGTGAGTGGGATAGACCCTGCTAATGCCAGGCTGGCACTCCTCCAGCCCCCAGCCCAACTGAAGGCCTCCACTCCCTGGCCTCAAGCTCACCTTTCCTTAGGCCCCTCCTCATGAGTCCCTTAGGAGTGAAAGAGCCTTAGGGCTCTTGAGTGTGGTACAGTGGTTGTGAGCCAGTGTTGGGGCTGAACTGAGATCCTGACTCCAGCTCTGTCACACACTTACTATAGGACACCCTGGGCAAGTCAGCTGGCCTTTCTGGTTTAGCTTCTCCTGTAAAATAACCTCCCGGCAGTATCTTGATAGAAGATGTCTTATAAATAAAGGGCCTAGATTGGTGCTTGGCACAGAGAAACTTCTGGATACATAGTTATGATCTTGTCATTATATGAGCTGGGAAGCCTGAGACCTGGATTCTGGAACTGCTACCTCACTATGTGACCTTGGGCCTCCAGTGCCCTTTCTTGTCACTGTGATTCAGGGGCTCTTCTAGTCCTGGTGTTCTGTGTGTGAGTGCATATGCCTTGCATACGGTGGTAGGAATGGAGTAGGTTGGGAAGGTGAGGAGGTGTCCCAGAGAGAAGGCGGCAAGGAGCTTGCTCTGCCCAAGGCTTGTAGAAAAACCACTGTGGACACAGTAATCACCTTGGGACCCAGGCAGCCCAGGACCTATTAAATCTACCGGGAGGTAGACCCAGCCATCGGTGTATTCCAGATTTCCCTGATGATTTCAAAGTGCAGGCAGGTTTGGGAATGAGTGGTGTAAGATAAAGTCCTCTTGGATCTCCCTCCTCCAGGCTCTCTCCCTAACCTCTAACAAACAGTAGACAGGGATAGGGTGACCAATCGTCCCCATTTGCCTGGAACTAAGGGGCTTCCAGGACACTGGACTTACAGTGACCAAACTGGGCAAGTTCTGGGCAAACTGGGCTGAGCTGGACCCTCTAGCTGGTGAAAACTTTCTAAACTGCTGATCTGACTATGGCCCTTCTTCAAGGCCTCTAGTGGCCGCCCATTGCCCCAGGGCTCTGCCTGGTCTGACCCCCATTGGCTCTGTCCCCTGCAGACACACTGGCCATGGCAGGCTTGGCCTTCACCTGTTTAGAACACTCCAACCTCAACCCCAATCGGAAACACCGGATCACCCTGGCCACCAGGAAAGTACAAGAGAAGATCCTAAAGGCCCAGACCCCTGAGGGCCACTTTGGGAATGTCTACAGCACCCCTCTGGCGCTACAGGTAGGAGGGAGAGCTTGGGGCCATAGTCCACCCTAGTTTTGGTGGGAGGGGGTCTGGTCAGGGGCTGGAAGACCTGGCTCCTCCATGACAGCTGACCCACCTCCTCCTTCTCTTCCCCATTCTGTCACCAGTTACTGATGAAGTCCTCCACGCCTGGGATGGAGCTGGGCACAGCGTGCCTCAAGGCAAAGGCTGCTCTGTTGGCCAGTCTGCAGGATGGGGCCTTCCAGAATGCTCTCGCAATTTCTCAGCTGCTGCCTGTCCTGAATGGCAAGAGTTATGTGGATCTCATCTCCCCAGACTGCAAGGCACCAAGAGGTAGCTGGGCCTTTCACAGCAGCCCTGTTCTTTTCAGTCTGCAGAGCGCTCCCTGAACTCTGCATGTCCCAGGGAAGGGAGGTTGCTTAGTCAAGATTTGCTGAGTCAACAGGGATTCGTGGGTGTATGTGGAACACACTGGCAGCTAAGATGCAGTCACAGCTTCTAGAAAGCCACAGTGTGAGGAAAGAGATACCAAATAGCTCTGGATGGGCCATGAATCTGCAGCCCCTTGCGTGATACCCAGCACAGAAATGTTTGAATGGATGAATGAGAAGAGACATATTTTGGGTAGCTCTGATACATCATAATGAGTTCCAATTAGCAGCTTGAATCAGGCTTCATCTGGGAGAAGGACTTGAGTTGGAGAGTGGGATCTGCCAGTGGAGGAAGAAGTTAGCAAGGGCAGAGCAAAGAGGAGGCAGCAAGAACAAAGGCACCAAGGTGGAAAAGACTGGAATTTGGGGGAAGGGTCACTGGAGAGGTGGGGGTCTGGGAGAATGAGCTGGGCTCGAAGGCAGGAGAATGAAGAGGGGAGACCCTTGGAGGTAACAGGGGAGTCATATGAACAAATGCATGTTCTAGAAAGAGCCCTCTGGAATGCTATGTGGGGTGCTGTGTGGGAAGGGGGATACTGGAGGCAGAAAAACCAGAGAGCAGCTGGGGGATTTGGGGGTTAAGGGACAGGGGAGGCTGGAATGGCAGCTGGTGGTACTGGCTGAGATGGGACCATGGGATAGGAAGAGGTTCTGATGGGCGACAGTGTCTTCGAGGGAAGAAAGGAAGACCAACACCTGGCTTCTTGCCCTCACACCAGCTGCCCCTTCCTCTCTCCCTGACATAGTCATGTTGGAACCAGTTGTGGAGACCCCTTCACAGACCCAAGAGGTCATCAGTGTCGTGCTGAAGGTCCCCAGTGTCTTGCCACAATACAGAAACTCCATCTCTGTCCCTGCTGGGTCCTCCTTGGAAGATGTCCTTAAGAAGGCCCAGGAGTTCCAAGGATTCACGTGAGACCCCCACCTCCCAGCCCTCACTCCTACCTGACCTCACATCCCTGAAACAGAACTTGGATGGGACGAGGATGGAAGAGAAGGTTCCTTTAGGAGAGGTGCTGGCCTAGGCTCTACTTTCACATTTTCCACTCCTGATAGCCCACGCTGCAGTGGAAACAGACAGCTGTGGGCCAGCATTGTTCCGTAGCTATGAGAACATGCTCTGGAGGCAGAGCACCCACATTGGAATACCAGCTCCACCACTCCCCAGCTAGGGCCCCAGAACTGGTTCTTTCCAACAAGTCAGCGAGGACACCAGCTGTGCCCTGCTCCTCACAGGGTCCATGCAAGGAGTCCAGGAATTAGTGCACAAAGAAGACGTGGAACATGCTTATTGTATATGCAGGGTCCCGCACTTAGTAAACTCAACACAGGTTAGTTTTCATTAGAATAAGAATTTTTATTATCAGATGGTCTTGATCTACTCCCTGTGATGAATTACCTACTAAGCCCACCTCAGGTCTCTTCCCGGTAGCCTGCAACCCATACTGCTGGGAGCCAACAAAGTCCCAGGTGGCCACACACACTGAGCACCCTTGGCAGGCTGCAGTCTAACAGGCATTGAGATTACCCAGAACCTGCTGGCATTCCTGTCTGTATAATGTCATCAAAACGAAAAAAAAAAAAAAATAGAACTTAACATTTTAGTTCAGAATTCCAAAGCCTCTGAGAAGACAGCAGGGATACTGATCAGAGAAGCAATGCCTGAACTGGGTGCAGAGGCCAGGCAGCAAGGCCATGTCTGGAGGCAAATGAAGGCATGGCAGGGAAAGCTGGACTGCAGAAAGAGAGATCCCGAGAGAAAGAGAGGAGAGAGAGAGAAACAGAGAGACGTGCTCCAAGAAGCCACACGGACCCATAGAGCTAGGGAGTGACAAGGCAGTGGGGGCTGCTCCATGACACCCCCTCAAATAACACTTTCCCTTTGACTAAGTCACCCTGAGTGGTTTTCCTTTTTTTAAAACTATACAAACCCTCCCTCTCTAAGACAGAAACATTATAAGCCTTTTGGGGAGAGGAAGAACATGACCCATGGGTTTAAGAAGATCCCTTTGGCAGCAGCATCCACATGGTTTGGAGAAATGCAAAGTTGGAAACAAGGAGCTCAGGATGGGGGTGGTAGGAATAAGGAGTCTCTTGGTTGCAGAGATCAGAAACCTAACACCAACCCTCTCTGGTAACGGGGAGCATTGGGTGTGTAGAATATAGTGAGGACTGAGCAATCCAGCCACAAGAAGAGGGGAGTGCCACTGAGCCATAGAAACTTCCAGAACCAGAGACCCAGTGCCACCATCAGGTGTCTCTGTCTCGCATGTCCCTGCTTCTGTTTGCATGCTGGCTACACCCTCTCTCATTGGGCATTGGCATCTCATACATGGTGCTGGCAGCTTCTGATCCTCACCCCTGCAACATCAACTCCCAGAGAGGGGGCAGCTGCTGAACTGAAAATGTAATGGGTGTCCCTTCCTGTAGGCCGTGGTCCTGGTTGATGCAGAGGGGTGAAGTCTCCTGGGTGGGCAGTGTCAGGGAGCTGTAGAGGAGGTGTGGAGTGAGGCCCATGGCCTGGAAAGGACTCTGGTTCTGAGGGAGAGGCCAGGACTTTCCTGGTGGGGGCAGTTCTGCTCCTATCGTTGGGTCAGCAGAAGCAAAAGTCACTTCTTCTCCCTCTGTCTGTCCCTTTGGTAGGTATGGAACGCAGAACACCTTGTCAGGCCCCTTCCTGACCTCTGTGATGGGAAAAGAAGCTGGGGAACGTGAGTTCTGGCAGCTCCTCCGAGCCCCTGACACCCCACTGCTACAAGGTAGGTCGTGGCCACCCACCTCTGGACATCTCCCCCACCTAGCCTTGTTGTAGTGAGGCCAGCTCAGCTTTCCCCTGAACCTTTCTAGGCCTCAGCCTCAGATAATCACTGATGCTCAAGGTTGCTTTTAAGTTATTTAACTGAACGCTTAAGAATTTTTACGTAAGTTATTGTGGCAACTCTAGGAAATTAGATAGGCAAAAAAGAAGAAAGTTAAAATTACCTATAGTTTTGCTACCTGGAAATAACTTCTTTTAACTATTGGTGTGTTTTCTTTTCGTTGTTTTTGTTTCTGTTTTTTGTTTTTAACTCTTGGTGTATTTTCTTCCAGCTAATTTTTTAAATATATAAGTTAATTTTTTCATACAATTGGAGCCATACTCTTTAGCAATGCTGTCCAACAGAAGTAAAATGCAAGGCACATGAGTAATTCTAAATTTTCTAGTTGGTGACACTAATATTAATAATGAATCTTATTTAACCAGATATATCCAAAATATTAATCATTCCAAGATACAGTGTAAAATTATTAATGACATATTTTGCATGCTTTTTCTTTTTTTTAAATATTTTTATTAAAAAATTTTTTTTACATTTATTTGTTTTTGAGAGACAGAGGCAGATAGAGCACAAGTTGGGGAGGAGCAGAGAGAGAGGGAGACACAGAATCTGAAGCAGGCTCCAGGTTCTGAGCTGTCAGCACAGAGCCCGACTTGGGGCTCAAAGTCACAAACTGTGAGATCATGACCTGAGCCAAAGTCGGATGCTTAACCAACTGAGCCACACAGGTGCCGCTTGCATGCTTTTTCTGTACTAAGATTTCAAATACTCTACAGCTGCATGTGGCTAATGCTAGCATACTGCATGGGACAGCTCTGTGTACTGTTTTGCAACTTATTTTTTTTAATTTCTGCTCTTTTTTTTAAACATTTTATTTATTTATTTAGTTAGTTAGTTATTTTAAAGTAAGCTCTGTGCCCAGTGTGGGACTCGAACTCATGACCCTGAGATCAAGAGTTGCATGTTCTACCAACTGAGCCAGCCAAATGCCCCACAACTTATTTTTTTCACTCTTTAAAAAAAATTTTTTTTAATGTTTATTTTTGAGAGACAAAGAGAGCATGAGCAGGGGAGGAGCAGAGAGAGAGACACACACAAAATCTGAATCAGGCTCCAGGCTCTGAGCTACCAGCACAGATCCTGACCCGGGGCTCAAACCCATGGTCCATGAGATCATAACCTGAGCTGAAGTTGGACGTTCAACCAGCTGAGTCACCCAGGCTCTCCTTTTTTCATTATTAATGTATTGTAGACATATTTCTCTGTTGCTGTATGTAGATCTTCCCCTTCTTTTGTAATAGTCACATAGAATATATCACTCATGAGGGTGCTTTGGGCTGCAAGTAACAGGAAACACAATGCAAACTAGCTTCCAATGTATGACATCCATTGGCTCCTGTGACCAGAGTCCAGAGGGAGTGAGGACTTCAGGGCTGGTGTAACCTGGTCTCCAGCCCTGCTCCCCTGTGACTCCATACTCCTCTCTCTGTTGGCTTCCTCACCCTTCTTGTGTCTTCCCAGGACTGCTCCCTTTTAGAACTTTGTTTGCCCCCAGTAGACAAAGGTGGAATTGGGACACAGGCACGTTTCCTGGACCCAACCATGTTGCTAGGAGCTGGCTCAGGTTCTGCAGTCACCATTGGCTAGAGAGCAAGGCTAGAGAGCCTGAGGCCAGTCAGGGCCTGCGCTGGCACTGATACTCCGGTGGGGCATGGAGTGAGATGGGTAGGCTGCAGCTTCTTGATTCCTGCTAGATATTTAGGGTGTCTCCAGTTTTAACTCTTATACCTCAAGCTGTTATGAGCATCCTTGTGCATCAGCCCCCAGTCACCAGGTAGACTCTTAAGGGTCATCTGTCCCTGCTCTTCCTACCTGGAGCTTCTGTTGGGCACCTGTCATGTGCCAGGCATTGAGCTAAGGGCTTTCCAGAATGTGGGACTTTCTGAGGGAGCCCAAGAGAAAGCATTCTCTTTCCCTGCCTGGCTTCTGAGAAGATTGAGAAATAAAACAAAGAGGTGGCAGATGGAGACCCCAGATCTGGCCTCTATTACTGATAAAGGCTGGTCTGCGAGGGGGCAGGCAACTCAATCATGAGGCAGATATGGGCCATTGTGTCCTCTATCTCCCACCCTCCAGCCCTCCAGTCCAGCTTGAAGCCCACTCTCATGGGGAAGAAGGAATACCTGGTTGTTGATACCATTATTGTCCTCATTTCAGAAATGGGAAAACTAGCACTAAAGTTAAATAACTTGCTCAAAGTCATACAGCTGATGAGCGCAGAGCGGGGGCTTGAACCCAGGTACCATGCTGGAGCCTGGTTTGTCTCTAGTGAGCAGAGGCTGGCTCCAGGAGACTTCACTCGTGGTCTTGGTTCTTCCTTCAGACCACACTGAGCAAGTGCCTCTTCCCATTGGCCCCTCAGGGGACTATGAAGACAGTGACCTTGCCCATCAGGTATTGTAAAAGGGTCTCTAGTTCCTTTCACCCCATGTTGGTTATCCAGAATGCTGTTCTGTATACCCCGCTCGTGGGGGCAGGGGCTCCCCCACCTTAAAATGAGCCTGTGGGCTTTAGGGACCCTGAGGTCACAGCTGATTTCAGAGTTTCCAGACTGGCTCTGGACAGCTCCCACTTTCCCACCACCAAGCCCTGAGCGGATCTTAGACCCTGGTCTCAGGGTGCTTGTCCTTAAGAATAGGTTGGGGAGTGGGATTCTCTGCCCTGTTAACACCCCTGCTCAACCTGTTTCTGCAGGTATTGCTGAATACACCCCCAAGGACGGAGAAACCATCGAGCTGAGACTGGCTAGCTGGTAGCCTCTGCACTCACTCACCCCAGCAGCCTTGCCCACTCCCTGGGCTTCTGCCTTCCCTCCAGACATCACTGTAACATGCACACGCCCAGCCCTGCTGCTACCTCATGTGCACTTGGATAGTGTCCTCTGGATCACCCCAGTTACCACCCTTGCGAAGGCCCTAAGCCACCGTCCACCCTGGATCAGGGAACCAAGCACCTTCTCTGGGAGGGCTGTCTGCTCCAGTCTGGCCCAGCCTGGCCACACAGGCATCCCTTGAAGGCCACTCATGGTCTGTAGGGTATAAAGCATCTCAGACTCCTCAACACAAGGAGGAAAAGTCACTGGCTACTGGTGCTATGAGGACTGCCCCTTCTGGGATTGGGGCCCTGCAAGGAGACCTCTGTGGTCCAGGGGCTGCAGCCCTGATCCCAGCTCTCAACTCACCTTCAGGGCAGTGGCCCCAGTGCTGGCCATGGCATGGTAGCTGATGGGGGCTGAAAACCTGCCTCTGAAATGATTAAAGTATTTGTGCACCTGCCCCAGCGTCCTGCTGCTTCGAGCTGGCCAGTGAGTGCTGGGGGCTGGAACACAGAAGGAGGAAGTACCTGCAGGGGAGCAGAGGAAGGTGGGTGAGCATTCTCCTGGGTGCTGGGGGGAGTGATGTGGGCAGTGGCAACGTTAATCGCTGTTTAGGGAGCATGTACTTGCTAGAAACTTTCTTGCACGACTCTGAGGTTGTGGATATTTTTGTTTTCATCTCTGCTTTACAGATAAGGAAATTGGTATTCAAAGAAGGCATGCAACTCACCCACAGTGTCAGGCTGAGGATGTGCCTTAGGAGACAGACAGACCTGGCCTGGGGTGGCCTCCTGGCTCTTCCACTCAAACACTAGAAACTGGGGGTTTCCATGGTTGTTAGGATTATATGGCAGAACCCAAAGGCAATCTGAGGCTCAGGACCCTAGAGCTTGGGCTCTGGCTTCTGGTTTGCCCAACACACAGTCAGGGTACCACCCCAGACCCCAGCAGCCAGGGGCCAGGACCTTGGCTGTTAGTGGGAGGGTCCTGAACCCCGGGCTGACCTCTAGGAAGTAGGGTTCAGGCCAAGGAGGCCACCACATGCCCCACCTCACGGAGGTTAGGAAGGGGGCCTGCCTCAGATGGGCTCTCTGATAGCATGCCAAGTTTTACAGAGCTACAAAGTCATCACACCCACGTATTACATATATGCCTCTTCCTAGGGCTCCAGTTTGAAATACTTAGTGTGTGGACCGGGAGGGGAAGTAGGCGATTTAAAAATTCTTATATTGAAACCGATGTCAAAATACCAGAAAGCTAAATAAAGATATGCAGCTTGCTTTGAAGGTGAAATGTTTGTCCTCAGAACCCCAGAGTGCTTGTTCCCTTGCCCCTCCTTAATCACCATCAGGGGACATCTCAGAGGCTTCAGAACCTGCTTTGTGCTCCTTGGTTCTTTTACAATCCTGTCAAAGAAGGGAGACTCAGAGAGGCCAGAGGCTTGCCTCAGTTCACGTAGCCTGGAGGTGGCAGAGCCATTGACCCCAGCCCTCAGGCACTTGCCACTGTACCACCCTGCTGCCTCCTTACTGGCCTTCTCACCGGTTGGCAGTGGCAGGTCTCAGGCTGGGCTGGGGAGAGCCCCCAGCACCAGGCTTTCAAGGGCACATGAACTGGGTGTGATCTGCCTCTTCCAAAGGGATTATTGTAGTCAAGGGTGTGTTGGGCTCTGAGGAGCAGCAACAACTGACTCCTGCTCAAATCAAAGGCCATTTGCTGAAAAAAACTCAGCCCACCAACTCAGGGGCAGCCAAGAGTGGTAGGGAAACAGAAGTTGGGGCTCAAAGTTCCTCACCTCGGCTAATGCTCCCTACTGTCTGCATCCTCCCCCTCAGCCAGCTTCTTTGGAGTGTGGCCCCAGCAGTGACTCTGTCACTTTGTAGTTCAAGTCCCCAGCCCCCTCTCATTTTCTCAGCCCATGTCCCAAAGCCTGGAGAAGGGTCTGCCTAGCCTAGCCCACCTGTGGATTCTGGGCCAGGTTCTGCTGGGCCCCTGAGAAGGGGTGTGTGTGAGAGCACAATCATGTCTGGTGCAGGGCCCCACAGTAAGAGTCTGATAAACAGAGGCCCTCTCTGAAGATTGGGGACCAGGTTTGTGTTTAGCCTGCATTTAGATCTGTAGACCTCCAGACAAACCACTTCCCTCTCTCACAGCTATGGGATGGTGCCTGGGTTTACATAGCATATTCATGCCTATGAGCTCATCATGTTGCAGGATTTTTTACCACAATACCCGGGATTCCTTGTTGTCTCGCAGCTTCGAAGAATGAAGAGGTGGACACAAAATGAAGAGCAGGCAAAAGTTTATTAGAATATAAGATTAGAAAGGAAGAATAGTAGGAAAGCTCTCTTTACAGAGAGGGAGCATGCAAAAGTAAATGCGCAAGGACTATAGGCAAGGGTCCTTGTTTTATAAGGTTCTGGTCAGCCCTCCCCCTTCCCTTCCCCCTTGTTCCTTCCCAGGTTCTACCCTTCTTGGCTTGATAGTTCTAGATGCTGGGTTGTCCATTCCTGATTGGCTCATGAGGGGTGGTCTATGGCCATACTTAGGTCTTTTGTCAAATTTCAGAGGGGAAACCTGAGGGGGAGTAGTTGGGATCTGTTACATTCTTAAGAGGAACCTTATGCCTGAGGGGGCTTGCTATGGTAAGACACTCCCAACATTGCTCCAAAATTGTTGTTTTTCCCCACCCAGGGCCCTCAGGCCCTAATCTTTCCCTCTCTGCCTACTGAGTCCTATCTTCTATCATAATCATATCACAGATGGGGAAACTGAGGTCCTAGCAGTTTATCTAGGGACATACAGTGACCAGAGGAGAGGTCTGTCCCACAGCCTCTACAGCACAGTTACTAGAAATGGGTTCTTCTCCTGCCCCTGGTGCCTCCCAGAGTCTTTCCCTGAATTACCTGCTTCCCATAGCAGCCTGGGTCCCCCAAGGGGAGAACTAGGATCTAAGGGATTTGGGAGTCTGTGGGCAAGGCCAGGCTGCTCTGAGCTTTTGGGTGGACCCTAAGGATATCGAAGGAGCCCCCCTGCTCCCACTTTTGCACAAAGGAATATCCTATAGAGAGTCTTGCTGCCTTCAAGTCAAGGCAGGTTAAAAAACTGGGGCTCTGGACTCAGGCAGACCTAATCTGAATGCCCTCCACCAGCACTCAGGCTGCACAACCCCTGCTTTGGGCTGTGCTTTCAGCCTCTGCCTCGCCTCCCACTGCAGCATTGGCAGCCGTCTCTATCCTACCATGGCCCACTCAGGCCTCATCTTGATTAATCTTCATTACTCATAGCCCATCCCTTACCAGGCAGGGCAGGTAGGAGCTGAGTTGCTTTGTGGCAGCCTTGGAGGAGTTGTAAACACTGTTCACCACTCCCTGTGAGCTCAGCTCTGAGAAGGTCAGGGTATTTACTATTTTTAAAATCATTACTTTTTTTTTTTTAATTAAAGGAAACTTCCTGGAAAACTGACAGAATCTCAAAAAGAATCTTAGAGGACACTGATTCCTCTTCTTCAGGAAGTATGGAAGGAGGGAGCTTGCCCCCTTGGCTGGCTCAGTTTCTCTCCCACAACCCCTCCTAGAGAAACCGTGTCCAAAATACGCCCTTATTTTAGTCCTTGCCCTAGAAATCCCTTGCCCTACAATTTGGGCTATTAAGCAGCTATTTGCAGCCTCCAGCAGGCATCGGAATCGCCAGAGGCAAATGTAAAAATGCAGATTCCTGGGCCCACCAGAGACCGTGTGATTCAGCAGGTCTCCGGTGAAGCGGGGGACGAGCGTCAGGGGACAGGGTACCAATCCTGTCCCGTGATCATGATGGAGTTTGGGTGACACTTGCTGTCATTCTGTGGTCTGGCCACGGGGGGGCGCCGCGGACCGAGCTAAGTGGTTCCCCTTTGAGGTCTTGTTCCTCAGAACAGGCTGCAGTCACCAGGACGTGCTAGTCAGACAACAGCTAAGGGTGAGCCGTGTCAGGAAAGAGGCTCACAGCTGGCAGTGGGCACTGCCTGCTCCAGGCATTCCACCGTGGTTCTTGGGCACACTTCGGAGCTCAGAGTCTATGGCCCAGCGTGGAATCCGAAACAGCTTGTTCTGCTCTGGGGTGCGCTGTTTATCCAACCCTGAGCTCAGAGAGCATCCGTTGTTCAGATGGGAAAGCAGAGATCCAAACAGGGTCAAGGGTTTAGTGGCAGCTGCTCTGGCTCCCAGTCCACCCAGGGCTCTTTGTCCTGTTAGGGCTGGGGGCAGAGGGTGGACCCCAGGAAGTCCAGCTATGAGTCAGCTCTGAGTGCCCAGGGGACGGGACAGGGGCTGTTGGCTAGGGATAGATGCTGGCCGGCACCCCGCTTCCACAAATGTGGGTGACCTTGGTGATTCAGTTTCCTTGCGCCTGCCTAGAGGGGCTGTCCCTGGGCTGGGAGAGGGAGGAGGTGCTGGGAGTAGGGAGGGGCTAGGGAGGGGCTAGGGAGGGGCCTAAGGGGCTCAGAGGTTCAACTCCTCTGGATGCTGAGGTCCCATGGAATAACTGTAGCCAGAGGTCATGTGGCCCCGACACTGGTCCTGTGGTGGGGGTTCCTGGGTGGGGGTCCTTGAAGGTGCAGTCTCCTGTGAGGCTGGGAGATTTTATCGAGCTCCCTCAGAAAGGCACCTTATTGTCCCCGCCTTGTTTAGGTCTTTACGGTGGGGGGGCTTGTCTTGACGCTGGATGTGGAGGGGCCTGATCCCTCACTGGTGGGGGAGAAGGAACAGACAGCCTGACCGCAGAAGGGGGTCTCGGCTGAGGGAAGGACTGCTAAACGGTTGGAGGAGGGGCTGTGAGCCGGCGTTGTGGGGGCGGAGCGAGACCGCCCTCTCGGCTCCCGAGGCGGTGCCTGGCCAGGGGGCGGGGCTGGGAGCTCCCCCCTAACTTTCCGGGTGGGGCGCGGGCGGCGGCGGTGGAGGCGAGATCTAGAGCGCTGGGCCTCGCCCTCAGGGCCGGCTCGGGCTGAAGCCTGGCAGGAGCTGCTGCCGGAGCCGAAGCCGCAACCCGAGCCGCTGGGAGCCGGAGCCGCCAAGAGCTGGAGCCGGAGCCCGGAATGAAGTACAGGCCCTGCCGCAGCCTAGCCGAGTCGAGCTCGTCGCCTGGCACCAGCCTGAGGGCGGGCCGGTGTGTCAGCCAGCCTCAGGGCCTGGGTGCACTGTCGGAGAGAGCCAGCCGAGACCACCAGGCACCACCTGGAGCGCGTGCCCAGATCGCCCCTGCCAGGCCTGGCCCGGCCTGAACAAGCATTAGGTCTCGGGGTCTGGACCAAAGAGAAAAAGGAACGAGGATTCCATCTAATTGTGGAGTGGGCTTAAAAGCGGGAAGAAGAGTGGAGACTTCACCTGGGACTGGGCAGAAGTACTGGCAGCTTACTAGGGCAGACTGGAGCACCAGAGAGCCTGGCATACCAGCAGCTACGACCTGGGTTCTGCCCTGCCCGAGCCAAGAACACGGCATAGCTCCTGGACCTTGGCTGGCATAGGCCTGGCACAAGAAACAGTGCCTTCACCTGTCTGAGACTGGGCCCACGATCTGAGGAACTGGGATCCGGCCTGGCCCAGAGTGAGACTCTCTGGTGGCTCAGAGCTGGTCACTAGGGAGCTGTCTTTCTGCCCCAGAACCACTGGTACGGATGTGTCGCTGCCCACTGGAGCACCATGACGGCAGGATGACCTCAGCGGAGGCAGTGGCAGTGGCCAGTGGTGCTTGGGTGGCTGGGTCCCCCGAGTGGCCCCCCGACACACCCCAGGCCCTTGGTCGGCCTGGCCGGGTCAGGGTGGCAGTGGCAGCGCTGGTGTGGCTACTGGCAGGAGCCAGCATGTCGAGCCTCAACAAGTGGATCTTCACTGTGCACGGCTTTGGGCGGCCCCTCCTGCTCTCAGCGCTGCACATGCTGGCAGCGGCATTGGCATGCCGCTGGGGGGCACAGCGTCCCATGCCCAGCCGCACCCGCCGCCAAGTGCTGCTGCTCAGCTTCACCTTCGGCATCTCGATGGCCTGTGGCAATGTGGGCCTGAGCGCTGTGCCCCTGGACCTGGCACAGCTGGCCACCACTACTACACCACTGATCACACTGGCCCTGTCAGCGCTGCTGCTCGGCCGCCGCCACCACCCACTACAATTTGCTGCCATGGGCCCACTCTGCCTGGGGGCTGCCTGCAGCCTGGCTGGTGAGCTCAGGACACCTCCTGCTGGCTGTGGCTTCCTGCTGGCTGCTACCTGCCTCCGAGGCCTCAAGTCCATTCAGCAGAGTAAGTGCCTGGGTCACTGGTCGAGGAGGTGGGGCCTGGGGTGGGTGTGTGGTCTGGGTCACCCTGGGAGGGGTATGGCTGTTATCCCATTTTCCTGATGAAGAAACTGAGGTTCATGACTTTGGAAGGGCAGAAACAGAGGCTCAGAAAGGGCCGACAGCCCAGTGAATTCCAGGCCCCAAACTTAAGACACTAGACCCCAACCGATATTTAATAATAGTTGCCATTGATCTCTATCTCATGTTTTTTTCAAGCCCTTTATCTCTTTGGATCTCCATACTGCCCTGAAGGCACTATATTGTTCCCACTGGCAGGTAGAGAGACTTGCTCTGGGTCATGTGGTCAGTGAGCAGCAGAGGCAAGATGTGAACCCAGGCAGTCAGACTCATGCTGTCCAAGTGATGTGGTGTAAGGCGGTGGACCCAGAGAGGAATCTGATAGTGGAGACCCGGGAGAGAGAAAGAGGGCAAGACCTTGAGCTGGGATTTGGAAGGTGAGGGCTTTGGCTAAGTCTGGGAAGGGCTGATATTTACTGGGAGCTGCAGTGTAACAGGCCCCATGCTGGGTGTTGACCTTGAATTGTCATGGCAACTACCACCTTCATCGCTGTTTTATAGCCCATGGAACTGAGACATAGAGGTGCCCCATATCCCCTAACCTCTGAAGAAAGGAGACAGGGGGCTCTGGGAGCAGGTGAGGTGGAGGCTCCAGGCCTAGACCCTGCTAAATCACTGTGTCTGATGGTGGAGAATGCCTTCCTGTGGTTTACTGAGGGGCATATGAGTCACAGTTGCCACTCTCTCTTCCTCAACTGAAGGGAGATGTTGGGGAGGGCAAGGTGCCCATTTGGGGTAAGAGGCCTGGGATCCAGCCACACCTTTGCTCATACTTGCTGGTCGACCTTTAGCAGATCTGGGTTTTATCTGGGCCTCAGTCTCCCTATCTGTTCAGTGGAGGAGGGTTGGAGTTTTGGAGTCCCAGGGGTCACTTGCTCTCTCTCCCTTCCAGCTCTGAGATCTGTGACCCTGGTCTGGGAGAAGGAAGAGGGGGCTCCAACGGTGCTAGGCTGGGTTTGGGGCAGCCTGAGGCAAGAGATGGTTGAAGTCAGAGCTCAGCCCTGTCCTGGCATCTTCAGAACTAGGACTCAGAGGCCTTGTCCCCATCCTGGGCCCTGAGGCACAGCCAAAGCTCAGTTCTATTTTTGCCTTCCCAGTTACATGAGAGCTGGTGACCGAGCTCGAGCCTGAGCTCTGGGCAAGAGTCAGCAGTGGGAAACCGGACCTCTTGCTCCCCTACCTTCCCCACCCCAAGCAGGGTCACAAGGCTGGGAAGGCCCCAGCTTCTGGGCCCACACCATGCCTGCTGAGGCCAGGCTCACCCAGGCTGCAGGCACACAGGCACGGAACAGCAGGTGCCTGGCATTGGGCTACTTCTTGGCTTCTGCCACCCTTCTCTCTCAAGTGTCAACTGCCTGGCCCTTGAGGTGGGTTGGTTGGGTGCTTCCTCCAGGCTCCCCATGGCACCTTCTACTTCCCCTATCACAACTCTGAATGTCCTGTATTGTAGCCATTTGGTTACCTGTCTATATCCCCCCAGACAGGAGCTCTAAGTGGGCATGGACTGGTTTGGGGCATCTCCATGTCTCCAGCACCCGGCCTGAGGCCTGCCACAGGGCAAGTACTCTTTAGGTGGTAGGGTTATTAATGGCCCTGACAGTGTAATTGGTAGATTGGTTAGGCTACATGACCTAGGGTGCTAAGGAGGGAGCTTAGGAGGCTGGAGGTGGGATGGGGAGGGACAGACTGGAGCCAGGAAATGAGTTGGGTTTTGGCCCAGAGGAGGTTTCTGCTTCCAGGATTTCCAGATTCGGACTAGAGTATAAATGGCAGATGCCAGCTCCTTTTCTGAGAGCAGACTCCATGGCAATAGGGGTAAAAGTCAAGGAAGAGGAGCATCCGGGCAGCCATGGGCAGGGCCAATAGCTTCCTTCTGACCTGGGCCAGTTGCAAGCCCAGGGGGGCTACACTCACAGAAAGGCTGGAAAGTGGGGGGCCAGCTTGCTGAACTTGCTTTTAGCTGTACCCACCTGCATCAGAGAGCAAGCTCATCTGATCCCTGCCTGAGCTCTCGGGCTGGTGGGGAGATGCACTCAGAAGCAGAAATTACAATGGCAGGAGAAAAGTTCTAGAGCCAAGATGGGCACAGGTGTGGTCAAGGGCGGTTTCTTCCTCCTGGGGAGACCAGAGGAGGCTGCCTGGGGGGAGGAGGCATGCAGTGATGATAACAATAATATCATAGTAGTAGCGAACACTTGCTGAGCCCTCACTATGTGCCCCCACTGTGCCCAATTCTTGGTATGGCCACAGCAGGAGGGCATTCTGGGAGTGGGAAGCAGTCCTTGCCAGGGCACAGGTGTCTGCCAGCAGGAGCTGTGTTGGGGATCATGACAGCTGTCATGGTGAGCAGTTGCCACTGGGCACCAGGCCCTAAGCTCAGCATCTCACACGTTTTAGTGAGGGGGCTGTTGTCACCTTCCCCGGGCGCACATGAGGAGACAAGACACAGAGTGACTTGTGTGATATCACACAGCAAGTGAAGGAGCAAAAATGGGATAAGCCAGCAGGTAGTAGAACAGAGAATCTAGAGAACACGTTGTCTAAAAGTGACAGAACCCTGGGTGTGTTCAGATGCTGAAACAAAAATGCCTTTAGAGGGGAGGTGGAGATAGAGGGTTTGATGGGGCTAGCAGGGGAGGGGCCATTAAAGAGGCAACACAAGAGGCTGGCATTTGGTGGGGCAAGTGGCCTATGGCAGAGGATCACTGCTTTTTCCCTGGGCTGCAGGGAGGAGAGGGAGGCAGGGGGCTGGGTGGGATGTAGAATAGGTACAAGGGGCTGGGGACGGTGGGGGGAGATTAGGACTTTCCTCTCTGGCTGCCTTACAGAGGTGAAGTTCACCTGAAACACTAAACACCTTCCAATGATTGGACCTTTAACGTACAGGCCACACGCTGCTTGTAATGGTGCTAAATTTGGAGTGAATGAGCAGGAGGCATTCTAATTATCTGTTCATTTCTAGAAATACTTGAGCTAGAGGGACTGTTGCCTAGAGAACAAAGCCAAAACATCAAAATGAAATTGAGAGAGAAATACAGTTTTCCCATTACAGCCTATGAGTAAGCACCCCTGTAGCTCTTTGGAAACTGTGTGTCAGAAAATGCACAGAGCCCTGGGAGGGGGGGCCTCGATCGATTACTCATCTCTCTACACTAAAGCTTGGAGAAGGCCCCAAAACATTCCCTGTGTTCAAATACTATCATCTCACCGGAGCAGCTTCTGACTTGGGTGATGTGCACTGCTTCCTTTGCGAACCAGCTGGGCAGTAACGTATATTGCACGCAGGCAGACATTCACACATACACCAGCTGGTAGGATACTCTACTTCTCTGCAAAACTAAATGGTTTCCTCTTAGTCCTGGATTCATCTTACAAGCCTTAGTGATCAGTTATAAACAGTGAGTGATGCCAAGCACAAACAATGACTTTCTTGTTGTTCTCAGTCATCCCAGGGGTCATAAGTGAATGAAGCAATGAATGAACCTACCATTTGACTCAAACAATTCATTATTGTAACATTCTTTTTTTTTTTTTTTTTTTTTTGGCTAATAAGTGGCAGAGCCAGGACCTTCTATTGGTCTGTCCCTGCTTTGGTGGTGGGAGCTGCAGTTGGGGTAGTGGGTGTGGTAAGGACTAAGGCCAAGAAAGGTAGGTTGGGGACCCTTGGCACAGGGCCTTCCAAGCAGGTTAAGAACCTAGAATATTTTTCTCCAGGGCCTGGGGACCCCCTGAAGATTTTTTTTTTTTAGAGCCATGTTTCATGTTTATTGATCGTATCTTTTTACATTTACTGAGCACTTACCTTATAAAGGCTTTATAAATATTATCTATCTTAATCTTTACAACAATGCTGCGTTTTAGGTGTGGTTATCACCCAACTTCGCAGGTGATACAGAGGTTAAGTACCAGGTCACAGCTGGTAAGGAATGGATACAGGTCACAACCCAGGTGGTGTGACTGGATTCTTGTCTGTTGTGTTATGGAGCAGGACCCACTAATTCTGCCTGAGGGACTGGGGCAGACTTCCTGGGTGATGGGCCTCGAAGGCCATGCCGGGTCCGCCAAGTGGGAGTTGTCTGCCTCTGGGTTGCTGATGGCTACTGTCCTGGTTGCAGGTGCCCTGCTGCAGGAGGAGAGGCTGGACGCGGTGACCCTGCTGTATGCCACCTCGCTGCCCAGCTTCTGTCTGCTGGCGGGTGCGGCCCTGGTGCTGGAGGCCGGTGTGGCAGCGCCGCCCGCCCCCACCAACTCCCACCTCTGGGCCTGCATCCTGCTCAGCTGTCTCCTGTCCGTGCTCTACAATTTGGCCAGCTTCTCCCTGCTGGCTCTCACCTCTGCCCTCACTGTCCATGTCCTGGGCAACCTCACTGTCGTGGGCAACCTCGTCCTGTCCCGGCTCCTATTTGGCAGCCGCCTCAGTGCCCTCAGCTATATGGGCATTGCGCTCACCCTTTCAGGAATGTTCCTTTACCACAACTGCGAGTTCGTGGCCTCCTGGGCTGTCCGCCATGGCTTCTGGCGGAGGGACCAGACTGGCAAGGGTCTATGACATCTAAGGGAACATATGGGCTCCCTGGGACAGCCCCAGCCTGAATCCAATCTTGGCCAGTGGCCATGGGAAACGTGGAGAACAGGCAGCTACTGGCGCCATGGGAGAGAGAGGGGCCTTCTGGAAGGGCCACCTTGGAGGCTGGAATGGGGACTCCCAGAGACACCCACCTCCTGTCCCTGCCTGCCTCTCATCACAGACCTCACTCACCACTGGATGGTGGGTCCAGACCTGGCACAGTCATTGTGCTTGTTGGACATTGTTATGATTAGCATCAACTACTACTCCAAAAATTGCTGGCCAAACTTTGAAAACCTCACCATGTTCTGATGACGACGATGATGATTCTTGGCGATTGCACAATCCTTCCTCCAGGAAGTGGGGGAGGCAGCTAGGGGGCCCAGGGAAGGGCTTCTTTGTTGCTGGGATCCCCTGGGGATTGGGGTCATCTATGCCAATTCCAGGCAGCTGCTGTAGCCTCACCCCTGGGCCCCCCAATTTTGGATCTTCCATCCTCAAATAAACTATTTTTACTTGTAAACCTGTGTCATTCCTCAGGGTTACAGCGAAGGGAATACAGGGAGAGCTCTGGGCCCACTGGCCACTAGCCACCCACCCAGAAACAAGTACATCCTCCCTTACACATCATGGCCTTTCCGGGTCCCCAACCTAGCTGCCTTCTCTAAAGTCCCTCCACTGGCCAGGCCGCCATTGCTCATATTCAGTAGCTTCCTCCCTGCCTGCTCTGGCCCCTCCACTCCACCTTCCACATTGCCCCAGAGGGATCTTTCTAAAACACACACATACTGCTTCTGGGACAAAGTCAGAACTTCCTGCCCCAGACCATAAGACCCCCAGGGTCTGGCCCCTGAGGCCTCACCAGGCTCCTGTCTCACTTCTCTCCTTGGGCTCTACCTTTCATCCTCGCTGACTTCTCTCAGGTACCTGGCCTGGGAAGGACAGGCACAGGGTTTTCTGCCCCTGGCCTCCACCCGGCCGGCCTTGCAGAGGGGAAGTGGGCCCAGGCTGAGTCATTCACTACCCACCCTGCCTGTGACTCAGAGATGCCGCTGGCCCAGCCCTATCCCTGTGCAGCCTGGGCATTTCCAGCCTCCGCTCTGAGGCTTGGCCAGAGAGGACAGATCTTTCATTGGGCAGAACCTCACTGTTACCTGGGGCCCTTTCCCATTTGAGGGAACCCACAGCCATAGCAGGAGGCTCTCTGCAGCACCCTTGCCCTGGCTCCTGGGTCCCCATGGAATGTTTGACTAAAGAGTGAGCCTGTCCCACCCCCGCTCCCCCAAACCCCCGTCAGATCAAAGCCAGCCCTTGGTGGTTGTGGGGGCAAGGCAGGGGCGAATTGGAGCTGTGCTTGGCTTGGGGGCTGGCTTGTCACCAGACTCAGGACCATCCAGCATTGAGGAGATTCCCTCAAGGTCATGTTTAAAGCCCCCTCTATCAGAAAACCTGGGTTGGTATCTTGGCCCCCTTTCTCACACTGTGACCTGTTTTGGTCTCTCTTGGTGTCACAGTGTCATTTCATTAGGAGTGGGCAGTGAGGATTTCTGGAATAACTGGTAGGAAAGGCTTAGTGGGGGTGATTCCCACCACAGGCCACTGCTCCTTTAGGCTCTGCTTTTTAGTAGTTGATTGCCCCAGGCAAGTCACTCCACCTCTCCAAGCCTCAATCTTTGTACCCAGGAGAACCGATGTCCGCTTCCTTGGGAAGCTATTTCCTAATCCCACGGCTGCCCTGCCCCATGCCAAGCTGAGTTGAGAGCCTCAGCTAAAGGTCAGCCCAGTTCCCTGTACTTCAGACAGGGCACTGAGCACATCCCACTCTCAGAACTTATCACTTCTCTTCTCCACCAGACAGAGCTTTGGGAGGGCAATAGCTGTTCTGCTCACTGCTGTCTCCCCAGTACCAGCACAGTACCTGGCATGGATAGAGTAGGTGGAAGAGAATACTAGGGGTCAGACTTGGGTTCAAACCCTAGCTCTGGTGTGTCTAAGCTGTGTGACCCCAGGCAAAGGCCTTCTCCTTGCCTCTGTGTTAAGTGGGGGCAGCAGTAGAACCTAACCCTGCTAGCTCCACGAGGTTGCAGTGGACTAATGTGTAGCAAGCACTTAGCAATAGTGCCTGAAACCTAATAGGTCCTTAAGAAACGTTAGCAGTCAAACAACAGACACTTCACAGTTCCTTCCCAAGGTTTTTCACACTAGCCATTCCCCTCCCTCCCAGCCTTCCACTGCACATTGAGAGCCCCCAGAGCTTGCTCTTGGAGCACAGCGGGGTGGATACCCCAGCTACCATCCCTTTGCCCTGCTTTGGAGGAAGCCAGGGAAGCTGGGTCTGTGCTGGGCATCCTGCCATTATGGATTCAGAACAAAGCCGCTGCCTTGTCTTAGCCCCAGCTGCCAGGGGGCCCCTCCCAGCCTCCGCAGTGGGCCCTTGAATTGTCATTCCAGGGGGCCAGAGCAAACAAGGACTCTTCTTACTCCCTGCTCTGCTCCGGAATCAGCTCTGGGATGCCAGAAACTCCAGCATCACACTGCTCCTGTTCAGTTGCCAATACGACCTGGAAATAACACAAAATACAATGAAGAGCCATGGGAGGTTTTGAGCAGGCAAGAGCCATGATGTTCAATAAGCATTTCTTGATAATGGTCCTTTAGTACTGTCTGGATCCTATGTGGAGGGGAAATTGACAGGAGGTAGAAAGACCAGGGAAGAGGTATTGCAGTGGTACACATGACAATGGAAACAGTGTTTTGGGCACAGCACAGAATACCAGGAGTTGTATAGGTTCAAGATAACAAAGTATCCCTAAACATTATGGCTTAAAGCAATACGCATGAATTATTTCAGTTTCTGTGGATCAGATATTTGGGAGTGGCTTAGTGGAATAGTTCTGGATGTCGGCCAGGGCTGTGGTCATATGCAAGCTTGGCTGGGGCTGAAGGGTCCACTTCCAAGATGGGTCATTCGCATGGCTGTTGGCAGCTGGCCTCAGTTCCTTGACACATGGGCCTCTCTACAGGGCATCTTGAGTGTCCTCATGACATGGTAGCTGGCTTCCATCAGAGTGAGTGAGAAAGAGAGCAAAAACCCACAATGGCCTTCTTGACTCAGTCTCAAAAGTTGCACTCATTTCTCTAATATCTTCATTTATCATTTAATTCTAATACTGTTATTTCTCTGATAGCTTAGGCCAACCCTATTCAGTATGGGCCCTCCCACCTTGACCACCATTAGGGCATGAATACCAAGAGAAGGGGATCTTTGAGGTCATCTCAGGCTGGCTACCACATCAGTGAATGTTGGTTGAGTGAGTGATTGAGGAGGACACAGCTTGGAGCCATGGGGAATTAGTCTGGGAGCCTCCTGCTCCAGGTGGGATCTTGTCAGCCACACATCTGCTTCCTCCTTGATACAATACTATATGATACTGCCCACTGTGGACACTTGGCAAATGTTTGTTCAGTGAGGGTTGGAGACTGCCTTCTCTGCTCCCCACTTGCAGACAGAGAAGGTCTGGACTCCGTGGTCCATTTGAAGCCCTGGATGCTCTGAAAGCTCCAAGCCCACTCCCTGTGATTTCTTCCAACTATATGAGACCAGCCCTCCTCCCTGTGCCTGATAGAATCTTCCAGTATCTAGACCTCCTACTGCCTGCTCCTGACAGCCTCAACCCTCATGTGCCCCTCCCTCCTTCTCTAAGTACTGCCAGCATCCCAACTGGGTGGATTCTGACCCAGCAGTACCTGCTGCTTGGACTAGGCATTTCTCTTTGTACATAAACTTTCTTTGGTGGAAGAACACTGGTCTGTGCATATTATGCTAGAGCCTGATAGCAAACAAACGAAAGCTGAGTGGCCTTAGATGAACCAGGAAACCTCTCACCCCTGAGGCATTGCTGCTAAATTTCCCACAAACCCTGCTTGAAAACCACAGATCTAGTTCAATCCTTGTCATACATATGGGGAAACTGAAGCCCAGAGAGGAGGAAGAACCAAGATGATTATCTTAGTCTGTTCATGCTGCTATAACAAAATTCCACAGATTCCAAACTGTAAGAAATAAGAGAAATTTCTTAAGTGCCAGCATGGTTGGGTGAGGGGCCTCTTCTGGGTCACTTTGTTATATCCTTTCAAGGCAGACAGGGCTAGCTGGCTCTCTAAGGCCTCTTTTATAAGGGCACTAATCTCATTTATGATGGGTACATTCTCATGACCTCATCACCTTCCAAAGACCCTGCCTCCTAATACCATCATCTTGAGCATTAAGTTTTCAACATATGAATGAGGGGGGAGGGCACAAATATTTAGACCATAGCAAAAATCTTATGCAAAGAATGAACAGCAGGGAGGGCTAGGACTTCATCTCCTAAGTTTTTGGATTCTGCCGTATCCTGCTCCCCACTGTGCTCTGAGAACAGAGCCAGGGAGTGAAGTTATGGAGGTATGCAGGGTCTGGCCCGGGTTCACAGGGAATGTCTGCCATAGAAGCCACCAGCCAGGTATCCCCAGCTCAGTCAAGAAAACATTTTTGTCTTCAGGGGGAAAGCAGTACAAGTGTTTTGCCAAGGGGAAGTCTAAAAAAGATTTGTGGTAAGAGGCTTTTACATGTGTTGAAAGCTTTCTGCTTTTGGGTGTCTCTTGGCGCCTCTGAGGGGTGGGTAGGATGGTATATTACTCTGGGTCTTCTGAGAAGCAGACACCAAGATGGAATGAAAAGTACAAGGGTTTTATAAGGGCAAATGTTTGTGAGAGAAGATGGGAAGGAAGCTGGGGAGGCTGGGAGAGTTGTCAGATTATGATTTAAATCAGACTCTGAGTGGAGGAGTGAGGGGCGCATGGTTGGGTAGAAGTGTTCCTGACCATGCTGCAGTCTAAGAATGGTTTGGCAGGGCCAATAGAGTCCTTGAGGCAAAGAAACCAACCAGAAGAGCCCCAGGTCTCCCTGGACCGGGTCTGCTTTACTGACTACATCCCTGCTGTACTCAGGAACTGGCTAGAAGGAGACCATCGGCATAAACATGGTGATGGATTTCATCCCGCCCTTGGTCAGTTTTGCTTTCTGTTATTGGAGGTCTGTGGGACACATTCTTAGAATCACCATAGATGCCACTGTCACTCCCATTTACAGAGTAGGCAGAATTCCAGAGAAATTCCAGGGTCTGCCTGAACTCACAAAGCAAGATGAAAATCTATCTTTCAGTTCCCTTTCAAGCTTCTTGTGTGATATAGATCCTAAATCCAGAGGTGGAGTTTGATGGATTCTTACAGCATTTGGATGTAACATCCAGAGACAGGTAAGCAGGGTTGTGTCCTTCACGGTCGAGAGCTACCTGTCCTCGGGGTTTGTAATGGGATCACCATCTTAACAGAGGTTGTTCAGGGAAATCACCAGGGTCACTAGCATGTCACTATTTATCTGACAGATATTATTAACTTCACAGAAACTTCTTAAGCCACATTTAATTCTTTAATTCATCATAAAGAAAGAAATTCTGGGCTTTTAAGGTGGGAAAGTTAGGGGCGCCTGGGTGGCTCAGTTGGTTAAGAGTCTGACTCTTGGTTTTGGCTCAGGTCATGATTTCAGGTTTCTGAGTTTGAGCCCTGAGTCAGGCTCTGTGCTGGCAGTGCAGAGCCTGCTTGGGATTCTCTCTCCCTCTCTCTCTGCCCCTCCCCCACTCTGTCTCTATCTCTCTCAAAATAAATAAATAAGCTTAAAAAAATAAAGTGGGAAAGTTAAAAGTTCATAAAATCACACAGAGATCTGGAATCCCTGCTCTAAGCCAGGATGTTGGGCTGTGAGGATCATTTCATTTTTCCCTATTATAGGACTGTCAAAACTCCAACATGGCCCACTTTTCTTATGTTGTTTGAGTAAAGGGCCAGTCTATTGCGTCTGAAGGAACGGAGTGAACTATTTGGGAAAAGGACTTGGACCCTCCCCTCAATCTCAACCTCCTCCATTTAGCATGTGAAATCCTGGTCCTACCACAACCAGTTCTAAAAATTAAAAAGAATGTTTTTAAAAGGATGATCCAAAATTGTATTTCCTTAACTACAAAAAAAAAAAGAAAGAAAAAAATGCATAGAAGGAAATATACCACTACACCAAAATGTTGACTCGGTTATTGCCTCAAGATAGTATTGTAGGTGGACCATATTTGTTTTCCTTTTTCCACAAATGGGCATACATTTTTAAAAATAAATTTCTTAGGGTTCCAGTTCTGACAAGGCAGAGTAAGCATCATCTGTCCTTCCCCCAAATGCAACTAAAAACACTGGACAGAATGGAGCAGCTCTCTGAGGACTCTGAAAACGAAATGGTAGCAGGTGGTTCAGGAAAGGGAATTAGAACTTGAAATATAAACAATCTGTGGTGAGCTTCCTGTTTTGTTTTTTGTTCCTGTATCTCCTGGCCTGGTCTCAGAGGCAGCATGACTCCTGGAACTGTGCACTGGACATGGAAGAAAACATTCTAAGAGAAGCCGTCTTCCTGGTCTGAGGAGTAGAAAGGAGGGCCCCTTTAGAACAAAGTAAGGGAAATCCTTCCCCGCCTCTTCTCTTCTTTTGCCCTATCCCCAGGCAAACCTAATACTTATGTTAAAACTCAGGGCAGCAGCAGTGGCAGTGGCAGCTGGGAAAGCACACCAAACTCTGAGGGGAATCCTGCTCTCTGACCAAAAGAACTGTCGCCTGAAAAGTGTGTATGGAGAGAGGGAGGAAGGGGCAGGGGGAGGAATTCCCATTGCCTTTTCTCTCTTCATCTTGTCACTCTGCCCCAGAGCAGACCCAGTCACAGAATGTATGCCGCAGAGCAGACAGACCAAAAGGCCCTGATTTCTAGCTGGAGGAACAGGGAATGGATGGTCTTGAAAACTCAGAAGTGTGACAGAGACCATGGAGAGGAGGGAGCTTGAGAAATGGATCCCATAAAGTTGCATATGAACTGCTAGGCTCCATGCATGGATCTGACTCTAAACAGTATTCCAATGAATTTCAGAACTAAACTAGGTAGACCACCCAGATTTCAGACTGGCCCCTAGGTGGCACAAACATAGGACAGATCTAAACTACATTGCAAAAGTTTTGAAAATTGAACTGATAATTGGGAGTATGGCCCTTTTAAAACACAAAATTCAACTGAGTAGATTTTAAAGATCTTATTGGCTTTATTCAACAGTTCATGAATCTGGCAACATCCAATCTAGCAGAAAGAAAGGAGCTCAAAGGAATGTACAAAATGAAAGACATTTTCAGACAGAAGGCAGCAGATACAGGAAGTTATTTTAGGCAAAAAAGTGGCTAGGTTATTGCAAGGTTCTTTTTCTTTAGGGGATGGCAGGGATTTATCAGGCAGATTACCTAACTAGTACTGATCAGGCAACTCCTGATTGACTGGTTTAACATTCCATTTCTGGTAGAGCCAAAACTAATTAAATTAAGTCCCAGTTTGGTGACATGGGGCTTAGCATAAATGACTCCATTTTGTGCTTTGTGCTTGTAGTGGTGTTTTTAACAGTCCATAGGAGGCAGATCAGAACTGAACCTCAATGGGACAACTGCCTTTTAAAACAAAAAATCATCATTTTCCATAGGATTTAACTAAGACCTACAGTCTCATAACATAATATTCAATATGTTCAAGATACAATCCAAAATTACTCTACATAGAAAAAACCAAGAAAATATGAACATTGAGATGACCTGGATGGTATTATTGGAAAAAACTTTAGAAATGAAAAAAATTAGCAGAAAAATAGAAGATATAGAAAATAGCCAAATAAAACATTTAAAACTAAGGAATTGTACTCATCAAAATTAGAAAATATACTGGATGGTCTTAGTAGCAGAATGGAGATGATAGAGGAAAGTCTGTGAACTTGAAGATAGATCAATAGAAATTAACTGTGATGGGCGGAATGCCCATCTCTCCCAAGGATGTCCCTGCCCAATTCCCTGGAAACAGTGAGTGTTACTTTATATAACAAAAGGGACTTTGTAATCTAATTGAGCTTATGGACTTTAAAATGAGGATTACGTGGGGATGCCTGGGTGGCCCAGTCATTAAGCTTCCAACTTGGCTGTCATAATCTCGAGGTTCATGAATTCAAGCCCTGCATTGGGCTCTGTGCTGACAACTCAGAGCCTGGAGCTTGCTTCAGATTCTGTGTCTCCCTCTCCCTGTCTCGACCCCCCCTCCCCTACAACTCATACTCTATCTCGCTCTCTCTCAAAAATAAAAAAATAAATAAAAACATTAAAACTAAAATGAGGATTATCTGGAATATTGGGTGAGCCTAATATAATCACATGAATCCTTAACAGCAGAGAATTTTCTCTGGCTAGATTCAGAGAGATGCAACAGAGGGAAAAGCCAGAGGTATTCAATGTGTGAGAGGGACTCAACCTGCTGGAAAGCCTTTGAAGGAATGTGGGCAGCTTCCAGGAGAAAAGACCAGCCCCTAGCTGATAGTTAATAAGGAAATGGGGTCTTTTGTCCTACAACTACAAGAAACTGAATTCAGTCAACAGCTTCAAAAAACCTGGAAGCAGATCCTTCCTAGTGCCTCCAGTAAAAAAAAAAAAAAAAAAAGAGACAAAACAAAAATAATTAAAAAATGCATGTAATTTTGGCTTTACGGAATATCTTGATTTTGACCTTGTGAGGAGACCCTATGCAAAGGATTCAGTCAAGTCCAACCAGACTTCTGACCTACAGAAATTGTGAAATATTAATAGGTGTTGTTTTAAGCCACTGAGTTTGTGGCAATTTGTTCCAGCAGCAAGAGAAAACTAATACATTATCCATTGAACATCAGAGGGAAGTGGTTAAGATATTAATTCTAAATAGATTCTGAAAAGTTAAGTATGTATATTATATTCTCTAGTGTAACCTCTAAAAAAACTATATAAAATTAAAATGAAATACTTTAAAAGTATTCAATAATCCAAAAGAGGGCAGGGAAAAGGAAACAAATGGAAAAAAGGACAAACAGAAAACAAAATGGTAGACCTAAATCCAAATATTGATAATTTTGGTCTAAACACATCAATTTAAAGACAGATTGGATGTGTAAAAACAAGCCCCAACTATATGGTGTCTCCAAGAAACCTATTTCAATATAGTGATATAGTAGGTTCAAAGTAAAAGGATGTAAAAGTATGCAAATACTACTCATAACAAAGCTGGAGTGGCTATATTAATATCAAACAAAGTAGACTTCAAAAATTAAAAAGGATAAAGAGACATTGGATATTGAAAAAGGGTCAATTCACCATTAAGACATAACAATCCTAAATATGTATGTACCTAACAACAAAGCTTCAAAATACATGAAACTAAAATTAATAGAATTGAAAGGAGGTGTAGATAAATCTACAACTTCAGTTAAATATCTCAACACTGTTTTCTTGGTAATCAGTAGAACAAGTAAACAGAAAATCAGGATGAGTGTAAAAGAATTGAAACTACCATCACCATCAATCAATAAGTTTACATTTATTGACCATTCTATCCAAAATAACCTTTTTTCCCTTAAGTGCACATGAAGCATTCACCACGATAGACCATATCCTACATGATAAAGTAAACATTGACAAATTTAAAAGAAATGAAAGCATACGACTTATGATGTCCTCTTATGATGTTCCATCATGATGTAATTAAATAGAAACCAATAACAGACAGATGGTTGTAAAAATTCCAAATACTTAGAAATTAAACTATATACTTCTAAACAATACATGGGTAAAAGAAGACATTTCAGAGAAATTAGAAAATATTTTGAAATGAACAAAATGTAGCATATTAAAATTTGTGGGATGTAGGTCTGAAATCAATAATCTAAGTTTCCACCTTATGAAATTAGAAAATATAACACAAATTTGAAACAAGGAAAACTAGAAATAGTAAAGAACAGAAATCAAGAAGTAGAAAAGGGAAGAAAAGTAGAGAAAATAAAAAACAAGGTAGGTAGTTATTTATTTCTTCTAATGTTTATTTGTTTTTGAGAGAGAGAGAGAGAGGGAGGGAGAGAGAGAGAGAAAGAGAGAGAGAGAGAGAGAGCGCATGCGCACGAGTGGGGGAGGGGCAGAGAGAAAGAGGGAGACCCATAATTTGAAGCAGGCTCCAGGCTCTGAGTTGTCAGCACAGAGCCCAACACAGGCTCGAACTTACAGACCAGAGATCATGACCTGAGCGGAAGTGAGACGCTTAGCTGGCTAAGCCACCCAGGTGACCCAGTATGTAGTTCTTTAAAAAGATTTTAAAAACTGATAAACCTGTAGTCAGACTAATAAATAGAGAAGACAAATTATTAACATGAAGAATGAAAAGGTGATATCTCTGTGGACCCTGAAGATAATAAAGATAATAAGGAATACTACAAATAACTTTACATGCATAAATTTGACAACTTCAATGAAATGGAGCTATTCCTCAAAATTCACAAACTACCAAAACTCACCCAAGACAAAATAGATAATTTGAATAGTCCTTTATTAAAAGAATTGAATTTGGGGCGCCTGGGTGGCTCAGTCGGTTGAGCGTCCAACTTCAGCTCAGGTCATGATCTCGCGGTTCATGGGTTTGAGCCCCCCGTAGGGCTCTGTGCAGGCAGCCGGGCACATGGAGCCTGCTTTGGATTCTATGTCTGTCTCTCTCTCTGCCCCTCCCCTGCTTCCGCTGTCTCTCTCTCTCCAAAATAAATAAACGTTAAAAAAATAATAAAAAAAAAAAGAATTGAATTCATTGTTAAATTCTTCTGAAAAAGAAATCTCCAGGTCCAGACGATTTCTCTGGTGAATTCTATCAAACATTTAAAGAAATAACACCAATTCACACATCTCTTTCAGTAAATAGAAGAGGAGAAAATACTTTCCTACTCTTCCCTAACTTCCTTAACTTAATAAAGGGTTTCCTTCACTACAAAAACCTATAGTTAACATCATAATTGGTGGTAAAAGACTGAACATTTTCTAAGATCAGGAACAAAGCAAGAATGTCTATTTTCATCACTCATATTCATCATACTGGAAGTTGTAGCCAGTGTAATAAAATAATAAAGATGTTCAGATTGGAAGGGAAGAAATAAAACTATTTCTATTTGAAGATTACATGATTGTCTACATGTAGATTGCCAAGGAATCTACAAAAATGCTCTTAGCAAGGTCATAGGATACAAGGTCAACACACAAAAATCAATCATATTTCTATATAGTACCAACAATGAACAATTGGAAACCAACATTAAATTTTTTTTTTACAATTCCCTCTCTCAGCGAAATACTAAGATTTAAATACAGTAAAATACATAAGATTTGTATGCTGAAAACCACAAAACACTGATGAAAGACCTCAAAGACAAACTAAATGGAGAGACATACTATATTCAGGATCAGAAGGTTCAACAGAGTAAAGATGGCAATTCTCTCCCAAACTGGCCAATAATTTAACACACTTTTCTTTGAAATCCCAGTAGGAATTTATTATTGTTGTTGTTGATACAGATAAGTTGGTTCTAAAATTTATATGAAAGGCAAAGAAACCAGAATAACTCAAACAATTTTTTTTTTAAGAAGAAAAATTGGAGGACTCATACTATCTGGCTTTAAAACTTACTATAAAGCTACAGTAATCAAGATAGTTATGGTACTGGTGAAGAAAAGATACATATATTTCACAGAATAAAGAATCCAAAACAATCCTACATAAAGGAGCAAAGGCAGCTCAATAAAGGACAGTCTTCAACAAATGTAGTTGAAACCATTAGATATCTATGTGAAAAAAATATGAACCTGAAACTAAACCTCACACTTTATACCAAAGGATAATACAAATAAGTGAAAACTTTAAACCCTCAATCTTTAATACTGGAGAAAATCTTTGTGCTCTGGAGTTAGGCAAAGAGTTCTTAGATATGACACCAAAACAACAATCTATAAAAGGAAAATTTGGCAAGTAGCACTTCATCCAAATTAAAGACTTTTGCTCTGCAAAAGACATTTCTAAGAGAGATGCAAAGACAAAACAGGCTGAGAAAAATATTTACAAATCTATATCCAACAAAGGACTTGTATCCAGAATATTTAAAGAATTCTAAACACTAAGACTGAGAAAACAGCCCAATTTTAAAATGGGCAAAAGTTGGATAGACATTTTACCTAAGAAGGTAGGTGGAAGGCAATTAAGCACACAAAAAGATGCTCACCATCATGAACCATTAGGAAAATGCAAATTGAGCTAATACCACACATCTATTAGAATGGCTAAAATAAGTATTGGCAGTACCAAATCCTAGTGAGAATGTGGATCTCTTATAGTGGAGCACAAAATGGTATGTAGCCACTCTGGAAGTCTGGTAGTTTTCTATAAAGTTAAATATAGTCTTTATCATCTAACTGATCAATCCCACTTCTAGGATATATACCCTAGATAAATGAAAACTTATGTTCACATAAAATCCTATACACAAATGTTTGCCGCAGTTTTATTCAAAATTGCCCCAAACTGGAAACAACCCAAATATCCTTCAATGGGTGAATGTTAAAACAAACTGGTACATCTGCACATTAGAACACTACTTAGCTGTAAAAAGCAACACAAATGAATCTCAAAGACATGCCAAAAGAAGCTAGTCTCCAGAGATTACATTCTCTATGATGCTATGTATGTGACATTCTAGAAAAGGCAAATCTACAGGAATGGAGAACAGATTGGTGTGTGCCAGAGGCTGGGGTGGGGCAAAGGTTTGATAACAAACAAGTGACATCAGAGAATTTTTGGGGTGATGGAACTGCTGTGTTCTAATTGCAGACGTAGTTACACAAATGTGTTAAAACAGAACTGTACATACAAAAAAAGTTAATTTTATGGTATGTTAATTCAAAGTTTTTAAAAATGAAGATAAAACATGTCCCAATTTCTTTTTAAAAAGGCTATCGAAGAAATTTTCCACCTGGGTTTCTTCCAAGAAAGGCTTCTTTGTGGGGGCCCTGCCACACCAGCCCTGGTATTTGTGGGTCTGTTTATTTGCATGTAAAATGAGAAGTCAGTCTACAGCAGTGATTTTCCTTCTCCCCCACACTCAAAATTGTACCCTTGGGCAGGCCCCTCATGGAAGTGGGGGTGGGGTAGGTTTGGAAGAAGACATTTGGCTTCCACTGTGCTCTGGACCCACGGAGAAGATGTGCATTGTATTTTTGTCTGTCTCCTATATTGTTCATTTGAAAACCTCTGGACTAGAATTGCTGGTCTTGAGTCAGATCCTCAGGCCGCCAGGAGGTCTGAACCATCTTGGATTTCAGGGCCTATAGGTTGGGCCCACTCATTTGTCCCTTTGGCATGTGCCCTCATAGACCCAGGTGGTTAGCCAGACCAGGACACTGGCTTTAGTGGTCAGAAATTTAAACAAGGCCTTTGGGGGGAAGCTGGAAGTATGCTCCTTGCTTTAGGACCCCCAGGTGCACATGGATTAAACACAACGGGAACTCTGAAAAGGCTAAGATGCGTAGGCCTCTTTTAAAGTAGGGTATGAAAGGACTTAAACTTTTTTTCTTCACGTAGGAGGACTTTTTGGAAGAGCATTTTGTAAACAGTAAGGGGCTGTGCAAAGATGGGGGAAATGCCATTGTGAGGATGACTGTGCTGACCGGGACCAGCAGGGCCAAAAAGCATCATTCATGCCGAGAATTGCTACCATAAGCACCAACAATTTGTCAGGCACCACGTTAAGGAATTGTTGTTGAATCTTCATGACAACACTGTGAGAAAAGGACTGCCATTGCTTGGACAGATGAGGAGGCTGAGGCTCCAAGAGGTCCCAGATCATATGGGGAGGAGGTGACAAGGCTAGGTTCTGGTCTGCAGCTCTGGCCTTCCAAATCAAGACCTGTGAGAGGAACCCCTGAAGCCTGATGTCAGGCCTGCTCTCCAGATGTGCCTCTAAGAAGGAAACTAATGCCACCATCAAAGGCTGGCGGGGACTGCCATGGGTACTTTGAGACCTTGTCATCTACAACAGCACTCAAAAAATATTTTTAAAAAGTTTTATACAGTGGAATGCTTTCTTTGAAAACTATGTCATGTGTAAATCCAATCCAGAAAACCAGAGTTGGGCCTCCATGGTTGAAGGTGGAAGCAGGGTTGGCCTGGGCCCCCAGGGCTCCCAGAGCACCACCTGAAGGCCACTTTTCTAGTAGGTTGGCACTTAACTGTGAGTGGCACAGGAGGTGCCATTATGTTTAAGGCTCTGGCTTTGGGTTTGAAGGAGTGAAGTGGAATGGTGGCTGACTAATTCGTGGGTGGGTCTGCGGGAGGGCAGCAGGGCTCCAGGCTTGCCATATGCTTTAGGCACTGGTCCATTTGACCTGGGCACTTGCCTCACTCTCCCATCTGGCCAGCAGCCAGGCCTACTCACAGGGTAGGAAACTTAACTGCAACATTGTACAGTTAGTGAATTTAATCATTGAAGATAAGGATAATAAGGTTAAAAGCTACAGCACCTTTCCTTTATTTTCTGGTCCTTATAAAAGGCATCATCTGTTTTTTCTGTATCAACAACAACAGAATTTGTTGTTTATATTTAACAACAAATTTCGGTCAACACCAGATCTGCACCTCTGACCTGGGAGAAGGGGTTGGTGAGATGGCTCACAGTGGAATCATCAAATGGACCTCCTTCTCGTAGATGTCAGGGATCACTCCCATAGGGGAGCTGACCATGTGCACGGTGTTCTTGCCAAACAGCTGAAACTCATAGTGGATGAGCTGCTCCCAAAAGCCATTGTTGGGCCGGATGATGGGCCGGCACGACTTGATCCATGTGTGGGCATCCAGCAGGGACATGGCATGGTACTTCATGAGGTAGGCAAGGCAGAGGGCAGCTGAGCGGCTCACGCCAGCAGCGCAGTGCAGCAGTGTGCGGCCCTGCTTCAACTCCACGCTGTGGATGTGGTCAGCAATGGGGTCAAAGAAGTCACAGAGACGTGAGATGGGTGTGTCAGCCACAGGCACATGTACATACTGGATGTCCTCGTATAAAGTGTTCACCACTTCTACCGAAACATTGATGACCGTGGTGATCTGGTTGCTGGAGAGCATGAGCTTGTTGTTGGCAGCCACCCCATTGCTGATATACAGGCTGCTGGTGATCTGTGAGAGGCCGCTGACTGAGGGCTGCCGGAACTGAACCAGAAAGGTACCCGGGGGTGCTGTCATCAGGCCAGTGGGTCAGCGGCCAGTGAGGCACAAAGGCTGCATCTTCTGCTAGGCTGTGCCATGGGAAACTGCAAGGAGGGAGAGAATGTTTAGAGAGCAGGAGCCCAGCTGGGCCAGAAAGCCAACTGCAGGGGATTCCTGGGAAATGGATGGATGGGTCTACAGCAGGATCCCCAAGATGGTCTTCTGACTATCACAGCAGAATTACCCAGAGACTTTATCTGCAAGTCTGGAACTCAAGGCCTCCCTTGAGGGGTCCGTGTCTCTAGCTGGACAGGCTGACTTGTGTCCATCAGCTGTGCCCTGGCCTCTCTTAGGTTCACATAGCCCTCTTCTCCCTCTAAGTGGGAACCACTCACACAGCTTTCCTTCTCTTCTGACTTTATGCTTCAATCATGAGACTCTGAACCTGTGATATGGTACCTGGGAGTCACTGGTAGTATTAGAGAGAGTAGGGTCTCAGCTTCCCCCCTTCAAGATCAATCCCTCTGAAGAGACCAGATGTGCTCCTGTGAAAGTGACATCAAATTACAGAGCACTACATCCCTAACCAAGTTCCTGCACCTTGCGTCTAAGGAATGCCTGGGTAAGACGGTGGCTGAAAGCATCCTGGAAACCAGCATAAGGGGCACTATAGCAGCTCCCAGGAGCAAGTGCATAGAAGCAGCGGGGCCTCAGGCAAACTGTACCACATGATGCTGCGTGCAGCAGGGCTGTGGCATGCACCCCACGGAGGGGCATGACCCTGCTTTCTCCTAGAAATCCCCGGCCCTCCACTCTTGAACATAGCTGCAAAAATAGAACATTTTCACATGTTCCACTGAAATAGGAGTATTCATATCTAAAGCACACTTTTCAAGGCCAAATAGAGGTCTTCATCAGGCATAGACAAATTAGGAGCAGAAGTTCTGTTCCTCTGCTTAATATATTTAACTGGCTGCCACTGTCAGGATGAGATAGAGCCCCTCATCTTGGCTGTCCAGGCCATTTGTGGTCTGGCTCCTGCCCATCTCTAGCCTCTTTAATAAAAGCTATGCTTTTCCTATGTCCTGAAGGGCATTAACTAGGCAGAGCCATTAGCAGTGCCAGATGGACACCTGGTTCTCCCTGGCCCAGGGCCTTTGACTTTGCTGCTCTCTCAGCCCACAACTCTCTTTCCCTACCAGCCTATCAGATCCTGATCTGCTCCATTCAGCAGAGGATTTGGGATCTTAGCCAAGGGTCACTTCCTGAGGGAAACCTCCTGGAACCATACCCCTCCCATGTTTGATCACGTCCCTGCTCCAGGCTTTCTAAGCCCTAAGTGCTCTTCTTCCTATCACTTCCTGAAGATGGGGTTTTGCCTTGATTTGTCTGTGAGTTCTACTGAGATTCACTGTAAGGGTATCTTTACTCCTACCATATCACCAATGCTAAGTTCTGTGTCCCTACAAGTAGGCACTTGATAATATTTGTTAAACAAAGGAATGACTTTAACAGCCACAACTCTGCCTTCTGAGAGATCTTCTGGAAAAGATAAGTTCCCTGGCTCTGTATGTCTAGAATTTGGGAGAAGAGCTTAGTAGAGGTAAGAATGATTCCAAGCTGCTGGAGGGAAAGGCCAAAGGCCACAGAGGCAAATCCTACTAGCCAATAGCCCAAAGCATCAGACTCACCTCAGGAATGGCTAATGGGGCTGTTTGTTCTCAAGGTCATGTGGGGGCAGAGAAAAAGCCCCTCAAAACTCAGCTGAAAGCCCAAATGCTATGGGATGTTCATTACCCAAAATGACAGATCCTTATCACCCAAAAATCCAGAGAAAAGTGGACTGAGCATTCCCAAAATTAGTGCCCAGTGGGCAACAGGAATAGAGGATACGACTGATCACAGTGACAAAAAGTTTGCAGAGAAGACACTTCTCTTGAAGGTGAGGCTAGTGATGGGAGGAAAGACATTTTCATGCTAGTCAAGAAATATTTATCAGGCTCTGTATTAGGTGCTGGGAATATTGAAATGTACAAGATAGTCATGGCCCCTCCACTCACAGAGCTCAAAGTCCAGTAAGAGAGACAGAAGACGTTAAATGGACAATAATAGGGGTGCCTGGGTGGCTCAGTCGGTTAAGCAGCCGACTTCGGCTCAGGTCATGATCTCACGGTTCATGGGTTTGAACCCCGGGTCAGGCTCTGTGCTGACAGCTCAGAGCCTGGAGACTGCTTCAGATTCTGTGTCTCCCTCTCTCTCTGCCCCTCCCCCACCCATGCTCTGTTTCTGTCTCAATAATAAATAAACATAAAAAAATTAAAAAAGGACAATAATAAGCACAACAGAGCTGGAAAACAAGGATAACAGTGCCTATCTTATAAGGATCTTCTGAGGATGAAATGAGGTAACCTAGGTAAAGTGTTTAACACAGGGCTTGGCACAGAGTAAGCCATGGTAACTAGCTGCTGTTAGAGACGTTGAAATGCAGGGCATTATGGGAGTGAAAAGTAAAGAGATTTATTTCAGGTTCGGGGTAAGGGAGTTGCAATAATTGCCTCAAGAAATGACACAAAGATTTGAAAAACAGCATGAAAGGAAGGGTGGTGGAGATTAGTTTCACCGTTTTATAGCCTACAAAGCCTTTGGCTTCCCTCATCTGGTTCCATCTTCAAACCAACATAATAGGCCGATGTCTAGGGTTATATCTCCATTATACACACGGTGAAAGTGAGGTAGAGAGGAGAAAAAGACCTATCTAGGGTCACAAAGCAAGGTCCTAAAGCTGATTTTTTTCTGGTCTCGTTATGGGCGGGAAAAGTCGGCAAACACCGCGGGGCGTTCATTATTATTGGGTTATAAGCGTGGAACGAAGTCCACGGGTTGACAAGAGCAAAGAGCCCCTTCCTTCCAGGACTGAGTCACATAGGTTTCCTGGGGAGTTAGTGTTGGAGTAGGCTTCTTTGCCTGCTGGCTGTCAAGACCCCCATAGTCTTACCTCTCTCTCGTGGGCGGGAGAGCAGGTTCGTTCAAGAAGCAACTTCGGGCGAGGGTCTCGGGGAGAAAGAAGACCGGTCACCATCTGGGAGCCACAATCCCGGGCTGACCCACGCTCTGGTTTCCATAGCAATGGTCCTTCCTCGCGGAGAGGGATCCTCAGGGCCGGGTCTTCGGAGAAACCCCGGCCTCCTCTCCGCTCTCTGGAGCTGCCCCTCCCGTCCTCTCCGGGTTAGCCGCCCCGCGATCACGCCAGGGCCACATCAGTTTTAGCTGAGAGGTAGTGGCAGCTCCGCTCCCTGCAGCCGGTTTAATTTTGCCCAGCTCGTCTCCAAGGCAACGCACGGAGCCGCATTACGGGGGCCACCGAGGGACAATCCTGCCGCGGCCGCGGCCGCAGCCTCCGGGGTTTAGCGCAAAAGTCCCGCCTCCTGGTCCCACCCTCCGTCACACGTCCCCCGGGTAACGCGCTCGGCTTTGTGCAACGTGTCAGCCTTAGGACTCACTCTGTGTCCGCCCGCGCCCTCCGAGCATGGCTCATCATCTGGCTCCCATTCCCGAGTCGTCCTCGAGGGTGAAAGACGCGGCTGCCCAGCAGCCCAGGTCCTCGGTCACATGGAACCTGGGCTCGCCTTTGGGTAATTCGGCCGCCGCCCAGGCGACCGCCAGTTCTGGCATCACCCCGGCCCGGGCCCTCCGGCGCGATAGGCCCAGGACCTACCCCCAAATCAACGTAGGGACCCACCCGAGGATCTGCTTCCTGCAGCCGAGGACAGAGAAGCAGCCGGTGCTCTTCAGGTGCTGCCCGGGTGCCCAGGGCTTTTCTCAGACCTGGAAATCTCTCCGACTCCCGCCCCCCAGCGGCTCTTGCCTCTCCCAGAGCCCCGAGCCCCTCAGAGCCTGACGCTTTGTTAAACTACAAGAGAGTATGGATTTCTCGCAGATGCAAGCCCCTGCTCCTTCCCAGTCCAGCTCCTCGCTTCCCCGGGAGCCCAAACGCTCTCAGCCCGGACTCCCAAGAGAAGCTGGCATCCCCATCTCCCACCCATGTGTCTTCCAAATCTCCTGGGCCCTTCAGTCTCCCAAACTTGACATGGCGTGGCCCCAAGGTTCCCAGTGCCCTTTGGGACAGCCTTGAATTTCCTTAGAGCCGAGCAAGTCCCAGGTCCCGTCAGGCCTGACATCCCTCTCCTCAGCCTCTCTGTTCCCCAGTAGTCCTGGGAAAGCCCCTCAGCTCAGCTCCAGTCCCCACAGACTCCAACTTCCCCTCCTTCCCTTCCATTCCACAACCCTGGCAGCATCCTCTAGGCTCCCACAAAGGCCTTGGGTTGGAAAGCAATTTGGTTCAAAATGACCATTTATTACTTGAAAGGGAATATTTACAGTCACTACCCCAGCACCCCCCCCCCCCCTTTTTTAACCTTCCCGGGAAGTATTGGTAAATTTGGTACACCACTGTGTGGGTGAAGAGTATTTTATGTTATCTTTAAGTATTTTTTGTCTTTTTTTTTAAACAGGAATTAGGAGACTTTTGTATGTGAGCATCTACTTTTTGTATGTGAGCCTTTTTCATATCATGCCTTTGCTGTCAGAAAAATGTTAATGGGAGACTGGGGACATTTGTTTATACCAGTCTGAAAATGTAAAAACATTCATAAAACTATAGTTCGAAATTAGCTGAAAGTAAATTAGAAAAACATTTTTTAATCCTTCAAAATGTTTTAACCTTTAAAAATTGCCTTTTTTTGTCCTATCAAAGTAGTATACACTTATAGGAAAACCAGACCAAATAAGCAAAATGTATGGCCACAGATAACCACCGTGTATATCTTTCCAGATCCACTCATACATATGTACCACAACATGGTACATCATTTAGGAGGAAAATTTGTCACAAGAAAGTTCACTCCTGTGTAAACCTACCTGCTCCCCCACCGTCACCTAATACACCATGAATGTTTTTTATTCATGGCTGCATAGTATTTTATTGTATGAACGAATTATAATTTATTCAACTGCGTCCCTATTGTACATTTAGCTTACATCATAGGAAGAAAATATGAAGAATTATTTTGAAATAGGCAAAAACACTTAAAGGTACATATTTGCAAAACCACTTCATGGTGCAACCGAATTATTAAAAAGTGAAAACCTGGCGTATCCATTTTTTTTTTTACCAATTCTTCATTTTGGCCAAATTTGTATCTCTAGTTTCACCTGGAGCACTTGGTTCTGTTCCGTACCCCTCCCCCAACCTGCCTCCCTCCCATCCCATCTTTATTTCTCATCTTAGGGAGCCTCCTCAAATCTTTCTCCCCCACAGACTTCCCTCTCTTCTAGACTTTTTCCAAACCTTCTTCCCTTAGAATTCCCCTATTAACCAGCCTAACCTCCAAATCTCTCTTTTTCCCTGCTTCCTCTGATCCCTCCCCCTTCCAATCTTTCTTAGACCTAGGCTCTGGAGCAAATGCTCCCCACCTCACCTCCCTCTGACCCCTATTGTACAACTTTTGCTCCTCTCCACCTAGACCCCCGCCTCCCATATCATTCTATATTTTCTCCTTAAGATGGCTGCTTCTGAGGACAGTACTGAGTCCTGTTCACACTTTTCTTGTGGACTGCTCTGGGCCCTTCTTCATCCTTCTCAGGATGGCTTTTTCCTTTCAGCGTCCAGAAAATACCCCGTTAGTGCACGTTTTCTGCAAGAGGAGTAGCCTAGGCCTACTCCCTTGCCCCTCTGACAATTAGGACAGAGCTGCGCCTCTCCTAAGATTATCCTGGAGAAGCCTTAGTCACTCCCCTAGGACCCCAGCAAACCAGTCCCTGTCCTAGCCCTGCCATTTGGCCTCAGCCATCTCACCCTGCACCATTTTTCCCTCTCATTTCCAGCTTAATGAATTCTAGTGAAGCAGCAGTGAAAAAATTTTTACCCAACAGCAACTTACCCCGGGTGATTTTTCATGACAACCCCAGGATACAGCGAGTCTATGAGATGGAGGTAAAGTCATCAAAAGCTTTTGGCTTAGAGGGTGTTAGTGGCTTGATCCATGTTCACTTCACTCTCCCCAGTAGCCTCGGGGGGTGTGGATCACAGACCTCAGAGGTGATAGGGGGCCATCAAGGTGCTTTAAAGCTAGTCCCATTTTATAGAGGAGGCAACTGAGATTCAGGGTTACTGATTTGCCCCAGATGTCTTAGCTATTCTTGGGCCGAGGGAGTTAGGGAGAAGAATTCCGTGTTTCTTGTGGCATTTCCCCCACTCCAATCATGTTGTTTCTCTATTTAGGGAATCCATAAGTAGATTCTACTATACCCTGTAGAAAGAAATCTTGGGTCTTAGAGTTTGAAGTGGCATCAATACTTTTAGGTATGTTTTTTCCTTCAGGGATTCCCCCTGTTTTCTGGACGAGAACTGAGGCCCTTCCCCTTTTTTGCTTATAAATAGGGTTGAATCTGCTTACCCAAAAGTCCGCAGAAGAAGGGGAGGGAAAACAGTGTTTTCATCCCACAGGTTCAATTAATTCATTAAATATATCATTAGGGGCTCTTTGGGATAGGTCCTGTGTTGGGCACTAGGAAGAGGCTGGAGAACATGATGGACTATGAGAATGTACTCCTTTCTTCAAGCAGAGCAGGGAGCCCAGCGTTGAGTTGCTGCCCACTTCTTGACTCTGTTGACTTCTCTCCAATGTTCCAGGCCCAAATCTGGATGGGCCTATGAGATTCTGACATTAAAAAGAGTAGAAGAGGCTTGGGAGATGATGTTAAATCCTCTTAAAGCCCATAGAGGCCAAAAGAAGAGCAGAGGTTTGGGTGTTTCTCCTTCTGCTAAACTTCAGTGGCATAGTGTCGTGGAAAGGGGTGGACTTGGCAATGGGCAAGCTAGCTTTGTGTGACCTTGGGAATCACATTTCCTCCAGGACTCTCTTTTCGTTTGTAAACTAGGATCTATTAGGATCCTCTCCGTTGCAGGTGACTCACACTGAACTTGAACTAGTACAAGTAAATAGAGAATAATGTGTTTACGTAATCAAGGATAGGTAGGGCAGGATCACCAATGTTTGGGATGAGAGGAGCCAGGGGCTCCCATACCATTGGATGTGTTTTCCACTTTCCCTTTTCATCTCTTTTCTGTGTCTTTCTGCATGTTGGCTGACTATCCCTGGGGAGCATGGCCCTAGGAATCCTTGGCCTGTAGCCTGGAAATAAATGGAGTGCTTCCACTGTTTCTGACATTAAACAATTCCTGGAGAAGGACTCTCGTTGGCCCAGGGTGTGTCACCGGCCCATCGTTGCCCCAATCAGTGTGGCCAGCGGGTATGAGCTATTCTGACTGGCCCGCAATGGATTGGGGGTCAATTCCTATAACCAGTGGGGGAGGGGATATTCTATCTGGCAAGTGGGTTGAGGATCCCTGAGATACTGTAACTAGAGACTCTCCTGACGTGCTTTATATGCACCAGAGGGCTGTGCCAAACACCCTCCAGTCATCCAGAAGTTCTTTTAAAGCTATATCGAGCCCTTATGTGTTTTAGGTACTCAATGTCCATTATGTATTATTAACTCACTTAATAGTTCAGGAAATTGAGGCTCAGAGAGATGGAGTAACCTCACTAAGGTCATACAGTGCATCACTGTAGAGTTGCAAACCTGCGTCTGACTGACCACAGTACGGGACATCTTCCTTTAAGGACAAAGACCATCTTCTCCTTATTTGTAAACCTGGTGACTTGCTAAAAGCCCAGCATGGCAGTCTTTCTGTCTCCCCTCAGAAAGGAAAAGAGGCACATTAGGAGAAGAGGTATCTTTGGCTAGCCACTGATTTCTCAGGACCTTGACAAGAACAGCTAAGACCGTGTGTCTTGGAAATAATCTGAGCACACTCAGAGAATATACCCACCCTCCCTCAAGATCCACTTAGGTTCTTTGACTCCCTTTGTCACATAATCATGGCAACACTGGCCTTTATGGAGTTCTCCTTTGCTGGATTTTGAGACAATGTCAGTGCTTAGAATTCCCAGGAGAGTTTGGGAAAAATGTCAACTCCCAGGATCACCTCCCACCTGGTTCTAATTTTACAGGCCCAACACTTCCCCATCCTTCCCAACCCCAATTTTTATGCACTCTTCTAGGAGGCTTTTCTTGAACTCTGTACTTTTAGGGATGTGGCACTCTGTGCCTCTCTTAGAAATATTTGGGCATGTGCCCCACCTATGTTGTAGTCACCAGGAAGACCTGCAGCTGATTTTTGTTAGTATCCTCTTCACAGCTAGCTATTTGGAATAAGTACATGAGCGCATAAGATAGAGAATGTGCCTTCCCAGAGCTTACAGTCTTGTTGGGAAAAGGACAGAAATGATGTGCTAGGTGAAATTAGTAGAGTTCAGTGTGATATAGATGATGTCGCAGACAATATGTGGTAAGAACTAAATGAGTAATAGGGACAGAGTGATAGGATTTGAGGAGAAGGAGGAACAAGATGGCCTTTTCTTCCACCCTCCCTACTCCGCACTTCTTTCTGACCAGTTTTCAAATAGAGATGTTGAGGTCAAACTCAGACCCGTGGGCTGCAGACTGTTGGAGGTACTGTAGGGGTAATCTAGCTCAATACCCACATTTTACAAATAAGGAAATTGAGGCTCCCTATGAGTCAATATATTTATGGAATATTGAGTCCAGCTGGCATATTTTCCACCCCCATATCAGCAGCACGGTCATTTCTCTTTCTTCATCCTAACATCACCTCTGTTTTTTATCAGATGAGAGCTGCAGACAACACCCAGAGAAAGATGAACCACTTCTATGACCACCTGAAGAAAAAGTTCATGACTGACCAGCTCAGAAAGCTGGAGCTCTGGAGACAGGGATCCATTAACATCCAGCAGTACCTGGATAGTATCCGAGGGTACAAGGTCCAACCTCTATCCTCACAGGAAAAACCGGCCCCCCTAGTCAAGGCACAATAATCTGCCCTTGAGCCATGACGACACTAGACTACAGGAAGAGGAGAGGTAGAAACTAGCCACCTAGACCATGACAGAACCACAATAAACCAAGACCAGTAGACAGTGGACCACCAAAACTCTCAGCAGCTATAATATTCCTTGCCCTACCCCATCCCATCTGTTCTGGTAAAGGTGATCCTGATGGTCCCCCAGCTGCCTAATTGGGAGGAGGCTGAATCAAGCCGGCTTCCATGGTTGAGGCAAAGATCGACCTCTGGTACCCACGAGTCTGAAGTGAAATGCTAGGCCAGGTGTCCTGGGACAGTGGTACCTTAGATGGGAAGCCTTCAATAGTGCCGCTGCCTAGTGGTAAGGGGGTCAAGGTGGGGCATTGGACAGACCTAGGTTAAGGGCTATATCTGCCACCCCTCAGCTGTGTGACTTTGTAACCTCTCTGAGCCTCTGTTTCCTTATCTGAAAGAGTGGGCTAGTAGTGAGGGAGCCAACCTCTAAGAACTGGTGTAAGGATGTGGTGTGTGGTGTGGTGGGCCTGTCATTGCTGATGGCTCTTATCATGATGGCTCCCACTGGCTTTCAGCCTTGCTAGTTCTCACTCCCTGGCCTGCCTGCTGTTCTGATACACTCTGACAGTCTCCACATTGTGCCTTTACATGCACAGGCCTCTCATCCAGAACACCTCTTCAGCCCCCCAGGACTGTCAGGAAATTCTTCATCTCTCAAAGCTTATCTCAATGCCATTTCCTGCAAACTGTTTCTGATCTCCTTCTGCCTCCTGCCTGCCCCTTACCCCAAACCAGCCTTTGTCACATGGGTTTCTTCTCCCCTCTGAACTTGGATTACCCAGGTGGCTTCATTTTGCCTTGTGTGGTAGCTGTTTGGGCATTTGTCCTAACCTCCAATTAGATGGTATGGTCTTTGAGAGCAGGGACGAAGGATCCTCCAAGATTCAGTCCAGGCTTCTTCTGTGACACTTGCCCCACCTGGCCGCAGTGGAAAAGGCCACTCATTCCTGTGCCCACACCTCTGTCTGCACTGAGTATGTGATTGGCCATTTCTTGTTTGCTTACTGTCTCCCTAACCTGGCAGCAGGCCTTCCTCTAAGCTGGGTGGCCTGGGGATGGAGGGTGAGGGGGAGATGTTCATGATGTTTTTCTTTTCCTCCTTCATGGTCTTCCTTTGAGAACTGGAATGTGCTGCTTTTCAGTAGGGGTAACAGCAGTCTTTTTCCAGACTCTTATCTGTTTTCTTGGCTGATCACAACTGACTAGAATAATTGATTTTCAATATTTAAATTTTATTTTAATATTTTCAATATTTAAATTTTATTGTCAAACAATATGACCACATTTGCCAAAAACCTCTTCTGTTAGATCGACCACTGCTAGAGCTTTGGTGTCTTTCCTAAATTTGGTTTATTTGTTTCCTTTCTGCAAATATTTTCCCTTACCATCAGCTGATGTGCCAGGAAAGGGGAAAGGCTCTGGGGATCCTGGAGTCTTTACAGGGCACACAGAGCAGCCCTGGCCCCTCTTTTCTCTAAACTTTCCCTGGGGTCTCCCTACTTCCTGGATCTCACTGAATGCATTCTCTCTGAGCCTTATCCCCGTCTGTCCTCCAGCCACATGCACCCTTCTCCCCTGGCTGGCTGGCCTTAGCTGAGGGTCTTTGCATCCTCATGCTGTGGCCAGAAGGATTGGGGGATCCCTGGGAGTGGAGCAGGTAGTGGAGTTGAGATGTCAACCTAACAAGTCATGTTATAAGTCACTACTTCACCTCTGATTGTGTGGACTTTGTCTTCCCATTTTCTCATTAAAAACCAGGGGATGTTGCATGTAAGCAGGGAACAAGAAGTGATGGAATTCTAGAGAGTCCACTTAATTGTTGGGAGGGAAAAGAAGTTTAAAGAGAAGAAAAATTGGCAAGGAAAGAATGGAGGGGTGTTAGATGGGAAGATACTGTTCAAGAAATAGAATCTTGAAGCTAAGGAGGTTTAGAGATTCTTTAGATCAGTGGATACATAAACATGATGCACACATGTATGAGACTATTAGTTCAAATGAAATCTTGCCTGGAAGCCCATTCTGGTAATCAAGACTTCTGCCATATTAACATTTATTTAGCACTCATGTGCCAGGTACAAGGCTTAGCTCTTTTCAAACATGATTCATTGAATCCTCCCAATGACAGAGTAGGTAATTTTATCAGTCCCATTTTAGAGGTGAGAAGTTGAGGCTCAGAGACTAAGAATCCAGCCTAAGGTTGGGCACCTAGTAAGTGACAAAGGCTACCCTAAGCCTGTCTCACTCTGAAGACCATCTCCTGACCACCATGTGTTAAGTTCCCCATCTTTATTACTCTAGTTGAAAGTGGAGGGCCTGGGACCTAGAGCCTTCTGGAGCATGATTTCACAGATGGTGTTGCAGGAGCCTTAGCTATAATATTAGCTAGACTAAAGCCCAAGTCTGCCTTCTGCCAGGTGGCTGAGTAGACCTTGTCAGTGATCCTGGGATAGATAGGCTGTTTAGAGAGAGTTAGACTGGGTTAGGGAGATGGAGATGAGGGGGATGCAGTCGGGCACAGGAGTCTCACCTATGGCCCATTAGCTCTGAAGACATGTTCCCAGCTTCACCCTCAGGAAATCTCTGTGGGGTATCCTTTGTGCCTGAAGAACTAAACCACCTGAGGGTGGGGTACAGATGATATAATCTCTTTGAAAGGGACCATGTCTGTCTGAGCACACCTTTAATTCTTGCTGAAAATACATTTCATTCCCTCCTCCTCTATCACCACATGCATGTCACTACTTTAGAGTACTTGGAAAAAAACTCGCAGCCTATAAAACATACTGAGTGCACAATGGACTTTGTTTTCCTTCCAGAATTTTTCCATGACCTGGAGCAAAAGGAGGGAACTTCTATTTACCAAACCCCTGTTACATGCAAGGCGTTTCATATTTTACCTCATTCAGTCCTCACAATATTTGTCAGGTATTATGCCCATTTCACAGGTGAGAAAACCAAGGCACAGAGAGGCTAAGGAACTTGCCCAGAGTCAGGGGTTTGAGTCAGGGTGTGAGATGCATAGGGCACACTCTTTCCATACCATCCAGTCACTCTGGTGTGATCCTTGGCCTCATTGTGAGCACTGAACTCAATTCCAGCCATTGTTGGCTACAGAAATTGCTCTGTGAGGGATACCCATATTGTGGGCCTGTTCATGGCCTTGGCCCCTGACTTTCCTCCTGGGCTACTGCTGTTGACCACAGTGGTCAGTGACATGGCAGGGAGAAAGTCTTAGATGAGGACTCATTCTCCTCATGGCAGGTCCCAGCTCCAGGCTGTCAGACAGGGGCAGTGGCTTTGGAACCCCAACAGGTGGATGTGGAGCAGGCTGCCAAGTCGCAGCTGGAATTATAACCACAGCTTGTCAGGGAGTAGGGGGAGGCAGCTGGCTGCTACAGCTGCAGCTCAGAGTGAATCCAAAGTTCTTACATATCCATCCTAGTAGTCCATCCATCCATCCATTGATCCACTCAACTATTCATGTGGCCATTCAGAACACAAAGGTGGAAGAACTCTTTTCCTTTTTGCTGTGATACCTCTCACTTTTCCTGATCAGTGTGGGGAAGTGGGGTGAACTGCCTGCTGGGAGTCCTTCTGACTGACTTCACTCTGACCTTGGGCAAGTCACCTCTCCACTCTGAGAGTTTGTGGGGCTGAAAAATCCTTAGGGCTGCCTTGTGCAGGTCACTTCTCTTATTTTACTGGTAGGTAAGTGAGGCAGGGAGTTGGGGAACTGACTTGTCAAGGTTAGGTAAGGAATTCATGGTGGATTTGGGACTGGATCGTAGGACTCTGCCACTCATTTGTAAAGTGGGAGTGGGGATCCTGGCTCCCCTGGTCTCCTGGGATTGTAAGGAGGACCCCCCACAAGGTAAGTGGTGGGAAAGTGCTTTGAGAAGTGAGGTTACTAGGCCAGAATGTCCCAGAGGAGCAACCGAAGCCCAGGCTACTGGGTCAGGACAGATACCACAGTGACCACAAGGGGTCACTAGACAGTTGTGAGCTCAGCCAGGATCTGCTGGAAGGCACAAGCTTGTGTCCTGGGGTCTGGGAAGGAGGCCAAGTCATTCAATTCCTGGGGACCCATAACACAAAGAGGTGGGGACCTATCCCAGTCCAGCCCCTTGTTGAATCGAGAAGTGTTACTCCTGGTGTTGTAGCTCTGGTCCAGCTGCTGACTCTGGAATTCTGCAGGGCTGTGAGGGCTGAGGGGGCAGAGCTGGGAGCAGGCCTGGGGCTCTGTACCTTCTCAAGTAACCTTTCTCTGGGCCTTAGCTATCCCACCTGCAACCTGGTGGCTGATACCTGCCCTTCCTTCCAGTTCTCAGCTTCTGAGATGTGGCAAAGGGCTTTGCACTCATAATGTATGCCCCATAAATACCTGCATTTGAATGGATGGGAGAAACTCCTGTTCTTAGCTACTCCAGGCTTATACCAAATGATAATTCAGGCTGAGTTTTGCTTTACTAATGTTATTTATCACTTGGCAGAATAACTCCTAACGAGGTTACTTTAGCCAGTCTGCGCATCTGGGAGCATTTTAAAGGTTCTGTCACCAAGTCACTGTCATTCAAGTGCACAGGCCCTCCTGCCCTCTGTTCACGTTAGATCTCTCACAGCTGCTAGCTCACTCAAATCCTTTGCCCTCATGGAGCTTACATTTGAACAGTCCCAAGGAATAAAAAATGAATCAGATGAAAACCCTGGCTGTTGGTGCCTGGTCCCTCCTTTGGGTTCTATAGGAAGAATTATTTGGGTTGCATTTGCCCTGTTCAACCCTTTGGCCCCTGGAAATGCTGCTCACAAGCCTTGAGGGTTGCATGTGTCCTCATTCTTCACTGCCACAGTGAGGTTTTGTTCATCTGATGTATGTGGGCTCTGTAGTTGGATGACTCTGAGTTGGACTCTCAGCTCTATCTCTCAGGAGAAAGCTATTTTACCCGCCACCCCCCCACCCCCACCTTGGAGCTTTAGTTCCTCATCTGATAACGGGAATAATTGTGGTATCTACATTATAGGCTTGTTCTTAGAACTCAGTGAGCTAAGGTTCACATCAGGAGCATGGCATGAGGCCTAGCACCTCATGGGGTAAATGTGAAGAGGATTGTGGTGACAATTGTAATCGTTGTGATGTACTTGGGAGTTGACTTGTAAACCTCAAGAGGCGGCCTGGTGCAGGGCACCTAGGTGTCTCAGTTGGTTAAGCTAAAGCCATGATCTCATGCTTTGTGGGATCGAGCCCCGTGTCAGGCAGCATGTGGGTGGTGAGAAGCCTGCTTGGGATTCTCTCCCTCTCTCTCTGCCCCTCCCCTGCGTGTGCTGTCTCTCTCTCAAAATAAATAAATAAACTTTTTTTTTTTTTTAAGAAGGAGCCTGAGCAAAAAAGAAGAGAGTGAGCCCCTCAATTTGCTCTGAGACCCTGGGCAACATATATCCCATCTCTGGGTATTGGTGGACTTCTCTCTTTCCTGAATTTCAGGAAAAGAACTCAGGAGGAAGAGGTTGGACTAAGATACATCCATAGCCCATTAGGGGCCTTGGAGCCTCCATAAGTCAATGAGTACCTGGTGGGAACCTGGTCATGGTCATGGAGCAGTGACCAGTCACTGGGATCCCAGCCAAGCCTTCCTCTGGTAGTTCTGTGGGGCCAAGTACACGGGCTCTACAGGATGAAGTGGTCACAGGGAAAAACAGTTCCTTAGCTTCATTCAAAAGGCAAATTAGAGGATTAGGAGCACCTGATCCTGTGGAACCCAGCTTTCCAAGCTTATTTCCTACGCTTCTTCCCATGAGCCAAACCTCATGAATTCTCTCTCTTCTCCAAAGAGGCCTCTTGATTTTCTACCTGGAACCTTTGATCCTACTGTTTACACTGCTAGGAATACAGTTCTCCCACCTCTCCACTTGACATTCAGCCCAGACCCTTCAGGGCCTGGCTCCTGGTCCACTTTCATGAAGCCTTCCCTGAGGTTAGCTCTCCTTTCCTGGACCTAGACCCACCTCATCTGTCTGTCATACCTGGTGTTATCATTGTCCACCATCCTCCCTTTGTTCTCTGATGGGACCAGGAAGTCCCACTAGGGAGGGGCTGGACAAATCAGCAAAAGGGAGGCTTGGCTACCCTTTTGTGAAATTTGTGTCATGTACCACCAACCCTTTTCTCTGGAGCTCCCAGGTCATTTCTATTTTATTTTTCCTTCTACTGCTTCAGAGATTCTGCATACTCTATCACTGAGGATTCATTGACTACCCAGAAAGGTTTTCAAACACAACCTAGGATTTCTATCACTTTAAGCAGAGGGCAAAACAGAGGTTGCTAACCAGTAGTCCTCTCAGGGCTGACAGTGGGGATGTCGAGTTTGATCAACACCACGTTTTCTGTGCTGTTAAAGTTAAGCACTTTGAGTGGGGTGTGCAAGTTCTGATTAGCAACAGCCCCAACCATCACCATTGGCCAAGTGCTTTGAGTGGGGTGTGCAAGTTCTGATTAGCAACAGCCCCAACCACCACCATTGGCCAAGTGTGTTTACCTCCCTGGCCCCCGAAGACATGTGAGTTTGTGATCACTCTGAAGTGCTAGAACATGGGTTCTTTTAAAATATTTAACTAGTTTCTACAACTTTAAACTTACACTTTATACAAAATTGAAATGTACGGGGTATATAATGAAATGAGAACTCCCCACTTCCTCCTCTCTGGGACCACCAAGTTAACAGTTTCTATGCATCTTTCCAGAAATGTTCTTTTTTAAAAAATTTTTTAAAAAATGTCTTTATTTTATTTTGAGAGACAGAGCGAGCAGGGGAGGGGCAGAGAGAGAGAGGGAGACACAGAATCTGAAGCAGGCTCCAGGCTCTGAGCTGTCAGCACAGAGCCCAATGCAGGACTCAAACCCATGGACTATGAGATCATGACCTAAGCTGAAGTCGGACGCTTAACCGACTGAGCCATCCAGGCGCCCCTTCCAGAAATGTTCCAAGATCACAGGTCCTTAAGATAAGTTCATGGTCTTCATAAATTGTATGTAAAATTTTAGATGTAAATGCTGATTTGTAGATTCTGTAGGTTTCGTCAAAATCTTATAGGGGTCCATGATCCTCCCACCCCAGCATTAAGAACCACTGACTTTGAGACTTCTAGTTCAGGATGCACTAGTAGCACCCATGTTGGGCTCCCATCTTCCTTGAGACTCCAATGAAATAGAAGTATAGTAAATTCTAAAAGTACTAAACACTCAACAGCAAAGAACTAGAAAGAAGACTTTGAAGCCATATTATATGAAAAGTCTTCTTCTAGGCCCTGATGGTAGAGCAGTGAAAGAAATCTGACAAAAATTCCTGCCATCCTGGAGCTTACATTCTGATAAGAGGAGACAGAAATAAACTAAAGAAATCATTTAAGGGGTACCTGGGTGGCTCAGTCAGTTAAGCATCTGACTTTGACTCAGGTCATGATCTTGCAGTTCATGAGTTCAAGCCCCACATGGGGCCATTGGGCTCTGTGCTAACAGCTCGGAGCCTGGAGCCTGCTTCAGATTCTGTGTCTCCCTCTCTCTCTCTCTGCCCTCCCCTGCTCATGCTCTGTATCTCTCTCTGAAAAATAAACTTAAAAAAAAAAAAAAAGAAAAGAAATCATTTAGAAGGTGACAAATTCTGTCAGAGATAAAACAGTTAAGGGGGCTCGGTAAGGCCATGTTGGGGTGTTTCAGTTTTTTTTCTTTAAAAACATTAAAAAAATTTTTTTTTAATGTTTATTATTGAGACAGAAATGGCACGAGTGGGGGAGGGGCAGAGAGAGAGGGAGACACAGAATCTGAAGCAGGCTCTAGGCTCTGAGCTGTCAGCACAGAGCTCGACACGGGGCTCAAACCCACAAACCGTGAGATCATGACCTGAGTCGAAGTTGGGTGCCAACTGACTGAGCCACCCAGGCGCCCCACCTTTTAAAATTTTTTTAACGTTTATTTATTTTTGAGAGAGAGAGAGACAGAGCATGAGTGGGGAGGGGCAAAGAGAGGGAGACACAGAATCTGAAGCAGCTCCAGGCTCGGGCTGTCAGCACAGAGCCCAACATGGGGCTCAAACCCACAAGCCAGGGGATCATGACCTGGGTCGAAGTTGGATGCCAACTGACTGAGCCACCCAGGTGCCCCTGAGGTGTTTAAGTTTTAAATAAAGATGGATAACTGATAAATGAGAAATTTCAACAAGTGCTTAGAATGTGGAAGAGGATGAGAGGTCTTGATGAATGAATCAGGTGGAAGCAGCAGTTGAGAACATTCTCTTAGCCAACTAAAGAGGAGCCAATGGGAGTCAGTTGGCTTGAAAGGACCCAGGGAGGCTCTGGGCTCAAAGTTAACAGGTTATAGAAGAAGGGAGGTGGGAGAAAAGGGAACTAAAAATAGGAGATTTTATTCCTTAAACTAGTTAGTAAGCTCATGGATGTCACTTGTACTTTTATTTGTATGCCCTACACATATTTTATAATATTCTTTTGTATCTATTCAGTATATAATAAACTCACAACCTGGGGTGGATGGGAGTGGGGGGTATTGAATAACTGCTCCAACCTACTGTCCTACCCTTCTCTATACTCAAGCTTCCAAAGTGCAGGTAACTTTTCTCCCAGGCATAAAACAGTATGGCTCTTCTCTAAAGAAACTGAATTAAATATGAGTTCAGGGGCTCCCGGGTGGCTTAAGTCGTTAAGTGTCTGACTTTTGATTTCGGCTTAGGCCATGATCTCCCTGTCCGTGGAAGACAGCGTGGAGCCTGCTTGGGATTCTCTCTGTCAACACACACACACACACACACACACACACACTGACCGCTCATACTCGCTCTCTCTCAAAAAAAAAGATAAAACATTAAAAAAATTGTTTTTAAATATCTGAGGTCACCTAGAGCTTGCAGTGTGGATGTTGGTGCCACACAATAGAGGCCTTCTGACTCTGTTATTTATGATTCTACCTCACACAGGGCTTCCAGCCAGGTATTCTCATTTAGCGAAAGGGCCAGAGGTACGACAGACCTAACTGTGTCATAGCAGAAGAAATCTGTACCAACTCATTTTACGAGGTACTCTCTAATGGGCATATAGCCAGAAAGCAGCTAACCTGGGACTTGAACAGAGGCCTTCCTTCCAAACTTGTGCTCTTAGCTACCTGCTGTCCTGCCCGCCCTCTTAGCTCATGCATATACTTTCCTGGGGAAAATGAGGCACAAACTACTGTCAACATCTGTACCTATAAGCCTGTAAGAGAATCTGTCTGGATTTTGAACAAAGACCAATGGGAACTGAAAGGCCTGGTTCTTAACCAGTTAGCAATGTGACCTTGGGCTGACCTCAGGTATAAGTGGTGGCTGTGACCAGCTCTGTGGCATGAGGTTGGATCAGCCATCCCAGGATCTTCCAGCCCACAAAGGTCTTCATTGACTGTCACTCTTTGGATTTTCCTGTTCCTAAGGTCCTCAGGGACATCCAGGGAAGGCTTCTTTTGGGGGTGGGAGGCAGGTGTCTGGAATCTCTATTCTGGCATAAGTGGACAGGCTTTGTGGATAGAAAACCTTCTGTTTGAATCTTGGCTTCCCATTTGCCCATGGTGTGACTGGGTGCAGGTCTTTAGCTCTATGAATGTCAATTTCCTCTTATGTAAACATAGGGGAACTTACAGGGTTGTTGGAAAGGTAGGAGGTCAGTTCTGTAAAAGGCCCAACATTTGTAAAACAAAGGCATTTTTGTGGTAATTTTCAAACCTATACAAAAACAGAGAAAACAATATAATGTATGCTTGTGTACCCATCATCCAGCTTTGAAACTATCAACACCTGGCCATTCTGTTTTCATCTGCTCCTCACCCACCTCATTTTTTTTTAAAGCTGTATTTTTTTTGTAATTTTTTAATGTTTATTTTTGAGAGAGAGAGAGAGAGCAAGAGAGAGCAAGTGGAGGAAGGGCAGAAAGAGGGGGAGACACAGAATCAGAAGCAGGCTCCAGGCTCCAAGCTGTCAGCACAGAGCCCAACGCGGGGCTCAAACTCACAGACTGCGAGATCATGACCTGAGCCAAAGTCAGGACACTTAACCAGCTGAGCCACCCAGGCGCCCCTAAAGCTGTATTATTTTAAAGTAAATCCAGGGGCGCATGGGTGGTTCAGTCGGTTGGGCGTCCGACTTTGGCTCAGGTCATGATCTCATGGCTTGTGGGTTCAAGCCCCGTGTTGGGCTCTGTGCTGACAGCTCAGAACCTGGAACCTGCTTCAGATTCTGTGTCTGTCTCTCTCTTTCTCTGCCCCTTCCCTGATCACTCTGTCTCTCTGCCTCTCAAAAATGAGTAAACTTAAAAAAATTTTTTAAGTCAATCCAAGTATCATATAATTTCACTCTTAAGTACAGCAGAATGTATCTCTATAGATAAATCCTTAAAAAAATCACAATACCATTATAACACATATAACAAAATTAACAATTTCTTAATATTCCCCTAAAACCCACTTTTTGTTCAATATTACCCAATTGCCTCTGAAATATATTTTTTACAGTTGGTTTGTTTGAATCAAGATCCAAACAAGGTTCACATACTGCATTTGGTTGATATGTCTCCTAAGTCTTTAAAATTGATAACATTTTCCTTTTGCCATCTTTTTTCCTAGGCCATGTATTTACTGAGTACAATAGGTCATTTGAATACAGATTTTCCTATTTTATGGTTTTAATTTGTATTTCCTTGATGATGAGTGATGTTGAGCATTTTTTTTTTCCTGTGTCTGTTAGCCATCTGGATGTCTTCTTTGGCAAAGTGTCTATTCATGTCTTTTGCCCATTTCTTCACTGGATTATTTGGTTTTTGGGTGTTGAGTTTGGTAAGTTCTTTATAGATTTTGGAGACTAACTTTTTATCTGATATGTCATTTACAAATATCTTCTCCCATTCTGTTGGTTGCCTTTTAGTTTTGCTGATTAGATTTTCCTATTTTATGAATTTGACTGATTGACTCCTTGGGTCATTCAGCATATTCCTCTGTCCCCTGCATTTCTTTTATACTGTTAAAGCTAGAAGCTTGATTAGTTTCAGGGGTAGAGATTTCTTTTGGAGGGAAAAGGAGGGAGTAAAAATAGTTCATAAGTGGTGCTGTGTGTTTCCTACTGGGTCTTATGCAGAACCACATAATATCCTGTCATTGCACTTTCAGTGATGTGAGATGAATCTGTAGATTCAGCTGACATCAGCCTGATCAGTCTTTATGAAGTTCCCCATCTACCCCATCACTGAGAAACTTCGATGATCATTGCCTGGATCCATTATTTCATTTGGGGTTGCCAAAAGATGATGTTTTCTTCTAAATTTTATTTTATTTTATTATTTTATTTTATTTTATTTTATTTTATTTTTCAAATGTTTATTTATTTTTGAGAGACAGAGGGAGACAGAGCATGAGCAGAGGAGGGACAGAGAGAGAGGGAGACACAGAATCCAAAGCAGGCTCCAGGCTCTGAGCTGTCAGCACAGAGCCCGACGCGGGGCTCAAACCCATGAACAGTGAGATCATGACCTGAGCCCCACTTGGATGCTTAACCAACTGAGCCACCCAGGTGCCCCCCCCCCCAACTTTGCCCTGTGACACCTTCTTCACTCACTCTGGCAGCTGATTTAGATCCTATCATCCCTTTATTGCAGTAGTCAAAACATATCATTAAACTTTTAATAGTTGGCTTCCTTCCTTGGGGTTGCAAACACATCCGGCACATACATAGCAGGCACTGAGCTTTTACCATCGTTGTGGCTGTTTTCCAAGCTTATTAACCTTGGTCTCATCTCTTTCTGCTCTGGCCTCTGTTTAATTCATTTCATCAAACATTTCACAGAGCACCCTCCAGTTAAATAACTAGAATAATGAACACCTACTATGCCAAGTGTGCTTTACACACATGATTTTATTATTCTCAATCAGTGAGGTAGGGATTATTATCCTCATTTTACAGATGAGCAAGAGGAAGCTAAGTGAGGTGGCTGAAGTTCCCATAGCTAGGGAGTGGCTGGACTGGGATTTCTGTAGTGGATCTGATGGCCAAAGCCCAAGATTTCCCTCCACATCACTGTCTGTCAAAGTGTGGTCAATGATCCACCCATATGAGAAACCCCTGGGGAGCTCATTAAAATGCACACTCTTGGATTCCACCCCAGATCTACTGACTCAGAATCTCAGGGAGATGGAGATGGAAAACATTTTCTAATAAGCTTCCTTGGGATGAGCTGAAACAGTTATTATTTTTGAACAGGTGAAACACACACAGTTAAAACATTCAAAAGGTTCAAAAAGATAAATGAAAAAAGCAAACACCAAGCTCTATTCCCCAATTGTCCAGTTCTCAAGGCAACCACTTTTCCTTGACTCCACACACTGAAGTTTGAGGGCCATCTTTGATTTATTCAATGTATCGAGATAAGCAGGTGTCTGCACTCCAGAGCCTACAAAAATCTGCAGGTAAGATCACCATTTAGGGGCTGGTACCCCAGGAAGGGGTCCCAGAATCACCAGCAAAGATGGCAAGGAGTTCAGTTTGGGCAGCACCTACACCATCCGTTTCTAGGACTTTCCAACCTGCTCTGCTCAGTCTATCACTTCATGTAGGAGGGTGGTCCCTGCAAAGGCAGTCTTGTCACAAGCAAAGATCAAGAAAGAACTGGGCAAAGGGAAGGTAAGACACGTTAGGATGAACAGAGGGGAGCCTGCACAGAGGTCTAGAGATGGAAGGGTCCGAGTAGGAGCTCCAAATCCAACATTTCCATTTGTATTTCCCCTTATTTGTGGTAGCCATAGACCTTTCCCTTTAGGATACAGTCTTTAATATCAGTATTATTGGGGCACTTGGGTGGCTCAGTCCATTAAGCATCTGACTTTGGCTCAGGTCATGATCTCATGGTTCCTGAATTTGAGCCCCGCATAGGGCTCTGTGCTGACAGCTCGGAGCCTGGAGCCTGCTTTGGATTCTGCGTCTCCCTCCCCCTCTCTCTGCCCCTCTCCTGCTTGCACTGTCTCTCTCTCTCTTCTCAAAAATAAACATAAAAATTTTTTTAATATCAGTATTATTTAGGGGCACCTGGGTGGCTCATTTGGTTAAGTATCCAACTCAGGTCATGATCTCACCATTGGTGAGATCTAACAGTGCAGAGCCTGCTTGGGATTCTCTCTCTCCCTCTCTGTGTCCCTCCCCTGTGCCCCCCCCTCAAAAATCAATAAATAAACATTTAAAAACCAGTGATATTTAACCTTTCTGGGATCACAGACTCCTTTAGGAATCTCATTAAAACCGTGGACCTTCTCCCTAGAAAAGTGCACAGACACATAAAACTCTGCAGCCTATTCCAGAAACTGCACAGACTGCCAGGCAAGATTACCCGGGATATCCAGGAGGTCCAAGTTAAGTACTCTGCTTTTAGATGTTCCTTTATATATATACTTAAAACGCTCAGTTCACAAAAACTCTCTATTCTTTAGAGAGCCTGAACTATGTCGCCACTTGCGCAAAATGCCCTGCTGGCATGAACTAGAGGCCAGCTTGCTCAGGAGTTGGAGGCGGCAGTGGCTTCGGCCATTGAGACAGATCGCCGGCTAGTGGGGGGGCGGGGTGGTGGTGGTTAGGACCCACAGACAGGTAATAGGGGGCGGTGGGCGTCCTCCTCAGCTTTTAGCCGCATCTGGCTGGGTCCTGGCGCTTTGAGCGCATTTCATGGTTTCTGAGCGCGGCATCACCTGCTCTCTGCACCACCCCACCCCTGCTTTCCTGGGTTTTGGGGGGGAGTGAACCCACCCCTGACGGGGAACGCCAGCGCTGGGCGCGGCAGGCAGAGCCTTGCTGGGAGCCGGCGGGCTCCGCATTCATCATTGTTCCCCCAGCGCCTGGCACGGGTTGGGGCGCAGGCAGGGATGGTGGCCTGAAGTGCGCGGTCCCTTCCGCGTCGCCCGTCGTCAAGCTCTAGCGCCACAGGTGTTTCCAGAGCGCCTTCCAAGGCCCAGACCTGAGCCAGGCGCTGGCGACGCGAGAGACGGACAAGGGTCCAAGTCCGGCCCGCTGCGCGCAGGGAGGACAACAGTCAGCTGGCGCAGGCAGCGCGGGGCTCACGGGGCCGCGAGGGGACCTGCGCGCGCCCCAGCCCCGTGCCGCGCGCCCGTGACGGCGCCCCCGGCCCCGCCCCCGGCCTCCGCCTCCCGCTTCCCCCTCCTCGCGACTCGGCCGCGCTCCGGTCGGCGGGCTCTATGGGGAAAGCGGCCGCTCTGTGCCGAGGCGGCGGCTGTGGCGGCCGCTCCCGCGGACTCTCGTCGCTGTTCACGGTTGTTCCCTGCCTGTCCTGCCACACGGCGGCGCCGAGCATGAGCGCTTCGACGCCTGGCCCGGGGCCGGAGCCCAAGCCCCAGCCCCAGCCCAAGCCTCAGCCCCAGCCGGTGCTGAAGCCTGAGCGGCACTCTGTGCCACAACAGGTGTCGGAGCCAGTTTCTGAGCCGGTGCCAAGACTGGAGCCAGAGTCTGAGAAGACGTCCGAACCAAGGCCAGAGTCCAGACAGGGAACGGAACTGCTGCTGGGATTGGGGAAGGGGTCAGGGCCCTGGCAAGAGTTGGGCTCAAGTGTAGGGGCTGGACCCTTCCCCAAGGCCTCGTCAGAGCAGCCCCCGGCACTCGGGCCAGTAGCGGGGAGGGTGCCCTGGACCAAACCCGAGCTCGAGTCGCTGCCGGCGTCAAAGCCCCTGCCCCTTGGGCGACCTGGACTGGCGAGGACGTCTCCTGGGGTTCCAATGTCAGGGACTGGTACGACCTCCACTGCGCCCATGGCCTTACTGCCTCTGGACAGCTTCAAGGGCTGGCTGCTCAAGTGGACCAACTACCTGAAAGGCTACCAGCGCCGCTGGTTCGTGCTCAGCAATGGCCTGCTGTCTTACTACAGGTAGGAATGGGGGGTCTGATGTTGGAGGGTGGTGATGCTGCAGTGATGGTGACAGAGGGCATTTAGAGTTGGAGGACACTGCCAGAAGCCTAGGGATGTTTGGGAACAAGTCCTTAGCAGGAAAAATAATATCTCTGGCCAACCTCCAAAGGCTGGGGGCCCCGACCTCTAACAGGGGAGCCCCCCCTCCAGGACCTCTGACAAGTTTGGGTTAAAGGAGTGAGTGGGGACTTGGAGGGAGAGAGTGATCTGGGGCCTTGGGGCCCCTCTGGTCTTGGTAGTTGTGGAGCCTCAGGCAACCAACCGGAGTCAGTTCCCCCAAAGCCTTTGATTCTGGTTCAGGAATTAAGATCATTGTGTTAAGATTTGAAGGGGACAATCACCTTATTCAGTCCTTGGGACCCACTATGGGAAAGACTGTTCCCCCCTCAATTGGTCACTTAGTTCATTGCCCACTTTTCCTGACAGCCCTGGTTGCCAGTCCTTGGGAGGGGCACAGCAGACTCACAGGTGTTTCAGACACAGTGTCTGCATTTTAGGGGTCCATTTTAGCATTCCATGGAGAACCAGAAGTGTCCCACTGTCACCTTCCTTATTGTAGAAGTAGCATGGGTTTCAAAACTGAACTGTGATGGTGAGATAGCAGACACTACCCACTGAAATGGATGAAAGGGGCAAAGATACTGAAGGCTTTCTCTCCTTTCTTACTGGCTATTGCCTTATTGTGTTTCCTGGGGATTGTTAGTTTCAACATTGAGGTCTCAGATCACTCTATGCCATTGGTCCCCAAACCTGAGTCAGCAGCAGAATTTCCGTAAGGGCCACAAAGTACTTGCCCCTCTGCTGTGTTTCTGAGGCAGTGGGTCTAGGAGGACCTGAGATTTGGCATTTCTCACAAGTTCCCAGATGCTGCTGCTCTGGACCACCGTCTGAGAAGCACTGCTCCATTGTCATTGCAAACAGGAGGGCCCCGCCTTGCTGTTTGCTGAAACTCAGGTCACCTTGATCGCTTCACTTGACCAGGCAGTATCCCTTCAGGTCACCCGCTATAGGATTTATATGATCCTCCCCAGCCTTCTAGAGGATGGTTGAGTCTATGATGCCCCTGAAAATTCAGGAGCTCCACCAAACTTAAGTGATGGTTCCCACTCCAAAATGGGGATCACTGTCATTAATTTCTGGAAGGGGAGAAAGCTGACAAGTGCTTTTCATGTATTTTTCTCATGTGAGTCTTGGTGTCCCTAAGCCCACTCGGCTGTGCCATCCAGATCACACAGAACAGTGTTCTTAGAGTTAGGCAACCAAATGAAAAGAGAACCTTTTCCAAATAGTATTTTATCCCACTTACCATTCTCTGTCAGGTGTGTAAACACTTCACCAAGACATGCAATGATAAGGACCACCAGTGATTTGCTATAAATGTGTCATTGTTAGCTGTGGGCCACACTGTTTTATATTACATTCACTTCACCTCACAACCACACTGTGTGGTGCGTTCCAGGGTCGTCCTGTGTTACAAATGAGGGGTTCTGAGATTTGATAGGAGTCACTGGCCCAATAGGCAGTGGAGAGAGATTCTGACCTGGGACTTTAGTACTTCACGGTCTATGCCTGTCACAGATGTGTGTCCGGATGCCCATGCATCTCTGAGTTAGCATTGTTGAGTTATCTGTATTTACCAGGTACTACTAACCTATAGGGGTCAAGGTAATGTTTATGAATATAGGGTCCCACAGTTCTAGTTCTAGTAGAAGTAAAACCTGATCGCATTCACTTTTGTTTTGTTTTATTCTAATTGAAAGAGCAAAGATGTCCCATTTTCTTTTCTTAAAATAATTGTGTGTAGACAGTTTGCATTTCAAGGTTATCTCAAATGTGCAGATTCTTTGGGTAACAAGAAAAATTCTTATTGCTTGCTGATAAGGTTGTGGGGACAGATACTGGTTTGTGAGGCAGAGGGGGTGGGAACAAGTTTCTTGTGTGTGTCCTTGCATAGTCTGACTCTGTAGTTTTGCTTTTGGACATTTGGACATTTGGACATTTCTAGACTCCAAGGTGGGCAGAATTGTTGCTTGGCTTGTCTGGGTGGAATGAACGATTCCTGACATTTGTGCGGCCCTGTGCCATCATTTAGTCCCATGTGAGCCTTTCCACGAATATGTCCTCATTCCCATTTTACAGGAAGAGAAACTGAGGCCAAATGAACAAACTTCAGTGGCTTACCCAGAGGTGCCCCACTTGTGCATGGTGCCCAAATGCCACTGGAGATGGGTAAGTCTCCAAGTGCAGAAAAGGCCCTTCTGAGGTGGAGCCAAAATTGCCACTTCTTCCTGGCACTTCTGTTCTGCCTTCTGGAATACCCTTTGGTTCCCCCTCCTCATGCTTCTCAGAACTTCAGATGTTTGACACTACACTGTTCTCCTGTCCCTGCTTCTGATCTGAATCCTGCCATCCTGCCTGCTGTGGGCAAGGATTGAGTGCCCTCTAGGCCTGTCACTCATCGTGCTGACAGCAAGTGGGGTGGGTTACCCAGGGCCCTGTCTGTGTCCAGTGCTATTCATGTATATTTTCTCCTCACCCTCCCTGGAACCCTGGCTCTCAGTAGTTCTCCAAGTGTGTGTGGCTGGGAGAGAGGCAAGATACAAGCTTGTGAGCTGAAGACAGGGTGAGAGAATTTTTTTAATGATCTCTCTTCCTTAGGGGCCAGGTAGAGCCAGGTTTAACCTGTTGGGCTGATGCACCTGGGTGGAAAAGGAATCAGAGTCATTTCTCTTGCAAGCTTCCCTTTTGGAAAGACCACCTGACTTTAGTTTATTATTATTTTTTAACTAAGTGAAGCCTGGTATTCAGAGAAATGTCTCCAGAGAAAATATGGGCACACATGTTCTCTCCCCTAATCCCATCCTCCAGCCTGCACCCCTCCAGAGTAGCCATTATCCCAAATTTTAGTCACTATCCTCTTTCTTTCCTTCTTAGTTTTATCTCCTCTACGTACAGTTTTAAAAGTCCCATATTTTTCATTTCAGCCATTTTTAACTTGATAAAAAGAGTATTGTTCAATATATGATTTGGAGGGGACTCATTTTGACTGCTGTTTAACGTCCAGGATGTGAGTGTGCCACTTTCATTTATGCATTTTCGTCTTGATGGGTGACCATGACAGTTCTTGTACATGTGCAAGGAGTTTCTCTTGGGTGAAATTGCCGGGTTGTAGGAATGTGGAAGTTCCCCTTATATAATGCCCAAACTGTTGGCCAAAGCTGTTGTGTCAATTTAGACCCCCCGCCTCCGGCAGTTAATAGATTTTGTGGATTTGTATCCTTTACAACACTTGGTATTGTCAGCGTTGATTTTTACCAATCAAATGGGTATACTATGGTATCTTGTCATCTTGCCTGAATTCCTATCCCCATTATTTTTACCTTAATGGAAAGTCAGTGGAGGTTTGGATTAGAATTTCTCTATTAATTGTGTCTTCTTCAGGTACTTCTGTCCTGGAGTTTGCTTGAGAAGCTCGTTTGATCATTTAAGCTTATTCTAAGTACACAGTGAGAGAAAGTACATAGTGCCAACAGCTGGGCTTAGTAACAGTCATATTATCAGGATTAAAAAAATACTCTGTAAATATTGTCACATGTAGAAACAATTTCTGGGAAGTATCAGGAATTGTTGGCAGGTATTTACTTCTTTCCAACAATGTGCTAGGAATATAAATAAATACAGGAGTTGGGGTTCTTATTCCATTGCTAGCATTCTTTAAGTTTATTTCTTTATTTTGAAAAAGAAAGGAAGAGAAAGAGAGAGGGAGAGAGAGAGAGAATCCCAAGAAGGCTCTGCACTGACAGTGCAAATGTGGGGCTTGAACTTGCAAACTGTGAGATCATGACTTGAGCCAAAATTCAGAGTTGGAGGCTTAACCAACTGAGCCACCCAGGTGCCCCTCCATTAGCTGGTATTCTTAATCACAGGCTGGTTTGGATACAAACAAAGAGAATATGGTTTGTGCTCAGTTTTTTTTTTCTTTTGGTTGATAGTTCCCATTTAAAAAATTTTATCCCTAGTTCTCTCATCTCGTAGAGAACATGTATTTACCTGAAATTAAGGAAAAATTCATAAATGATGTGGAATTTTCAAAGGTATCATCTTCATCAAGTCCTTAGGGAAAGAGTGTTCCACGCATATTGCTTTATCGACATTAATGACAAAATTGATTTGGTTAAGCAAAATTCGGTTTTGTTTATACCAGTTGCCTATTCAGTGACACTATAAATCACTATAAATTACATTTGTTTCCCAGGAAATGATTTCAAACAGAAGGATTTGTTTTAATTTATTTGTTGTTCATGCTGATCTGTGCAGGTAGGCATGGCTAAGCCAGTTAGCAAGGAAGGCCTCAAAGAAATTAGTCTGGGTCTGTAAGAAAGAAGGCTTCAGTCAAGTGAGAGTAAAATTTGAAAGCCTTCTGGTTGCGGAAAACCACTGAACATTTGGTGAGCTGGGCCCATTGTGGTTGTGGCCAGGTAAAGATGGCACACCAAGACATCTTTGCCTCTAGGATGGATCATGCACTCGTTCTTCCAGTCAGACCATCTCTCAAAGGCAAACTCTCACAGAGACTGGGTGCCAGGAAATAGTAATGTCCTCAATGTCACTTTGGGTAATACTCAGAGGACAGAGATGGGAAAGACCCTCAGTTGCAAAATGTCCCTGAAAAAACATTGTTAAGAATGCAGGTCTGCAGGTTAAGCCACTGGGGTCTCTACCCTAGAAGATGATGGCCTTATCATATTGGACTCAGCTTTAAAATATCATTCAGTGTTTCATACCATGAGACCGATAGGAGGCTGACAAGGAATGTGTTGGTTGATAACGTGTCCACATTTGTTTGAAGTGTATTTTCTTCATGTTTGGCATAATGGTGTGGCAAAGAGGTCATGAGTGGACAGATAGCATATTTTGGAGGAGCACAGTACACACCAACATTCTTAGCAAGGTCTGGTGACACGAATTGTAATTTTCCCCACCAAACCTGCTCCTCCTGCTAACTTTTCCCTTTCTATGAATAGTTGCAAACCTCTGAGTCATGCTTGCTGCCTCCTCCCTCCCTATTCCGACATCAGGTGGAATTGTGAGCCCTGCCTGTCTTTTTCCTCTAGTCCCTCCTCTCCGTTCCTAGTGCCACATTGTGGTTCAGGTCTGCCTTCTGCTTCACTGGTGTCCCTGCTTCCAAATTCTGTCCTGGACAGCACATCCCCACCCAGTGGCCCTGGAGTTGCCTTGTCTTCTCCAGGATTCTTTTTCAACAGTTCCGTCCCCAACAGAACCCATATATTCCTGCATTGGTTTTCTCCTGTTTGAAATGCCCACGGTGGCCCCTGACTGATGCAAGGACCACGTCGTTCTTCTCTGGGAGCCACATATACACAGGGTGCCTGTGTAGGCATCTCTGCAGACAGCTTTGCAGCAAAGGAGTATCATGGCCAAGTGTAGCATTTTTGTATTCTGCATAGAGCCTAGCAGGGTGCGTTGCTGCTGATATGTTCTCAGTAGCTTGGTTAATCTGAATGGATGAGTAAGTGAATGATGAGAATTGTTTGTAATTTTATGAGATTTCAGAAAGCCAAGTATGTTAGTGCCAAACTTGGATTTTCTTAAGTTGTTTTCAGTTTTAAAAACTTGTTTGCTGAAATGAGATTTGGATGATAAGTGGGAGATTACTGGCTTAAGCCTGGAGTGCCAGAAAAACTACAGTTATAAAATAGAGATTATCTGGATATATTATGTTGACAGATTTGAATATGTTGAAATAGACTTTTCAGTAAACCAGTAGCCTCTTCTGTGGTCCTCGTTTGTATTTCCATAGATTTGCAAGTGTTTGTGCATATGGTCTGTATATACCTAGGATGACTTGTCACTTTGTAAAATTGGAGGAATGGGGAGCAAATATTAAAGCTATTAAAAGGGCTTTTTGTGATTTTATAGTGCCTTCAACTAGTTTCATGTGCACCAGAAGGTTTGCTTTGCACACGCTCCATATGCAAGACCCTGTGAGAAGCAGGTCATGGATCAGAGGTGAGGCTCCAACTCCAAAATTTTAGATCCAACCAGGCCTTCACAACAGTGGGGTTCTCTGCAGGCATCAGAGAGATTTCCAGTTCATGGTTTCAGTGAGGAGTGCAGACCAGGAGTGCTGTTCTATTATTTGGAAGAAAAGTAGCTCACAGACGGCACTAGGGACAGTTCATGGACTCCACCACCTCACATTGGGGAGACCCCTAGTAGGGTCTTGTGTCGGGATCTCCAAGACTAACCCCAGGTTACATAAGGAGGTAGGAAGATTCCTAGGACTCAGCATCTATATGTGTTCACAGCTGTGCTTTATTACAACAAAAGGGGGCAGAGCACCATCAGCAAAAGGAAGGAGGGGGCGTGGGGAGAAGTCTGGGGAAACCAGGTGCAAGCTTCTGAGAGTCCTTTCCCAGTAGAGTCACACAGAACACGTTCAATTCCTCCAGCAACGAAATGGTGCCAGCCAGAGAAACTCATTAGAGACTCAGTGGCCATGGTTTTTACTGGGGGCTGACCACACGGGCACCCTTTGCCTGGCACATACCCAAAGTCCAGAGTCCCAGAAGGAAAGCAAGTATTCAGCAGGGATCACAGTTTTGTATAAGTAGTTTAGGGACAGGGAGCCACTTTTAGCAGTTAGTTAATGGGGGGAGCCCTCCCCAGTTCCAGATTCTCAGATGCCAGCCAAGGGCAAATCTCCGGTGCAGGCCTTTCAGAGGATAAGTGGTCTCAGGCCAGCTGTGTTAATTCTTTTCTGCACAGCTCTGACTTCCTTCCTCCTTGAAGATTTCAGTGAAGTCAGGCAGGGGTAAGGGCCAACACTCGCTCTGGTTCAAGGAGGGTGAGTGCTTACCTTTGGCTTTGAGTGGCAGAGTGGCTTCTTATTTCGTATCAGAGAAAGCACATGCCAGTTGTGCAGGGTATGGGTGTGGCCTGCTGCTCTGTTATGTCTGAGGGCCTTCTCTATGGAACCTCTGGTCATGTGGTTATCCCTTTATCATTTCACAGACACTTTTGTAATCTAGACCTTCCCCAAGACCCTTTGGTCACTTGGATTTTGCATATGTCTAGGGTACACTTGCCACATGGACTTCCTTCCTCTGCAAGTACTTTTGTGCCTTTGATGGAATGTCTGGTCTGAGTTCTTCAGCTGCAACTGACCCTAGTGCCTTCTTTGGGAAGGGTCTGTTAATCCAAGATTGGGGCCTGATGAGCAGTCTGGAACATTTGTGATAGTAAGCATACACCAGCTCTGGTTGTATCTTTTATTGAGGGCCAAAAATCTATAAGGCAGTGTGGGAGATGGACACGCATAACACCATCAAACCACTGGGTGGAGGAGGAAGATGAGGAGGGGAAAATCCATACTCATCCTGGTAATTTAGTGAAAGGCCAGCAGGTTCAGATACAATGTTGTGGGGGAGCTCCCAGGGAGCTGGGTATCCAAGCATGCAGCTTCCATGCCTCCTGTAGTCTTCTGGGGTATAGTTCACAAACTATGTCAGCAAAGAAAGACAGGTCTGTGAAAAGGGTGTGAGGTTCCTTAAATAAGATCAATGTCTGCTTCTTGTTGGGGGAGAGAAGTACACTGCACTGTAAACTGACATACAAGGAGTAGGAGATGGTAAGAAACACCCTGAACAAAATTGAAATTGGCAGCTTGATGTGTGGTGAATCACACATACCAGGTGTCACCACACAGATATGTGGCTTTAAGAGGCTCCTTTCATAATCACACACATGAGGCAAACTGTCAGTGAGCTTCAGGGTCATGCTGGGTGCTGTATGTTTTTTTCTTTTATATGGGACTACTTCCTGCGTCTGTTTCCATTTTTAAGAGTTCTGATCACTAAGCTTCACTCCTCTTGACACCTCATCACATGCTCAGCCACAGCTCTGTGCATTGAAGGCTGATTTTACAATTTTGACTCACACCATTTGATCTGCTTTGCTGAGCCATTGCCTAAACCAAGAAGAGGGCATATGGCATTGCTGAGCTTGCATAGGAAACTGCCAGATTGTGTTGTTCTTTGAAGCAGCAGTAGGTGCTGTCTTCCTGAAATATAGTGTGTGACTTTCCTGGGCTCACCACTCATTGTCCTTCCCAGCTGAGTGCCCCCTCCCTCTCCCCACCCACCTCTTGATTCCCTGGCCTTGACCCTTCTTCTACCTAATTTGCCTTATTCCCCCTCTGCAAACCACATGACCTTCAGTATCCTATTCAGATCTCTATACTGGCCATCCCTTCAGCCAAGAGATCCCCTCTTCATTTCTATAGACATCCTGACAGTCTTAACTCCAAGTCATCTCAGGATGAACCTGCCTGGATTCCCCTGTGATGAGATAGGCTGGCAGAACCATTCTTCCTCTGATGCTCTTTTGTTTTCTATTATGTCATTTGGCTGTGCACCCCTAGGAACAGGATTTTGGTTTATCTCCCTTAATACCTTGTCTCCGCCACTCCAGAGCCCGGGACTGTGTCTTCTCACTGTAGTGTCCCCTGGGGTGCTGGGCATTGTGCCTTCTACTTAGTAGATTCTCAAACTCCAGTGAAGTCTTTTTTTTAATAGAAGACATTTTGTAATTTTATTTGTTTTATATGTTATAAAGACCCAATATGCTATTGCAATAGCCCAGGGAAAATCACTGAATTGCCAGGAGAAATGGAGTGACCACAGAGGCTACACATCGCTCAGATTTTTGCTCCTTTTCTGAGGCTTATTGTGAACCAAGGACATGTAACATTATTGAGAATTAATTATACTCGTTTATATTTAAAAGTCTTTGGGGGGTGTGTGTCTGGATGGCTCAGTGAGTTAAGCATTGGAATCTTGATTTTGGCTCAGGTCATGATCTCATGGTTCGTGGGATCGAACCATCTCTCCCTCCCTCCCTCCAAATAAATAAGTAAACATTAAAAAAATAAATAAAACTTTGGTGAAGAAGTTTAAACTGTACATTAGTAGACAATAGTATAACAAACCCCTGTGCACCCATTACCCAGTTTCAGCAATTATTAAATTTCTGGCCAGGCTTATTTCATCTCAGTCCCCTGCCAATACCATTTTTTTAAATGTTTATTTATTTTTGAGAGACAGAGAGACAGAGCGTGAACAGGGGAAGGGCAGACAGAGAAGGAGACACAGAATCTGAAGCAGGTTCCATGCTCTGAGCTGTCAGCACAGAGCCTGACGTGGGGCTCGAACTCACAAACTGTGAGATCATGACGTGAGCCGAAGTAGGCCGCTTAACCAACTGAGCCACCCAGGTGCCCCTCCTGCCAGTACCATTTCAAAGTGAATCCCAAATATCACATTTCACCTGTAAATGTTTCAGTATGTCTCTCTAAAGGATAAGGATTTTTAAGAACTTATCTGCATTACCATTGTTACAGTAAAACAAATTAATAATAATTCTTTATTGTCACCAAATATACAGTGTCCACAGTTTTAATTGTCTCAAATGTCATAAGTGGTTTTTGATACATTTGTTTGTATCAGGACCCAAATGAGGTCCACCCATAGAATTTCACACAGTCTGGGTTTTGCTGATTGCATTCTCTTGGTGTAGGTTAACAAGTTCCTGTGTCCTCTGTAGTTCTTTAATTTGGCAGATGGATCTAGAAACTTGATCCAGGTGGTAATGTGTTTTTCCCTTTAATCACAAGATTTCAAAATCATGAGCTGGTTCTTATCTTCCAATGGCGACCAATCGTTTGGTTTGTTTTCTCAAAACCACTATCATCTCATGGATACAAACACGTTTGCTATGTGTCAGCCCACTGTTGTATTGCCCTTAATGATGCTTCTATTGTCCTGCCTTGTCTTTGCCCTCATGGGGACCTCTTCAGTTGGCTCTGGAGTCCTTTGGATAGGACGCTGATGGAATTAATAGTTTCCTGTGTCTAGCTTGAAAACATGTTCCGGGCTCTTCTTGCACTTGTCTTATCTAAATCCTGGAGTCAGTTAAGGCTCCAATTTCATTCTTTTGCATGTAGACCTTCAGTTTTCCCAGCACCATTTCTTGAAGCTGTCCTTCCCCTATTGAGTGGTCTTGGTACCCTTGGCACCATCTATGCAAGGATGAAAATCAATCCTATTTGAAAAACATGTGTACTTATTGGATAGGACATTGTGCCATTTCAGGGTCCACTGCAGCTCTCTGTCATCTGGGACTGTGGGAAGTTTATCCAAGAAGACAGACCTCTAAGTTCCCTTCTAACATCTCCAAGTTTCTGTAACCAGCTATTAAGCCCTCCACTTGCAAAAAAAAAAAAAAAAAAGATTGTGATAGCATAAGAGTGGGTTGAAATCAAAAGGACTCAGGTTGCTGGCAAAGATTTCTGACAGGTACCTGGTTTTGGCACAAGAGACTCCTTTTTGTCTTCCAAGCATCCCAAACACATCAACTACTGCTTATTCTTAGGACCAGTCTTGTCTCTGCCTCTCCAAGATCATCTAGTTTCTTCCTCTACTGTCACACCACAGTGACAGTGGGCTCTGTGTACTCTTAACAGGGGAAGGAGTAGATGAGAGTTAGAACTGTGTCCTCAGCTCACTTGTACTTCTGGATCAGGCAGCTCCAAAATAAATCACCCCAGAATTCAGAGGTTTAAAGCAAGGGTGTTTTATTCTTGTGTATATGTCTGCAGATGGCTGGGGCAGCTCTGCCTCCAGCAGCAGCACCTGGGACACTCCTCTGCTTTGAACGAGTAGGCTAGCAGAGTCAGTCTTCTCCCCATGATGGTAGAAGTGTAGGAGGCCTAGCAGGAAAGGAAGCACCCTGGCTCAAGCCTGCACACCTTCACTCTGGCCCACATTCTGTTGGCTGAATCAAGGCATATGGCCACTTCCAATATCAGTGGGGCCTTTGTAGGATCACTCCCCACTGTAGTGAGTGATCCTACAAAGTCCAATGACAAAGGGTGTGGACATGTAATTGTAATTCATGAAGGACATTAGGAATTGGGAAAAGTACTTCAGTCTTTCCCAGCCTCTAATCTTCCTTCCAATGATCCCATTCTTCATCTGTAAAATAAAGGGGCTAGACTGGGTGACCTCTGGGGTTCCTTTTAGCCCCAGCTTCCTGAGAATTTGATGGGGAACTGATTAGAAGATGTTGGAAGAGATATGAAATATCAAAGATGATCTGGGCTTGGCATGGAAATGTCTATTGACTTAGTGGCTTAGAGATCAGTGTCCAAGTAGCTGGAGCTGGTGGCTGACCTGGTAGGGAAAGAATGGGGGATGCTTTTGCTGAACCACATATGGGCTAATGGTGTGTTCCTAGTCCCAGTTTTGGGAGACTTGCAAGCAGACTGGGGGCGGGGATACCACCTATTGCTACATTGTTCACATGCTGTGTGTGACAAGAAACTTTCCTTGAATTTTCCATTTTTAGAAAATTAAATTATTTTGCCAGATGCAGGCACAGAAGTAGTTTTCTTCTTAGTCCTGCAGTTCTAAGTTTGAATTTATTTTGCCTGCCGGTTTACTGAGTCATTGCCTTCTGGAGATGCGATTAGGACATTCTTAACCCCTGAGCAGATTCCCATAGTGTTTTCTCTGTCACTTGCATTTACCTGAGTGCCTCACAACATGCCCTGCCTTTACAGCCTTTTAGACATTAATGGCTTCAGGCTGCAGCCCTCATGCCTCCCTTCCCCTGTCAGCCTTAGATTGTACTTGGTGGCAATATGTCATTCATCTGTATGTGTAGCTGTTTGAAGGCAGGACCGGTATTTCATGTGTTGTCTGTTTCCTCCCAGAACAAATCAGTTTTCAGTAACTGTTAGCCAGACACACATTGTACAAGCATGTCATCAGTGCCTGGGAAGCTGGGGAGCAAGCTTATCCAGGTCCCTGGGTAAGTTGCATGGTGTGGCAGTGGAAGAATCTTTGGTAGGAAAGGAACTTATAAGTCATCCAATCTAACCATTTCTCTGTTCATTGACTTCTTCCTATGGCATATCTGCCCCATTAGCACCAGCCTCTGAGCAAACCTCTGTGGTGACAGAGAGAAGACCTTTATCTCCCAAGACAAGCTGGTATTCCTTAGATAACTCTGACTGTTAGAAAGTTCTCCTCTGATGAGCTGAGATGGGTTTCAAGGCAATATCTGTGCTCATTGGAATGTTTCTCTGTCCCACAGAGATGGACTTATCCATTCCACACAGTCATATTCTTCATCCTCAGAGATGTTGACTCGGTGTCCCTGTGTATTCTTTCTTGCTGCATAACAAATCATCCTAAAATTTAGTGGCTTAAAACAATAATTAACATTATCTCACAGTTTCTGTGGGTCTAGAATTCCTGAGTGGGTGGTTACTTGGGGGTGATTCTGGCTTGGGATGTTTCATGAGAGCTGTACCTACTTAAGGCTTGACTGGGGGTGGAGGCTCCACTTTCAAGGTGGCTCACTCACGTGCCTTGCAAAGTGATGCTGGTTTCAGTGCCTCTGTCTTTGGGCCTCTCCAAAGGGTAATTTGAGTGTCCTCACAACATGGCAGCTGGCTTTTTTCAGAGAGAGTGATCCAAGGGAGAGCAAGCAGAAATCACAATTTTTAAAAACCTTTTTCACCTTTTATGACTCTGTAATTTCCAGTGTCCTGTTAGTTACACAATTGTCCCTACCAATGTGGGAGAAAGTTTCCAAACCTCTGTGGCCCTCACTTTTATGATCTGTAAACAGCCCAACTTGACTGAAGCAAACTCTTTCATAAGTGAAAGGGATGTTTTGAAGTAAGAATTTTGCTAGTACTAAATGCTTAACTAGTGAAAACCTCCTGTTTAACCTCACACTCCCGTTTAACATGCACAATCAAGGAAATCAGGGCTAGATTTGCCAGAAGATGAAGAAGACATATTTGAGGGCTCTTTTGGGTGTAGGCATGCGGTGTACCCTCCTTCTGGAGTTTAGGAACATTTTCATAGGAAGACAGGGCCCTTCCCTCATTCAGTCCAAATGGTGGAGGAGAGACAGAAGGTTGTACACGCTTGTTGGATTCTCTGGGGGCCCAGGAGAGCCACCACCCCATGGAAGCCTGGACCTCATCTGTTTTTTTCACTGGTCTGAACCTAGTGCCTAGCCTGAGACATTGAATGAAACAATAAACATAACAAGTGGGGGTGACAGTTGTTTTAAACACAGTCTCTGTTTGGGAAGTCTGTGGCTGCCCTTGGTGTGAGGCCTTCAGTTTTGCAAGCTGCTGTCATGTTTTGATTGGAGTTTAGCTGCCATTTCTGCTTCACTTGAAGCTTGGTGGGAGTCACTTTTACATAAGATTATTCCATCTAATATTACTATCAATGTTCATAAGACTGGAGGTCATGAAAGGAAGGAATAGAATTCCTGAATAAATTATGTGTCTTTCCGTCAGATTTGTAAATTTGTATTGTAATCTGTGCATTTAAATTTGTAATTGGCCTTGGTGTGTTAAAATTCAATCTAAGTGTTTCCTTAATTGACTTCTAATTTTTAGTGTTCTAGTCTTTTGCTTGGCTTCCTAGGTGATTTTCTTTTTTAGAACCTTCTTTGTTTAGTGTATTTTTTGGGGGGGTATCTTTAGTGTTGCTGAAATTTTAAGCTAACAGATCACTTGTAAAAGGAAGAATCTAGGTTGCTAGAACATTCTGTAAATTGTGGCTGCAGCTACAGAGATTGTGTGATGATTTATAAAAACAAATCTGTTCAACTATCCTGAATTGTTCCGTACCCATCACTAGGTCTTGAAATAGATCCATCCCTGTGTCCTGGAGACCTGTCATCTTTTATCTCCTCCTGAGACATTCAGTGCACAGCCTCATTCCTATGCCAGCCTCACTGGGACTCAAGAGGTCCCTTTCATTATCAAAGTAGTTCAGCACAGGAGTGCCTGGCTGCCTCGGTCAGTGGAGTATATGATCTCAGAGTTGAGAGTTTAAGCCTGATGTTGGGTGTAGAGTTTACTTAAAAATAAACAAATAGGGACACCTGGGTGACTCAGTCAGTTAAACATCCAACTCTTGCTCTTGGGTCAGGTCATGATCTCATGGGTTCATGAGTTCAAGTCCCGCATTGGGCTATGCACTGTCAGTGCAGAGCCTGCTTGGGATTCTCTCTCTCCCCCTCTCTCTGTCCTTCCCCTGCTCATGCTCTCTCTCTTCTTTCTCAGAAAAAATAACTAAACTTTATAAATAAATAAATAGGAGTACCTGGGTGGCTCAGTCAGTTAAGCGACCGACTTCGGCTCAGGTCATGATCTCACGGTTTGTGGGTTCAAGCCCCACGTCGGTCTCTGTGCTCTGTGCTGACAGCTCAGAGCCTGGAGCCTGCTTTGGATTCTTTCCCTGTCCCTCCCCGACTCATGCTCTGTTTCTCTCTGTCTCAATAATAAATAAACATAAAACAAACAAATAAATAAATAAAATCTTTAAAAAAGTTCAGCACTGCTATTGGTTGTCATTACACACAGGGAAGAATTTAAAATGCAATGGATCTCTCTTTTCTTTAACTAAACACATTTTTAAATATTTATTTATTTTTGAGAGAGAGAGAGAGAGAGAGAGAGAGAGACAGAGCACGAGCAAAAGAAGGGCAGAGAGAGAGAGGGAGATAGACACAGAATCCAAAACAGGCTCCAGCCTCTGAGCTATCAGCACAGAGCCTGATACAGGGCTCGAACTCAAGAACTGTGAGATAATGAGCTGAGCTGAAGTCGGATGCTTAACCGACTGAGCCACTTAGGCACCCAATGCAATGGGTTTCAGATGGATTTTATTTTTTATTATGGGGAATTTCAAACACACACAAGCAGAGATGTTGGTATGATGAGCCCCATGTCCTAATCACTCAATGTGAGCGAGTCTTACCTTTGGGTCAGTCTGTTGTCTCCCCACCCTCACTTAATTTGAAGCAGATCCCAGATATCTTTAACCCAATTTTAATGATTAAGTTTAAAAAAAATTTAATAAGGGGTCCCATGTTGGGTGTAGAATTTGCTTAAAAATAAATAAAGAGGAGCACCTGTGTGGCTTAGTCGGTTAAGCATCCAACTCTTTTAAAAAAATTTTTTTTGAATGTTATTTATTTTTGTAGAAGAGAGAGACAGAGCAGGAGCAGAGGAGGAGCGGAGAGAAAGTGAGACACAGAATCCAAAGCAGGCTCCAGGCTCCAAGCTGTCAGCACAGAGTCCGATGTGGGGCTCAAACTCACAAACCGTGAAATCATTACCCAAGCCAAAGTCGGATGCTTAACTGACTGAGCCACCCAGGTGCCCCTAAGTGTCCAACTCTTGATCTCGGCTCAGGTCATGATCTCACAGGTTTGTGAGTTCGAACATTGGGCTCTTTGCTGTCAGCACAGACAGAGCCTGCTTCTGATCCTCTGTCCCTCCTCTCTTTCTGCCCCTCCCCAATGCATGTGCATGTATGTGCATTCTCTTTCTTAAAAATAAATAAATAAATGTTAAAAATAATTTTAATAATAAATATTTACAAATATTTCAGTATGTATCTCTGTAAAGATGACAGGTTTTTTAAAAAACATAATCAAAATGGCATTAACAAGCCCAAAAGTTTAACAATGATTCCTTAATATTATCAAATATCCAGTCAATATTAAAATTTCCCCATTGATTTAAAATCATTTTTTATAGTTTCTAGAAATCAGGATCCAAATAAGGTCCATTTATTGTAATTGTTCATATTTCTCCCCAGATTTTTTAAATAAACTTTTTGATTTGAAATAATTTCAAACCTAGCGGAAAATTTCAAGAATAGCACAAAGAACTCCTATTTACCCATCCCTAAGATCCCTTAATTGTTACTATACTCCATTTACCTTATCATTTTCTGTTATATTTATATATAATCTTTTGTAAGCATTTAAGTTTCATACATGATGCCTATTATTACTTAATAATTCAGTGTGTATTCCTTAAAACAAGGGCATTCTCCTATAATCACAGTGTAAACATTGATACAGTGCTACCATATAATCCATGGACCCATCCAGATTTTGCCAGTTGTCCCAGTAATGTCCTTTAGAGGTATAAAAACCAACCCAGGATCACCTATTGCATTTGGTTGTCTTGTCTTGTCACTTTAGTTTCAGTGTGGAGCAGTTCTTCCATTTTTTCTTGTCTTTCATGACCTGGACATTTTTGATAAATACATGCCAGTTACTTTGTAGAATGTGCCTCAATTTGGAATTGCCTAGTGTTCCCTTATGTTTAGATTCAGGGCCTACGTTTGTGGCAGAACACCACAGGATGCACTACTGTGTCCTTCACAGTGCATTATATCAAGAGGCAAATGATGTTGATTATTCTACTACTAGTGATATAACTTTTATCATTTGGTTAAGACGGTGTTTGCCAGATTTCTCTACTGTAAAGTTAACTTATAATTATTGATTAATAAGTAATTGACCAGAACTAACAACTAATTAATTCAAATTAATAAATAATTAGAATTACAAGCAATTAATTAGAATTAATAAGTAATTTATTAGAATTAAATTATAATGTAGTTAATTGGGATAATTTGAATGAAACTAGAATATGATTGATATAATTATTAATGTGTAATTAATAGAAAGAGAGAGCATGTGAGCAGGGAGAGGCACAGAAAGGGGAGAGAGAAAGAATATTAAGCAGACTCCATGCCCAGCATGGAGCCTGACATGGGGCTCAATCCCATGACCCTGGGATCATGACCTGAGCCAAAATCAAGAGTCAAGAGGCTCAACTGACTGAGTTACCCAGGAACCCCAGCATTAGAATGTATTTTTATGGGGAGACACTTTGAGGCTAGGTGAAACTCTGTTCTTTAACACATCCCTATGGTTTTTAGTACACTTTGGTTATTGGCTGAATCAAATAAGTTATTATTTTGATGGTTGCCAGTGGTGGTTTTTCTTGTAACCATTCCTTGCATATTTATTAGAAGGCATTCTACTGTAAAGAGGAGCTTTTTATTTAATTGTCTGTTCATCTGTTTGTAGCCATATGACCTCATGGATTTCTGTCTCATCCAGTGGGTTATTATCAGTAACTCTCGTTTATAATGATACTCAAATTGTCCCAGCTTTGGGTAGGAGGAGTCTTTTGCTCCTGTGTCCTTTTGACATTACCTATCACTCTGGACATTTCGTTACTTTTGGCACAACAAAATGTTCCTGGTTTATCTTGTACTGGACTATGTGTTTCTCTGATGAACCTGGTTCCTTTTAGTAGAAAATGGTACTTAGAAGCCAAATTCTGAGTGCTGGGTGTGCTTATTATCATTGGGACATCATTGCTTCTAGGCTCTCTATGTGACTTGAGAGAGTTTTTCTCACCTTCCCCTTCCATATTTCCAATTTCAGAATATGACAATAAGAGCTCTGGCTCCCACTATTTTTAATATATTTACTTATTTGCTCAGTTTCCTAGATGAGACTACTCTCCCAGCCATGCCGAATCTCCTCTGTTCCTCCACACCCAGTCATATTGGCTGAATTTCTTGACCCTGGTATTGCTGATATTGCTGGTGATGCCAGCCAAACCTCTCTGACTTAGGGTCTGGCTGCTCTGATGTTGCTAGTTGTGCTCATGGCTGAGCACAGCCTAGGAAAGGAGAAGGAACTCCCCAGTCTCTTGTGATTTATAAGTTCTCCTTCTGTCTTTATTTTTCCCTTGCAATTTATTGGTTGAAGAAACTAGGTCATTTGTTCTGTAGTTTCCCACAGACTGGATTTTACTGATTTCATCTCCATAATGTTGTTTATTATACCCTTCTATCTCCTTTATTTCCTGTAAACTGATAGCTAGAAATTCAGAGTAACTTTCAGTTATATTGGCAAAATGATTCATAGGTATGTTGAAAGGGGACACATGTTGTCTAGTTCTCTCTCTCTCTCTCTCTCTCTCTGTCTCTCTTTCACACACACACACACACACACACACACACCAGCAGCCAGTGAGGACAATTTGCTAGACCCATTAGTTCAGTACAGGTTGCAAAATGATAATGTTCTATCATTCTTTTGTAGTTATTAGTGAAAATAATTCTATAAAGAGAAACTTCCCCTCATATAACCATTTGGTTACCCAATAGTTTAGTTACTATGGAAACAGTGGGGAAAATGCACCATAATTTCCTTTCTTTGCCAGTTATCAAACAAATGAGTTGGACCTCTAGCATCTCTCCAGGGTCACTAATGACTTATTTTTTCAGTATCATTATGAACTTCTTGACTTGGTGCCTTTCAGTGTATTGCAGTTGTTATTGTTATAATCTTTGAGATATGATTCACATACCATGTATTTAAAGTCTACAACTTAATAATTTTTAATATATTCACAGATATGTGCCAACTATCATAGTCAATTTTTGAACATTTTCATTACTTCCAAAAGAAACAAGAAACCCCGTACCCTTTAGCTATCACTCCCTTGCTCATCCCTCCACCCCTGAATCTTCCCCCAGCCATAAGCAACCACTCATATACTTTCTCCCTCTATATATTTCCCTTTTGTGGACTTTCATATAGATGGAATCATACAATACATGGACTTTTGTGACTGGCTTCTTTCACTTAGCACTGTGTTCAAGGTTCATCCAAGTTGTAGTAGATATCAGTTCTTTGTTACTTTTTATGGCTCAATAATATTCCATTATATGACTATAATTCCACTGTATAACATACTATTTTCTTTTTGTCCATTCATCTACTGATGGATATCTGGTTTATTTCCACCATTTATGTGTAATGCTATTATAAAAGTTTGTGTACAGGTTTTTGTGTGGACATATGTTTTCGTTTATATTTATCTTGGAAGTGCTGAATCATATGGTAACTATATTTAATCATTCTACAGTGTTTTTGAGTATATCCCTTTGGATAACTTTTTGTGGTTCCTCCATATATTACATTATATATATACATAATTTATCACATCTGCCAGTGTCATTTAATTAGTTTCAATGACGTATAGAAACTTTACTTCCCTGTAAGTTCCTTTACCTTACCTTATTTATAGTATAGTGTAGTCTTACATTTTCCTCTATATACATGTAGAACCATATGATACAGTGTTTTCATTTTTGCTTCAACCATCAAACATAGTTTAAAAACTCAAGAGAAGAAACATCTATTGTCTTTTTTTAAACTTTTTTTTTACATTTATTTATTTTTGAGAGACAGAGTGAGACAGAGTGTGAGCAGAGGAGGGGCAGAGAGAGAAGGAGACACAGAATCTGAATCAGGCTCCAGGCTCTGAGCTAGAGGTCAGCACAGAGCCTGACGCGGGGGCTTGAACCCACAAACCATGAGATCATGACCTGAGCCGAAGTCGGACGCTTAACTGACTGAGCCACCCAGGTGCCCCAAAACATCTATTGTCTTAACTCATATTTTTGTTTATCATGTTTGTTCTTCCTTCCTGATGTTCTAAGATTCCTTCTTTTATCATTTCCTTTATATTTAGAGAATCTTTCTCTTGCCATTCTTTTAGGGTAGGCCTGCTGGTGACAATTCTCTTGGTTTTCCTTCATGTGAGAATGGCCTTACTTTACCATCATTCTTGGAGGATGTTTTCACTGGATTCTGGGTTGACAGTTCTTTCCTTTCAGTCCTTGAAAAATGTTGTGGCACTTTACTCTAGCTCAGGAAGAGCTGGTAAGTCTTATTCAGGATCAAGGACTTTGTCCTAAAGAAAGAAGAGAGGAGATTAGGTGCACCTGGGTGGCTCAGTTGATTGAGTGCCTGACTCCTGATTTCAGCTCAGTTCATGAGCTCAGGGTTTTGGGATGAAGCCTCATATGGGGCTCCATGCTGAGTATGGAGAAGAAGGAGAAGGAGAAGGAGAAGAAAGAAAGAGGGGATTAGTCGAAGGTTTAAAGCAGCATATTGACAGACTCAGAATGAAGTTTTAGAAAAATGTAACACAAGAGTGGACTGGCAGGGGCAAGGCAGAGGCTGATGGAGGGGCTGTGGGTATGTCCTGGTTAGAGATGACCCACCCAGTGCAGGGCTGAGTGGGACAGCTTCAGTGAAAGGGGTGGATTTGAGAGACATTGAGGAGGCATGCTGGAGAGAACTTGGAATTCTGCTCGGTGAAGTCCAGGGGTCAGGCTTTTGCCTGACCAACATCACACTTTAAAAGTGCAGTAACTTGGGAAAATATTACGGTTTGTTGTTAATGCATTGGCAGCAAAAGTGGCACGTTCATCCATCTTCTACCTGATGAGACAGTTTACTCTAAATATTATGTGACAGGGTTTTCACTTAATAATCTTAGGAAGCACCTTATATGTGGCTAGTACATGGTATTCTGATGTTTTGGAGGAACCACAAAAAGGGTCTAGTGGTTTTTCAGTGAGAGATGTTCAAGGGAAGAGTGTTACCCTACTGTTGTACCTTAAGCATGTGAGTTTGGCAGAACTTTGGGTGGTTCCAGGGCTGGGTCATCTCCCTGTGTTTGTTCCTCTGCTTGTGTAACACTCCTGCATGAATTCACTCAGCCTGCCCACCATCCCTGAGCTCTCACCACGTGTCAGCTCTGAGCTGGGCAGGGACAGGATAGGCCAGTTCTGTGTCTCGTGGATCTTATGTTCTCACTTGCAAGTGACAAATAGAAACAATGACCAGGTAGAGAAAAACATTTTTCTGGATGGATACCCCAGTATTCTGCATGGACAGAGCCCTGTGCTGGTGGCAGAGAAACCCAGTTCCAGCCTGGCTTTATTGTTTTACAGTTAAAAAATTTTTTTAAGTTTATTTATTTATTTTGAGAGAGAGAGCAAGCAAACAGGGGAGGGGCAGAGAGAGAAGGACAAGGAGAATCCCAAGCAGGCTCTGCTCTGTTAACACAGAGCCTGATGCAAGGCTTGAACTCATGAACTGTGAGATCATGACCTGAGTCGAAACCAAGAGGCAGATGCTTAACAGACTGAGCCACCCAGGCACCCCTTATTGTTTACCAGTTTTATGGACAGGGAAACATGAGTTACCTTTTCCTGGCCTCCTCCCTTGGCTATAAAATGAGGCTAATTCCCTCCTGCAGGTGTCTGCCATTTAGAATATACTTGATAAATATTTGCTAAACAAATCAATGTCTGCTTTGCCCACTTTATGGGTTCTTGCAAGGATTGAAGGAATCATATTTGCTATAGTCTCCCATGGAAAGTGAAGTACTACCTAGATGTAAGTTGTATTGATAAGTGTACTGGCCTTTATAAACCACTATCTGTCATCCTCCATTTGTGTAAACATGCAGTGATGTGAATTTCAGTAACTGGAGAATGGCTCCCAAGTCTTCTTTTTTTATAATATAAAAATTTTTTATATAATATAAAAAAATATATTAGACATGTCCTTCCTTTTTGAGTTTATTTTTTGTGTGTGTGTCTGGTGTAAGAAAGTGGTCTAGTTTCATTCTTTTGCATGTTGCTGTCCTGTTCTCCCAGTGCCATCTGTTAAAGAGGCTGTCTTTTTTCCATTGGATACTCTTTCCTGCTTTGTCAAAGATTAATTGGCCATACATTTGTGGGTCCATTTCTGGGTTCTCTATTCTATTCCATTGGTCTATGTCTCTATTTTGGTGCCAATGCCCTACTGTCTTGATGATTACAGCTTTGTAGTAGAGGCTAAAGTCTGGGATTGTGATGTCTCCCGTTTTGGTTTTCTTCTTCAATATTACTTTGGCTATTCAGTGTCTTTTGTGGTTCCATACAAATTTTAGGATAGTTTGTTCTAGCTTTGAGAAGAATGCTGGTACAATTTTGATTGCGATTGCATTGAATGTGTATATTGCTTTGTGTAATAATGACATTTTAACAAGGTTTATTCTTCCGATCCATGAGCTTGGAATGTTTTTCCATTTCTTTGTGTCTTCTTCAATTTCCTTCATATGTTTTCTATAGTTTTCATCACACAAATCTTTTGTATCTTTGGTTATGTTTATTCCTAGGTATTTTATGTTTTTTTGTGCAATTGTGAATGGGATCAGTTTCTTGATTTCTCTTTCTGTTGCTTCATTATTGGTGTATAAAAATGCAACTGATTTCTGTACATTGTGTAACAGGAGAAACTTAACAGAGGACAATGGGTGAGTGGAAGGGGAAAAAATAGGTGGGGAGAGGGAGGGAGGCAAATCATGAGAGACTCTTGAATGCTGAGAACAAGCTGAGGGCTGATGGGGGAGGGGAAGAGAAGAAGGGGGGTGATGAGTATGGAGGAGGGCACTTGTGGGGATGAGCACTGGGTGTTATATGGAAACCAACTTGATAATAAACTATAAAAGAAAAAAAAAGAAAAAGAAAAAGAAGAAAAATAAAAAGGAAATGTCCTTCCTGTTGAATTTATAGCAGCATTTATTGAGCATTTCTCGAGGGAAGCTTTAAATGGAAAAGAATGAGGCCAGAAGCAAAGTGAAATGGTGTCAGGTCTCATGGTGACAGTCTCATCTGCACAGCAAATGCTTCTGTTTGGCCACTTCTGACAGTTGCCATACTGAGCATTTTGTGGATGGCACCATTTAACCAGCTTTGATGACTTTTTTTCTTAATGTTTATTTATTTTGAGGGAGAGAGAGAGAGCAAGCGAGCACCGGGAAGGGGCAGAGAGAGAGGGAGAGAGAGAGAGTCCCAAGCTCTGTCCGCACAGAGCCCAATGCAGGGCTCGATCCCATGACCTCAGATTATTACCTGAGTTGAAATCAAGAGTTGGATGCTTAACCAACTGAGCCACCCAGGCACCCCTAACCAGCTTTTATGACTTTTAAGAGTAGAAATGAAGCCTGGGGACAAGTCCGTGCACCCCTGTGGGTAAGAGACAGGGCTACAGGTGGATGGGTGAGACTGGCTTGGTCCCCTTTGGGACCTGCAGTGAGCTGCCCAATTAGCCAAGCCTCAGCCTCCACATCTGGAATAGGGAGGTAACATTCCTGCCTTTCCTATCACATCCTAAGTGGCTAATTCATGTGAGACACCTGTAAGGTAAGCCCTCAGGATATGGTAATTAGAATGAATAAGGTGAGCTTTGTTACTTAGACCTGGAAGGATCCTAACAGCGTCCCCATAACCTGAGAGATAGAAGAACCGAAATCTACTGTTTCTTCTGCATGTGTCTCGTGTACAACCTTCTTCACTGTCCTCTCTGCCTTCTGACATCCCTTCTGTGGCTGCTGCCCACCTGTCCTAGCACAACAACAGAAACACAGCTTTGGATATTTTAAACAAACAAACAAACAAACAAAGAGAAGCATTTACTGGAAGGATCTTCAGGAACTCACAGGATTCCTGGAAAGGCAGGAGGACAGAGCTCTCAGACGGGGGTGAGAACAAGGCAGGTTAGGTAGCCAGATCCATGACCAAAATCATGTCACAAAACTATCCTGGAGAGGACATTGCTACCTGGGCACTGGATGTTGATGCTCTCTGGCCTCTACTACCTCTGCTGCTCTTGAGAACCAGCTGTTGCTGCCTTCACTGCCACAAAAGAATTCCCCACATCTCTGTTCTTTTAAATGTCAAGTTTTAATGAGGTTTGATATGCATAGAGACAAGTGGCAAATATATATACATCTCAGGAGATGTTCCCAAAATGAACACATTGAATAGCCATTGACCCTGCTAAAGAAATAAAACATGACCAGCTCCCCCACCCCTAGGAGCCTCCCACTGTGTCCCTTTAGTCATTGCTCCTCAAGGTAACTGCTACCTTGACTTCTCACCCTAGATCTTAGTTTTGCCTGTTGCTGTACTTTCTCTAAGTAGACTCACACAATACATTTTCTTTGTGTCTGGCTTCTTCTGCTCAACATTATATTTATGAGGTTCTTCCAGGTTGTTTGTGTGGTTCTTATGGATTAATTCTCATTTCTGTATAATACTCTACCATTTGGATAAGCCACCAAATGGATAAGCTGCCAAATGGATAAGCCACCATTTGCTTATCCATTCTAGTGTGGATGGACATGTGGGTTGTTGCAGTTTGGGGCTTTTAGGAAGAGTGCTGTAGACACTCCAGCACATATCTTTGGTAACCACATGCATATATCCCTAATGGGGAGGTCCATAGGAGTGGAATTGCTGGATCATGGTGCACATGTATGTTTACTGATCACTGATGAGGTTGAGCCTTTTCCATATGTTCATTAGCTATTTGGAGATCCCCTTTTGTGAAGTATCTGTTCAAATATTTAGCCTATTTTTATTTTTATTTAATGTTTATTTTTGAGAGAGAAGGAGAGCATTAGCAGGGGAGAGGCCGAGAGATTGGGGGCAGAGGGAGACACAGAATCCAAAGCAAGCTCCAGGCTCTGAGCTGTCAGCCTAGAGCTCACTGCGGGGCTCGAACCCATGAACCGCAAGATCATGACCTAAGCTTAGGTCAGATGCTTAACTGACTGAGCCACCTAGACTCTCCTCTTTTGCCTACTTTTAAATCGGGTTGTTGGCTATACATTTCGCATCTCTAGATCCAGATTTTAAAACCTCTGCAAATGCATGGGATGAGCCTTTGGGTGCCTTGGTTGCTAGAGATCCCAAATAGCACACATCAAACCTTATATGCAGTCTCGGGTATTCATTCTGAGATGATGTAGCCTCTGGGAAGGTGCCTTGGCCAGGACTCAGCTGTGCATAGCAGAAATGAGTCTGGCTAGTGTCCGCTGAAAGGCTGTGCTGTCAGGGGTGAGGTAGCTTCCTAGCTGCTGGGAGGACTGGAGGAGCAGCTGGAAGCTGAAAATCAAGAGCACTGAGGGTCCCCAGACTCTCACTAGCTCTGCTGGGAAGCAGCTGCTGCTGCTTCAGGGAGCCACAGAATTGGGAAGCTGATGGCAACAAAAGTCTGCTCCCTCTGTCACAGTTGCTGCCACCACAATGGATAACTTTTCTCCTGCTCACTTCCCTCCTAACTTGCTTCTACAGTTAGGTCTTGTGTTAATACATGTCATGTCATCTGACATGAACCCGAATCCTTGGAATCCCTGGAATCTTTGCTGCAAGTCACTTTGGATGCTCCAACCTCAGTGGTACTGGAAAAAGGGAAAGCTCTGAGCTGCAATGGGTAGTTCTGAGGCAGGGCTGTTCTAGGAACGAAAGGAGCCATATGGGTGCTGTGGTGACTTGAGTGTTCTCAGTGGGGACTGTGGGGGGGGGGTGGTGTTGAAATGCAGTCCCATGGCTGATATGTAGAAATAAACCAGCTCAGTTGTATGGGAACTTCCAAAGGGCCATTCCTGCACTCATCTGTTCCTCCATCATATTTAGTGTCCTAGGGATGCTGTAATGAAGCACCATAAACTGGGTGGCTTAAAACAGCAGAAATTTACTGCCTCACAGTTCTGGAGGCTAGAAGTCCACAATCAAGGGGCTAGCAAGACTGTACTCTCTCTGAAGGCTGTAGGGGAGGTTTTCTTCCAGGCCTGGCTAGCTTCTGATGTTTGCCGGTTATCCTTGGTGCTCCTTGGCTTGTAGATGCATCATTCCCATCTCTACTGCCCTCTGTGCCTCTGTCTCTCTCTCCTATTATTATTATAAGGACACCAGTCATACTGGATTAGGGCCTATCTTAATTTGATTATATCTTCAAAGACCATATTTCCAAATAAGGTCACATTTGCAGGTACTAGGGGTTAGGGCTTCACAATATCCTCCTGGGAGACACAGTTTAACCCAGTACCCATTGTCAAGCCAGGCCATGTGTAGACCCTCTCCTTTGGCTGTCCTGGATCCCTGGGCTTTCCCAGAGCCATGTGCCTCCACACCCCTGCTCTGGGTTGGCCTGGCCCTCCTCCTAACCTTTGCCTGGGCAGAATCCCTTCATTGTTTGAAATTCTGCTCCAGTGTATGTATCTCCTGATCCATCTGTAAGAGAAAGCGTCATTTTATCTCCTGAGTTCCCACCACTGGTGACTTATCCTTCCATTTTGAGTTTGTTTTTAAAGCAAACTTTTTATTGACGATGGCTATGTATGTAACATACAATATGCAGAAAAGTAGGTAAATTATAAGGATGCAACTCAATGAATTTTCATAAAGTGAATGCTCCCTTTATTTTGAATTTATTTTCCTCTGCCTATTAAATAGTAGCTTACCATTTGCAGGCCTATCTCTTTCACAAGATGGAATGTTCTTTGAGTCCTGAAAATGTGTTTCCTTTATCTTTATATTTACCCTCTCTCCAGTTTCTAGCACAATTCCTTTATATAGTAGCCCATAGGAAGTACTTGCTGAATTTGGATTTGGAGGCTTGGAGTGGAATTTGCCAAGTGAATCAGACTCAGCTTGAGCTAACATTGAATGAAAGTCACACACAAGGATAAGTGCTTTGCCCCAGATTAGTAGCTTTTGTCTTTCTGTGTGTCTGTATTCAAATTTGCTGCTTGTCAATTTTCTTCTTGCCTATGGACAATTTTTATGAAGGTACTCTAGAAAACAGAGACCAAGGCAAGGATAAAAGAGCTGACGTGCTGTGTGAGAGATGTGGTTCCAGGGTGGTGAGGCAGAAACAGGAAGTGGAAGGATGGATGTCCCATCATAGTGACCTGCAGAGAGACACACCAGGTCTGGCACATGGACTTCTCCAGAAGATTTTCAAGGAGCAAACACACCTCTGAGAAGTCTGCAGAAGGAAGAATGGAGGTGGAATTTATCTGCCCCCTTTTCTTCCACCTCCTGTCTCCCACTGTGGCATTTCGTGAAAGTCCAGAAGTGGAGGGACAACTGGGCAAGGCTGAGGTACCAACTAAGAGAGACAGAGAAGGAGGCAGTCGAGGGAATCTGAGAAGGTGCACAAGGTTTGTGTCCAATATGCTTCACACCTTGCGCTACTCAGGTCCTCTTGTGCCCTCCCATGGTGTCAGCTCTCCTACTACGATGTGGGGACCTCCATTCTCCTGAGAGAATGAAGACATCTTTATCCCTTCACTGGAGGTGCAAGTCCGGTCAGTGACAGAGTCCTCTTCCTGGTGGTTAAGTGAGGTTGCCTTACTGAAGGAAGAAGGCTATGAAACAAGTTCATTTGCTGCTGCTGTGTCTTGTCCCAATTCTGAAATTGATATTCATCATCTTCCTCCCCCACCACCCATTCTAGATCCTCTTCATTCTCTGCTAGCACTTTGGCTGGTCTGTGACATTTGTCCTGAGGGGTTTGAGTTCCTTGTTGCCTTGCCCATTAATAACCATTACCAGACATACAAGTATTAAGAGAGTCCTTGTGGAATCCCTTCAGCTCTATTCCAGATATTCCTCTCCCATCCCCATATGTGCCACTAACCTAAATCTTCATGGCAGTTAGTATTGTCACTCCCTTCTTAGTCTATTGGTTACTGTCATGAGAAGCAGAAAGTGGCCAGGGGATAACATCAGCTTCCAATAAAATGGAAGCCTTATTGTGTTGTGTTTCCTCTTTCCCTGGAAATAGAGCCTCTAACCCAGCTGAGCCCAGCTGATGGGAAGCACAGACTCTGCAAGGGGTCACTATGCATAACAGTGAGCAGGGCCACTCCTGGACCCATCATCTGTAATTATACAGGTCATCCCGATATCAGTTGTCAGTTCAGGGCATATACTTCATCCTGGAGAATAGACATCCAAGCCCATAGATATCTCCTCAGTAGGTGTCCCAGCTGAGCCTTCACTAGGCCATTCCATTCTTCTGTCAGGTTGGCTGTTCCTGAGTGGTAGCAGAGTTCATAGTAAGACTGGCAAACTCCAATCAGGGGTCATTGGTTCACTTCCTTGGTTGAAGTGCGTGACTTAATCTGAGGCTGTGTCCTATGAGAATCCATGCAGGCAGATGAAGATCCAATAACTATAGACCATAGTGCTGCTGGAGGCAACCTTATTACCAGAAAACACATGGATTCCAGTAAGGACAAATTGCTCAATCTCCCCTTCCCCTGCCCCACCAAGGTGAAAGGGGTCTGATCTAGTTTGTGGATGTCTTATTCTTCCCAAAGAGTGGGTTATACCATGAAGGTTGTGTCAATCCCTCCTGCTGGCAGGTTGGACACTCAGCAAGCCTTGGTGATGTGGAGGCAAAAAGGTAAATAAAGAAAGGTAAGGGAAAGATGCAAAGTGATGTGATACTTTAATGGGTTGGCTACGACCTCACAGCAAACTGCAAGGGTCACAGAAGCTAATCATGTTCTCTGGGCTCATAGACGTCTCAAGAAGGTTTGCAAGAATAAAGCATACTTTGGAGAGATCCACCAAGGAGAAGAATGAGGAGTATTTACCTGCCTGCTTCCCATTTATTTCCCACTTCCCACTGGTCATTGTTCAGCCTGTGAGGTGAAAACCTTTCCACACTAGTGGATTGCAAAAATCTAGCCTCTTGATGGCCACCCAAGAAGCCACATCCCACACTCTAAGATTCAGCATCCAACCCCAGAAATGGAGGGATGACCCAAGCCAGATGGGGCACCAAGAGATAAAAAAGGAGGTGTTTAGGGGTCTCTGAGCTGGTGTACAAGGTTTATATCCAATACGTGTGTGTTAGTCACTGGCCAAAATGCTACATTAACTATTATAGCTCAGTTAGTGCTTAGGAAGTGCTATATAAAGTATTACGGGCTTCCAAGTTCTGGTCGCTGTGTTATATTCTCATCTCTGGCAAGGACATTGGCCATCAGAACAGCTGAATATTATTTGATTGAGAGTCAGTGTGACTCACTTAGAAGGATGTTAGTTATGGTACCTCTCTTACAGTTAAGTTTACTGCAGGTGTTCCATATTTTGTCTCTACTTGTACTAAATACTTAAAACATTCACCAAATGTAAAATAATGCCACAAAATATGTTCTTTTAAAAACTGGCAGAAGGGGTGCCTGGGTGGTTCAGTCGGTTGAGCGTCCGACTTTGGCTCAGGTCATGATCTCACGGTTTGTGGGTTCGAGCCCCGCGTCAGGCTCTGTGCTGACAGATCAGAGCCTGGAGCCTGCTTCAGATTCTGTATCTCCCTCTCTCTCTGACCCTCCCCTGCTTATGCTCTGTTTCTCTCTGTCTCAATAATAAATAAAACATTAAAAATTTTAAATAAAAACTGGCAGAAGATACTTGATCATGTGTGCTGGATATGAGCTCTGATATAACTGGCAAACCCTATTACATGGACTGGTTTGTCTTCAGGCACTGAATATGCCCAGGGCTCAATGAGACTAGATGGTTCTGGGTTGTTGCACACCTCCAAAGCTCTCCTCCCAGGGTGGGTAGGATAGGAGTTGCCACTGCAGCTTGCAGATCCAAGTCCACAGTGTGCCATGAGTGGGGCTTTAACTTTTTCACTATCTGGGCTATTGAGTGGCCCTGGAAGGTCAACTCTCATAAGAGGGGTTGCTTCCACCAGAACTCACAATGGGAGAAACAAGAACTTTTATATTCAACATGGGTAGGTGCACCACTCCCAAAAAACAACCTGAATTTAGGATATGTCCCTGAATTTTGGATCCTTTTGGGACTTACTTTGAAGGCATTGAAATCTTAAAAAACTGATTAACAGGACAAAAAATATCACTTTGACTACTAGTGGAAAATGAATTGACCACAAAACATCTAAATGAAAGAAAAAAGAACAGAGTTAAAGTCCAAGACAAATAGATATATTGGATCTTGATGATTTTAATGGACTTTTAATTCCTAAATTTTCTTGTGTTGCTATAGAATTTCTTCCAATAATGCAAAAAAAGTAAACCTGAAAAATCAATCTCCTCAAATCTTTTAATGAAAAGTAACTCTAGTTACAAAGAGTTAAGGTTAAATTTAGATGTGGATGCTGGGCAACTGATAAAGCTTATCTGCTTATATTTTCATTTTCTGAAATTCCCTTGTTACTTTTTCATGTCTGCCTCTTCTTGTTTCATTTTTACCAGCTTTTGTTTCACAACTATTGCTCTTTTATTGATGTTATTCCTTCATCTTTGAGAATATTAAACCTACTTATATTCATTTTTAAAATATTGTTCTGATACATCCATTTTGTCTGAAGTGATTCATCTGCTGAGCATTTGACTTTGTTGGTTTCTTTGTTAGCATTGATTTTCTTCATTGATTTTAAAGTTTGGTTTTCAGTTTGTCTTAAATGGGGAGATTCTCTCTCCCTCCCTGAGCCTTACCCACAACGCTATTCTTTGCCTAGTGATTAAAAAAATTTTTTTTAATGTTTTTAATTTATTTGAAGGCGGGGAGGAGCAGAGAGAGAGGGAGACACAGAATCCGAAGCAGGCTCCAGGCTGTGAGCTGTCAGCACAGAGCCTGACGCGGGGCTCGAAATCATGAACTGTGAGATCATGACCTGAGCCGAAGTCAGATGCTAACCGACTGAGCCACCCAGCGGCCCCTATCTAGTGATTTTTAAAACTGTTCTATTTAAGGGGCACCTGGGTGGCTCAGTTGGTTAAGTAAGCATCTGACTGACTTTGGCTCAGGTCATGATCTTGTGGTTCATGGGTTTGAGCCCCAGGTCAGGCTCTGTGCTGATAGTACAGAGCCTGGAACCTGCTTCTGAATCTGTGTCTCCCTTTCCCTCCACCCCTCCCCTGTTCTCAAAAATGAATAAACCTTAAAAATTTTTTAAGTTTTATTTATTTATTTATATAAATGTTTATGTATTTTTGAGAGAGACTTCAAGCTGGGGTTGGGTGGAGAAAGAGGGGAACAGAGGATCTGAAGTGGGCTCCACGCTGACAGCAGTGAGCCCAATGTGGGGCTCGAACTCACAAACTGCAAGATCATGACCTGAGCCAAAGTCAGATGCTCAACTGACTGAGCCACCCAGGCACCCCTCTAGTGATTTTCAAAGTGCCTCCACCTCACTCTGTGGAGAGCCCAGTCCAGAACTAGGCTTTATGATGGGGGCTTAGGGCTTCTGTCTTTCAGTGACATTGGTAATATCTCCAACTCTGTCACTGAGCCTGAGGGCAAGTGAGTTCAGGTTCTGGCCACAAGACTTCATATCAGCTATGACCCTGGGCTGAGTGTGAGGGCAATATTAAAATATTTTATTTTTAATTTTGAAATAACTTAGACTGTGGTTTGGAGAGTTTCAGAGTTTTCATTGTGAACATGTGGAGATATGGGGACAGTGGCATGCTCAGAGAGCATGGAAACTCTACACTGTTTTCCCATACCCTATCCTATTTACCTCTTCCATTTGGCTGTTCCTGAGTTGGGTACTTTTAAAATAAATTGGTGATCTACAAAGAAGAAGGAGGAGGAGGAGAAGAGGAGGAAGAAGGAGAAGGAGAAGGAGGAGGAGAAGGCAGAAGAAGGGGAAGGCAGAAGAAGAAGGAGAAGGAAGAAGAAGAAGAAGAAGAAGAGGAGGAGGAGGAGGAGGAGGGGGAGGAGGAGGAGGGGGAGAGGAAGAGGAAGGAGGAGAAGGAAGGAGAAGGAAGAAGGAAGGAAGGAAGGAGGCAAGGAAGGAAGGAAGGAAGGAAGAGGAGAAGGAGGAGGAGAACCACCACCACCACCACCACCACCACCACCACCACCACCACCACCACGACAGACTTGTAGAAAAGTTCAGGTACAGAGAGTTCTTACATACCCTTCATCTAGCTTCCCCTAATGTTAATATCTTATCTCAGCAAATTACAATTATCAAAACCAGAAAATTAACATTATATGATACTATTAACTAAACCTCCGACTTTATTCATATTTCACAAGTTTTTCTCTAATGTCTTTTTCTATCTTATAAAATCTAGAATCCTACATTGCATTCAGTGATTTTCTATTTCAGTGATCACATCTACTTTTATTAAGGAAGATCTGTCCCTTCTCCCCCATTTATTTATCCCTTTGACTATTTGCTCATATCAACATGGGCTCAGGGGTATTTATTTTAGTTGATGGGTTGTAATCCAATACAACAGCTACTGGATAACTTCCAGCCCACTGGCTGGCTTCCATATCCCATCTCATACAAGGTACTTCTATCCCTATTTTCCATAGGAATTTCTGTAACTCTTGGCCACCTCTGCTTCTTTCCTAACATTAGGCCCGGGAGGCCCACTGTTGTAGTTTTGAGATAAAAGTCTAAATCCTAACATAACCTGCAAGGTATTGCATCTGGCTCCTATGTAATTTTCCAGCTTCATCTTTTTCTCATTCATTTTGTTGTTCTCAATGCTCTTACCACATGGAAACTTTTTCTCTTTTTTGAAAGCTGTAAAGTCGACCTTGCCTCATGGTCTTTGCCCCTTCTGTTCCCCCTGCCTAGAACAGTCACCACCTCCCTGCCTTCTTTTTGAGCTGAGCCATAGTGGCCTTTTTGGTTAGTTACTATAGCCTAAATGTCCTTGAATCAAAAGGGCAACCTTCCAACAGATATGCTCATCTTTGCCAGTTTTGTTAATTAGAAGGAGTTTTCTTCAAGTAGGAGATGTCAGCACCTCGGAGCAAGACTTTTCCTCAAGTATAAACTATGCCATCTTCTCTAAGGAATGTAGCCAACACAGGAGGGAATTGGAAAAGGCATAAGCTCTTCACATAAAAGCTGAATGTCTTGTTGAGTGTCAAGTCATTTGACTTTAGAACTGGTAGAAGAATCAAGAAAATAACAGATGAGGAACAGCCAGCATCAAAGGGCAGCAGAATTTACCAAATGAGCTTCTTCCACTGGCTGTGTTACATGCTGACCATTCCTTTTCCAACACTCTCTGTGGAAAGAGATTTGGTAAGTTGTGAGGGTTCCAAATTTCCTTTAAGTATGTGAAGGACTAAGTTAGGTAGATCCAGTCACAATGGTTGGATCTGTTTTTAGGCATTGGTCACAGTTGGAAATGGTCCTACACTTCAGTCACTTCCATTTCTCCTTACTTTGGTACCAATAGCTCCATAATCTTGTAACCAGCAAAGGGTCAGTCCCTGTCATTAGCAGCACTGTGTTAGCCTACCCATTGCCTTCTTCCCATTTGTTGTGGGGCCAGAGGAGTATGGTGGCATTCTTGCTCTGTGGATCTCTGTTTCTAGGTCACTCCTGGCAGGGGGTGCCTCCAAGTCCACTCCCTGGGGTACTGGGTCTCTAATCTCAGTTTCAGTGGTAATTTGCCACCCTACTCCAACTCTGCAGTTCTGAGACTTAGTGGAAGGAGACTGGGTTGGAGTTAATGGTCTATACTGCCCCACAGGACTCTAGACAGTCACCCATCTCCATTGCCTCATGTCTGCAAGGGCTTAACCCATAGCCAGCATGCCCTGTAGTTGGCACTGATGTGGGCCCTCCTCCTCTTGCTATCTCCCCACTGAGCGCCCCTCAGCCAAGCCCCTACCAGTCAATCCCATCAGGCATAATCTCCTTGCTCTGACTCCAGGGCCTCTCTCAGCTCTTAAGGATCTGAGATTCTGAGGATTTGCCTTGAGCACAGTCTAGAGCTATTGAGTTTGGGAGCCTCACCTCATACCTTCTCTTGCATCCTACAGAAATCAGGGTGAAATGGCCCACACCTGTCGTGGCACCATCAACCTGTCCACCACACACTTTGACACGGAGGACTCTTGTGGTATCGTGCTGACCAGTGGGGCAAGGACCTACCACCTCAAGGCCAGCTCGGAGGAGGAGCGGCAGCAGTGGATCACCGCCCTGGAGCTGTCCAAGGCCAAGGCTGTCCGCATGATGAGCAGCCACTCAGGTAGTGAGCACTTGGTGGGCGGATATACACTCAGTGTCATGGATCTGGAGAGAGTGGGAATTAAAAGTGTTTGGGGGGTGGGGGTGACCAGGAGATCCAGGCTAGTCCAGACCAACCCTGGAAGGTTGAGGTATGTGTTCACCCTTCCCATTCAGCTCTGTGTATCCTCAGCAATGAGATGCTTACGTGGTCAAGGTTGGCTAGACAGGTCTTGGGATAGAAATATTTGTGATGAGCAGGGCTGTGTATATCTTTCTTTGGACAAGTCTGTTTCCTGGACTTTAGCAGACCCTTCAGATGCTGCAGTGGGTGAGATCCAGAAGTAGCAGCAGGAGTGGGAGTCCAGGATCATGTACCCGTGCTACAGGCCAGAATTTTTCCCAGGCCCATTATGGAGATTGAAAGCTGTTTGGCCAGAGTTGGAAGGCCAGCTCAGATATCCTGAGCAAGACATTTAATTGTTTAATACATGCATTTATTTTTTTAATATGTCATGTCTTTAAATGATTCATAAACCAGCAGTTTCAAAAGCACATGCAGTGACACCTGCCCTTGATGCGTTCCCAGCCAACCACCCTACTATCCCTCCCAGAGGCAACCAGAGCTACCTGTGTCTTTTACATATTTGTTAAAAATTGGTACTTATTTTAAAATAAATGCAGTCTTCCACCTTCCTATCTTTCAATTTAGCAATATATCTTGGAATTTCTTCCCTATCAGTACACAAAAAGCTTCCTCCTTGTTTTTACAGTAGTATAGCACTTTGTTGTGTGGATGTGTCATAGTTTATTTAATCCAAACTTGTTGATGAACATTTAGGTTGTTTATTTTGCTATGACATACTGTGCTGCAATGAGTAATCTTGCATTTTGTTTCACATTCATAAAAGTATAAATGAAGTATACATTCTGGAAAGTAGGGTTGCTGGGTTAATAGGAGTGTACATTTGTAATTCTGAGAGTTTGTCAAGTTGCCTTCCATAGGAGTTGTATCATCAGATGCCTGTAGTAATGTGTGAGAATGCCTCCCTCCCATAGCTGTGTCCACCCAGAGTGATAGCAAATGTTTCTGATGGATGAAAACTAGATCCACACACACTCAGGGAGGAGATGTTGGGAAGCTGTAACTATTCTGAAGTTAAAGCAAAATGGTGTTTTCTCAGACCTATGTGGGGTTCTTTTAGGAAGGTAGGGCTCCAGGTGAGAATGAGTCACAGCCTCTGTGCTCCAGGATTATCTCACAGGCTGATTGGGGAGACAGTGAGTCCTATGGAAGGAGCTCTGGCACAAAGCAGGATGAGAGGGGCTGGTGATGTCAGTCACCATGCCCCATACCTAATCTACTATATTGGGGTCTCCCCCAGCACTAGCTTCTGAGTGCACATTCATGGTCATTTAATATCACTCTGGCCTTCTCTTTTGGTCTCACACATTTGGAACATGGATTCCCCCTTACCCCCAGTGGACTCTTCCTTGCGATCAGCACTCATGTGACACTGGTATGTCAACAGTGATGCTGAGCTTGGCCACAGGATCCCCAAGGTACCACTCCATTTCCCAGTGAAGGAGGGTGTTGGAGCCATCTCAGCATGGGCTCTGCTGGGACTACCAGTAGGACCTGTGCTTTCTGTTTGGAGGTCTATGCAAAGCCACTGTGGTGAATGACATGGCTGGTGGTGTGGCTGGTGGTGTGGATGACATGGCTCGACACCCATTGGCTAAGTGTAAGAGCACTGATGGTCATGGAAGAACGAGTTTCCTCTTTCTAGCTTCTTGTGAGTAAAATGAAATGAAATAATAAAATAACTGTTTCATTTTCTAGGAACCTTATGAAAATAAGGTAATGGGTAGCATTTATCAGAGTCATCATTCTGGAACAATTTTCCTGGGACAGCCAGTGGAAGGAGTTTCTTTTGCAGCTGGAGTGGAAGTGCTTGTTAACTCAGCTGGGCAGTGCTAGGAATTTTTTTTTCTTTTTTTTTTTTACTTTATAGTTTATTGTCAGGTTGGTTTCCATATGACACCCAGTGCTCTTCCCCACAAGTGACCTCCACCATGACCATCACCCCCCTTTACCTTTTCCCCTTCCCCTTCTGCCCTCAGTTTGTTTTCGGTATTCAAGAGTCTCTCGTGTTTTGTC
>CM053566.1:20136011-20150209 GCA_028646485.1 Cryptoprocta ferox | reverse complement strand
ATTATGCACTGTGCACCTGTTAGTATTGCTCTATTAAAGGAGGCTCATTGACTGTCCAGGGCCTGTCATTTCAGAAAGTGTTCTTTTAATGGTGTCTCTCGGTTTCTCTTGTTGTGCCTTTGATTATTTTATTTCCCTGGTCAGTGTTTCTTGAGGTATCCCTGAAAAGGAAACAGACTAGCATACAGGGAACAAAAGCACACAAACGCACAGACAAATCAAACAAACAAGCAAGCCAAAAGGGAAAAGGAAGTAAAGAAAAGGAAAGGAAAGGAATAAAGAGAAAGAAGAGAAGAAAAGAGAGAAGAAAAAGAAATAAAAACAAAAACAAAAAGAAAAATAAGGTGGGGACAGAGACAGCAAAAGACTGTGGACAGTCTAAAAGCATCTAACCAGCCAAAAGGAGAGATAAGAATATGCTAAGGGAAATATATCTGGATGGCAGCAGAAAAGAAGGAGAAGCAAAGAAAAAAGAAAAGAAAAAAAAAGGAAAAAAAAAGACAACTCCCCTGTGCGGATGGGCGTGGTCTGGCGGCAGGTCAGGTCTCGGGGGGCTGCTCTCTCCGAGGCCCCGCCTTGGTGGCTGCGGGGAGAAGTATGGCGCCGCTTCAAAGTTTTGCCTGAACCAAGTGTTGCAAGCTGCTCTTCTGAGCCCGATCTCCCTGTGCCGCGGGCGAGCCAAAGTGTATTCCCCAAGCTACGCCTCACTTCCAAATCCCAGTCCGTGCAGTTCAACACTGTTACTGGGGATGAGATGCGTTCCCGCTGGCGGCCGGCCTCCTGGCCCGGCTTGCACTGCCCTTTTCGCGGAGCCGCCGCCACCGCCGCTGCCGCTTTACAAGGCGCCTTTTGTGGCGCCGCCACCACCCCTTTTCACGCCGCCGCCGCCTTTATCTGTGCCACTGCCTTTCGCGGTGCTGCTTGGAGTGGATGCCGCTGCCGCTGAGCGCAAGGAAGAATTTGCCAGCCAGATGGGACGGATTTCTCTCCCCGCGCCTGGCAGTTACATATGGGGAGACGGGCGAGTTTTTCCTCCCTTAGAGATGGTTCTCTGTGCGTTTTCCATCTCTCTTTCTCTTCCCCTGGTCTCTCCGGGGCACAGCGCGCTCTCCCTGTGTTGGGTTGGGGCTCCTTCCCCCTGCACCACCGGGACCCGCCCGTCCTCTAATTTCCCAGATCACAGTCACTCACTCAGGCATCTTTGAGGTTGTCTTCTTTCTGACGTCTCTTTCTTCTTTCCCCCACTTGCAAATCCGAGTTTTATCCCTTCAGTCCTTCTCAATTCAATCCATGGGGGCGTGCGCGGATTACAGAGCTCCCTGCTTCTCCGCCATCTTGCCCACGTCCAGTGCTAGGAATTTCTAAGCCTGGACTTCCTCTTGTTGGGGTTGGGACCCTGAGGGAGTTGCCTCAGGCTCACCTTCCTTCATTTCATACCTCTCAGGCATGGTCAGGGGCTGAGATACAGCACATGTCTTATGTTCCCGAGGGGTTAGCCTCCTGGGTAAGGACACAGGACAAACATTCAGGTACAATTCAAGGTAGCACTTGCTATGTGTTGATGAGAAATGGTAGGATTCCTCTCCTCTTGGTGTTTTGAAACATAAATGAACTAATGCAGGTGAAGGTGAAGACTTCAAAAAGGTACTGTGCTTTTATATAAAGGTTGGGCTACCTGATTCTTTTCTTTTTTAAGTTTATTTATTTATTTTTTTGAGAGAGAGAGAGCAAGTGGGGTAGGGGCAGAGAGAGAGGGGAGAGAGGAAATCCCAAGCAGGCTCTGCACTGAAAGTGCAGGGCTCAAACTCACAAACCATGAGATCATGCCCTGAGCTGAAACCAAGAGTCAGCGCTTAACTAACTGAGCCACCCAGGTACCCCTACCTGGTTATTTTTTGAAAAAGAGTTCTTATGGTGGCATCTCTGCAAGGCAATATCCTTCTCCCACATTTCTCAGGCTGATGTTAGAGAGTTGTGGTTTGCAACTTTTCACATAGGGTCAGTTTCAGGTAACCCCAAATAAGGGAAGACAGCCTGGTGTGGTTCTCCTTGACTCTGGCTCATAGCTACCAGCTGGGTCAAGGGCATAGATGATGCTCCAGATAGACCTTCTTCATGTCATCCCAAGGCCTATCTGTCCCTTCCTAGGCAGTGGACCATCTCTCATCTATCAAGAAGCCTACTCTCTAGCTTTTCTGCCACCCTCCCCACCCCAGTCCAGGCATCATCCCCTCTTACCTGGACCTCTGCAGCAATCTCCTAACTGTCTTCCTGCTTTCAGTCAGTTCTCCAAACAGCAGGCAAACAACATGTTAAAAAGTGGGAATCTGATCATATATCTGCATTACTTACAACTCTTGGGTGCTATAAAGCAACTAGACTTAACAAACATATACAGAACACTCACCTGACAACAGTTGAACACACACATTCTTCTCAAGGTCATGGAGAAAATTCTCCATGATACACTAAATGTTAGGCCACAAAACAAGTCTCAATAAATTTAAGAAGATTGAAATCATACAAAATATCTTTTATAACCATAGTGAAATGAAGCTAGAAATCAATTACAGAAGAAACACTAGAAAATTCACAAATATGTAGAAATTAAATAACACACTCTTGAACAACCCATGATTCAAATATGAAATCACAAGGGAAATTAGAAAATACTTTGAGAAGAATGAAAATGAAAGCACAACGTGCCATAATGTACATGATGCAGCAAAAGCAGTGCTCAGAGGGAAATTTATAGCTATAAAATATACATTAAAAAAGACAGAAAATCTCAAATCAATAATCAAACCTTACATCTTACATCTCAAGGAAGACCAAACTAAACCCAAAGCTAGCAGAAGGAAGGAAACAACAAATATCATAGTTGAGATAAATAGAGAATAGAAAAATAATAAGTCAATGAAACCAAAAGTTGCTTCTTTAAAGTGATCAACAAAATTGGCAAACCTTCCACTAGACTGATTAGGAAAAAAAAGAGAGAAGACTCAAATTACTAAAATCAGAAATGAAAGTGAGGACATTACTACTGACCTTATGGAAATAAAAAGGATTATAAAAAATACTATGTACAATGTACACCAACAAATTAGATGACATAGATGAAATGGACAAATTCCTAAAAACACACAAGTTACCAAATCAACTAAAGAAGAAATAGAAAATCTTAGCAGGTCTGTAATAAGAGATTGAATCAGTCCTCAAAAGTCTCCCAACAAAGAAAAGCCCAGGACCAGATGGTTTCATTGGTAAATTCTACTAAACATTTAAAGAAGAATTAATGCAGTCTTTCTCAAACTCTTCCAAAAAAATTAAGAGGAGGGAAACACTTTCTAACTTACTCTGTGAGGCTGGCCCTATACCAAAGCCAAACAAAGGCATCGCAAGAAAAGAAAACTATAGACCATTATCCCTTATGAATATAGATGCAAAACCCCTCAACACAATACCAGCAAACAAAATCCAACAGCATAGCAAAAGTATTATACACCATGACCAAGTGGGATTTATCCCAAGAATACAAGGGCAGTTCAACATAAGAAACCAATCAATATAATATACTTCATTGATTGAAGGCAAAAAACCTTATGTGATCATCTCAACTAATGCAGAAAAAGGATTTGACAAAATCCAACACTCTTCATGATAAAAAACATCAGCAAACATGATGAAGAGAATTTATGAAAAACCCACAGCTCGTATCATATTCAATGGTAAAAAACTGAAGTTTTCCCCTAAGATCAGGAACAAGATAAAGATGCCCATTTTAATTTTTTAATTTTTTTTAATGTTTTTTATTTATTTTTGAGAGACAGAGAGCGTGAGCAGGGGAGGGTCAGAGAGAGAGGGAGTTACAGAATCTGAAGCAGGCTCCAGGCTCTGAGCTACCAAGGCTCTGAGCTAGCAGTCAGCATAGAGCCCAATGCGGGGCTCGAACCCATGAACCGTGAGATCATGACCTGAGCCGAAGCTGGACGCTTAACCAACTGAGCCACCCAGACGCCCCAAGATGCCCATTTTAACCATGGCTATTCAACATTGTACTGGAAGTTCTGGACAAGAAAAGGAAACAAAAGGAAAAATTGGAAAGGAAGAAGTAAAACTTTCTATTGGCACATAGAAAATACAATCCTATACATAGAAAATCCCAAAGAATCCACAAAAAAACCCTATGAGAGCTAATAAACAAATTCAGCAAAGCTACAGGGCACAAGATCAACAAATGTCACTTATATTTCTATATACTCACAATGAACAATCCAAAAAGGAGATGAAGAAAATAATTCCAACTAAGTATCATCACAAATAATAGATTCTGAAGAATAAATATTACCAAGAAGATGAAAGTTCACTGAAAACTTAAAAAAATTTTAAATTAAAAAAATTACTGAAAGAAATTAATGAAAACTTAAATAAATGGAAAGACATCTGTGTTCATGGATTGGAAGACTTAATATTATTAAGACAACGATACAACCCAAGGAAATGTGTAGATTCAGTATAAGCCATGTCAAAATTACAATGGCCTCTTTTTCTTAGAAGTAGAAAAAAAACATTTCAGGGAACCCAAAGTAGCCAAAACAATCTTGGAAAGAAAGAAAAAATTAAGGGAACTCTTTCCAAATTCAAAACTTACTATAAAGCTAGTTTGCTATAAATCAAAACAGTGTAGTCCTGACTAAGGACAGATATACAGATCTATGAAATAAAATTGAGAGTCTAGAAATAAACTATACATCTATGGTCAATGGATTTTCTGCAAGGGTACCAAGTTCATTCAATTGGGGAAAGGATAGTCTCTTTAACAAAGGTGCTGAGATGGCTGGATGTCCACATGTAAAAAAATGAAGTTGGACTCCTACCTCACACCATATACAAAAACTTAATCAAATGCATCAAAGACCTAAATATAAAGGCTAAAACCATAATACACAAAGGGGGAAAAAAGTAGTAAATCTTCATGACCTTGGGTTTGGCAATGGCTGTTTAGATGTAACACCAAAAGCACAAGCAGCCAAAGACAAAAAATACATAAATTAGACTATCAAAATTTAAAACTTTTGTGCATCTAAGGACACTTATTAAGAAAGGGAAAAGACAACCCACAGAATGAGAATATTTGCAAGACATGTTTTTGATGAGGCTAGTATCCAGAATATTAATGGACAGAGTACTTATATATATATAGTACTTCTTTCCTCAAAGAAGATACAAGTGGCCAATAAACACATGAAAAGATAATCAACATTGTTAATCATTAGGAAAATGAAAATCTGAATCACAAGATACTACTTCACACCCATTAGGATGCCTATTATCAAAACAAAACCAAAAACCCAACAACAAAAACAATGGAAAGTAAGCATTGACAGGGATGTGGCAAATTAGAACCCTCACACATTGCCAGTAGGAATGTAAAATGGTGCAGCCACTGTGGAAAATGTTCTAGTGCTTTCTGAGTTTAAGCATAATTACCCCTATGACCCTAGCAATTCCACTCCTGGGTATATACCCCAAAGAACTGGAAACACGTTTTCAAACAAAAACTTGTACACGAATGTTCATAGCATCACTATCCACAAGAGCCAAAAGGTGAACATAGCCCAAATGTCCATCATCAGATAAAATGAACAAACAAATGTGGTATGTCCATTCAGTGGAATATTACTAAGCAATACAAAGGAACAAAGTACTAATGCAAGCTACAATATGGATGAATCTTGAACACATGTTAAGAAGCCAGATACAGAAGACCACATGTTTTATGATTCTGTTTACATGAAATGTCCAGAATAGGCAAGTCCAGAGAGACATAAAGCAGAGTAGTGGTTGCCAAGAGCTGGGGAAAGGGGTTGAGAAGTGTCTGCTTAGTGGGTACAGGGTTTCTTTTTGGGTAATGAAAATGTTGTGATGGTTGCACAACATTGTGAGTATACTAAATATCACTGAATTATACACTTAAAATGATTGAAATGTTAAATGTTATGTATATTTTACCATACACACACACAATCATCTCAGGTGGCTTGTCAGTGCTCTTAAGATAAAATCTTAACAGCCTATGGCCTTCTTCCCTACCTGTCTCTTTCCTCACTATACTCAGCTCCTGCCTCAAGACCTTTGTACTTGTTGGCCAGCCTCTCCTCTCTGCCTAGAACACTCCTGCTCCTACCCTTGGCCCGCCTGGCTCTCATCCTTCAGGTCTCAGCGTAATGACACTTCAGAGTGTTTTAAGTTGTTCCCCTCTTAAGACAGCTTCATCACAGAATCCTTGTTATTTTCTCCACTGCAATTTGTCGTTATTTGTTGACTGACTTGTTTACTTACTTATTGTCGTCCTCTCCATAAAACCTTAGTTCCTCCAGGGCAGAGAGATCCTGTGTGTCTTGTTTCCATGGTGACCTCAGGGCCCACCACTGGGCTTGGCACTGGGTTCGTGCCCAGTGAGGATCTGTTGTGGGGCCAGTGTGCATAGCAGCCAGGACACCCTTGTCCATGCTAGAATCATCCTTGGAGAGGAGGATTGGGGTGCTGTGGTTTCTCTATACCTGTCACCACTAGAGCAGATGAAGGAACGGGTAACATTTAATTTGGAGAAAGGAAGGCCAGGCAGAGCCTGCTCATATTGAAAATTTGAAGGGTCAGAGAATGTGAATAAGGATGCAGACTTGTATTTTTATTTTTGTTTTTGTTTTGTGGCCCTGGAAGACATAAGCAGAACCAGCGGAGAAAGGGGTGAGACTGAAGTCTGCTTAGTCTGAGAAACAAACCAGCAGACTACAAAAAGGAAAGGGGTGGTAGGGGACATGATGGGAGGTTGCAGCATAGAGCTGGGCTGGGGCTGGTGGTCCCAGTGATACGTCATGACTCTTAACGTTGTCTTTCTAGGCTACTTCGTGTTTCTTTTGCCATTCACTTAGCAAATTTGGTAGAATGTTCTGTGCTACAGTGGACAGAAGCTGAGTCAGGGAAGGTTAGATCTGACCTTGGGCAAGTCACTGTGTCCCTTGGGACCTCAGTCTCTTTATCTATAAAATGGGTGGTTGGGAAGGCTTCTTCCTGAGCTCCCATCTAGCTCTGGGGCCTCGGTCAAACCAGTGAATATTTCTGAGCTCCAGATTCCTCATTTTCAGCACTCTTGCTCCATTTCCAAGAGAATTACGTGATAACATATGGGAAGTGTGTAGTGCTATGGGTGCTACCAATTCCACTCATCCCAGCACTGTTGTTGGGGAATGTGCCCCAGCACTCATAAATCATACTGCCCACAGCTGGTAGTAAGTGATATGACAGAATCATCCGCAGAAGGTCAAGCACCCAGGGTGTTTGTAAAGGGAAGGGAAAAAAAAATTCTTTCACTGTCTTAAAATGACCTACCTCCAACAGCACGAAATGTGGCACAGTGGACCCAGGGAGCTGTGTCTCTGGGAAGGCAGCCACTCTCCCCTTTCGGTGGCGACATGTCACTGGTGAATGCAGAGGGACGAGTCATGATCACCTTGAGGGTGCACCTGCCCCTCCTGAAGGAGTGTCTGTGTCAGTCAGGAGTCTGGGTGCTAGGACATGGCCCTTCCTCTGCTAGCCCTGCCCTAGCTGTGGCCCTTCTGCAGAGCCCAGTACCTGGACACACTCCTGGAGCCCACCCCTCCACTGTGCATATCTGCCCCTGCTCTCTGTAGAAGTAACTGATCCCTTGGGCACCTGAAACTTGCCCTTTTGAGCTCTTCCTTTTTTAAAAAAATATTAATCTATAGTTTTATTTGATATCTTTGTAAATATTCTTGAGGTCTTTCTGGCCTTAACCTGCCAGTTGTCTAAAATAGGCAAAAGCTGGGGGTGCCTGCCTGGTTCAGTTGGTAGAACACACACCTCTCAATCTCAGGGTTGTGAGTTCAAGCCCCATGTTGGGCATGGAGCCTACTTTAAAAAAAAGATTAAAATGGGCAAAAGGAGGTAACTACCTATTTCCAGGCCACAATAATTTTTATTATATAAAAAATAACCCTTAGTAGACCTGTGCACAGTATGTACTCTTATATATTAACATTTCAGAGGGAATGAATGTCACTCAAATGGCACAGTCCTACATGAACTCAAACTTCATGAACGAGGCGTTGACAGTTCCCATGGAGGTTAGAGTAATTTGCAGGTGAATTAGCACAGTGTCAGGAAGGAGGCTGTCACCACTGGGATGGGTGGGAGAGGAACAAAGTCAGGGAAGGCTACAAATAGGAGCTGAGACCCAAGCTGGGTTTTGAGGGACAGAGAAGTTTGAATATGGAGATGGAGGTGAGGAGGGCAGGGAAGAAGGAAGACTATCCAGGTAGTGGGAATGGCTGGAGCAAAGGAGAGGATGTGTTCAGGGACTGTGGGGGTTCTCTGTGGCTGGGGACATGGCGTGCATTTGGGCTTGGCAGTCACCAAGGGGAGGTTTGAGAACAGTCTGGTAGGGGAGGGCTTGGCAAGATCTGGGGCTAGGGCCTCCATCTGACTGTGGACACAGGGCTCCTGAAAGGAAGGTGTAGCCAGGAAGACTGACTGGTTCTCCAGCCAGAGCACAGAGGCCACGTGCCCATCCCAGGAGGCCTGAGCACCTTTGGTCTGTGGCAGAATCCCCCATACAGCAGAATGACCTTTTTGCCCAGAGACCTTGCATCACAGGGTTTGAGTACTTCAGTTATTTGGACCCCTTTGAAAAGGGGTTTGGCTGACAGCTATCATTGGGCTCTTCCTGGGCAAGGGCCTATTTGCCTGCACCTGTTCAGAGGGAAGCAAATTACTTACACATATTTCAAATTATCATAAGGATTTGGAAGCAATGAAGCATCATGTCCTGTCAAATGCCCTAAAATCCAATGGCCTTTTCTCCAATCAGTGTTAGATTCCTTCTGTTTTGCTTAGTTAAGGCTCTTACACTCCCTCCTACCTATGTATCTGGGGTTCCTTGTTTGAGTTTACTTGTCCTTATTTGTCACGCCCAAATATTATATCATGTTGATCAGGCCCCAAGAGATCAGAAGCACACAGCATTTACAAAAATGACACTGACATAGTTGTCAAATCTTTCTTTCTGCTACATGGGGAAAAAAAGATTTTTCTTTTAATCTTTTTGTAAATAATCACTAAAGAAATGGATTTTTAGCCAAAAATTGGGCTAAAATTCCCCAAGTGCACGAGGGGATGCTCAAACTCCCTAGATGTTGTTTTTTCATTTAATGCTCCCTCAGTTTATGGTTGATTTTTATTGTTGACTCTAGAAGTCTTCTTTTCTGCCTGTGAAAGAAAATAGTGCATTATAATGTGAGGTTGCGTGAAGCCTAAATGTTCCTTATAGCTAAAGTGCATGCATGTGTTACGCAAGGCTCTTGATTGGTGTCCCTTTGTGTCCTGGGGGCTGAGCCATGTGTGGGGAAGTCAGAGATGAAGAGGCACAGGCTTGGACCCAGCCTTGGAGGAGCTCTCTGACTGACGTTGAGAGTAGGCAGCCACAGTGCCCCTAGCCATTGGAGGTTGAGATGAGCTATGCCTGAGGCAGAGTAAGAAAGGCCAAGGATGCAGGGACACCTGCCCCAGAACCCATTGCAGGAAATGGGAACGGGCATTGGACTCAGTGGCAGCCCATCTGAGGCCAGTACTCCCATACGAGGGGTCAGAGGATATGGGATGAGAGAGGCAGGCTGAACCCCCCATCAGATGGGGCAGGTTGAGGGGCCTTCCACAAGGGAACAGTGGAAGGAAGGGTTACAGGACAGGGCCACAGTCAGGAGGACATTTGAACTGAGAACGACAGCAGGCATGGATGTGGGGTCCATTCTGATGGCGTACTCTGAGCCCTGCCTCTCACTCTCACTGACTCCAGGCCATGTGGGTCACTTCTCTGTAGCCTCTGCTCTCCCACTGGGTCCTGGTCTTCTGGCTACTGTATCTGGTCCCTTTGGCCTGCTGTGCTATAGGCAGCTGGGCCCCAAGGCTGACCATAACTTCTAAAGATGCCTCAAAGGATGAGGTCAGAAAGCCAAGACCCTGAGGGACCAGTTCTTGCTAGGGCAGGGGCTGCCTGCCCTGGTGGTTTGGAAAGGTCTGAAGTCTGCATGCAGCCACTGTGTGTGTCTGATCCACAGGACCCAAAGGTGCCCTTGTCCTCCATGTCCACACGATGGTGATGGCTCGCAAAGTCTCTGTCGAGGGCAGTGCTCATTTTGGCAACTACCTTGGTTTTTCAGAAAAAAATTTTTTAAGTTTATTTATTTATTTTGAGAGACAGAGAGAGAGAGAGAGAGAGAGCATAAGAGAGGGAGGGGCAGAGAGAATCCTAAGGTGCAGAGCCTGATGCAGGGTTTGATCCCACGAACTGTGAGTCAAGCCAAGATAAGAGTCGGATGCTTAACCAAATAAACTACCCAGGCACCCCGGCAACTACCTTGTTTTCATTGGCTCATTTTAAATGGAGTTCTATTTTACTTATTTATTGTCCTTACTGCTTCTTAGGAAGAAATGAGCCCACCTGTCCCTGATATCCTCAGCCACTGTCCTCTGTTTCTCCTCGGTGCCAGAGGGCTCTTCCCTCTCTAGCCTTCTCCCTGTGCCCCTCACTCACACCGCACCCTGTGGCATGCCCTGCTCCCTTCCCCCTGTCCTTTGTTCTTTCTTGGAGGCTCTCTTTCAGCTTCAGGGAAGCCTGTGTCAGGTGGTGGCCTGCCCAGAAGTGCCTGACTCCTTTACCTGGAGCTGCTCTGCATGCAGGGCTCCTGCTGCTCACCTCTGACCTCCTGCAACTTCACCAAAGGCTGTCTAGCCCCTGGCTGCAAGTTCTGGCATCATCTTTGGCCATCTCCCCCTGCCCCCCTCAAGTCTTCCATTGACATGTTGTCATTGCTGACCAAATCTTACTGTCCCCATCACTGATTATCCCTGCATCCGTCTTCAATCTCCTGAAGACCCTTGTCTTTTGACCCCCCTGCCTTCTGTCCACCCACCCTTTCTGCTGTGCAGCCTTTCCCATGGGTCCCCCATGCAGCCCCTACCATGCCAGGCCCTTCTTGGCCTCTTGACCTTCCAGCACATCCACCTGCCAAACTCCAATCTGGGATCATCCTGCTTGTGTACTCCTGTGGGCCTCTGCCCAGCTGCCCTGGAATGCTGGAGACAACATACACACCTGCATAGGCTGCAGCTACTGAATGGTCAGGCTTCCTGTCCCAGGCAGTGTGCCAGACAAGGGAGTCTGGAACAGTGAGCACATGGAGCTCCAGGAGGCTGGTGGCTGGAGCCTCAGGTGATGTCCTGGGCAACTGATCAGGGAACCTTCCACCTGGGCTGGAGATGGGCAGGGCCCCATGTTACCAGAGAGAGTAACAGAGCTCACCAGCGTTTCAGGAGTCTTTCCTTCATCTCAGATTCGCAAGCTTCTTCTCATGTGTTACTAGAAGAATCTGTGTGAGGAAGGGTATGGAGTCTTCTGATATTCTGAAGAGGAGTCAGGCAACCCCAGGACAGGATGATCTGCTCTTTCAGTAGCTTCTAAAACGTGGGTGTCTTTTGACAATGGAAAGCTTTATCTGATGTCCGCAGCTGCCACCTAGTGGCTGGATCGAGGCCCTTCTGAAGTTGTGCTGGGCCTGCTAGGGCTGGCTTGCATATGCACCTTTGCTCACTCACTCATCTTTTTTAAAAAGGTCCCTATGGGTTCATCAGAATGTGGTATCTCTAGGGAGAAGAACACAATCAGGAGAATGAACTTACACCTAGGCAGCCCCCTCGCTCTGAGAGGGGCTGGGGACCAGGACCAGGGTCGTGCATTCGCCTCCGCAAGCCGGTCATTCATCCAAATCTTGGCATCTTGGTGCCCCTGCTGGGATTGCTCCCTACCATCAACCCTCAGGTCTACCAGGGCCCCTGAACATGGAGCTTGTTCTCAAGCTCCTGGGCCTTGTCCTCTGATTGGCACACCCTTTCGTCTTCAGATGTCCGCCTCCCAACACAGCTACCTGTGGGCCCTGGGGCTCTGGCTCAGTAATTTGAAGTCAGAGGCTGGCCCTTTTCTGGTTGTCATGGTAGCTACCCTTCCAGTTCCCTTCTAGACCTCTGGCTCCTCCTCCTGCAGCTGCCCTCTTTCTTTTTCTCCCTTGCTTGGCCTGGCCTGGTATCTGTCTCTCAGTCCCTCCTGTGAAGGGTCTTCCTCTCTCACGTGGTTGTCTAGCTTCTGTCACACCCACGTGTCCTCTGCCTAACCATGGGGCAGCCCGGGAACCAGATTACCCTGGGTTTGAATCCTGGCTGTGCCACTTGCTACCTGGGTCACTTTGGCAGTGTCACTTGACCACTTTGTGGCTCTGCTTCCCCTCAAAGTGTGTCTATTGATGAAGACCACTTACTGTTGTCAAGAGAAATAAATTAAATCATATCACAAATTGCTCAGTTCAGTAGCTGAAGTGTGATGGCTGCTCAGTTGACAGCAGTGAGGCTATTGCTCTTTTGATGATGACCCTTCCATTCTGCACATTCTGCCTTCAGGCAAGAGTAGTAGGGCCCCATTGCTGAGCCAAGGTACACATGCCACACAGCCAAGCTTTAGGGGCAACCACTCCCAACCATATAGATCAGTATACCCTCAGACCCAGGGCTTCTGCTGGGCCTTTATCAGTGCCAGCCCTTCTAGGGGTCCCCTGACAGCCTCCTCCCCTATCTTCTAGTGACTCTTGAAGTCCTTGCCACTCTACATACCCTCACTACACCCCAGCAAAAAACCTTGCCTCCTTCTCTTTCCATAGAACAAAAAAGCCCACCTTCCAGACGACCTTAGCTCTCTACCATCAGACTTAGCATCCTCCCTGCATCCATCCCTGTGTGACTCCAATGGGACCTGGTTCTACTACTATTCTTTCTCTCCTGTAGCCCCAACTTCTCTCCTGGCTTCTTCCCACCCCCCCACCTGCCCACTGCCTTGAAACTGCTCTCATCATAGTCTTATGTTACCTTCCAGACCTGGAAGTTGAGTGTACTGCTTCCTCCTGCCCTCCTTCACCTCTCAGATTCAGGTGTCATGAGATCCTGTGAGCGCCAGCCCTGAACAGTTTTATATCTGCCTGCTGCCCTTCACCTGCAAGGCCTCCACCTTGGTTTGGCCACATGGGCTTCCAGATTCTGGACTCCAGAGACTCCAACAGCCATAATAAGTCTTCTAAAATGCAGTTCAGCTCCATTCCAGTTCTAGGTAGGATGAAATGAGAATACTTCACTTTGTACAGCTAGAAAACCTGGACAGAATGCATGGGGCAGCTGTTTAAGCACCCTAGAAATTAAGTTGCCACAAGCAGATTGGAGAAGACCATAATTTGAATTAACACTGAACAGGTGATTAGTTTACAACTTTTTTCCTTCCAGTATATCCAGTCCGGACTCAGGGGAGACCCATGAGTGAGCAGACAGAGAAAGCTCCAGGATAGCCCTCTTGTTCAGACCCAAGTAGCAGGAAAATTCTTCTGGCAATGATGGTCGCAGCAGGAGCTGCAGGTGCCTCAAGCTCTCAGGGGAACTCTCCTCTCCAGTAGAAAGAGCTGTGGTCCCAAGAGGATGAGTGAGAACCTGTTGTGGTCTTCTCTTTCCCCTTCCACCTACTTGGCCCCAGATGTGGGTCCAGTGATGGGAAATGGGCAGGGGAGATAAGTAAATAAAACCCAAGTTGTGGGCCAGAGGACAGAAAGAGCCCTTGGGAACTGGGAAATGCCAAGATATCACAGAGAGGAGCTTGGGAAAGTGACCCCATAAAATTGTTTATGAACTTCTAGGTTCACATCCAAGCTGCACATGCATGGTTCAGATCCTAAACTGCATACTTTGAGAACTGAACTAAAAGCCACATGAACACCAAGGTCCCAGTGGCCACTAGCTGGCACATAGGAGGGAGCAATTCACTGCATTGCAAAGACATTGGAAAGGGAATTGACAATGAAACCATCACCAGGAGAAGTTTGGTCAGAACTTGGGTCTTGAACCCAACTAGGTCAATGGCCTACTAAAATGAAAATATCAAAGTACCAACATTGGGAATGAAAGAATCAATTAGCAGTACAGATTCCACATACATAAAAGAATAATAAGAAGAAAAGAATAATAACTCTACTCACAATTCTGACAACTTAGATGAAATAAACTGATTCGTCAAAAATCATAAACTCCAGGGC
>CM053566.1:20120078-20135911 GCA_028646485.1 Cryptoprocta ferox | reverse complement strand
TACCCCAATGTTCATAGCGGCACTTTCAACAATAGCCAAATCATGGAAAGAGCCTAAATGTCCATCAACTGATGAATGGATCAAGAAGATGTGGTTTATATATACAATGGAATACTACATGGCAATGAGAAAGAATGAAATCTGGCCATTCGTAGCAAAGTGGATGGACCTCGAGGGTGTCATGCTAAGCGAAATAAGTCAGGTGGAGAAGGACAGATACCATATGTTTTCACTCATAGGTCTAACAGGAGAAACCTAACAAGGGACTATGGGAAGGGGAAGGGGAGGGAAGTTGGGGGGGGGAGGCAAATCATGAGAGACTCTTGAATACTGAAAACGAACTGAGGGCTGAAGGGGGAGGGGGAAAGGGGAAGGGGAGAGGTGGTCATGGAGGAGGGCACTTGTGGGGAAGAGCACTGGGTGTTATATGGAAACCAACTTGACAATAAACTATATAAAAAGATAAAAATAAAAAAATCATAAAATCCAGAATATACACAAGATCAAGTATATAACCTGAATAATCCTTTAACTATTAAAGAAATTGCATTCATAGTTTAAAAACTTAAAAAAAAAATCAGGCCCAGGTGATTTCATTGGTGAGTTCTATCAAACATTTGAAAAAGGAATAACATCATTTACATCAATCTGTTCTAGAAAATAGAAAAGGAAGAAACACTTCCCAACTCATTTTATGAGGACATTACCCTGATATCAAACTGGACAAAGATAGTACAAGAAAACTTCAGACCAATATTTTTCATGAACATAAATGATAAAGTCCTCAATAAACTATTAGTAATTTGAATACAGTAATATGTAAGTAGAATAATATACCATGGTTAAGTGGGATTCATACTAGCTGTGCAATATGGATTCAGTATTTGAAAATCAATTAATGAAATCACCATATTAATGGTCCAAATAAAAAGTACATGATCATGTCTATTGATGCAGAAAAAGCACTTGAAAAATTCAGTGTCATTCATGCTAAAAACGTTCAGCAAACTGGGAATTGCTCCAAATGGGAAAGAATTCCTCCACCTGATTTAAAAAACCTACATTGTACTTAATGGTGAAAGACTCCTAGGATCATTAAAAAGGCAGGATGTCTATCCTCACAACTCATATGCATCCTCATACTAGAAGTCATAGCCAGTATAATAAAGCAAGAAAAAGAAATCAAAGGCATTCAGATTAGAAAGGAAGAAACAAAAACTTACCGCTATTTGCAAATAACAACACAGCTATATAGAAGATCCTAAGAAATCTACAAAAAATACTTTTTAAATAAGTGAGTTTAGCAAAGCTACAGGTTACAGGATCATTACACAAAGGTCAATTATATTTCTATGTACTAGCAGTAAGACTTTGGAAACCAAATTTTTAAAAAAAACTTTATAATGTGCCCCCATGAAATACTTAGGTATAAATATTGCAAAACATATATAGTATCTGTGTACCAAAAACTACAAAATGCAGATAAAAGAAGGGGCGCCTGGGTGGCTCAGTTGGTTGAGCATCTGGCTTCGGCTCAGGTCATGATCTCACGGTTTGTGGGTTCGAGCCCCGCGTCAGGCTCTGTGCTGACAGCTAGCTCAGAGCCCGGAGCCTGTCTTCGGATTCTGTGTCTCCCTCTCTCTCTGACCCTCCCCTGCTCACGCTGTCTTGCTCTCTCTCAAAAAAAAAAAAAAAAAAAAAAACATTAAAAAAATTTTTTTAAAAATGCAGATAAAAGAAAAGTCCAAAGTAAATGGAGAGACATACAATGCTCACAGATCAGAAAATTCAACAGAGTAAAGATGTCAGTCCTCTCCAAATTGATCAACAGATTTAATGCCATTTCAATAAAAATCCCAGCAAAATATTTTTTCATTGTAGACAAGCTTATTATAAATTTATATGGGAAGACAAATGAACTAGAAAAGCTAAAACAATTTTGAGAAGGCTAAGGTTGGAGTAATTACCCAATGTTAAGACTTACCATAAAGAACTGTAATGAAGATAGTGTGTTGGCAAAGAGACACATATATTAATGGAATAGTCCAAAAGTGGACCCACACAAATAAGGGCATTAGGATTTTGGCAAAGTTAAAAAAGCAATATTCAATTGAGAAAGGATAATCTTTTCAACAAGTAACATTGAAACAATTGGACATCTATATATTTTTTAATAAGTATCTTTAATTAATTTTTTAAAATTTACATCCACGTTAGTTAGCGTATAGTGCAACAATGATTCAAGAGTAGATTCCTTAATGCCCCTTACCCATTTAGCCCATTACCCCCTCCCACAAGCCCTCCAGTAACCCTCTGTTTGTTCTCTTATTTAAGAGTCTCTTATGTTTTTGTCCCCCTCCCTGTTTTTATATTATTTTTGCTTCCCTTCCCTTATGTTCAACTATTTTGTATCTTAAAGTCTTCATATAAGTGAAGTCATATGATATTTGTCTTTCTCTGACTGACTAATTTTGCTTAGCATGATACCCTCTAGATCCATCCACGTAGTTGCAAATGGCAAGATTTCATTCTTTTTGATTGCTGAGTAATACTCCATTGTATATATATACCATATCTTCTTTATCCATTCATCTATCGATGGACCAAAAAAAAAAAGTATCTTTATCTAAGCCTTTCTCATATAAAAATTAACTCAAAATATAAAACACAAAACCATAACACTTTTAGAAGAAAACAAAGGAAAGAAAACTTATGTGACCTAAGATTAACCAAAAGTTCTTAAACATGATCTTTTAAACATGAGATCAAAAACATAATCCATAAAAGAAAAAAATTGATATATTGAACTTCATCAAGAATATGAAACTTTTACTCTGCAAAAGACACTGCAAAGAGACTAAAAAGTCAAGTTATAGACTAGCAAATCATATATCCAATATAAGACTTGTATCCAGACTATGTAAAGAATTCTAAAACTCAACAGTAAAAAAACAAATAACCTACCAATGTGCATAGAACTAATAAAGTGAGTTCAAGAAGGTTGTAGGATATAAGATCAACAAACAAAAATCAATCATATACCTATATACTGGCAAAGAACATATGGGAACAGAAATTTAAAACACAATACCATTGGGCACCTGGGTGGCTCAGTCGGTTGACCATCTGACTCTTGGTTTCAGCTCAGATCATGATCTCATGGTTTGTGAGTTCAAGCCCCGAGTCAGGCTCTGACCTGACAGTGAAGAGCATGCTTGGGATTCTCTCTTTCCTTCTCTTGCTGCCCCTCTCCTGCTCATTCTCTCTCTCTTAAAATAAATAAATAAACTTAAAAAAAAACCAATACCACTTATTAGTTCCCTCAGAACGAAATACTTAGCTATAAATCTAACAAAACTTGTACAGGATCTGTTTGCTAAAAATGACAAAATGTTTATGAAAATAAATTAAATATCTGAAGAAATGGAAAGACATACTATATCCACAGACTGGGAGACTCAACTAGTAAAGATGTCAGTTTTCCCTAAATTGATCTATATGTTTAAAACTATTTCTGTCAAAATCCTAACAAGATATTTTGTAGCTTACTCTAAATTTTATATGGAAACACAAAGGAACTAGAGCAGCTAAGACCATTTTGAAAAAGAATAAAGTGGAAGAAATCTTTTCACCTGATGCTAAGACTTACTATATAGCAAGAGTAATCAAGACAATATGATGTTGGTGGAGAAACAGAGACATATAGACAAATTAAGAGAATAAAAAAAAGCAGAAATAAACACAAATACACCAAATTGATTTTTTTTTACAAAGATGCTAAAGCAATTTTATGCAGCCAACATAGTCTTCTCAACAAATAATGCTGGAGTCATTGGACATCCATAGGCAAAAAAAGAAAAAAAAGAAAAAAAAAAAGAACCTCAACTTAAGCACCATATAGTATACAGAAATTAATCCAAAATGGAGCATGGATTTAAATGTAAAACTATAAAACTTTTCAAAGACATAGGACATCTTTGGGATGTTCATCTAGCCCTGATCATGTCCAAGACATGAGAAGCACACTCCATAAAAGAAAACATTAATAAATTGGACTTCAAATTGGAAAGCTTTTGCATTACAAAGGCCCTATCAAAAGGATGTAAAGACAAAGTACAGGCTGGGAGAAAATATTTGCAAACTACTTGTCCAGCAGAGGACTAGTGTCTAGAATATAAAGAAATTTAAAAACTCAACAATAAAAAGACAATCTAACTATAAATGGGGAAAAAACACAAATAGATATTTCACTGAAAAGGATAATAAAGGTGGCAAATAAGCACATGAAAAGGTGATCATTATCATTAGCTATTAGAGAAGTGCAAATTTCTGTCTACCTTGGAAAATAGTTTGGCAGTTTCTTACAATGCTAAACATGTTATTACCATATGACCCAGCAGTCACACCCCTGCACATTTATCCTAGAGAAATGGAAACTTAGGTTCACACAACAGCCTGCACACAGAATAGCATTGGTTTTAATGGCAAAGTACAGGAAACTACCCAAATGTCTTTCAATGGGTAAACAACTGAACAAACTCAGGTACACAACACAATGGAGTGCCACTCAGCAATAACAATGAATGAGTAACCCAGACATGCAACAACTTGGATGAATCTCAAAGTACGCCAAGTGAAAGAAGCCATTCTCAAAAAGTTGTATGACTCCATTTATATAACATTCTGGAAAAGGCAAAAACTGTAGAGATGAAAGACCAGTGATTGCCAGGTATGAGGGGTGGAGGGAGGGTGTGATACAAAGTTATAGCATGAGGGAGTGTTTTGAATGTGGTGGAACTACTGTGTGTCCTAGTTATGGAGGTGTATTAACAAATCTATACATGTGTTAAAATGCATAGAACTGTATGATGAAAAAGTAAAGTTTGCTGCAGATTAATTTGAAAACAAAATGCAATTTTGATTTGTATTCCTTCTTTGGCTCTCCCCTGCCCTCCAGACCTGCCCAGTTCCCCCTCTCTTTGTCAGCACACGGCTTATTGCCAGGCATGCTGAACCTCTTAACTGCAAACCCTCTTTCCTAGCACCCAACCTTTTCCCATACCTTGCTTCCCCTTAGGTCTGCTTCTCCTTCAAGGAAAGGCCATTCTGGAAACTTTCCCTGAGCCAGTCTCCTGCTTGGGCCAGATGCTTGCTCTCTGCAACTTGGCTTAGCCCTGTGTGCACAGTAGCTAGTGGTTAATATGAATATGGACTTCCCAGAGGCTCAGATTTCTCATTTGTCAATCCACTGGAGGCTTCTATTATGTGCCTTCCAGGGTCCTTCCAGTTCAAAGATTTCTAAGTCACTGGGAGCCTGCCTCCCTGGGGTCAAACCATGGCTACCTTACTTACCAGCTAGCTACGTGACCTTGAGGAGGTTGCTTGCTGTCTTTTGCCTCATTCCTTTGTCAAATGGACTTAATAATAGAATCACCTCTTAGAGGTGCTGTGAGGAGTAACTTATTAGGTAATTCATGGAAAGAACTTAGCACTTGGCTTGGCAAATGCCCAAGAACAATTAGCTGTAGTTATTGATAATAGCCATCTTGGCAGCTTTAAAAGAATACAGATTCACAGGTCTCCCTGCACTGATAAATCTGAATGAATGAGAACAGTCCTGAGTGGAGAGGGGGGAGGGTACCTGTATTTAAAAAATATCTCCTTAAGTAGGAGTGCCAGATTTAGCAAATAAAAATACAGATCACCCAGTTTAATCTGAACTTCCAACACACAGCAAATAATGTTTTTTTAAAATGCTTATTTATTTTTGAGAGAGAAAGAGAGAGCGAGAGCGAGCATGAGCAGGGGAGTGGCAGAGGGAGAGAGGGAGACACAGAATCCGAAGCAGGCTTCAAGCTCTGAGTTGTCGGCACAGAGCCAAATGTGGAGCTTGAACCCACAAACTGTGAGATCATGAGCTGAGCCAAAATTGGACACTTAACCGACTGAGCTACCTAGATGCCCCACAAACAATGTTTTAATATAAGTATGTCCCATGCAATAATTGGGGCATATACTAAAATTTATTTATTGTGTATCTGGAATTCAAATGTAAGGATTGTCCTGCATTTTATCTCTCTGCATTTAAAAAAAGTTTTTTTTAATGTTTTTATTGATTTTTGAGAGAGAGAGAGAGACAGCGTGAGCAGGGGAGGGTCAGAGAGAGAGGGAGACACAGAAATGAAGACAGGCTCCAGGCTCTGAGCTATCAGCCCAGAGCCTGACTTGGGGCTCGAACCCACAAAACCGTGAGATCATGACCTGAGCTGCAGTCGGATGCCCGACTGACCGAGCCACCGAGGCGCCCCTTTATCTCTCTGCATTTAACTGTATCCTGGGGGACCTTGATACTCAGCCCACTTGGGAGCTGTGCTCCTGACTCCCTGGGTGGGGTCCAAAGTTGAACCTCCCAGTCAGAAAATAGAGAGTATTTTTTCACTTGACGCAGTGGGGAGCTAGAGGATGGTTGTTCACTTTCTCTGCTCCTAAATTGCTAAGGAAGCAAGGCACGTTGGCTAGCTTGCAACTTACCTCTCAGTAGTTATGAATCATTTTCAGAAGATCTTCAGTTCTGCCTCCCAATGGGCCTCTGAGAAGCAATAAGAAGTGAACACAGAGCCAGCCACCTCTCTCTCTCCCTTGGCTTTACTTCTAGGGGGCTAGTCCAGCCTCTCAGGGGCTCCTTCTCTTACACCCAGCTTCCCCAGACTGGCTTACCCTCACATTGATGTCATAGCCCTATCTGACATCACAGCCCAGTGCTTGGAATTATCCCAGGCATTCCAGATTCTGCCTGTAGAGCAACCAAGGCTGGCATTTGAGCAAGGGGGTGAGGCAGGTTTTGGTGGCTGGTGGCCCTAGGGGTTGACCCTAAAGAACATCTGGGCAGCCTGCCATCCAATTGCTCCAAAATGAAAATCCTCTAAAAGGTAGGACTTCAAAGGCTTCTTTCTGTCCCTGTTTGCCATGGTCCCCAGAGGTAGAAATAAATTCCTGGGGAACATGGGTTTGTTCTGGCTCTGTAAACAGTTCCTGGAAAACCTGCTGCCTTTGTGTGTTGGGATACAAGTGGCCTGGAAAAATGGTTGTCTCTCCTTGTACCACTCAACACTCTTCTCTTCCCATTTGAAGGAATAACTTCCTCAAATGCAGGGTTTCTTGTTGCAAGGATTTGTCCTTCAGTGTTTGGAGAATGCCTGCAAGTACTGAGCCATGGTGGGCTCTTCTGTGGCCACTTCCTCCATCTTCAATCCCTAGAGGCTGGGGGAAAATGCAGCCACATTCAAGCTATTAGCTCTCAGATCCCTCAGTCCCAAAGAGGAAGATCCCCATCTGCCTAGTTGGCCAGAAGGTATAATGAGGTCTCTTGTGAGCTTATTAAGTTAGTAAAATATTGACTGGCATTGATTAAACAACACACACAAAAAATGAGTAACTTCTCTTTGACTTTAGTAGGTGGGCATAAAGTCCCCTGGGATAAGCATGTTAAAAGTCTTAGGGGAGGACCACCAAGATTCTGATGTGATGGTCATATGGTTCCTGGGAACCCCTGTGTTTTTCTGGAATCCCTATTTTTAATAAGTGTTCCACACAGGGCTCATGTTAAGAAATGTCACCTGTTCAGGGGCACGTGGGTGGCTCAGTTATTAAGCATCCAACTTCAGCTCAGGTCATGATCTCATGGTTCATGGGTTTGAGCCCTGCATTGGACTCTATGCTGACAGCTCAGAGCCTGGAGCCTGCTTCTGATTCTGTGTCTCCCTCTCTCTCTGCCCCTCCCCTGATCGTGATCTGTTTCTCTCTGTCTCTCAAAAATAAATAAATGTTAAAAAAAAAGAAATGTCATCTGTTCAAACTCTCTGGATTGTTTGCCACAGCTGCCTTGATTCCCCCATTTCCAAATTTCATGGTTTCCATTGAATGGGGATTTAGTTTCATTTTACCCACATTTTTATTTAATACAATGGATATAGAGACAGGGTAGGGTGATCACCAGTTGCATTTGTATCCGAATTTTTGGCCCCTGTCTTCCAGGCAGAGGTGCAGCCTTTTCTCTACCTGAGAAGAGGGATTGTATCTATATTGGGAGTGCTATACCATTTACTCATCAGATTCTCTTCCTGGTCCTTACCTAAACTGAGTTAATGGGAATATGGGTGTGAATTATTGGTTATTGAAGTTGATGGTGGTGAAGGGTGTTGCTGACTGACGGGACTGGCTTCCATTTCTCTGGTGGCCCCGAAATGAACATTTAACAGTACCTGGGATGGCAGCAAATTGCATGTTGATAGGTCAACAGCTCATGGTGGATATTCCTTCCCCACTTTGGCTGTGAGTTCAGGCTTCCCTGAGAATGCTGCACAGACTTCTGAACAAATTAGCATATCTGTGCCTACTTTGGAAGGGAAGTCGGTTTCTGGTTTGGAGCTCTTTGGACAAGGCTGTGTCCCACGTCCAAGTGTTCAAGCCTGGAGCCTCTAGTTGTTTCAGTGCTTCTCTCTATGCTTTTGGTCCTGATGGGAGGCAGGATGTGTCCTGGCCCTTGGTCCTTTGTCCGCAAGTTGCGAGACAGAGTAGTTGATCTCACCCAAATCCTCCAGAATGTGGATGGATCAGCCTCTCTCTGAAACTCTTCTTTGCCCTGGGCCACCTGGGCCACCTCATTCAGTAGGAGTGAGGGAAGAACAGAAGGAGTTGGTGTCCCTTCAGCGATTCCAGGACAGGAAGCTGGGCTCACTCCATTCCACGTGGCCAAGGAAGGGGAGGCCTGACTGTCCACCCTGGCTTGGGGGAGAGAAAAACCAGTTTTAGTTGGAGAAATGAAGCTTTGGGGACTTTCTTAAAACAAAGGACAGGACTCTGCAGGACAGGACAGCATCCTGAGGGCTCATTGCAGGCAGGGCCAGTCAATTTTATTCTGTAGCTTTTGCAACACTTGAGTGTCGTAGTTGCTCAGTAAACACGTGCCAGTTGAAAAGGATGCGGGGAAAAGCTCATGTGGGACAGTTGGACTCAAGGATGCTGCAAAATCCCAGGGAGGGGATTTTGTAAGACTTTTTTGTTGTTATGGAAAATTTAACACATAAAGAAAAGTGGACCGAAGAGTGTCAGGAACCCACACACTTGTCCTTCAACCTTGTTTTTACCTCCATTCTCTTCCCCTTTCCCATGTCATTTTGAAGCCAAGTGCAGACGTTATATCATTCCATTTGTCAATAATTCAGATGTACCTTTATTTTATTTTATTTTATTTTATTTTATTTTATTTTATTTTATTTTATTTTTGAGAGAGACAGCACAAGTGGAGGAGGGACAGAGAGAGAGGGGGGTACAGAGGATCCAAAGCAGGCTGCATGCTAACAACAGAGAGCCTGATGCAGTGCTTAAACTCATGAACTGTAAGATCATGACCTGAGCCAAAGTTGGATGCCCAACCAACTGAGCAATCCATGTGCTCCAGGATGTACCTTTAAAAGAGTAAGGATTCATTCTTTAAAATTTAACATAACCAAAGTACAGTTATCATATCTAAAAAATTAACAGTGCTTTGAAATGAAGTTTATTTAAGGGAACCAGTGCACTCTCTGGTGCTCAAAAGGGCATAAGAGAATCAGAACTAGGAATGCAATGGCTGAGAAAGGGGGGCACACCTGTGCTTCCAGCAGAGAAGGCGGAGCTTTATTCAGAGTTTGAAAACCCCAAAGAGGAAGTTAGCATCCCTCAGCTGGGAGAAATGTCTGGCCTTTCACAAAGAAGGAGGGCGTGGCGTCGCTCAGAAGGTCATGGAAGGATGGAGACTCCTGTTGGTTTGGCCTTGCCAGGAGTCTCTGCAGGGTAAAGAGCAGATCATGAGCTGGAGTCAGTTCTCAAGTAGCAAGGGCAAAAACCACCAGAAAGGAACTTAGCAAAGTGACGGTATTTGTTCTGTAGGGGGTGTTGACAATTTGGATTTAGATATGACCCTGTGACCCATACAGATGGCAGCAGCTTACCCCCAAGGGACACATATAAATCAGTGCTAGCTGAAAGAGGCTCAGGGTAAATGGGTCACTGGCGGGTTTGAATGTATGTGCAGAATTTAAAGAGATTGATGTTCAGTTCTCAGAGAAATTGAGTTGGATTTTCACAGTGAGGATGATAGGCTGCTTCTGTTCTGACTTACAACTCTTCCTTTAGGACCCTCTGCCTGCATCCTAAGCCCAGGAGCCAGCCTAAAGATGCCCCTGTTACTTCAGTAGAAAAAAGGCATTCTGAAGTGTGTTTGTATTGGGAGGTGGTCGTCATAAGAGGGTTAGTAGGTCAGAGTCATTTGACTAAAAAAGTAGACAAAACAGTCACTGTCTACATTTGATAAAATCATACAATCTAAACCATCAAGATGGTTTTAAGCATCATTTTCCTGCCCAAGGAATTAGCTTGATTACTAATTGCTTTCTTTGTAACTGAAGAACATAATAGCACTTTCCTTTGTAATTATCAGGTTCATAAGGCTTATGTTTTGTTACCATTTAGATGTTAGCCTGCTTGTGTATCTGTGGGCATGAGTGCCAAGCTTGGACACAGGTGAGGCTCTCGGCTCACTACATCACTAACTCCCAAGGCAGAGGGCTCTGGGGGCCAGGTCAGAACATGTGACATAAATCCAAGGCACATTGGCTGGGACATCTTCCTGGGTTCCTCCTGCACTTTACTTTTCCAGTTTGAGATTTGATCTGGAGATAAACTTTGAAAGGTCAAGGCTAGGAACTCAGGGATATAGACGTGGAAGGCTGGGCTCTGCTGGACTCCCAGAAAGTTGCTGAGTCTCAATTGCATGGTGGTGTGAAGGGGTGTGATTAAGTAAAAGGGGTGCAAAATTTGGAATTCTGGCTTTGCTCTGAGTCACTTTGTGACTTTGGATGAGACCTTCAGAATGTCAATTTCGCTGCCCCTCAAAGGGAAGAATAATGTCTGTATCACGAGATGGTTATGAGGATAAATAACAAGAACCACAATAATAAAAGAATACAAAACAACTCTAGGTGAGAGGGAACCACATGGTACAGCTGATCAATGCCAGTCATTACCACCACCCACGGTCCCTGGCTCTTCAGCCCATATCCCTAGTTGACAGTAGATCTGTGTGTGATGGTCTCATGCACATGGGGATGTCTCCTAACTGCACTGGAAGCACATTTGTAGACAAAGGGCCTGTTTACTAATTCTTTTTTTTTTAATTATTATTTTGTCACGATTTTCTATTCAGGGTTAGTGGCAAAGAATGAAAACCCACTCAAACTATCTTAAGGAAAAGGAGGGAGTTATGTTCAGGGTGTGTCCTAGAGGGATGGAATGTGTTGGCAGCTGCTGCTTCTGATTGTCCCATTTCTGGCTCTCTCCTGGTGTCCCCTCCATTTCCTTCCCCTCTGCGGGTGGGCTTCTATGTTCCTCTATAACCTTGTTCTGCCATTGGGCCTGCCCTGCCCTGGTTGTGCCCAGCCTTGTGCTGTCTCTGTGCCCCAGTTTCAAATTCTTGGGTGAGAGGCCCCAGAGCAGCTTGGAGAAGATATCCAGCCCTGGTCCCATCAGGTATGGCTAGAGTGGACAGGGTCATACCTGAGGGTGACCTGAAAATGTTTAGTGAGGGAGACATCCTGCCCCCTCTTAAATCCTCCTCAGATATGACCTCTTCTATAGACTCTACCCTGACCATCTCTACCTCCATCCAGTGGCCCCTAACTATCCCCACCAGGAGCAGGAGCAGAAGCAGGAGCAGGAGCAGGAAAAAGAACAAGAGGCCAGACAGCAGCTGTATGGGTTCTACATGTTCTGCAGCTTCCTCTTGCCCATATCCAGCCCAGACCAGGGAACTGTGGTGAGCTCACACCCAGCTCTGGAAGGAAGCCAGACCAGTAGGTGGGTGTGATAACCATGAATTGTGGAAGAGAATCATTGGGGGACAAGACAAGTCCCCTGGAAACAGAGGCAGGAGTCATGGAAACTTCTGGAGGCTCCTCAAAAGTGGCTGAGTTGTCAGGGAGGGCCTTGCGAGCACAGAAAGAGCTGGGCCTAAGGGAGACTGGCTCTCAGCAGCACAGTCCACATGTAGCACACTTGGGCACAGTGGCCCTGGCATAATTTCTGCATGTTGGGCCAGTGTGTGGGGCTCTAAGCTGGCCTCCTCCCACTCTGTCAGCCTAAATAGCTTCCCTTGTTTTATGTCTGGTGGTCTCTGGTGAAGGACATCTGTTTGAAAAGTGGATTCTACTGTAAAGGTTTAAGAACCATTGGTCCAGAGTTGTCACCTGAGGTCAGCATTAGCTTTGAAACCAAGGCTGAACCTGAGAGTGGCAAGGGCTAGGCAGGGGGCAGGACCTGGCCATTTTCATGATCTTCCTGTCCCTTCCCACCTCCCTGGAAGTCTTCACAGACCTTGGCCTGGGTTTGCTCTTGCCTGTTTAGCTGGCATTGCTCTCCAGGGGCCCCCACGTTAGAGGTCCTTTCTTCTCTCATGGAAAGGACAAGGGCTGTACCCATGCACAGGCCTTTAATGCCTGGATGCAGAAAGAATATTCCGTCCAGCACCCAGATGTTTGGTGTGCACAGTGCTGCATGCTTGTAGACTGTGTTAGTCCAGATGGGAGCAGGGAAGAGTGAAACTGGCCCAACAGGCAGCCCCAAGCCCCGAGAGCCAGGCTGAATGCAGGCTACCTCTGGCTGCCCAGGCGGGAGTTGGCAGCTCCTGCAGCCTGGGACACAGCCCTCTGTAGAGAAGAAATCGTCCTAGTGGGTTCATGCGGGGCCAGGATAGAGACTGCAGGCTGGGATTCTGGTGGGCGAGTTCTGCTTTTAGATGACTGAGTGGTGGATTTTCCTCTCCTGCCAGCACACCTTACTTACATTTTTCTGTAGAAGGCAGCTGGAAACACTTGACTGCTCAGAGATGAGGTGCCCTCTCTTGAGAAATGGGATTTTCATTTTAATTAGGCTTTTGAGTCATGGCGCCATGCCTGCTCTGGAAGAGTTGTAGCTACAATGAACCTGTTTTTCCTCATCTCTGTTAAACACTAGAAGTAGAGAGGCCGGACTTGTCCGTGGAGCATCTTGTCATTGATGAGGCAGCTTTGTGTTTGCAGAGAGCTCCTATTCATAGCTGTCTTGTGAGCCCCACCAGAAGAGGCACCTTCAGGGCCTGGCCATGGGAGCCCTAGAGCCCCAGGCATCCTGGTGGCAGCTCCAGGGAAACCTTAGGCCTGGCTTTGAGGCATGATGAGGTCTGGCTTTTCCTCTCCTCAGCTGAGTGCTGCCCTCTGTTGCCTTTGTCTCTCTGGAACTCAGCTTCCTGTCTGTAAAGGGGAAACAATGAGAGCCCCTAGGCAGTTAGACAGCTGGTGTGAGCCCCACACACTGTGCAGTGTCACGCACATACAGGATGGCTGTTACATCATGAGTGTTCTTCTGTAGGACACCTTTCAGTCCAGCCCAGCCCAGCTGCTTCCCACCCCTAGCGGGTGCTCTCCCAACCCCTGGTGCCTCTCCTTCATAGCGCTTACCACAACTGTGTTTATTATTCACTTGTGTACTTATCTGTTTAATGTCTGACTTCCCTGATAATCCCGGTGCCTAGGCCTCACCCATCTCAGAGTAGACATGCAGCAACTATTTGTTGGGTGGATAAAGGAAGGGATGGAGGAAGAATGAATGAAAGAATGAATGTAGAAGAGGGTGCCCGGTGCTTTGACCAGTCACAGTGGTTCCTTTCATTCGTACTTTCTGGGTGTGGAGCCTTCAGGCCATTTGGATAAGTTGCATGGGGATCCTCACAGAGCCAAGTTTGAAGAGCATGTCCTTCTGAAGGGCATTACTGGGAATGTGGGAGATCAGGAGGGTAATTCTAGGCAGCTAATCTAGAGAGACCGCAGGGGAGCATCGGTGTCCTTAGCAATGAGCAGTTGCTAAGTCACAACAGGGTCACCGTATTTAGCACTCCAGCTGGTGCTGTTCACAAGAAATGCAGTAGGGGCTGGAAACACTTGGCTGTGAGCGATACCACACGTGTTGGGGTTTTGCTCCTTTATGCAATATCAATGTGTAGTGGTCTTTACCTCCTGAGTGGGCGATTGGCCTCAGTCCCCAGCAGCAGGGTCCTAACCACCAATGAGAAATTGTTCCTGGGAGAAGGGAGAGTCTATGTGGGGCTGAGTCCTGCCTCAGTTTCTCAGCTGTGGTATGTGGGCACTGGCTTTAGCATAGTCATCTCTGAAATAGGGACAGCCTCAGTCCTGGCCCAGCTGACTTCACAGGGTGGCTATGGAGGCTAGAGAAATATGTGTCGAAGAAGAGTGGCCAGGGGTCACTGTTGGGGTTGTCATTGGCAGCGGTGTCCAACAATAAAGTTGGGCCCTCCTCAGCCCCTCTATGGGACGATGGTCATCATAGACAGACATTGTCATTGGAGTAAGTGTCAGGTTCCAGGTGGCTTTTGTCAGGAATGTACCATTATCCAGGACCATTCCATCAGGATGCTAGAGGTACATTTCTGCCTTTTAAGAAAAAAGCTTTATTGTTTTATAAAAGTACTCGGTGGAAAAAGTTTACTCAGAGTAAACCATACTGAAAAAATGGATAAAAGGGAGAAAAGTCTCCTCAAATCTACTAACCTAGAAATGATCACTGTGAAATTGAAATGTTCTTTACTGAACAGCATCACAAAAATTTTATTTTTTAGGCTTATTTATTTATTTTGAGAGAGAGTGAGCGAGTGTGGGAGAAGGGCAGAGAGAAGGGGAGCTAGATCCAACCAGGCTCCATGTTGTCAGCAAGAAGCCTGGTGAGGGGCTTGAACTCATGAACTGTGAGATCATGACCTGAGCCAAAATCAAGAGTTGGACACTTAACTGACTGAGTCACCCAGGTGCCCCACAAACATTAAACTCAGCATGTTGTGGACATCCCATGCTAATAAATATACAGCTATGGCATCACTTAATGTAGAAACTTCCTAACAAGTTACGTACATGTATATAAATGTACACATATAGTCCCATGTTCTTATCACTCACTTTTGAACAATTATCAATTACAGCCAAACTTTTCTCACCCCATCTTCTATATTCCCTATTATTTTTTTATTGTGGCAAGTACACATAACATAAAATTCACCATTAATTGTATTTAGCGCATTTACAATGTCATGCAACAATTACCTCTATCTAGTTCCAGAACATTTTCATTATCCCTGAAGGAAACCCCATACCCATTAAGCAGTCACTCCCTATTTCTCCCCTCTCCTTTAATCTTCTTTCCCCCTATTATTTTTTTTAAAAACCCCATCTGTAAACAGTTTACTGTGTATTTCTAAAAAGCAAGAACTCTTGTAAAAGTGTAAATTCAGGACCACTAACACACTTGAAATAACAATTCTTTAATATTGCCTGTTTAAACATCTAATTATAATGTCATTTTTTTCCATTTTTTAATAGTTTATTGCCAAGTTGGTTTCCATATAACACCCAGTGCTCTTCCCCACAAGTGCCCTCCTCCATGACCATCACCCCCCTTCGCCTTTCCCCCTCCCTCTTCATCCCTGTTTGTTTTCAGTATTCAAGAGTCTCTCATGATTTGCCTCCCCCCTTCTCTCTAACTTCACCCCCCCTTCCCCTTCCCATAGTCCCTTGTTAGGTTTCTCCTGTTAGACCTATGAGTGAAAACATGTGGTATCTGTCCTTCTCTGCCTGACTTATTTCACTTAGCATGACACCCTTGAGGTCTATCCACGTTGCTACAAATGGCCAGATTTCATTCTTTCTCATTGCCATGTAGTATTCCGTTGTATATATATACCACATCTTCTT
>CM053566.1:20073303-20119578 GCA_028646485.1 Cryptoprocta ferox | reverse complement strand
AGGACTGCCTTTGCTGCGTCCCAGAGAGTTTGGATTGTTGTATTTTCATTTTCATTTGTTTCCATAATTTTTTAATTTCTTCTCTAATTGCCTGATTGGCCCAATCATTCTTTAGTAGGGTGGTTTTTAACATCCACATTTTTGGAGGTTTTCCAGACTTTTTCCTGGGATTGATTTCAAGTTTTATAGCATTGTGATCTGAAAGTGTGCATGGTATGATCTCAATTCATTTGTATTTATGGAGGGCTGCTTTATGACCTAGTATGTGATCTATCTTGGAGAATGTGCCATGCACACTCGAGAAGAAAGTCAATTCCCTAGCTTCAGGATGCAGATTTCTAAATATATCTATTAATTCCATCTGTTCCAATGTGCCGTTCAGGTCCATTGTTTCTTTAGTGATTTTCTGTCTGGGTGACCTATCCATTGCCGTAAGTGGAGTATTAAAATCTCCTGCGATAAGCACATTCTTATCAGTAAGATTGTTTCTGTTTGTGATTAGTTGTTTTATGTATTTGGGTGCTCCCGAATTCAGCGCATAGATGTTTATAATTGTTAGCTCTTCCTGATGGAGAGACCCTGTAATTATTATATAATGTCCTTCTTCATCTTTTGTTACTGCCTTTACTTTAAAGTCCAGTTTGTCTGATATAAGTATGGCTACTCCGGCTTTCTTTTGACTTCCAGTTGCATGATAGATATTTATCCATCCCCTTACTTTCAATCTGAAGGTGTCTTCAGGTCTAAGATGAGTCTCTTGTAGACAGCAAATGGATGGATTTTGGTTTTTTATCCATTCTGCTACCCTGTGTCATTTGATTGGGGCATTCAGTCCATTTACATTCAGTGTCATTATTGAAAAATGTGGGTTTAGGATTCATTGTGTTCTCTGTAGAGTTCATGTTAGTAGTGATGTCTCTGGTATCTTATATTCCTTTCTACATGAAGTAGGAAGATTCCTTTTCCCTCATAGAGTCCCTCTTAGGATTTCTTGTAGGGCTGGTTGGTGGTGATGAATTCTCTCAATTTTTGTTTATTTGGGAAAACCTTTATCTCTCCTTCTATTTTGAATGACAGGTTCACTGGGTAAAGGATTCCTGGCTGCATATTTTTCCTGTTCATCACATTGAAGATTTCCTGCCATTCCTTTCTGGCTGCCAGGTTTCAGTAGATAGGTCTGTAAACACTCTGATAGGTTTCCCTTTGTATGTTAGGGCCCTTTTTTCCCTAGCTGCTTTCAGAATTCTCTCTTTATCTTTACATTTTGCTAGTTTCACTATGATATGTCATGTCGAAGGTCGATTCAAGTTACGTCTTAGGGAGTTCTCTGTGCCTCTTGAATTTCAGTGTCTTTTTCCTTCCCCAGATTTGGGAAGTTGTTGGCTATAATTTGATCAAGCACCCCTTCGGATCTTTTTCTCTTTCTTCTTCTTCAGGAATTCTTATGATATGGATATTGTTCCATTTGATTGTATCACTCAGGTCTTGAATTCTCCTTTCGTGCTCCTGTATCAATTTCTCTCTCTTTTTCTCGGCTTCCTCTTTTGCTATAACTGTGTCTTCTAATTCACCTATTCTCCTCTCTGCCTCTTCAATCCATGCAGTGGCCACCTCCATTTTATTATGCACCTCATTTATAGCCTTTTTTAACTCATCACAGCTATTTTGAAGGTCCCTAGTCTTTGTATCAATAGTTTCTCTGATGGTTTTTTTAATTCCAGCGATTAATTTTATAACAATTGTTCTAAATTCTTGTTCAGTTTTGTTGCTTATGTCTGTTTTGAGCAGTTCTGTGGCTGTGATTTCTTCCTGAAATTTCTTTAGAGGAGAGTTCTTTCTTTTCGTCATTTTGGCTAGCTTTCTGTCTCTTGTCAGTTTTAAAAGCTCGTTATGCACTGTGCACCTGTTCGTATTGCTCTATGAAAGGAGGCTCATTGACTGTCCAGTCCTGTCGTTTCAGGAAGTGTTCTTTTAATGATGTCTCTCGGTTTCTCTTGTTGTGCCTTTGATTATTTTATTTCCCTGCTCAGTGGTATTTGGGACTCTCTGCCATGTGTCCTTTGGCTTGTTTCTTTAGGTAGCCCTGAAAAGAACAACAGACAGAGAAACACACAGGGAACAAAAGCACGCAAACGCACAGACAAATCAAATAAATGAGCAAACCAAAAGGGGAAAGAAAAGAAAAGAAAAGAAGGGGGAGACAGAAACGACAAAGGTCAGTCTGAGAGCGTAAAACCTGCGGAGGGGAGAGATAAGAATGAGATAAGGAAAAATATATCTGGATGGCAGGAATTGATCTAATCATGGCAGTGTATAAATGTTGGTCTTTCCCAGACTCCAGGGGGGAAAAGGAGAAACGAGGGAAAAAAGAAAAGAGAAAAGAGATAAAAAATAAAAAAATTTTTTTTAATTAAAAAAAATAATTTAAAAAAAAAGCAGCTCTCCAGCACGGATGGGCGTGGTTTGGTGTAGGTAGGTCGGGTCTCAGGGGCTGCTCTCCGAGGCCCCTCCTTAGTGGTTGCAGGGAGAAGAATGGCGGTGTCTCAAGCCCTTCTCAGACCACACGTTGCAAGCCACTCTTTTGAGTCTGATCTCTCCATGCCACGGGCGGGCCATATTACTTTTTTTTCCTAAACTCTGCCACGTTTCCAAATCCTAGTCCGTGCACTTTAATGCTGCCGCCCCAGATGAAATGAAATGAAATGTCTTCCCGCAGGAGGGCGGCTTTCTAGCCAGGATTGAGTAAGGGGACTGGGGAGCCAGCTTTTCCCTGGCTCCACGTGGAGTCGGTAAGCCACCGAGCCCAAGGGAGAACAAGCCCGCTGAGGGGGACGTATTTCTCTCCCCCGCCCAGCGGCTATATATGGGATGGTGTGTCTCTCTGTCCCAGGCCGAGGTCTCTCCCTCTCCAGAGACCACTCTATGAGCGTTTTCAGTCTCTCTTTCTCTTCCCCTTGGCTCTCCACCCCTCTACACGGCAGATCCGTGCGTGGCTCTGCATGGCCGCTCTGCGCGCGGCCCTCCACGGCCCTGTGCCGCTTCTGCATACACGGCCCTCTGCGGCCCTGCATCACCTGTCTGGGCGTTCTCTCTCCCGGCTCCGCTTTGGGCCGGCGCTCTCTCCCCTCAGAGCCTCCGGTCCCAGTTCGCACTCACTCAGGCATCCATGAGGCTGTCATCTATAAGGAGTCTGTGTGCGCACTTCCCATTCTTGCATATCAGAGTATTGTGGCTTTATTCCTTCTCAGTTTGATAGTTGCGGGCGGGCAGAGATTACAGAGCTCCCTACTTCTCCACCATCTTGCTGCTCTCTCTATAATGTCATTTTAAATGGTGCATAACATTCCACTGAATGGATATAGCATAATTTAATTAAATACTTTTTAGCCATTTAGGTTGTTTGCAATGTTTCCCTTTTATCAAAAAAAAGTACTGGCACAAACATTTCTGTTCTTTCTTTTTCTTTTTCCTTTTTTTTTTTTTTGGCATTAGTGTGATTATTTCTGAAGGGTTAATTCTTAGAAATGAAATTATTTGATCAAGTGAACGTTTCTCATTTTGATTCTGTTGCCAAGTTATTCCCTGTAAAGCTTCCAGTTTACACTCTTCTTTAGCAGAAAATGGATGTCTTGGTTAAGAGAAAGTGCTCCTTGGAAATATCCATGTGTTAATCCTTTGCCATAGCTCATGTAAAAGTCCCACTACTTTCCCATGTGTATGGAAACGCTCTGTCACATTGGGTGAAGGGTCTCCAGATGCCACAGCAGCTCAAGGCCATTGATTGATAACCAAATGCAGGAGAAAAATGCTGTGGTGTGGTGTCCACAGTGACAGCCCACAGGACCTTGAGCCAAAGGAGGGCACAGAGCTATCAGGGAGAGAATAATGGCCACAGCCTCAAAGAGCAGGAAGACAGAGTCCCCATTAGTGGAGCTAGGCTGGCTCATCAGTCTGGAAGCTGGGGAAGAAGAGGGGGTAGGTAGGGAGCTGGTGGTAGGAAATTGATACTCTTTTGGAAGAGGGGAGGAAGAGAGAACTAGTAAGGCAGAGAGAACTCTGCCATCCACGTAAACTTGAATTCCTGTGCTATTAAAGACATTGTAGTGGCATTAAAGGACATTGGAAAGAAGAAAGGAAAGCATTGCCATGATTGCAGCCATGGCCATGCCTTTGGGGCCCCACTCATATCCCACTCCCCACCCCTACCCCCACACAGCTGAAGTTGTGGTGACCAACACATTCTCATTTCACTTGGCCTCACAGCATCAGTATTCCAGGCTGTTCTGCAGCCTTGGCTGTCACTTCTTAGGCTTGTTTCTAGCCCTAGTTTTTTTACCCTGCTGTCCTTCAGCGGACAGCTGGACACCGAACAGCTTCCAGTTATGGCCCGTTATAAATATAATGTCCATGCATGCGGCTGCCTTCTCTTGTGTGATGCTTTCCTAGGAAAAGTTTTGTTGGGGAGGGGGTGCAAATGGTACTGTGGTTCTTGATTCCACTGCCCTTCAGCCCAGTTGTTTTCAAGAAGGGGACGAGCACCCTGCAGGAAGGTACCAGAGCATAAAGGGTTAAGTCAAGTAGTACAACAGGTGTATAATCTACAAATAACTATTCATAAGTTGGGGACAAATGATCAGTCTTGGTTTTTGGGGTGGGGTGCATAACCCTAACAGCTTGGACATCCAGCTTGTGGGTTCTTTGAGGACCAGCACCACGTTCTACTCACTCTCTGTGCCCACTGCCCAGCACCGAGTGGCATTCCACAGACATTTGGCAAAGCTTCCAAAAGCTGGTCCCGGGAAGCACTGCCACCTGGCCTGCTCCTGAATGGCTGGACTTCAGCTTACTCAGGAAACTGATTCTTTTCTGCCTTAACTGCCTTGGCCCCCTGCACCTCCTAGATGCACTTGTTGCTGCAATGGCTGGACAGAAGTGATTCCGGTTGAGAGCAACACATATCCTGCCCTTCCCTGAGAGAGCTCCAGATAGAAAGGAAGCATCTTTCTTTCTTTCTTTCTTTTTAATATAATTTATTGTCAAATTGGCGAACATACAGTGTGTAAAATGTGCTCTTGGATTTTGTAATAGATTCCTGTGGTTTCATTGCTTACATACAACACCCAGAGGAAGCACCTTTTTTTTTTTAAAAGTATCCCCGGTTCCTTTCCAGAATGAAGTTGAAACAGAGCCAAGGGAACAAAGGAGGCGCTCAGTCTCATGCTTGAGTGGCAGGAACAGACTTGAGGCAGAAGGACCGTGGCCCCTTTGGTGGTTGGGTATTCTTTTCCCTGATCCTTGCCACCCACCTTGGCCAATCCCTGGTGTCCCTGACCTTTGCTTGTCCTCTCTCCCTCACGTTCGCCCCCAGCTCCTCCCTACACAGAAATCCAGCTCATCCCCACTCCTCAGGCTGTCTTCTTGCTCTTCAGTATGCCTTTGCTCATCAGTTTTCCTTTCAGAGGAGTATTTCATGTGTGCCAGTCACATTCTTATTCAACATGAAGCAAAAACCTTAATCTATTTGTAGTCTATTTAAAACCAAACAAAGGTGCCTGGATTGAATAATTATTCAGGCTGAGCATTCAGCCCTTAAGGGGCTCACAGCCCTGGGTGAGCTGAAAGGCATGGTTATTTGAAAACCGAGAGTCACCCAGTATGATTTCCTGCATGCCAGTGCCAATGCTTTTGCAGTAAGTATGCCACAGTGATCCATTCTTCTCCAAACACAGTTAAGTGATTATTCTGCAGCAGCTTCTAGGGACAAATTCGGACACCAGTGAGTGGAAAAGCAGCTGAAAATGTCATCAGTGAGCTTTACTCAGCCCCTATTCTGTGTAACAAACCGACGCTGGTGAGATGCCACTGGGCTGTGACCATGGCACTTTCCACATTCCACCGTAGGGTGCCCTAGCCACTAAGATACCATTGCACCATTTTCACTGAATCCCTCTGGCATTTGTGGATCTAACTTCTGTCAAGTCACCTTCCCATTCTGCAGGCTTTGTGCACTCATTCCAAGCAACCCAAAACTAAATACCATGTACTAATTTTATTTTAATATTAAAAATCATCCTCTCCCAAAGGTAACCATTCCTGCATTTGGTTAACTCTGTGGTTCCTGCCACACTCTGAGTCATCTGTCCCTTGGCTCAGCCCTCAACTCGAGTTGTGGGTGTGGAGAGCCCAGTGGGGAGCCTGGGGATCTCTTGGCCATGAAATTCACCATCTACCTCTCCACGTCTCCTTTGGAGCCTGCACTGCCCCAGAGACACACTAACTCTGTGTTTTTTATGCAAAATACCCCTGAAGTGGGTTGAAGCCTTCTGACCTTGGGCTGCTTGGAGGGAAGGAGACCCATTAAGGGACGTCCTTTCCCTGCACGTAGGTCCTGAGACTGACCATAGGCGGTGCTGGGTTCTGTGCAGGGCATATCTGGGGCACCATCTCTGTGAGTCAAGTAATCCCACTGAGAGGGAAGGAACTTCCCTGTTTACAGAGGAGGACCTCAGCGCATTTTTGGAAATCACTGTTAGGAAGTAATGATGCTTTGATAGAACATCAAGCTGCTCAACTAGAATGTCTGCTTTAAGAAGAGTGACAAGTGCAGGGCCTGCCAGAGGAGATGCTCAGGAAATGACCAATGAATGCATGGTGGCACCAAAATCCAAACATAGACTTTTGCAGCTTCAAAGCTAGGTCTTGTTGCATCCGCTGGATAAGAACATAGTGAAGGACAGGAACAAGTAAGGATGATTTTGTTTATTATTTGGTAGGGGCATTTGCTCAGTAGATGGCCACGGAGCTCTGCAGGCTTGGAAGAATTAATGCAGATTCCTAAAAGTCCAGGTACTCTCTTGCTTTCTTGGAATAACAGTTTTATTACATTGAACCTCAGGGAGAGGGAAATAAAGCCTGTGAGTTGGATGTTTATTAGCTGTAGTGCTGGTGTGCTGCCTAAGAGCATCTCAAGAAGGTGATCTATCGTCACAAATTGAATTCTGTCAGAACACCTCTGCCTCCTACAAAGGTCCTAGCCAGCTGGGGGGTGGAGGTGGGGGGAGGATTCTCCAGGGAACATGAATGGTGGCCCTGCGTGGATGGTGGACTATGCACCAGCCTTGTATGGGCTGACTGGGGAGGAGTGCCTGCCCAGGGGGGGATGTTGGGGCTGGTGGCCCCAGTGAACCAGAAAACTGCTGTGGGAGATCCAACAACATGAAGGTGCCGGGCCTCATGTCCCTGCTGGCTTGCAGCCACTGTCCCAGGTGGAGAACATGGGGAGCACAGGGGTCCTTGATGGACAGCCACTTTTATTTTTTGTCTTCAATATATGTCTTTTAAAAAAAATCTTCGCTGGAGCACCTGAGTAGCTCAGTTGGTTGTGTCCAACTCTTGATTTTGGCTCAGGTCATGATCCCAGGATATGAGATCAAGTCCTGCATCAATCCCTGCATCAGACTCTTTGCTGAGCATAAGATTCTCTTAAGATTATTTCTCTCCCCCCACCCCCCATCTGTCCCTCTCCTTTGCTTATGCTCATGCTCTCTCTCTTTCTCTAAACCAATTTTAAAAATCCTTACTGAGGTATAATTGACATGCAATAAACTGCCTGTATTTAAAGTGCTTAATTTGATAAGTTTTGACATACATATGCACCCATGAAACCATCACCACAATCAAGATAATGGACATATTCATCACTTCCAGTGTCTTCCCATGCCCTTTTGTAATTCCTCTTCTACCTCCCCAGATAACCCTTTCTACCTCCCCAGATAACCACCTTTGCTTTCTGCCACAACAGATTAGTTTGCATTTTCTAGAATTGTATACAAATAGAATTGTACAGTATATACTCTTTTTGTCTTCTTTCACCCCAGCATAACTATTTTGAAACCCATTTGTGTTGTGGCATATATCACTAGTTTTTTTCCTTTTCATTGCCAAGTGCTATTCCATTGTTGGATGGAATGTCTGCTGTTGCCTGCTGATAGACATCTGGTTTTTTTCCGGGTTTTGACTATCACAAATAGAGCTGCCATGAATGTCTGTGTCCAAATCTTTGTATGGACATAAGCTTTCTTTACTCTTGGGTAAACATCTAGAGTGCAATGGCTGGGTTATAGGGTAGTAGATACATGTTTAACTTTCTAAGAAACTCCCAAACTGTCTTCCAAAGTAGGTGTACTATTTAAATGCCCATCAGCAGTGTGGGAGGGGCCAGGCTGGGGGACACTGAGTCAACCATCCCAGGACAACCTAAAGAAATGTTGAGCACATTGGGGCGCCTGGGTGGCTCAGTCATTTAAGCGTCTGACTTCAGCTCAGGTCATGATCTCACAGCTTGTGAGTTTGAGCCCTGCGAGTCAGGCTCTGTGCTGATAGCTGGGAGCCTGGAGCCTGCTTTGGATTCTGTGTCTTCCTCTCTCTCTGTCCCCCCCACCCCCGCCCCTGCTCATGCTCTGTCTCTCTCTCCTTCAAAAATAAATAAACATTTTTTAAAATGTTAAAAAAAAGAAATGTCGAGCACATTCTTTTCAAGCAAAGAAATGTTTTCTTTTTTTTAATTTTTAATGTTTTATTTATTTTTGAAAGAGAGAGAGAGAGAGAGAGAGTGAGTGAGTGAGAGTGTGAGCAGGGAAGGGTCAGAGAGAGAGGGAGACACAGAATCAGAAGACAGGCTCCAGGCTCTGAGCTAGCTGTCAGCACAGAGCCTGATGCTGGGCTCGAATCCACGAACCGTGAGATCATGACCTGAGCTGAAGTCGGACGCTTAACTGACTGAGCCACCCAGGTGCCCCAAGCACAGGTTTTCTTGGTGAACAACCATTTTGCCTTTAAAAAAATGGTTGTATGTTTTCTTAGGCATTGTAGTGTCTTATATGTTTTTTTTGTTTGTTTGTTTTTTGGTGGTTTTTTTTTGTTTTTGTTTTTGTTTTTTGCTTCAAGGAGTAGGGGACCTGCCCACATACTGCCCTATTCATTGGTGCCCCGGGGGGAATTAGTGAAGGCAGCGTACTGCAGACACAGGTTCTGTCTGTTTTCATCCCCCTGGGACATGAAATATCACATCTCAGAAGCAGGGAGGCATGTTCAGAGAGCATATGTCTGTCTAAAGGTAAACGAATAACTCCATAACACTCCTAATAGTGTTGTTCCCCAAATCTGGCTGATCATGTAAAATCTTTGCCTTTGCAAATGTTAGCGTAAGAGTACAATTCATGGAGAGTCTCTTTTGGAAATAGAAAAACTGTGGCACCTTGATGAAAAATGTGCCTTTTCTCTCTACTTGGTGTACCTCACCAACATTGCCCATGAATCCTGGAAGCTTCCCAGAGCCACACCTACTTGGGTCGGCCAGGCAGGTGATGAAGAGAGTGTGGGTCTCAGGAATGTCCACTGTAATTACTCAGGACTGTGTTAATTGAAAGTTGTCTTTGGCGTGTATCTGTGGAATGACTATTTCCTCCCATGAAGAGGCTTCAGAAGCAGGGACAGCATTTTCAGAGGTGGGCATTAAGTGTCCATGGTCCGCTCCTAAGTGAGTAGTTTCACAGAGCCGAATCTGCGGTTACTTATTAAAAATGCTACAGGTGAGGGCACGTGAATGGCTCTGTTGATTAATTAAGCATCAACTCTTGATTTCCACTCAGGTCATGATTTCAGTTTGTGAGTTCAAACCCCTTGTCGGGCTATGTGCTAACAGCATGGAACCTGTTTGGGATTCTCTCTCTCACTTTCTCTCTGCCTCTCCCCTGCTTATTTTCTGCCACCCACCTTTATCTCTCTCTCAAAAAAAAAAACCCTTAAAAAATAAAATGCTGTAGTTGATTATCTTTGGTTTTTGTTCTTAAAACCAGAATGTCATCTCCAGAAATAGATTTATGTATTTATGGGAATTCACTTAGTAACATAGGTGCCATTCAAATCACTTGGGAAAGGAGGGACCATTAACAAGTGTGTTTTAAGTTATATCCTTCTGGAATTTGTTTTTATGCCAGATATGAGGTAGGCATCTAATTTTATGTTTTCCAAAAGTGTATCTCCTTTTTCCCAGCAGAATTTATTCTGCATTTGAATACTACTCTTCATTGATCTCTTTATCATACCTTCTGCCTATATCCCACAGTAAAGCCACTGTAGCTTGACAGCTGGTCAGATAAATCCTCCCTCACTGTTGTTTAATTTAAAAAATGTATTGGGATTTCCCCCTTCTATATCAATTTTAGAATCAGCATATGTTTTATTTAAAGTATCCCATTGAAATTTTGTTTGGGGTTGCATTTTAATTGTAGTTAATTTTTCCTTTCTACTCATGTAATGTGTGGGCCACATTTTGTACTTTGAATAATTTTACTCGTATATCTAAAGCAGTGTCTAATAATTCTGAGTTAGAAAACTTGCTTCCTTGCTAAATTTTATAGAGGGTAGTATATTTTAAGTTGGTATATGATAAATATTTACCGTGCATCTCTCTGTGCTAGACGGTGCTAGGAGATGAGGATTTAATGGAAAACAAAACCAGTCATTGCTGCCAGGGACCTCACTGCCTGCTGTGAGGAAGCAGACAACAGAAAATCATGGTGGAGGGTGTATAATGCTAAAACCTGGTAAAGGAAACACAAGAAGAGGCACTTAACCCAGTTTGGAGGGTCAGGGAAGGCTGCCTGAGGAGGTGATGTGTAAGTTGAGGAGCTGAAAGTCAAGGAGGAATTGGCCTGGTAAAGTATGGGGAGTACAAGTGAAAGTGAGGCTGGAGGTGAGGAGGAACATGACTGTCTGAGAGCTACAGATAGTTCAAGAGTGGCACGAGCAGGGAGGGCTGGGACGGGGTTGGGATGTCCCAACATGAGGCTGGAGGGGCCAGATCATGGATCATGAAAGGCCTTCCCAGCTAGACTCCCCGCTGGATCCCGGGAAGGGCTGAGTCTATAAGAAAAGTGCTATTCCGGAGCCTGGCACTCTCAGCTTTACTCCCCTGGCTTTGGGATGAACAGTGTGTCAGAGTGAGGCAGGACTGGTGACAGGGCACGGTGGCAGTGGGGAAGGAGTGAAGCACTGGGATTTGAGAGCTTTAGGGGACAGAGCCAAGCTCTGTGTCCTGTTTGTTCCTTATGGTGTCTACAGTGCCAGAACCCAACCACCACTGGAATCGCAGCCATGTCACTTCTCAGCCACATGACCTGGGACAGATGATCTAACCCAACCCCCTATCTTCCTGAGCCCCAGTTCCATTATTTGAAGAAATAGGCTGTTGTGAAAATGTGTAAAGTGTTGACACTGTGCCTGGCCTGTATGGCACCAATATAAGTGACAGCAATGATGGGTGAGGGGCAGTTTGATTAACTGCAAAACATCCTGCTGAGTGGGAAAGGGAAGGGGAAGGGAGTGATACTATCCCCTTTTATCTACTGTTTCCCTAGTGCCATGTCAATCACTGTGAAATTGCTGCTGAGGCACTGGATGCAGAATCCCACCCAGTTCCCATGGGAGATCTTCCTGCAAGGAGAAGCCTTCAGTGGAGAGAACCCAGCCCTCTGCAGCATGGAGAGCTGGTGGTGGATGGTGTGCTAAGAGCCGGGCCCTGACCTTCTAGCCACATTATTCCCCTTTCACTCGGGGCCCTCAGTCAGAAGGCTGAATGTGCTCTGGGGTGACTGGCAAGCCAGCCAAGGCCTCTGGTATGATTTAATCTGACGTATTCAAAGAGGAGCATAAAATGATTTTGCTGTGGCTCAGACTTGCAGAGCTCCTGCAATTACACATTTCCTTTCATGTAAAATTAGATTAGCACCGTGGTTCCAGTGTAATGAGTCTCTCATGCCAAGGACCGTGTTAATTAGTAAGTTGTAAATGTTGACTTTTGATTCAGGGATTCTTTGGGGGTGATAATTAATTTTTAATACCTTTGGGCAAATCTACATGCAATATCATGAAAGGGCCAAAATGGCTTGTCATGAAGCCATTGGTGTGTATGCCTGTACTATCTGTTGGCCATCTCAGAGACAGTGCCATAAAGGGAAAACGAGCATGAAATGTCTTCTCCCTGGTATTGACTGGTGAAACATCAGTTTTTGGTTGTTGCACCCTCTTGGAAAGAACTGTGCTATTTTTAAGATTAGATGGAAGATTTTGGAAGCTTTACTCTTCCATCTCTGAGATGCATGCTGGAGGTTTTAGGGAGAGGCTCTGGAAGGAAGTTTAGTCCTGACCAGAGAGGGAGGGCCTGAGTCTGCCCAACAGGTGGAGATTGGATCCTCTGTGCATTCAAACACCAGGATTTTTAGGTCAGTGAAACCCGCTTCCTCTTATAAATTATCTGGCTCATCTTCTTTCCAGATTGCACATCCTCCAACCAGTTCCAGGAGATAGTTGCTAACATGAGGAACAAGATTTCCCTTCCATTGACTCACCAACTTGGTTCAGATACTTGCAGAGAGAAAAATTAACCACAGAGCACACAAAATCAGAAAAAAAATCAAAAGAGCCTCAGGACAACCCAGTGCCTTCTTGGGGCTCACCCCATAGAAGAAGCATTGCTGAGATTCCCAAGTCCAGTGGAGGCTCTCAAGTCCAAGTCTCCCTAAAGGAAAAGAAATGGTTGATTGGAGATGGTTTGGGTGTATCCTTTTGGAAGGCAGCATCAATGACCAGAAGGTAGACAGACTGCAGTTAAGCCCAAGAGCACGAGGCAGGATGAACTTTTCTCTAAGAGTCTGCCGTTGAGAGTCTTTCTATGGAGCACTTTGCCTCCTCTTCCAGTGGAAACTCTGTTTCCATTTTAGAGCACAGCTTAATTTTATTTTGTACCATGTTATTTGGGGGTAGGAGGGATGTGAATCTCAGAACATGTGTTGTTTCTTGTGCTTCTTTCTCTTATGTGACGCTGGCTATCTTCAGAAAGAAGGGGGGGGGTGACTCTCTCCCCGTGCTACAAGGTGACTGGGCTTCAGAAGGAGGACATGGGCCCATGGGCTTGGCAGAAATGTAGTTTGTTGCAGTGGCTGACTGGGTGTGATCCTCGGGCTGGAAGCACTGGTTGGTTGGATGACTTACAGAGCTTATTGTCTTTGTCCTTTCAAGTGTCATCCTCTGCCCCCACATAACCCCAGGTTCCAGAAAGACCCTGCCCCATGAAAATATGTGGCACTGCTGTCTGACCCTCTTTTTAGAGAGAGAGGGAGAGAAGGGTTAGAAAAGATTTGACAACTTGAAACTGCATCACCCATTTGTAGGAGTTTGGGCTGCGCATCTGATTTACACACACACACACACACACACACACACACACACACACACACAAAATCCATGATGGATTTGGAGGGAGATGGGAAAGAGGGCAATGTCAGAGGCTCCACATTAGTCTTGAGCTATCAAGTAGATATCACATTGGGGGTTAGTTGAGAGAGAGAGAATGAAGAGAGAAGAGAGAAAGATTGTGTACACATCTTACAGAGCACACAAACAGAGCAAACAAGTAGTTTCTACTGCTGATTGCTTTCATAACGAGTATGCCTATGGCTCTTGGGAAATATTTCAGCAAGACTCTTAAGGCATGCAAAAAACAACCCCTAAGGAATGTAGCAAACTGTATTTGAGAGAGAGAGAGGGAGGGAGGGAGGGAGAGGGGAAGGGAGGAAGAGAAGAGAGAAAGAAAGGTGGCAGAATACTTTATAGGTTAAATTGTTGGAGATATGATAACTTGCTAAGAATCCACTGGCAAATGTGGTTGAGGGTCATTTCAAGACTGATAAGCTCTTGGATCAACAACTTAAAAATAAGTTAAGGGATGTTTCTTCTATTATCTTTGTCCTTGTCTCATTGTATCATATGGCTGCCCTGAAACCAAGGGGAATAGGATCTGTTTCATTGGTTTTTAAGTTCCATTGCTTGGAAGGTCTTTGACAGTCAAGAGCAACATGATCCCTGTTTCAAACACTGCCCTTTTCCAGGTTCCCAGATATGACCAGTCCTATATCTTTACCATATCTGTGCCATAGTCTTGTGAAATAAGTTGTCAATCGTAATTTCACTTTGTGGATAGTGGAAAACAAATTGTAGACTGGCAGAATGCCTCACCTAGCAGAGAGCAGCAAGACTGAGAAGGTCACAGTCATGTCCCAGGGCTCCAAGCCAGTGGGAATTTTAGGAGCCTTTGTAGCAAATCATTTTATTAAGAACCCAGCTAGCTGCCTACCCTGTCCCCCAATCAGTGGGTACATAGATAGACATCACCAAAAAAAATAAAGTCAAAAGGCTCATGATTAAAAAATCCATAAGCATTTATCAAAACACCAAAAAAAAAAAAACCTAAGTATTTAGGAACTGTGTACAAAAGCTTCGGTCACCATGGTTTGCATGTAAGAAACTGTTTATGCATGCAAGTATTCTTTTCATCCACCATCTGCAGGGTTGTTTACTGAAGAAGCTGAGGTTATAAACCTTCCTCAAGTGCTTCCTGCAGACATTTACTTGCAAACCCTTGGGTAAAAGTTTGCATTTCTATTTTTTAATGAATAGTCCCTATTGGGTTTAATTAGTCATTGTGTCTGTGCATGAATGATTCATAATCTGGGTTTGCCACCAGCACATGGCAGTTAAAGTCAGATGAATAAGCAAAATGTAAAATACGCTTTGGCCAATTATCATTGGTTGACAGCATGTTTTATAGAGATAAAAGTTGATTGGCAGATGTTAGAAGTTTTGTTTTGTCTTTTTGCCTGTTGGGGAAAAAACAAACATGAAAAGAATAAGCCTCAGGCATCTTCTCCATCGGCACTTTGAGGGCCCAGAGTCTGGGACATTCCCCAGTCTACCTGACATTAGAGAGGTACTCTGACCTCATGAGCATAACATGAATAATTGCTGCCATGTGTGCCTGCTGTGTGCCTGGCATTTTTACATATGTTATGTGTAACTCTCCAAGAAACTTGCAACAGTCACTCAGCAAGTGGAGGAGTGTGACATTGAATCCAGGTCTATCTGACTTCAGGTTCTCTGCTTCATCCTGTCTACTACATTGTCTGAACACTGAAAGTACAAGTGATTAAGGTTGTGTTTCAGCTAAAAGGTCGACTTAAAATGTGATTTGGGTTGTACAAATATTCATAGAAGTATTATTCACAGTAGCTGAAAGGTGGAAGCAGCCCAAGTGTCCATCAACAATAAATGGATAAACAAAATGTGGTCTATCCATACAATGGAATATTATTCAGCGGTAAAAAGAAAGGAAATTCTGACACATACTACAACATTGAAGTTCCTTCTCTTTCATTTTTTTATTATTAATCAAGCACTTTTTGGTGATTTTATTCTCAACTCCATTCATTCTTAATATACCTTTTATTTATTTATTTATTTACTTATTTATTTGTTTGTTTGTTTATGAGAGCACGAGCAGGGGAGGGGCAGAGGAAGAGGAAGAGAGAATCTTAAGCAGGCTCCATGCCCAGCATGGAGCCCAATGCAAGGCTCAATCTCACGACCGTGAGATCATGACCTGAGCCAAAATCAAGAGTCAGATGCCGAATGGACTGAGCCCCCCAGGCACCCCCTTTCTCTTATTCTTTTAACAAAAGAGGTTACAATGTGAATCTTTGATATATCAGAGTCTACTTTAAATTGATAATTTTACCACTTCCAATTTAAGAACTTCACAAGTTAAATTCCATTTATTTCTTCTTGTTGTTCTTAGTGTTTTTATATATATTAACTCATACGTTATAAACTCCACATATGATTGTTATTGTTTTAAAGAATATTTATTTATATTTAGCTACATTTAAAAAGCCAATTCTGGGGGCACCTGGGTGGCTCAGTTGGTTAAGTGTCTAACTTCAGCTCAGGTTGTGGTCTCACGGTTTGTGAGTTCAAGGCCCACGTCAGGCTCTGTGCTGACAGCTCAGAGCCTGGAGCCTGCTTCAGATTCTGTGTGTCCCTCTCTCTCTGCCCCTCCCTCGCTCATGGTCTGTCTCTGTTTCTCTCTCTCTCTCAAAAATAAACAAGTAAATAGTTTTTTAAAAAATTAAAAAAACAATTCTGATGTTCTTTTATGTTATTTTTTTTAATTTTTATTTATTTTTGAGAGAGAGAGAGAGCAGGGGAGGAGCAAAGAGAGAAGGAGACACAGAATCTGAAGCAGGCCTCAGGCTCCAAGCTGTCAACACAGAGCCTGATGTGAGGCTTGAACTCACAAACTGTGAGACCATGACCTGAGCCAAAGTCGGATGCTCAACTGACTGAGCAACCCAAGTGCCCCCCCAACTCTGATGTTCTTTATTCCTTTTGCATTTCTTTTCTTGCATCTGGGACCATTTTCCTTCTGTGCAAATAACTTTAATATTTATTGTGATGGATGTCTAGTGGCCATGGAATTCTTTGCTTTTTGTTTTTTATTTTGCCTAAAAATATCTCTTTTTCACCTTAATTTTTGAAGGATCTTTTCCCTGGGTATAGAATCCTAGATTAGCAGTCCATCCTCCCATCTTTCCTCCCTCCCTCCCTTCCTTCTTTGCCTCCTTTTTTAAGCTTTCGAGATCCTATTGTCTTCTTTCTTTTCTATTTTATATTGAAAAGACAACAATCAGTCTTATTGCTCCTTTGAAAATAGTCTATCTCTTTTTTCTCCAGCTGCTTTTAAGTTTTTTTTCTCTGTTGATATTTAGAACTGACTAGTAATGTGCCTAGGTAGGGTTTGATTTATAGTTCTTCTTGGGGCTCACTGAGCATTTTGAATCTGTGGAGTAATGTCTTTCACCAGATTATTTCTTCCATGACTGCTTTGTCTCTTCTTTTCTTTTCTTTTTAAGTAGGCTCCACTCACAGCATGGAGCCCAACATGAGGCTTGAACTCATAATCCTGAGACTAAGACCTGAGCTGAGTTCGAGTTGGATGCTTAACCAACTGAGCCACTCAGGAAGCACCACTCCATGACTGCTTCTGACTTATTCTCTTACTCTGTCTCTCTGTGGGACTCAAATTACATGTATATTAGACCTTTTGATGAGTGCCTATGTGACCTTTATGCTCTGTTTTGTCTTTTCCATCTTTTTTCTCTCTGAATATTTTTAATTAACCAGACTTTGAGTTCATTAATCCTGCTTTCTACTTTATCCATTCTTTTATGAAGACAATTCAATGAATTCTTAATTTCAGATACTGTATTTTTAAATCCTGGAATGTCCATCTGATTACTTTTACAGATTTCTAGGTCTGTTGGAATGCTACATCTATGTATACATTTTGTCTTTTTTTCCTTTAAACTGATTAATCATAGTTATTTTGAAGTTAGCTTCTTGCCAATCAAGCTGCTTAGGACACACTAGATGTGCCAAGTGGCTCTTCTTACTGGCTCTTGACATTTCAGCCATCTGTATATTTGAAGGTTTACATTTCTCTTCAGTAATATTTTCTTAGGTTTCCCTAACTGTCCGTGGGCTTCATGTAGGGAGAACATCAAGTCTTTGAGAACTTACCAGGCTCTATAAGGACGCAGGGCCCCCAGTATATGTAGATGTGGCTGCTTGACAACTTCTGAGGGAAATCTGATTTCTTGGGCTTGGATCCACTTAACTGAGAGTCTCTTGGTCAGTCAAAGCTACAAGGATGGTATTCAGGTTTGAATTTATTTGTTTTAAACATTAAAAACATATTTACAAGGGAAATAACTGATATTAAGCATAACTAAATACTTAATGTTTTAAAAAATTCTCTTCCACTCTGTTAATATATATACTTCAGATAAGAAGACTTTTAAAAATTTATTAATAATGTCATTATAGTATGTTACATATTTGAAATTTTAACATTTTTTAAGTAAGCTCCATGCCTAGCATGGGGCTTGAACTCACAACCCTGAGATCAAGAGTTGGATGTTTTACTGACTGAACTACCCAGGCACCCCTGAAATTTTAACCTTTTTTTTTTTTTTCTGAGGGAGAGAGCACAAGCAGGGGAGGGGCAAAGAGAGAGGAGAATCTTAAGCGGTCTCCATGCTCACCACAGAATCCAACATGGGGCTCCATCTCATGACTGTGAGATCATGACCTCAGCCGAAACCAAAGAGTCAGATGCTTAACCAACTGAGCCACCCAGGTGCCTCAGTCTTAACCATTTTTAAGTGTACAGTTCATTGATATTAAATAGTCATATTGTTCAACCGTCACCACCATTTGTTTCAGAACTCTTATCTGGCAAAACTGAAATGCTATACCCAAGAAACAATAAATTTGTTTCCCCCCCACACCTCAGACCCCATACTTTCCCCCATGACAACATTCTACTTTCTATATCTGTGAATTTCACTACTCTGGGTACCTCATATGAATGGGATCATAAAGTATTTTTCTTTTTGTTACTGGCTTATTTCATTTAGCATAATGTCTTCAAGGTTTCATTCATGTTGTAGCATGTGTCAGAATTTCCTTCCTTTTCAAGGCTGAATAATATTACTGTATGTATATATCACATTTTACTTCTCCTTTCATCTATCAGTGGAGACTTGGGTTGCTTCCATCTTTGAGCTATTGTAAATAATGCTGCTATGAATGAACATGGGTGTAGAAATAGGTCTTTAAGACCCTGCTTTCAATTCTTTGGGGTATATACCCAGAAATAGGATTGATTGACCATATGATAATTCTATTTTTAATATTTTGAGGAACCCACCATGCTGTTTTCCACAGCAGCTGCACCATTTTATATTCCCAGTAACAGTGCTCATGTTTCCCAATTTCTCCACATTCTCACCAACACTTGTTATTTTGTTTTTTTCAATGTTTGTTTATTTTTGAAAGAGAGAGAGAGAGAGAGAGAGAGAGAACACAAGTGGGGGAGGGGAAGAGAGAGAGGGAGACACAGAATCCAAAGCAGTCTCCAGGCTCTGAGCTGTCAGCACAGAGCCCAACATGGGGCTCGAACCCACAAACCATGAGATTGTGACCTGAACTGAAGTCAGACGCTTAACCGACTGAGCCACCCAGGCACCTCTGTTTTTTTTTTTTTTTTTAATATTAGCCATTCTAATAGATGTGGGGTGATATCTCATTATGGTTTTAGATTTGCATTTCTTTCATGATTGGTAATGTTGAGCATCTTTTCATGTGTTTATTGCCCATTTGTTTATCTTCTTTGGAGAAATGTCTATTCAAGTCCTTTGCCCATTTTTGAATCAGATTGTTTTTTTCTTGCTCAGTTTTAGGAGTTCTTTATATATTCTGGTTATTAATCCTCTATCAAATATAATTCGCAAATATTTTCTCCCATTCTGTGTATTGGCTTTTTACTCTGTTGATAGTATCCTTAGATGCACAAAAGTTTTAAAATTTGTTTATTTTTTCTTCTGCTTCCTGTGCCTTTGGTGTCATATCTAAGAAGTCATTGCCAAGTCTAATGTTGTAAAGTTTTTTCCTATGTTTTCTTCTAAGAGTCTTATTGTTTAGGTCTTACATTTAGGTCTTTGATCCATTTTGAGTTAATTTTTATACATAGTGTTACGTAGGGTCCAATTTCATTCTTTTGCATGTGGACATGCAGTTTTCTGAGCACTATTTGTTGAAAAGACTGTCCTTTCTCCATTGCATGGTCTTGGCACCCTTGGCAAAAAACCGTTGACTAAAAACAAAAAAACCTTTGACTATATATATAAGGGTTTATTTCTGAATAGCTATTGAATTTTTAGAAGTAAAAGAGACTGCCAGAATTAGTTAATGCAATGCCTTCTTATTACAGATAAGGAAACTGAGGCCCAGAGTGAGAAAGTGACTTGCCCTGGGTTTCCTAGCTAGTGTATGATGGAGCTAGGAGTCCATCCCTGGCCTAATTTCACATCTGATGCTTTTTTATGTATGGCTGGTTGCTAGTTTGCTTTGTTCCTAGAGTAATGTCAGTTACTGCTTTGATGAAAGCAGCAAATACAGTTTCCACTCTGCAGAAAATGAATTGTTGCTTGTCCAGCCCCTCACCACTCCTGTGGAGCAGTCACTGGCAACAGCTATGTTTTTGAGGCATTGCTATGGTGAGAATATATGTTCCCCAGCCTGTCAGTGGGTTCCAATTTGCCCTGTCATTTGGTTTGCAGTTACTTGAAGGGTCCCGAATACAGCTATGCAATAACATACCACAGAATGCTTTATCAGTCTTGTCTTTATCACCCACTGTCAAGGAACTTGTTCTGTGATTCTCTGGAAACCTAGAGCCTCTTTCTCCCCTGCCTGCCATCCCAAGCTCAGCTTGGCAGGATGTGGCCTAGGAGTGAGGAGAAACAGAGAAAATATGAATCAGATAAAATTCAAAAGCAGATTTAAAATTATCCTTTTCTTCGTATTACCCAGGCTGAATTTGCTCATTCGAGAACCATTGAGGACCTCTCAATAGTGCTATGAACACTTTACTAGGAAGTGACAGGCCCCCACAAAAACAGAAGGCAAGCACTCTTATAGACTTTCTGGAGAGGTAGGATGCATGGGCATAGGACAGGTAGGTAGTGGTATAGATGGTTGGAATGATTAAGTGTCTGGTGCATGGTACTGGCAGGGAGTACTCTAAGAACTCAAGGAAGTGGAAGTGGAGACCAAGATGAGGAGCCATGCCCCAGGATGGTACATACTGCCAGCACCAGGCCTAGCATTGGCCACAGCAGCACTTGGGAGCACTTCTGAAGAGCTTTGCAGCTCCAGTGGGTGGATAGGAAACTTGGATGCCAGGTGAGGGATAGTGGAGCAGGTGCTCAGAGTTGACAAGGGATAGTCAGGGTCATGAGGCAAAGACCTGAGACATCATGGCCAGGGAGCAGAACTGTCACTAGGGGGGCCCGGGAAATGGGATAGAAAAGGTATGTCTGCCTAGGATCCAGAGGGTTAGGCTTGGAAGTTGAACCTTGCTTGGTTAGTAGTGGGATGGTATCATTTTAGGCTTGTAACAGAGGTAGTGACAGGTACCTGTCCTAGGTATCTTAAGCAGTGTTATATGGCCAGAGAGGAGATTAAGAGAGGGGATAGGGAAAAGGTGGCCATGATGGACCAGGGAGAGAGGAGGAAGGCTAGGTCTAGATCCCTAGAGGGGTGAGAAGGAAAGGGTGGGCTAAGAAAGCACTGGTGGAACCTGAGGCAGACTGGTTGTAAGGGAGGAGGAGGGGACAAGCCAAGGACATGCTCATGTTTTCAGGTCATAGCAGAGGGACCAAAGTACAGCTGGGCTGGGAAGAATGGATTTGGCTGGGATTTACCAGCAACATTGGTAGTAAAGGTGGCATTCCAGGCAGGATAGGGTGTTTTACTAGTTGTCAGCAGGAGTGGCAGTCATAGTCTGCCCACAAGGAAAAGATTGTGTAGTGAGGTCAAAGAGCAGGGTTTGAGCCCCAAGGCAGAGGGAGGAATGGGTGTTGTCTTCCTGCCTTTGTGGTTGAGAATCATTGGAATGTATTCCAGTTTTTTGGCTTTTCCAGAATCCAGAGAATAACTGAATAACTGAACTGAAATTCAAAGTCCAGATGTATGGCTTAGATTGTTTCTGTTCTTCCAAATCGTGAATATTTTATAGTCATCAGTGTGTATGTGAGCCTCTCGTGTCAGGAGAAATTGTAGGTTTTGTGCTAGTGGTGTGTGTGTGTGTGTGTGTGTGTGTGTGTGTGTAAATGGGCTTCACTGGGTCCCTCTCTGATCTCCTGGAAAGTAAGGATGCAGACATGATGGTGATTGCTGAATATGCCATAAGTTAAACAATTATAAGAGTTAAATTGAAAGAATCCTTTGTCACAAAATCCTCAAGAAATTCAATTCCAAATGAGGAAATGCACAAAGAAAGACTTGAGATATTCCTCCTATTAGTCAACATGTCCACTTGGCAAATGTTGGATGTTTGGGAGGTGGACGGGCACCCCATTCCCATCTGATGCCTGTGACCAGTGCAGCAGAAAGCCCACACATAACCTGGTGCCCCTGGAACCTGACTTGTTTCTTGTCTTTGGATTTTGATAGTATTGCTACTTAAAAAAAAAAAAAAAAAAAAAAAAGCTTTTGGAAGTAATTTTCAAAGGAGGAAAAAAAAAGATGTTAAAAGGTACAGGTAGTGGTTTTGTTTCTTTTTTTTTAAGGCACCACATGTGGATTATGATTCTTCTTCCTTGATGTGCAAACTAAAGGAGCCCTTGCCCCTCTTCCCTCCACCCTTACCCCCCCAGCCCCTTGCCACATTTCTTGGATGGCAAATGATCAGTCCTGTTCCTGCTGTGCCCTTCCTGAAGGTTTCAGCTCTGGTCTCTTTGTGTAGCAGCCTTGATCTGTGAATGTTTGAGCAGAGTGCTCATGCCTACTTGGATAGCATTTATTAACCTCTACTTGAATTCATTCCATTTGGTCTTCCCTTTCAAACCGGGAGCTCAACCAAAATGGCAAAAATGAGTATGTCTTTGGATTTGAATTAATGAGGCATAAAAGTTGTGGTTGCTTTAGAAAGAATTAGGTAAGAGTTGCCAGTTTCAGTGAGTGAAAAGAAGGGCCTACTCACCTTGTACTCTGTAAAGGCCTGAGAGGGGCCATGAAGTGGGCAGGGCTGGGGGGTGGCTGTCATCTGTGGATTCTTCTCTCTGCTTGGCCAGACAGACAAGCTGAGTTATCTCAGACTTGGAACCAGAGGTAGCTCCACCCCCACAAACCCAGAGGAGAAGCTGAGGCTCACTGAGGGCAGAGGTAAGGGTGGCCCAGGTCATGTTTCAGATCTGTGCAGAGGCTCTCAGAACTAGGGTGTCCCTCGTCTTAGTCGGAACTTTCCTGGCAGGGGGCGAGGGATTTGACCAGAAATGAAAAACGTGGAAGTGTTCTGCGTGATGTCACCAGGCTCCAGCAGTCCCATCTGTGGGTTGATTGACGCTCTGGCATCAAGGATGTGGAGGAGGGAATTGGATTCCAGATGGGGATGGAACCCCAACGGCTCACCCTCTCCTAGTTCCCAAGACACTCTAACTGGTTAACTCCTTACAACGCCGGGGCATATGACAGTGGAGAATTGAGGGCTTGAGCCAAGGGCCCCTCCCTCACTGGACCCAGGCGAAGGGCCAGCCCTCTTTGGCCTCGATTGAGCTGCGATAGCGCCTTTAGTGCCGGGTCGGGTTCCGGGCCATGCTCCCGCATTTTAAGAGGCTGAGCTGAGCTTTCCGCCGCCCGCAGGCGTTCCGATGCCGAGGGCTCGCCTTTGTCTAGCCAGCTGAGCGGGAGGTGAGCGCTAATCCCTGCCCCAGACCGGGCTGGAGGAGGCGCGTCTCATCCTCCGCGCACTGTCCGGTGGCCTCGCGGGGCCCTGAGGGAGAGGCGGCCTCCTCAGGCAGGTGGGGAGAAGGCTGGAGGAATGAGGACGCGGCGCGCCGCGCCCCTGTCGCGCTCAGGCTGACTGGAGGGCGTGCGGAGCTGGGCGCAGGGCACCTTTCGGCCAGACTGCGCTCGGAGCGCGCTCGCGCGGGCTGGCCGCTGTCCGCGGTGCTGAAGGGGCGGCCGCAGCCGGGAGGCGGGCCCGGGGCCGCCGGGTAGCACACACCCAATCCGGGGACCGCCCTCCTTCTCCCAGGCTTGGCGCGGCGGTGGCAGCCGGCACTGCACCGAGATGGACTGAGAGTGCGGCGGCGGGAAGGTGGCGGCGGCAGCTGCAAGAGCCCCCACAACCTCGGGGCCAGACCCACTTCCACACCCGGGAGCCCCTTCCTGGGGTGAGTTGGGGCAAGCGGAGCAGGCATGGGGCAGGAGGGTCCTTGAGGCATGGGATCTCTTGGGCTTTTAAATTTTCCTTACCTATTGTAAATTTCTTCCAGCCCTGATCTTGAGCAGCCTACAGGACTGAGGGCTCAGATCTCTGCCCTGGTACTTACCCAGTCCTGGGATAGAGGGCAGGCCCCTCTGCCCTCACAAGCCAGGGGACAAAGGGTTTAGCTAGAAGTCTAAGGGCAGTCATTAAGCATGTCCTCTTCACCACCCAAGGTGCAGTCCCCTATATGACACTGAGAAAGGATGTTTGTCCAGGTTGGTGTCACAGGGGTGATATTCTCCCCTTTCAGTGCAGAGTAATGGCCCCATGTAGACCAGACACTGGAATTCAGTCCAGACAGAGGCCAGCCATCTTTTAGCAGGGAAGGTAGGCTTGAGCCTTCTCCAGGGGCTTCAAGCAAAAGGTAAAGCCCCTTTTCCTGCCTTTTTCCAATCTCCTTAGGCACCTGAGCTGCCATTACCAGAGCTTCAAGGGCAAGGGTCATTTGAGTGCACCTGGCTGTTGTAAGTGAGCTGGACTCAGGCAGAGAAGCTTTGAAGTGGATACTGGGAAGGCACTCCCTACTAGTGTGTGTGTGTGTGTGTGTGTGTGTGTGTGTGTGTTTTCCCAGCACGCAAATGGGATTTTAAACTCCAGTGGTGCCTGTCACAGGAAAAGCCCTTCTCCGGCCGTCCTGTGCCTCCGAGTAAGCAGTTTGGGGTCAGGCTGGGCAACTTCCCAGCTAGGAGCCTTGAGCTTCCTCGGTCCTTAAAGCTGCCCCCCTCCTGCCTTGAGCCATCCACTGAAGGGGGAGATGTGTTTAAACTTGATGGGTCATCTCTGCCTTCGATCCCACCAGCATTCGGTTCCCATCTCCATCACCTGGCAAGGTCAGACAGACAGACCTCTTGACTCCTAGAACCTGATGGGTGGGCTGTTGGGGGGCTCTACTGCCTTGACAAAGGACTTTGGTGTGTTGGGGAGGTGAAGGGGTAGAAGAAAGGGGGGTGGAGTTGGAGGGACCATCCTCCAGGGCCCTGGAGAGGTCTAGATGCCAAGACTTGTAAAGTGCTTGCTGTAACCAGGTGGATGTAAATGAGGCTTCTGAATCTCAACAGGCTCATGCTGGAGGACTGGGGTCTGTGTTTTGTTTTGACTGTCTAGCCTAAGCTATGTGCATCAGAAATGACTGTGGTGGGCAATTTCCTTGGATCATCGGATGCCTGATGATGGTGCCGATGAAATGAAAGAGAGGCAAAGAAGATGTATGAGATGATGTGCTAGTTTTAGGGTCAGTGTGAGCTGCAATGGTGCTGCAGTGCTGATGGAAATGTATGCCGAGGATGTGGTAGCATTACTGGGTACCATTTGGTACCAGGTACCATTTATCTCTGGCCAATGTTCTGAAGAGAGGAAAAGTCATACCAGGGAAAGTATAATAACTACATATCTAGCATATACTTGATTTACATTATTCTTGACCACTTTTTTCCCCACCCAGAAGCATTTTTGTTTAGAGTAGGTAAGTTTTTACCTACCATGTCACACTTTGTATTTTGTCCAGATGAGTAAACCTCTTTAAAGAGTAGTTGTCAAGAAGGATGGCTGACACATAACTGTACTTTGAGATCCTTACTGACTTGGTTCATAAAAATATGAAGTCCAAAATGCATAATGGTAGGCTGGCTAAGCAGCAGACCATTGCTTTTGCTTTGGGAAAACAATGTATTTGAGCTTTGCATGTTGTTTATTTTGAAAATACATTTATAGGCCCAAAGTTTTCTGTAACTAGATACAGTTGGTATGTGTGCATGCGTGTCTGTGTGTGTGTGTGTATTTTAAGTATGCTCTCTGCCTGTAATTCCATCAAGCTACCTATTTTTATTTACAATCTGAGCAACTTAAAACCTCCTCAATAATTAAGGTGGACTCAAGTTCTCCTCTGTAACTGAGGAAGATAACATTTGAGGGTTGTCTAGATGATACACAGTCCTAGATCCAGCTCACAGTCTCTGTTCAGAAGTCTTGCACTTGGTTTTATCACATGCAAGCCAGCATCAATGTAAAATTATAAAATGTGTATGAAAAACATGAACAGCACCTTTCTGACTGGATTTCTCAAGGCCAAGGCAGGAAATAAAGATATATACAGCAATAGAACATGATATAGTAATGAATATATGGCAACTGAGCCAGTTTCATTGTGGTGAATACAGTTCATCTTGTTGTTTGAAATGGGGGTAACAGCTGTGTTGTGTAAAAGAGGCAAAAGAAGGCCTCGCTTTGTAGATTGAGCAACCTCAAAATTCCCATTTTACCTCTTATTAACTATATGCCATGGTTGAGCCTCTCTGAGCCTCAATTTTATCATATGTAAAATAGAGAAAGTAACAGCTGCCTAGTGTGTAAACAGCACAAGATTGTAGGGGCTCAATGTTATCCTTGATATCTCTTGCCACGGTCTACCACCACCACTTATTAGAAGAATCTGAACATATCAAGACAAAATTCCCCACACATCGGTGTTTATACTGAAACCATGAGGGCCATGAAAAGACTCAGTAGTTTGCTTTGGGGTATCCTGGTCCTGCTGGAGGTAGTGTTCCCAAGGTGGGGACTATCCTTGGGCCTGCTGTCATCCAGGGACCTTGGCTGGCCAGCAGTGGAGCTTGGGCAAAAGGGGACAAGGGGAATGTTCCCTCCAGGAAGAAGGGAGCCTAAATGTCAAAGGCCATGAGGGGTCTCTGTTCAGAGAAACCCCTTCCAGGAAAGGATTTGTGGCAGGGGAGGCTTTCTTGTGGGGAGAGGCTGCTACTGTTCCTCCAACAATGTGTGTCTTCTCTTCCTGCTTATGTCCCCCATACCCTATGGTACTAGCAGCTAAGACTGGCCAGGCTTTCCTGTAGTAACTCAATCCTCATAGCAACCCTGTAAAATAAAACCATTACTATCCCTATCATGTGAATGAGGAGACAGGCTCAGAGGTTAGATCACAGGTGCCCAAGGTCTGACTGCAGCACTTGCCTCTCCGGCATGAGATGAGCTGGTGGCACAGAAAAGGGGAGCAGCACACCCACAGTCACCTTGATCTCCACACTCACAATCCAGTGTGTCCTTCTCAAACTGAAATGATAAGCACCCATTGCTGGGTGGCCAGAGGAAGAAGAATAAGCAGGGGTTAGGATCAGCTGTACAGAATCACAACTTGGAGGAGTCAGTGTCTGAGACCTTCCCTTTCTGGTTGCCAGATCTTCCCATCCTCACTGGGGGATGAGGCTTGTGATCAGACAACAGGGACAGTAGCCTCAGCAGGAAACAGAGCCTGAAGATAGAAGGGCCCTTGGAAATCAATGAGGACATTCTCTGGTGATATGAAGAGCCTGAGGCCCAGAGAGGGAATGAATCATCCATGAAGGTTAAGGGGGAGAGGAGAGAAGGGTCTTTATTCCATCCCTCAAGGCAAGGGCCTCTCCTAATGCTGTGTCTCAGCAGTGCTCCTCTGGGAAGTCTGGGGTGTTGCTGGTAGCTCCATCAGAAAGGGCCTCCAAAGTCCCAGGACCTCTACTGATCCCACAGATGCCCCTGTGGTGGACAGCTCCCTCTGCCCCTGGCTCCCCTGCCTGAGAACCAGCTCCATCTGGCCTCTGCTGGCACATGGTAGCCCTTTGCAGACTGCATTGATTTCCATTTCCCAAGGTGATAAGGTAATTTAAAGGTTATTCAGTTGAGTTTCTAGTTCCTTTGGCTTGGACCTTTCTTCCAAAACACCTGCTGCTAACAGCCAGGGTACCAGGCATTGATATAAAAAGGTGTGTTTGTTGCCCATAAACTTGAGTTATTTACAAAGTGTGTGGACTCTTTCAGCTGTTTTGCACACATGCCCTGCCTCAGTGGTTACTTAATGAGTGTACCTGTGAGCTTGCTTTTTAAATTGAATGGCACTTTATGAGGCTAAACTGATTGCCGCTTCTGTAGGCACAGTGCTCTCCCCTGGCTGCTGTTTTCATTCGTTGGCTACTGAACCCTGCAAGCTTCAGCTTCTTCCTCTCCTTGTTGCCTGAGGTCATGCCTTATCCATTCTCCCATCATATTTTCTCTGGATTCTCTTTTTGCCCTACTGCAACTGCCCTGGTTTAGTTCCTCATTATTGGTAATTCCCTGCATTGGGAGGGCTCCTTTTAGACTTGCCCCTCTGTGCCTGAGGCAGATGAATCTTTCAGGAAAGCTGGTTCTGCTTTTGTCACTGCTTTCCTGATAGACCTTCCCTGGCTACCTACTGCTTCCACAGTATCAGGGCAGATGCTTCAGCCCAGCCTGAAAATTCTTTCTGCAGTCTGGCCCAGCTCCCTGCACTGCAAAGCACAGAGCCAAGCCCTCTCATGCAGCCTAGCTCTCTCCTTCCCCATGCAGTGTTCCTCCTTCCACCTGGACATGCCTCTTCCCTCTCCCATCTCCTCCAGGCTCAACTTCAAGATGTCTTCCTCCTCTGACTGTTCCTCCCCTGTCTAGACCCAGAGCACACTGGCTAAGCCATCCATTAACAATTCTGGGCACTAGTGATGCTAAAGTAAGGGCTCTGGGCTGTATTGTGTCCCCCTCCCCAAAGATATATTGAAGACCTAACCCTTCAGTACCTGTGAATGTGACTGGAAATAGGATCTTTGCAGATGTAATCAAGTTAAGATGAGGTCATAAGCCTGGTCCTGAATCCAATATGACTGATGTCCTTTGAAAAAGAGGAAAATTTGGACTCAGACACATACACAGAGGGGAAGACCATGTGAAGACGGAAGTAAAGATCGGACTTATGCCTCCATAGGCCAAAGAACACCCAGGGCCACCAGAAACTAAAAGAGGCAAGGAAAGATCATTTCCTACAACCTTCAGAGGGAGCATGGCCCTACCAATACCTTGATGGTGGACTTGTAGACTTCAGAATTGTGAGAGAATGAATTTCTGTGGTTTGAAGCCGCCCAGTTTGTGGTGGACCTAGGAAGCTAATACAGAGAGTATGCCCCCTTCCCAGACCTCAAGGCACTGACCATTTATTTGCAGGGGACAGACAAGATCCTTATGAGTCAGTGTCATGAGTACAGCACATGATAGGCAAAGGTGTGAGAAGAACCCTGAGAAAGAACCCTCTCCAGGTAGCTTTCCATCCCTCTCTGGGGAGGCAGCTTCAAGTAAAGCTCCCTTAGGGAGAGGCCCACACCCAGTATCCAGAGATGACAGGAGCCAGCCAAGAGAGGGAAAGGCAGGGCATCTCAGCCAGGTGAACAAAGACAAGGGAGGGAGGAGCAGGGGTGAAGCTAAGGAGTAAGGAGTGCCGAGGCCCACAGGCTTACCTCCTGGTTGGCTGTGTTTTGCCAAGGAGTTTGAACTTGAACTTGCTGCTCTAGGTATCAAGGGCCCATGGAAGGGAAGTAACAGAGTGGATGGTGTATTTTCAGTAAATCGTCCCCATGGCAGCTTGAAGGATGGATCAGAAGGGGTAAATATAGAAGCTGAGACCTTGGAAGTGAGCTGGGGGCGGGCAGTGGCTTACTCCCCTGAGGCGGAGAAGAGGGTATGAATTTGGAAGCTATTTTGAAGTTAACATCTCAGGACTTGGGTACACATTGCATGTAGGGGCCCAAAGTGAGGGAGAGAACATAGGACCTGACCCTCAGATCTCTAGCTTGGTGCCTGGGGGCAGAGAGAATTGTCTGGAGAGGGAAAGGTTGTCCTGAGGGAGCAGAAGCAAGATACTGGGTTCAGTTGGGGACAAGTTGAGTGTGGGTGTCATCCAGGCAGCCATGGATATCTGTACCTTGAAGGGGAGGACCAAAGTGATGGTACAGATGGGGAAACATGAACAGGGAGATAGGACATTGAGCTATGATCATGGACACCATCATTTGGGCCCCACCCAGCAGGGAATGGGAAGAACATGGGAGTGAGGACTGACTCTTGCCTGGGAGCAGGGAGAGAGGAGGTTGGAGGACATTGGGTGTATGGCCACAGGAGCAGGAAGCAGAGCGTTTCAAAAAGGGGCCACTGGTGTGACTCATGCCTGCCACAGTAAGGGCACTAGAGAGGGCATCAGACAGGGATGACTCTTTTGAGCAGCAGCATATCTGTCACCTCTTCCCTGTATCTGTAGTCTCCACTTGCCTACAACATCCTCTCTCCTTTTCTGACACTTTTCCTGACACCTCTCTGGACCATGCAACCCAGAGCAGCCCTGGTGAAGTGAGCACAGGTGGATGCCTGCACATCCACATGGCGGCCTCTCCTGCGCCTCATCCCTGAGCCACAGCCACTACTCTCAAGGTCACCGGTGTCTGTTGCCAAGAGCATTTGCCAACAGCCTGGTGGTGGAGGGTGGGGTAAGGCCTGCAGCCTGGCCGAATGACAGGTGCCTGAGCCTTTTGCCTCCCACACCTGGTTGCAGCTGTGTCCATTCTTTGCAGGGCCCGTCACCATGGGCGGCTCTGCTACTCCGCCTCATGGGGATTGTGCCACGGGTGCGTCAAATGATCCAGCCCCTCTCTGATTGCTGCCTGCCAGGTTGGTCTGTGTGCACTGATGTGGTGGCTTCTCTGATGTGACTTCTGGATCCTCCTGCCCCCAAAACCCACTCATTATGCACCTCCCTTCATGCCTGACCTTTCACCATTAGAGAGTCTTCTGTAGAATCTCATAGGCTTCAACATGAGCAGGAGTTGATTCTTGCCAATTTTAATTTGTTGAGAGATGCCATTCCTTAGGAAATACAAGATTGTAAAATATTTAAATGACTCTAGAATAAATAACATACAACGTAGTCATTTTTCAATACCTCCCTCCCAAGGAATATACACACACATTGGTTAACAGTAATACTTTTCCAGATTTTTTCCCCATGCTTTTACAAAGCCATGTAAGCATGCACACACACCCACACACACATAGTTACATATATATATATATATATATATGAGATTGTATTGTGCATATTGATAAGCAGCTTGCCTTTTCCCTTACTGATACATTTTGGAAATCTTTACACGTCAGTACAAATAGACCAATCTCATTCTCAAAATAACTGCATGGAATTCTAAAGTGTATCATAATTGATTTAATCATCTCCCTCTTGATGAGAAGTAGGTTCTTTACATTTTATTAGTTTCACTGTAATGCTATAGTAGACCTTCTTGTGCATGCAAATTTGTGCATGTATGTAAGTTTTTCCAAAGCATATATTCCTAGCAGTAGAATTGCCAGATTATATCCAGAGGATACCCATGATGGATAGCAACAGACACTATAAAATTGTCAGCCAAAAAGAGGACATAAATTTATATCTCCCAACAGTGTGGATTGTCAATGGGGGTACCCCATAATTCTTTTCATGTTTTTGTTACTCTGATGGGTGAATGAAAAGGCATTTCCTTGCTCTGTTTTGCATTTCTCTTATTATCAATAGAGATTGAGTCTACTTTTATCTGTTTATTGACCAATCATGCACATTTTGTGACTTGTATATTCATATTTATTGCCATTTTGCTGTTTAGCTATTTGTGGTTTTATGCTGATTTGTAGGAGCTCATCCTGGCTTATGGTTATTTCTCCTTTGGCAATTATTTATTTTGCAAGTATTTTCTGTGTTTCTTATCTTTTAACTTGATTTATGGTGGCTTTGGTGCTATGAAATTTCTAAGCTTTCGGGTTGGAAGATCCATCAGTCAGAGCCTTATTTCTTAGTAGTGGAGAAAAGTGGAGCTTGGAGGTTTAAGATGTTGCATTAGTGACCCTTCTTTGGTCTGTTTTTGCTCTTTGGCTTTGAACACAACCCCTTAACTTCATTAAACTTTCATTTTGCCAGCTATGTACAGTGTTATCTATCCTGCCCAACCTCATCCCAGCTGCCATGAGGATCACAGAAGCTGTCTTGCAGAACTCCATAGCCATTCTGAACTTCACAGTTAAACAAACTCACCGACAGACATTGAGCCCCAGTCTTCCAGCACAAGCCTTGTCTGGGGCAGTGGTTTTCAGGGTGCCAAGATCCTGCCTCAGACCTGGTTCACTTTTCGCAGATGTCTTTTGAGTTCCTGCCCCATGCTGTTGATGGCATCCTCATGGCTCTGCAAAGGGAAATATATTCATTTGCTCAGGTTGCCATGAAATACCACACAGATTGACTGGCTGATGCAACGGAAATGTATTTCCTCACAGTTCTGGAGGCTAGAAGTCTGAGATCAAGGTGTCAGCAGGTTTGATTTCTTCTAAGGCCTCTCTCCTTGGCTTATATATGGTTGCCTTCTCATTGTCTCCTCACATGGTCATCCCTCAGTTTGCACATGTCTGTGCCCTGATCTCTTCTTTTTTTTTTTAAATTTTTTTCTTTTTTTTAAGTTTATTTATTTATTTTTGAGAGAGAGAGAGAGAGAAAGCGCGCGCACAAGTGAAGGAAAGTGGTTGGGGGGGTGGGGAATCCCAACCAGGCTCCGTGCTATTAGTGTAGAGCCCAACTCGGGGCTCAATTTCACAAACTGAGAGATCATGACATGAACCAAGATCAAGAGTCAGATGCTTAACCAACTGAGCCCCCCAGGCACCCTTTGATCTTCTCCTCTTATAAAGACACCAGTCATATGGAATAGGGGCCCATCTATATGACCTCATTTTACCTTAGTTACTTCTCTAAAGGCTCTTTCTCCAAATACAGTCACATTCTGAGGTGCGGTGGGTTTGAACCTCCACATATGAATTTGGGTTGGGGGGTACACAATTAAGCCCATAACAAGGACCTAGCACTGTATCTAGATGAGAATCAGGGAAGCGAGGCTCAGAGACTCCTGCACTTGGTATACGTTACTCAGTGAGCGGGTTGCAGCTCTGTGCTCAGACCCACATGTCTGAACCCTAAGTGCAGGCCTCCCTGGGGCAGCCTGAGTGATGTTGAGATTGCTTTGGTTCCACTGCCATGACTTCCCATTCATTGGTCCCACCCATCCTGTCCCCCTGCCTCATACTGCATGCTCCCTGAGTAGGACCCCTATTCCTGGCTGGCTGACTCTTCTGTATCTCCTTTGGCCCCTTGAGAAAGGGTTTCAAATAATTCATTTGATTGAATGTAGCTTGCTCAATTTTTGTTGTTTTTCTGGGAAAAGATTCTACAGTAAGATAAAGAGCATTTGGAATATGAGTAATTCCCCAGTAATCTCACACATCCTCACAAAACTGTTTTTGATTTTTGCACATTACCCGCTCTTCCCCACTCTGCACATACCCTTGTATTTCACATCTTTGGCATCATATTAAACATGGCCTTTATGCTCTGCCTTTTTCACCCCACATTATAACTAACAGTCTCTCTATCTTTATAATGATCATTTTAATGGCTGTGTAATATTCCACTGAGTTGATGTACTCTTATGTTTTGAATTACTGTCTGATTTTTGTGTGTTTGAGTTTCCCATTTATGCTATTATAGATAATGATGCAATGAATGTCTTTGTACTGAAAGCCCTTTGCTTCTCTTGAATTATTTCCTGAGGGAAAATTCCCAGGAGTCAGATTACTGAGTTAAGAAAAGCAACATCATCAGCACCTCGATGAGCTGTAATATCTCTTTCTGGAATGAGCATACCAATGTTCTGTGCTGCCAACAATGAATGAGCATGGCAGCTTCACTGCCATCTCATTTGCATTTGGTGTTAATAATTCAATACATTTAGGCCATTTTAATATACTTTAAAAGCTACCTACCTCAAAGCTGCTTTAATTTGTACTTTTTTTCATGAATGAGGAACATTCTGCAATAGATTTGTATTTTCAATCATTTTTGTTTTTACTTTCTTTAAAATAAATTTTTTGAAAAACAAAGAATTGAAGACTAGAGAAATGGATAGTAATCCCTCAGAAATCCCAGCCCTTTGATTGTCTTGAGGGATTTGTTGGTCAAAGTGATATTTAGGCCTCAACAAGCAAAAGGCTTTTTGGTCAATAAGTGGTATAAGAAATTGAATGGGCCAGCGGGGGCCGGCCACTTCTGTGAACAGAAAGGTCTGGGAAGAGGCCAAGTATCCTCAGAGCTGCCTGGTGGATCTGACCCTAGTTTTCCACGGGGTCCTCTAGGTGACCTGGTCTTCAGGCAGGCCATTCCTTCTAAACACATGTGCAGGGATACAGTGCAGCCCCTGGCTTGCTCCATAGGAAAGCCCACCAGACTCAGCTCCCAGAGAAGTAGACCTCTGGGGCTGTTACTAGTAGCAGAAGGCACAAGCAGGCAGAGTCAGGCCTAAGGCACCATCCCTAGTGAACTCTGTTTTGTGTTTGCTGTTTTTCAAGCTAGTTTGGCTAAGTGCACTCTCCCCTATTCCATCTTTTTGATCTAAAATAATCAACAACAAATTGAAATTTTTCCCCCTCGGAAGTTTATTTTAATTGCCTAGCAACACATTATCATAAATTGCTCTCAAATTAATTCTTTGGCTTTGGTGCAGAATCATTTATTAATGAGGATAGCAGTCAGCATCTATGAGTGGCTATTCTTAGAAAACTGAGAAGTTTTAAAGGACTTCATTCTTAAGATATCTCCACAAGGAACTTGTATGCTAGGCAGACCCTTGGAGAGCTTGAGTCTCCAGACAACACAGAGGTCAATGCCTCTCTCCGGAGGGTCTGAGCCCCTCATTAGTGATGAGCCTGAGGCCCAGAGGGGGAACTAAAGGTCCCTTAGTCCCACAGCAGTGGAGTGCTGTGGCCAACTCAGGTCAGGAAGCCGCCATTGGATCCTGCCCTTGGGGACCTCCTCACCCTGTGCTCACCTCTGCATGGTCTAGTCAAGGTCCAGTCAAGGGCAGCGGTGCAGAGGGGAAGGGGCTGCCTGGTGGTGTGTACCAGAAATGCCATCTATGAGGGGCCATGGGCAGGCAGGAGAAGGACAGTGATAGAAACCTTGGGAAGGCAAGAAGGTGGTATGAGTGTGTAGGCTGGGCCAAATAGGGCTCCTGATAAAGTTGCTTTCATTGATTGATTTATCAATGAGTTGATTTATTTGTTTATTCCTGTGTTCATTCAGTGTGTGCCTACCACATGTGGGGCCACGCTAGAGGCTGGGAACAGTAAGAAAAGACCACAGTCTCTGCCCTCGAGGAATTTGCAGTCTGGTGTGGGAGATAGACAAGTAAGTAGGAACCCCCACAGTAGGGTGAGTTAGGTCCTGGGAAAGAAAGAACCCCGGGGCATTCTGAGAGCCCAGGCTGAGGGAGATTCGCCTGTGATCCTATTATTTTAACATTCTGTGTATGGATAGTTTTCACACAATTATAAATATATTGCATGATTTGCCTTTTTCCTCTTAGCATTTTCTTTTTAAGCACAGTTTATTATTTCTGCAGAGTCATCACATACATAAGTCTAAATGCGAAGTTGATGAAATAAACATTTGCTTGCTGTTAGATTGTTAGGTTGCTTCTAGGTTTTTGCAACAAATGGCATCGGATGCAGAGCTTTGTGCTCCTTTCCCCCTGTTGACTTGTGATGAATTCCAGGGGATTCATCATTCTGGGCTGGAGGGTATGGACGTGTGTCCATGGTTCTTACAGTGTGCTACCACATGCTCCCCCACCCCTCCTGAGGCCTTGGACCAGTTTCCAAGGACCTGTTTTTCTGTTACCTCCAGTACTGGGATGGACAACAATTACACCCACCTACCCCACATATGCACGCACACACACACACACACACACAGATATGTAAGTGTGAATTTTAGTTGAGTGGGTGTGTCTGCCATATTACTGAGCAAAGGAGGAAACATACTGGAAATAGAGCCTGTATAACAATGTCCTGGTATGATAAATTATATTAAAAAAACAACAACAGTGTCCTGGTAGCAAGTGGAAGTGAGCCTCTATGGGGGCTGTTGCAGCAGCAGCAGCAGCCCAGGGGAGCTATGACAAGGGAGTGGTCGCCATAGACATGCAGGGAAGCCAAAAACTCTGAAGTGTACAAATCAACTGGTCTTGATGTAAGATCAGTTACAGCCTAGAGGGAGAGTTGAAGTTGCCTCCAGGATTATCAGTGCAGGGTATTTGGGGTGAGTGGATCTCAGGAAGGCCACAGAGTTAGTGCACTTGATTTTAGGACGTTATGTTTAAGGTGTTGGTGGCTGTCCACCTGAAGCTGTTCAGGAGCTTCCCTCCATGCATGCATGCAGATGAGGGGCAGGAGCAGGCTGAGGTTCAGCCTGACCCACACACAGACAGGAGGGAAACTGACAGGCCTCAGGGTAGCCAACAGAGCTGCTGGAATTACCCATCCATCATTTCCAGCTCCGTCCCTTGGCTTTCTCGCTGCTGGGTCAACTAAGACATTTCAGCTAGTGTATCTTCTCCTTTAAGGACAAATCAACACTGTTCTCGCTGCCTGCAAAGCCAGGTTATAGATTTTTAAAGTATTTCACATGAGCAGAATCTGATCATTGTTTGACATCTCTTCTAGCATGAGACAATTATGTAGAAAGGAGAAAATATGTGTGTTTGCCTTAGTAGGACTGCATGATTTTCTTTCATATTTCTCTTTACTGTTTTAGTTTCTTCCCTGGGTGTGTTTTGTTCCCTATCTCCTCCATTATATAGCTCTAAGTGAGGGGAAGTGGACAAAGGAAACGGTCAGTGACTCCAGCATCCACTCACTGTGAGAATAGGCACCAGGTACTCAGCCCTTCTACCTTCCCCTTCCTCAGCTCTGAGATGGAGGACACAGGTCTGCATTCAAAAGATTCTTCCAGTTTCCAGGGTCCATGATACTCAGAGTATCTGGTTAAATATCCTGGGTTGGATTGTTCTTCTACATGCAAATCTTTTAAAAATTGGCAGTATGTTTATGAAGGGTTCCCAAAGCACTCAGAGCACTGTTTCAGTCTCACCCCACTTTTCCTTATGAGGCATCTGGGAGCCTGGGGAGCAATATTCTGCTTAAAGGACCCCACAGAACATGATTCAGAGTGTGCCTCCCAGGTCAGCCAGAACAGGCTGGGTCCAAGCCTGGTGACCCTAGGCAAGTCACTTTACCTCAGAGCCTTAGTTTCCTCATCTGTAAAAGAGAAACATACCAAAGGCTATTCCCATGAGGCACTGCAAGAAATGTACATAAAGCTTGAAGCCCAGCATGTGGCATTCAGTCAGCACTCCACCACTGGTAGCCATGTGCCTTATTATCATGCTGTTCATTTTGTAGCCAAAAATTCAAGGCCCAGAGTGGCTAAATGCCTTATATCCCCTGGGCCAGCGTATCTAACACAATTGCTCTAGATTGATCCTCTAGGTGGAAGAAATACTCAGTTGCTTCAAAGGCCCAGGAGGGAACTATTGACCCGGCACCACTTTCCCTGAGTTTATTATGTTATAACAGGAGCTTCATTGTATATTTGAACACCTTTAAATTGGTAAAACTTGATTCAGTTGCATTAGAATACATTTGGTAAATTCCCTTGACTGAACTCCTGTGAAGAGGTGGTGTTGAGGAGGGCTTTGTCAGGGGTGGAACAAGGCTGAAACCCAGTCCCAGGCCCCAGGGTCTGTAGGCCAGTGGGTAAACAAGATCTAAACAGGGCAGAGTAAGGTGGGAGCCAGGGCCAACAAGTATGGCCAGCCTGGGCTTGAACTGCCTTCCAGTGACTGTTCAAGACAGGTTGTCAGTGTAGCTGAAGCTGAGAGAGGGAGGGAAACAAGATGGGTATGTTTGTGGGGACGTAGAGACCACTGAGTGGAAGGGTGACAAGAGTCTGAGATACATTAGAACAGGTTCTCTTGGCTGTTGTATTGAGTGTAGGCTGTGGGGGGCCAAAGTGGAAGCAGGAAACCTGCCGGGAGGCTCTGGAAGAATCCACAGGGAAGATGATGGTGTGTCTGGCCTGGTGGCTGCCGTGGGGGTGGTGAGAAGGGATGGGATCCTGGCTATATTTAAGAGTATTGCTTGTCAGGATGTGCTGACCAACTGGAGGTGGGTCTAAGAGTCAGAGGAGTCAAGGAGGACTTCCAGGTTTCTGTTCTGAGCAACTGGAAGAATGGCAGAGGCCCTAGCTGAGGTGGGGAGGACTGCGGGAAGAGTGAGGACACAGGTCTGGGGGGGGCCATTAGGAGCTCAGATTAAGACAGTTGGGTTTGTGATGTCCATCACATACCCCATGGAGAACTTGTGCCGGCAGCTGGACAGGTGAATTGTGTTCAGAGAGGTCTGAACAGAGAAGAGAGACTTTTGTTCCCAGGTGCCTGCAGCCCGGGGATAGCCTTGCCAAGGGAGCCGGCTCCCTGGGGACCCGCCTGTTGCCTTCCTCTAGGACGGTGGACAGGTGTCTGCAGGTGGTCAGGTGCACCACGGGGGAATCAGAGGGTGACCAGGTCTCAGAGGTGACCCTGATTTCTTGGAATCACCGTCAGGCCCTGGGCCGTCCTCATTTCCCCTGTGCCCTTAGCTCTCAAGGGCATCGTTCCCTTTGAAATAAACCAACGCCAATCCTGCTGCTGCAGGAGGCGGAACCTTCGCGCGGATTTTCTCATTAAAATGTGACATTTAACTGAGCAGCCCGCCCGACACCTGGGTGGGACCTGGATGCCCTGGGGGTCGCACGTGCGAGCAGGTGGCGGGCGGGCCGGGCCCTGCTCGCGGGAGAAGAGAGGGGGCGGCTGCAGCTCGAGCTCCTCTCAACTCCTGTGGCGCTGATGGGGTTAACGGGCTCGTGCACCGGGCGGCGGGCGGGTAGCAGTGGTGCATTGTGGTAACGCTGCGCCGGGACCGCAAGCACCCGCCGCCTCCGCCGGGAGGCCCGCCGAGCTGTGCGAGTGTCCGTGGGAGCCCCCGGGCCCGGCGCCATGTAGCGCCCGGCTCCTCGGAGGCCGCCCCGCCGCGGGGATGAAGGGACGCGGCTGCTGGGAGTCGGCCTCCGTGCGCTCCTTCTGCAGCTCCGGCTGCCTGAATAAATTTAAAAAGGGTTAGTGCCGCCCGACTTCCGCCCAGAGGCTGGGATCCCTGCGCGCGCCCGCCCGTCTGGCGCCGGGCTGGCTGCATGATCAATCCATGCGAGCCTCTGATGTCACTCCCTCGCGGCGTGGGGAGGGCGGGGAGCCTCGGGAAACCCCTGTCCCGGTACCTAGACAGCGTGCGCTCCAGACTCGCTTCAAGCGCGGGGCATTTTGGAAAGAGGGCTGTAGCTCGAGACACGTCCGACTGATTAACCTCTGCAAAAGAAACAAAATATAATCCAGAGCTTTCTGGAAATAAGGGGGGAAGAGGCTGTCCCTGTGTAACCACCCTCTTCGTTCCCCAGGGCCTGCTTGGGGCCCGCGTGTGTTTGGAGCGCTGGTAGAATTGCTGCTTTGCCCGAAAGGGCCTTGTCGGGGGTCCTTGAGCTACCCGTGGTGACAGCTGTGCTCAGGGCATGACCCAACCAACTTCTCTTTGCCCTTTGAGCAAGCTGTGACAGATCAGGAGAGTCCGTGTAAGTGGCCTCCTGGGTTTAAGCAAGGACTAGCTTTGAGGATGCTGCCCGCAGTCAAGGTGGTCTTGAATGACCGCCCTGGGGTGTGCAGGCATGCTAGGCTGGGAGCCCCTTGTCAGCGCTGGGGGGGCGGGGGGGGGGGGACCTTAGCTGTTGTTAAGATTAAAGCCTTGCAAACTGGTGAAGCTCCTGCTTGCAGTTCCTAATGCTTGAAACTTGAATTTTTGGAGATTTTGCACGAGTGAAATTTGCTGTATTTACCTTATTATTTCTGTTATAATTTGAAACTCTAAGAAAAAATAGGACTCTTTGACTCTCTAGAGCTAGAAGATACAGAGGCAGCTAAATTCACTTAATGTGAATTTAATTAGAAAGAGCTCCTTTTAGAAATTAACTCCCTCTGATCTGTAATAAGCCTTGTAATTAATTTTGCTGACTGGTCACACTAATAGCTTTGGAAGGCCCTGGTTTACGGCAGACATTCTCGAAGTTGTAGACTCCCAAGTTTCAGCCCCAGAGTCAGAGTCTCCTGAAAACACCATCTGAAGTCATGGGGTGTTTGTAATTAGAAACATTTGAAATTATTTTCCTGGGAGCTGATGCTGTGGCTCCATCGTGAGAATCCTTTACAGAAACTTACAAATGAGTTTTGTCTAAAGTATGTATTCTGGTTTTAGATTGGCTTTGATTTCCAACTTTTATTTTGGATATAGTGTCATTTCTAATGCAGTTATGTTCTTAATGAAAAGTTTAAATGATGTTCCTGTTATCACTTTGATGAATTTATTCTGAGGGTGCATTTTGCAGTTAATATTTAAAAAAAAAGAAAAGAATGTACAGTTAGGTGTTAAGTTGTTTGTTGTCCTGCTTGATGATTTTCTTGATTGCCATTCTCTAGAGCATTTGGCTGCTGACAGGGAGCATTGGGCCTCGTATCCACTTGCTTTCTGCTTGGTTGTGAGGATGATCATTTTTATCTGAAAGCTAAAATGCAGCGTACCTCAGGACTGATGACAGAGTAACATCTTTGTGGTTCTGTGTTGTTTTGTTTTGTTGAGACACACACACACACACACATCCGTGTGCTCCGGAGTGGGGGAGGGGCAGCGGGAGAGAGAGAATTCCAAGTAGGCTCTGCGCTGTCAGCACAAAGCCTGATGCAGGGCTCAAACTCATGAACTGTGAGATCATGACCTGAACTGAAATCAAGAGTTGGATGCTTAACCGACTGAGCCGCCCAGACACCCCTGGAGTAACCTCTTTGACTGCTAGACCCCTCCAGGCCAGGCCTTTCTTCTTACCTCTCCTGTGTCCCACTCTCCACAGTGGTTCTGGGGATGAGGAGCTCTGGAAGTTATGTGTGGATAGGCATGGTGCTTAGAACAGGACCTGGAACGGAGCTTGCTGGACTGTAGGAGGAGGCCCAGGAGCCAGCACAGTGGGTCAAGAGCAGCCAGGATTCAGCCTCAATGTCAGATGCCCTGGGGGCAGACTGCAGAGTGTGTCCCTCTGGTACCCTGTGTGAGTAAACATTCTGCAAGGCCAAACAGAACATTTCTATGGGCAGGATAATTCTTGCAAATCTGGCCAGCCAGAAAAAGCAGAGTGAGTAAAGCAGAGATGGGGCCTTCAGGGGGGTAGGGGAGCCTGGTTAGCGGTCAGCTCTGGGAGGTGGGAGCCTCTTGGTCCCTCAAGTGTGGGTGTAGCAGGCACAGGTGGGGCCCTCATCCCCAGGTGGCAAAGGAGGTGAGACTGGCCTTCTCCTTTCAGACACATTGAAGGGTATTGCAATGAGAGGCCATTCCAGACACATTTACCCTTAGAAAAGGGTCCCAGTGAAATTGGGCAGGTTGAAGAGAGAGCTGGGCTGGCAGCCTGCCCTGGGCATTAGGGGCTGAGGTCCCATCGGTGATCATTTAGGAGGCAGGGCAGCATCTGAGCCTGTGGAGATTCACCATGTGGGGTGTTACTCTGCATGGGGGGTGGGGTTCCCACAGTGGAGCCAGGGTGTCAGGGGGCCTGAGTACTTCTCCTGACTCTGGTGCTGGGCTGTATGACCATGGGCAAGTCCCTGTCCCTCTATGGGCATGGTTGCTCCTGCCTCTGTAAAATGATGGAAGAGGAGTGGGTTGAGAATGCCTAGTGTCTATCCTGCCCTCAGACCTGGGCATGTGAAAAGGAGTCCTGGGGAGTCCGTTAACAGGAGGCTGCTTCTCAGTGGGTAATGGGCTGTTCAAACCACACCTCCAATGCTTGCCTGACCTCCAGCTAGCTTCTTGGCATTTTTGATCTGCAATTTTCTTGTCTAAAAGATGGCATTAAACCTACTTAACCTGGCAAGATTGCTGGGAGGTTGAAATGAGATAATATATATCCCCCCTACTAATCAGTCAATCAATCAATCTGTGTGTCTCTGTGCTTCAAACATAGCCAGGAACCACAGAAGGGGAAATGCCCATTCAGGGTCTCTCGTAAGCTCTAAATTCAGCCGTTGGCAGCTCACTCATTTGCTTGTGTGCATGCATGTGCACAGTTGTGTATCGAACTTCTGCATCATTTTGGAATGTAAAGTTCTTTTTTTCTTTTAAGCTTATTTATCTGAGAGAGAGAGAGCAGGGGAGAAGCAGAGAGAGGAGAAAGAGAATCCTAAGCCAGCTCTGCACCAGCAGTGAACCATGAGAATAGTGAGATCATGACCTGAGCTGAAACCAAGAGTTGGATGCTTAACCAGAGTTCTGAAAGAACAGAAAATAGGGACCCCTTGCCCTGGCAACGTAGACTCACCAGAGATCAGAGTCAGATGACCTCAACCTGCCTATAGCACTGCTGAAGTTGCCACTTTCCCATTTGTGGCCTCAAAGAGCCCCTATGTTCCCATGAGCCAGCTTCCATCTTCTGACCCCAGCTCTGATTGGCAGCACTTACACAGTGGAGAGAGGCTGACCTGAGCTTGGCGGAGACTGGGTGATGTGTCATGGAAACAGGAGGAGGTCAGGGCAACGGTAGCAACATGAGCCATCAAGGGCAAGTGCATGGGGTCAGGCAGGTTAGGTATCTTTGCACAGGCTCCCAGCAGAGTCGGTGGCAAGCATGCTCCAGCTTCTAGAGAGTAACTATGATATAAGTGCCAGGTACTTGACTGTTCTGAGGGCTGTTGTTTTGATGAGGGTTGTTTGTTTGTTTTTGCATCCTTAAGGCCTAGGACAGGTACCATTATCAGAAAATGATTCTCATGGGACATCAGCTGAGAATTGCTGTTGGGTATGGTGTCCTTCAGAAAGTCATAGGTGGGGTTCTTTTGTGTTCATATTGGGGCTTGCCAGCTGATCTTGTGTTTCCCTGCATTTTGCTCCCAGGTGTCTGATGAGGTCCTTCCCTCCTTGGGCAGAAGGACTGAGGCATGAAGTGAAGGACTAGCTCTCTGTTCTAATCATTTTCTCTGTGTGTACAGAATGGCCCCCTTGTACAGTGCCTGGAGATGAACAGTTCTGACCTCATTGGGCCTGGCCTCACAGCCCACCCAGTCCAGCCTCACTCTGCTATGCCCACTCAGCTGAATGTCTTTGCTCATCCCTCACATGTTAATCAGATTTTTCCTTGGAGGCCCTGTGCCCATCCCAGTTCCTCCTGAAGTTTCCTCAAATCCCTCAAAGCTGGAGGTAACCTCTCCCCTTAGTCCTCTCCTCGGCCTCCCTTCTGCAGCGGACCTGGGTTGTTTGACTACAAGTCATGCCTGCCTCTGAGGCTGTAAGCTCCCCAAGGTGGCTCCTGGGTTCCACCTGTGTCTGTGATGTGCCCCATACTCCTGGCACTTGGCCCTTTTGCAAATTGCTGATCCATAACCAACCTACCAGTGTGGAATTGAATGGAGGGAAGGACCATCTGAGGCTGAGTGGTCAGAAGCATTCTTGGCTGGTGTATTCCCTTGCAGCCAGGGTTCTCAGCCTCCTCTTTTCCCTCTGGGGGTTTCTCCTGGTTCACCAGAACTCTCCCAACTCGGGACTGAAGCAATTGGGGCACCTGGGTGTCTCAGTCGGTTGAGTGTCTAACTCTTGATTTCAGCTCGGGTCATGATCCCCATGATCTCAGGTTTGAGCCCCATGTCGGGCTCCACGCTGAGCATGGAGCCTGCTTAAGATTCTCTCTCTCTTTTCTCTTTCTCCCTCCCTCTGCCCCTCTCCCCCGCTCACACACATACTCTCTTTCTCTCTAAAATAAAATATAAGTTGTTTAAAGATTGGAGCAATGGGTGGAATCTGTCCTACTCTGCCTCTTCTCGTCCCACCATGGCAAGTGGCTCCCCTGGAGCAACCGGGAAAGCTCAGAGGTATGAGGAAGGGGGCTCTTAGGTAAATGTGGGTGGTCATAAGGAACTTCCTGAAGGAGGTGACGCCCAGATGGATGTTGGAGGATGAGGATGAGTGGGCAGGTAGAGAGGGTGGGGATAGGCAGGTGCTCAGTTAGGTTGAGTGAGTTGTCAGGGCCCATGACAGGCAAGAGGTGGAACAGAGCCTCACTGGTGGGTTGGATCCAAAAGGACAGGTAGGTAGGAAAGGATGTGAGCTCTGCTGGCTCTACAGATGGCGTATGGCTCAGACAAAGGAGGCTTTAGGGTAGCGTTGACCCCATTTATGTCCTCCCTGGGAAGGACATCTGGCCTCATGAGTGGCCACCATTAGTTGGTGTGACACATGGGAGGAGGACATTCTCTCACAGACATGTTACCTGTAGGCTGGAGGTGGTGAGCAATCTGTAGGAGAGGCCCCTCCCCCTTGCCTTCCTGGCACATGGTAGCTGCTCATCCTTATTACTATTACTTTGTGGAGCTTGAAATGAAAGGGAATGTGAAGCCCTCAACATAAATAAAGGGGCTTAATCAGCAGTAGCAAATAAGATGATGTTTGTATCATTGTACTGTATCATTCTGTGGATGGGGAAACTGAGGCTAAAGGACCTTCCCAAGATCACAGGCTTAAGTGGGACCCAGAACCTGCATGCTCTGCCAGCATTTATCATGTGTCAGTAGAATGGAGGGTCAAGGGGCAGTACAGACCAAGAATCTGCTGGACTCTGAACAAGCCTGGCCTGGGTAGAGGCTGGAGTGGGTGAGACTTGGGCCTCAATTTCTGGTGCAGAACCTGGGAAATGCTAAGTGTGGTGATTTGAAGGAGTTCCTTATTGAAAAATGCTAAATGCCAGGAGAGAAGTTTTAAATGTTTCAATGATAAGTAAATGATAAGTAAGTAAATGATAAGTAAATGATAAGAGAAGACAGAAGGATTTGTCTATTTTAGAAGGAAATCTGGCTAGTCCTTCACTCTGTGCTAAGAACCGTCCCAGCAGCTGTATGGAACACCGCATCCACAGCCAGGTGACTGGAATCCAGCCCAGAGGGGCTGGGCCTTCTGGAGCCCTGCCCACATCCTTCCGAGCCACCACATGGGTTCCTCTCTCGTCACCCCCTTGCCCCTAGGAAGGAATGGATGACAGGCATGGCCCTGGCTTGCCAAATTCGGAACCCCGGAGGTCACACCCTGTGGAGAAGATTTGAGAATATTCACACAGCATGAGGCTCTCAGGAGTCCATGAGCTCTGCCAGGGGGCAGTGAGGTGAGAGGTAGGCAGGCAGGGAGCCCAGCATGGAGGGCCCACTGTGGGCAGACAGCTAAGGGAGGGGTAGGTTGGATGGGCTACATGCAGGAGCATCCTAGGTGGAGAAAGAGACATGTTGGGGGCACTGAGGAGTGCTGCACCTGGGGGAGCATATATGTATCACCATGTGTAAGGGGGAGGCCATCGGGTAGGGAGAGAAGAGAGCTAATGGCAGGACTTGGGGAGGAGAGTGGAGAAAGGTGGGCAGAGTGGGCTTCTGCCGGTGCTTTGGGTTGGCTGTGCAGAAGCCCCTGTCTGCAAATAGGCTTCCAGTCTGTGCCAACTCTGAGCCCCTGGGTGGCAAGTGGACCACTGTGCTGGATTTGAGGGCTGAGAGGGAAAAGAGCGTCATGAACAGAAGTGACCTCCACTTGGAGGACAGTAGAGAATAGAAACTGCTTGTGCATTCATGGCTGTGCCCTTGAGCAGCAGCATGCCACTGAGGAGGGTACTGGCAGCATGGAGGTGACGAGACTGTAATGGGCCCTGGGCTGCCCCAGCCAGGGTTCTGTTGCCATTGGTGGCCCCAAGGAGCCTGGAGAATGTGATGTACTCTCCAGGGAGATGGTTCACTGGTGGTTCACAGGTTGATGTGCAGGGCTGCAGTGAGCCCACTCGGTGCCCCTCTTTAGAAAAGGGCACCCCTCCCTCAAGATCTTTTACTTCCACTTAACGTGAAACTGTTGTAATATACTAATTTTGTTAGAGCAATGCTCTTTTATCCTTCATTTGCTGTTGTAATAAAAACAAATCTACAGTGTCTATTGTAAAAGGTGATCCCTATGGTTGTGCAGTGAGCAACCTGCTCAACCATAAGCAACAGCCCTGTTAATATCAACACTTCCTAAGAGCAGTGTTTGGCTGGCCCTAAGGATTACACAACGACCTCTATTGCCTCAAGGCAAAGAGGGAGGGGGCTTCCCAGGTGCCATGCCAAGAGAGGTGACTGCAGGAAGCCTGGCATAGGCCAAAGTGGGAGAAAGACTCAGAGGTGCCATTTGAAGTTGTGTTCAGAGGCCTCAGGGAGGCCAGCAAAAGAGAGAGGGGGGTCCTCCAAGTCACTGGGGAGAAAGAGGCAGCCTGAGTCAGGCTTCATGGGGACTGAGAGGTTTGCAGTAAGTACTCTTCCTCTGACCTCATCAGGGAGTGTCCTATAGCGTGCAACGCCGCCCTCTGCAGAAACAAGTCATTCCCCCGGCTGCCTGGTTTTCCTGTAAAGTGCCAGTCAGTGAAGACCGGGGGGCAGCACCTGATCAAATAGATGAACAGTATGAATAAAGATGAGGTTATTGTGCCAGTACCATACTGTCTTGGTGATGACAGCTTTGTAGTAGAGTCTAAAGTCTGGGATTGTGATGCCTCCCGTTTTGGTTTTCTTCTTCAGTATTACTTTGGCTATTCTGGGTTTTTTGTGGTTCCATACGAA
>CM053566.1:20043900-20072803 GCA_028646485.1 Cryptoprocta ferox | reverse complement strand
AAAAAAAAAAAAAAAAAAAAGATGAGGTTATGGGCTTCAGGCTGCCAAAGATAAATTTCCTTTTATGTCCTGCTTTCCTCTGACATGTATGTTGAATAATGACACCTGACACACATCTTCAGAAATAGTAGCTGCTCACGCTGGATGGTGTGGTGAGGTCAAAGGAGGCCACGGACTCAGGGAAGGGGGATCCCCACATGGGCAGCGCTCTGTATCCTGGCCTGGTGGGCCCAGTGTCCTTGTGGCCATAGGTGGGAGCTGGTTCGTGGACAAATGTTTCCCCAGAGAGGCTAGAACTGACAGCCAGCAAAGCCCCCTGGGCCCCACCCCATGCCTGGGCTATTTTTGCATCAGAAGCAGAACAGTTTGTTTGGAATAGGGCCCCTAGGGCATGACTCTTGGCTCATTAACCATTTGGCAGCTACTCTTCTGCTTGATGAAATACCCTCCCCAAACCTACTCCTCGCCTCCCCCTAACACACACACACACAGACTTTGTTCTTGACCAAACTGGGGTTCATCTGGGCCAATCCTCTGCACCCTGCACATTCATTATTTTTAAGGGTTGTTTACCATTAAAACAACAATTCCAGATGTTCAAGATCCTGGTGTTTCCATAACTCAGGTCGCTGTTTTTAGATCTCTATTTTTAGTCAGTATTTTTCCTTTATGTGAACATCCTTTTTACATCATTGAGATACCAAAAAAAAAAAAAATACCATTTTCACATGGCTTGTACATCATAAGCACTTTCCCACGTTATCACAGGCTAAAGATGTATCTGTTGAATGGCTGTAGAACATCTTTTCCTTCTGTTAGACATTTCGTTTCTTCCCAGATTGTCACCAGAGCCAAACTGCTGCCTGAGCATCTTTGGCATGTAAAATTTTTCTTTGGTGTCTCTTTCTGGGACAAATTTCCAAGAGTACTGCTGCTGAGTCAAAGAGTGTGACTGCTTCCCTCTGGCAACTCCATGGCCTTCGGCCCAAAGTGTTCTGTTCCAACATGTTCTCGGGGCTAGGTGTGGACATATCCTCTCCACCTGCCCTGCACTATCCTTATGAGAGAGTATTTTCTAACCAAGCATAAGATTGTGCATTGTTAGTGTTTCAGCTTGCATTTGACTAACCAGAAAGGATGAATTTCCCCCTACCCGCGAGTTTGGTTATTATTTGTGGTTACCCTACCATGGCTTGTCAGCTGCATCTTTTCCTGCCCTTGTGTGGAAACCCAAAGGGTAGCATTATGAGTGTTGTTGGTTTATGTTGGACATGGCTGGAACCCAAACCAGACAGGACTTCCTGGGACCCTGGCACCACTCCACTTTGCTTGGTCGGTGAGGTTCTGAGAAATGGTCCTTGGAACTGTCATCTCCTAGCAGGATCCTCTGTGGGCCCCTGTGGGACCCCTAGTTTGAAAAATATTAAGAATTTCAAGAGGGAGGGGTGCCTGGATGGCTCAGTTGGTTAAGTGTCCAACTTTGGTCATGATCTCGCAGTTTGTGAATTTGAGCCCCGCATCAGGCTCTCTGCTGACAGCTCAGAGCCTGGAGCCTGCTTTGGATTCTGTGTCTGTCTCTCTCTGACCCTCCCCCACTCATGCGCACTCTCTCTCTCTCTCTCTCTCTCTCTCTCAAAAATAAATAAACATTAAAAAAGAAATAGAGTGTGAGACAGCTGAACATTAAACCAAACATGGGGCCCTTCCGACTCTGGGCCCTGTGTGACTGCACATGTCACATGCCTGTGGCGGCCCCCTCTCCCCCATCCCTTGGAGTCATCTAATTGGCAGTGGAGAGAGTTTGAAAGTGGCTCTTTCTGATGGAGAGCTATCTTTCCTGCTCATCTTCGTCTACTTTTGCCAAGCAAAACAAGAAGCACCTCACTGCCCTGAATATCTAATAACATCCTGTGCTGTTTTTCCTGTGTGTGCTTTCACCATTGCCTCTCCCACTTCTGTCTTACTTTCCCCCTCCTGAGCCTCTTGCCATCCCAGGGCTAGGAGGAGTTGTTGCTTCTCTAGAGAGAAGTTGCTAATCCAAGTGGCTGCTGATAACTGCTGATAATCAGTAGCTAGTTGCACTTGATCTTAATTGGAAATGCCAGGCTGTCTCCCTGATCCCAGTCCCCATGCTCCCCCTGCAAACAGGAGGGGTTCCGGGGGGGGGGGAGTGTTAACTTCAGAGGGGGCTCCGAAACAAGGTGGCATTCTGAATGGAACAAATGTGTTTCCAAAGAAGGAGGGTATATGAACCCTGGTGTGTGTTCTGAGTAGTGGCATTCTGCAGGGGACCTGTGGGGCAGCTCCTGGAATGTGCCTCCTGCATTCTCCCCATGAATTACTAGAGTTGGAGCTTTCTTAAATGGTCCTTGGCTTGATTTAGCTCTTACTCTCATGAGAAATGTATCCTTACACTCGTGGGGTTTTTTGTTTTGTTTTGTTTTGTTTTCTGTGTTTTACGTCTTTCAAAGTTTGAATCAGGAAGGTATTGATGTGAATTTCACATTAAGCTGAGAAGGGATCAGTTACCCATATGAAAGAAAATCATGTAGCCACAGAATCCATGACTCACTGTTGGAGAGATCTTGTAGGTGATTCATCTAGCCCTGGTTGTACAGACAAGGAAACTGAGGTCTGGAAACACACAATTGGCACAGTTGGGAATCCATGGAGCCAGCCATCCACTGCTAGATGAGATCAGTGGACACAGTCCTAAATTATTGCCATTTGGCTATTAAAATGATTTTTGACATTTTTTTCCAGATTACAAAGATAATTCATGCTCAGCATATAAAATTTAGTCAAGAAAAAGCACCTGTAATTCTATTGCACCGAGATAACCGCAAAGAATTTTAATTTTTAAACCCTACCGTGGGAAGATGCATTTGAGTTTGACGTGTGTTTTGAGGCTTAAAATATTGGTAAATTTTTAGAGGAGTACTTGACTGAACAGGAAAAATACCATGGGATGGTACTGAATGTAGAAAAGCGTACACCAGTCTTATCATGAGAGGACATATGCAAAAGACAGATGATGTGCATTTGATGAATGTCATGGGCAGAGCATAGAAAAATTCTGTGAATGAATTTAGCCCAAGAATTCGCTAGGATATTGCCACTCATCTGCATATATCCATTTACCTCTTACCCTATCCCCGGTACCTTCCTTCTTCTCCCCACAGTGAACCATTATCCTGAATTTTGTATTTATCATGTGATTGTTTTTTTTTTTTTAAGTATAGCCTTATTGTTAACATCATTTTGTTTGGAAGATATACCATTTATTTTTTTTTATTTTAGTGCAAATAAGAATCAGACTGTATGCATCTTTTAGGACTTTTTTTTTTTCTCTTTCAACATTATGTTTCTAAGATTTATCTACGTTGTTCGGTGTGGCTGTTATTCATTTCCACGGCTTCTAATATTCTTTGGTGTGACTGTATCACAATTGATGCACCTTCCTTTGTTGATGGGCATGAGATATGTTTCTGATACTTAGCAGTAATGAGCTTTGCTGCCATGAACAGTATTGTACACAGCTCCAGATACACATGTGCACTAGTTTGCCAAGGGGTTACCTGGTCATGGGATATACAAATGATGAGTTTTGAAAATATTACCAGATTGTTTTTCAGAGTGGTTGTACTGATTTACTTTCTCATTGGGTAAATGTGGGTGAGTTGCCTTTGATTACCATCCTCTTTAACACTTGGTTTTGTGACATGTATTCTTGCAAATCTGATGTCCCTAAAATGGTATTTCTGTATAATCTTAATTGACATTTCCTTCATATCAAAATAGTGTGAGCATTTTATTGGTGAGTATAGATTACTTCTTATGTGAAGTGCACTTTTCTGTTGGTAGTTCGTCTTTTTCTTATGTTTTTGAAGGAGTTCTTTATATGGTCTCGACACCTACCATTGGTCAGCGATAAGCTTTTAGTTTTTTTTTTTTTTAATTTCTTTTAAACTTTTTAAAAAGTGTTTGTCCATTCATTTTGAGAGAGAGAGAGCATGCATGAGCAGGGGAGGAGCAGAAAAAGAGAAAGAGAAAATTCCAAGCAAACTCCATGCCATCAGTGCAGAGCCTGATGTGGGGTTCAATCCCATGAACCGTGAAACTCTGAAGCCAAGAGTCAGGCACTCAACCTACTGAGCCACCCAGACACCCCTAGTTTGTATTTTTATATCATTTTATTTATGATGTCTTCTGATAAACACACTTATGTTTTTAATTTTTTAAAGTTTTATTTATTTATTTTGAGAGAGTGTGAGCGGGGATGGGTAGAGAGAGGAGAGAGAGGGTCCCAAGCAGGCTCTGCACCATCAGCACAGAGCCCGACGTGGGACTTGAAACCATGAGATCATAACATGAGCTGAAACCGAGAGTCAGACACTTAACCAACTGAGCCACCCAGGCGCCCCTAAACACACTAATTTTTAAATAGCTTTTTTGGAATATTCGTATAGCACAAAGTCACTATCATAAAGTGTATAATTCAGTGTTTTTTACTGTATTCACAGGTGTACAACTGTAATCGAATTGTAGAATATTTTTGTCCCTCCTAAAGGAAACCATAGCAATCATTGCACATCCCTCCTCCCTCTACCAACCCCAAGCAACCACTGACCTACTTTTTGTCTCTATAGATTTGCTGATTCTGGATATTTCATATAAATGTCATATATTTTTATGTCTAGCTTCTTTCATTTAGCATAATGTTTTCAAGGTTTATCCATGTCACAGCATGTATTAGTACCTTGCTCCTTTTTGTCGCCATATAATGATTCATTGTGTGGTTATACCACATTTTATTTTATCTATTCATCAGTTGATGGGCATTTGTACTATTTATCCTTTTTGGCTATTATGAATAATGCTGCTGTGAACATTGGCGTATAAGCTTCTTTGTGGATGTATGTCTTCATTTCTCTTGGGTAGATGCCCACAAGTGGGGTCGCCGGGTCATACAGTCATATTGCTGGGTTATAGGGTTTAAACTCTTAAAGACACTGCACTGCCAAACTGTCTTTCACAGCAACTATACCATTTCACGTTACCATAGGCAGCAATGTATTAGGGTTGCAATTTCTCCATTTCTTTGCCAACACTTGTTATTTTATGATGATTATTATTATTGCTATCCTACTGGGTGTGAAGTGCTATCTCATTATGGTTTCGCTTTTCATTTTCCTAATGACTAAGAATGTTGGGCATTTTTTCATATACCTATTGGCCATTTATATATCTTCTTGGAGAAATGTCTGTTCTAATCTTTGTCCATGTTTTATTTGAGTTTTTTTTTTTTAAGTTTATTTACTTATTTTGAGTGCAAGAGCATGTGGGGAGAGGCAGAGGTAAAGAGAGAATTCTGAGCAGGCTCCTCACTGTCAGCTCATAGCCAGATATGGGGCTCGATCCCATGAACCATGAGATCATAATCTGAGCTGAAATCAAGACTCAGATACTTAACTGGCTGAGCCACCCAGGCACTACTGTTTGAGTTTTATTGTATGAGTTCTTTATATTTTCTGGATGTCTTTTATCAGCTATGTCATTATGTTTTCTCTCATGTCTTTTCACTCTCTTGATGGTATCATTTGTAGCATAAAAGTTTTAATTTTATTAGTGTCTGATTTATTTATTTTTTTCTTTTGTCATGTATACTTTTGGTGTCATATTTAGGTATCCACTCCCTAATCCAAACTCATAAAGATTTCTGTGTTTCTTCAAATAATTTTATACTTTTAGCCCTTAACATTTAGGCAGATGATCCATTTTGAGTTAATTTTTGTCTGTGGTGTGATGTAGGGGTCCAACTTCATTCTTTTGCATGTTTTCCAGAATTTGTTGAAAAGACTATTTTTTCTCTACTTAATTGTCTTAGCATCCTTATTGAAAATCAATTGGCCATAGGGGTGCCTGTGTGGCTCAGTAGGTTTAGCGTCTGACTTCAGCTCAGGTCATAATCTCCCAGTTCGTGAGTTCTAGCCCTGCGCTGGGCTCTGTGCTGACAGCTCAGAGCCTGGAGCCTGATTCATATTCTGTGTCTCCCTCACACTCTGTCAATCTCACTCTCCAAAATAAATAAACATTAAAAAAATTAAAAAAAAAACAAAATCAATTGGCCATAAACGTAAGGATTTGTTTCTAGATTCTTAATTCTATCCCATTGATCTATATGTATATCCTCAGGCCATTACCAAACTGTCAAGAGACATTCTTAATTTTAATGTAGTTGAATTTATCAGTCTAATGATAAATTCAGTCTTAGGTTTCTACCTAGAGATAACATATATTTTTTTTAAATTTTCTCCTTGAAAGTTTTAAAGTTTCACAATGAAGTCCTTAATACATCCAGAATTGATTTCTGGATAGGATGTGAAATGTGTAGTTAATTTCATTTTTCCCCATGCAGTCAATTATTTGGCCTAAGACTGTTTATTGAACAGTTCTTTTTTCCCCCACTGATCTGATCTATTACCTCTGGCAACTACCAGTGTTCCACATATGCTTGGATCTCTTTGGGACTCTCTCTCATTTCACAGGACAGCTTTCCCTTTTACTAGTACCATGCTGGCTTAAGTACTTTATAAATACATTTTTGATATCTTGTAGATCAAGTCCTGTAGCATATCAGGGTGATTTTATATTTATTCCCATTTTACACATTAGAAAACTGAGTCTAGAGAGGTTACATCCAGGCCATACTGCTAGTAACTGGCAGAGCCAGGCTTGTTTGAACTCAGGCAGTTAGGATGACAGCCCACACTCTTAGCCTCCGAACCCTGCATTGCTGGACAACAATCACATACAAATCACAGTTGCTCCACCAGTTGAAAGTTTAAGACTTTACCCCTTTCTCCTTCTTTGCCTGGCAAAGGGAAAGTAAAAATTTAAATGTAACAAGATCTGATTCATTTGAGGTTTTAATCCTCTCCTGCTTCCCTTCTTGAGATACTTCAGGGAAAGTTTTCCAAAGACATTTATCACCAGTTTGATATTTTGGGGCAATTTCTAGGCAAAGATGCAGGTGTGGTCAAGAGAAGAGCTGCCTGAGAGCAGGTAAGACACAGGACAGATGACCTGGGGTGAGCGGACAGGGTGGGCAGTTGGGACAGGAGAGACACCAGACACCCCAAAAAGTGGTGATGACTGAAGTTGCGGGTTGATATTGGCTGGAGACTGAGGCTTGGGGACTCAGTGATCCTTAGGGACTGCTGCTTATGTCCCCAGCTCCCCACATGGTAGCTGGCACACACAGTCAACACATGTTAAGTGAGTAATGTGATTAAGGAACCAATTCAACAGATTAAAGATACTAAATTGAATTACTGTGTTCCCCAGCTGTCATCAGGCAGTATTTTTGAGTGGTGCAGTGTGCTGGGATCAAGAGACAGAGTTCTCACCCCAGTCCCAACATATATAGTTTGTCCTTAGCTCCAGTGGCTCTTGGCTTCCTTATCTGTTTCATGGTGGGGGTGGGGGCGGGGATGTGGTCCTTGTGCTCCTGCAGTGATGCAAAAGCAAGGAAAACCACCAAAACCTCTCTTGTAGGGGAGTTCCCCCCCGCACCCCTGTAAGAAGGAGGTGGGCCATGCCACCCAGCTGTGTGCTGGTTTATAGGCGTAGCTGTGGCCAGACTTTGCATGCCAGCTGCTCACTCACATTGCTCTCAGCCAGAGCTGAGGCCGTGATGTGGTTCTTTGCAGACTCAGATGGGAGTGAAACTCAAGGAGTGACAGAAACAGTTTGATCACTGGGGTCACTGGAGCTAAACCTGGGTGCTGACACTGTCCTAGTTCCTTCCTCTGTAGTCCTTATCAGCTGATGGACATGTAGGTTGTTTTCTCTTTTTGGACATTATGACTAATACTACTATGCAGTAAACATTCACGTGCAAGTTTTCGTGTAGACACGTGTTTTCATTTTTCTTGGGTGTATACCTAAGATAGGATTGCTGAGTTATGTAATAACTACCAAAAAACTGTTTTCTAAAGCAGCTGTACTATTTTATATTCCCATTAGGATGAAGGTTCCAATTCTTCCGCATCCTTATCAACACTTAATATTTTCTTCTTCTGATGACTAATGACACTGAGCATTTTTTTCATGTACTAATTGGCCATCTGTATATCTTCTTCACAGATATGTCTGTTCAAATCCATTTATTTATTTATTTATTATTTTCAAATCCCATTTTTTAATTAGGTTGTCTTTCATTGATTGATATTTGAAAGTTAAACCGAGTTTGCATTTCTGGGATAAACTTCAGTTAATCAAGATGAATTACCTTTTTTTTTTAGGTTTATTCATTTATTTTGAAAGAAAGTGAGGTAGGGGCACAGAGAGAAGGAGAGAGAGAATCCCAAGCAGGCTCCACACTGTCAGTGCAGAGGCTTGAACTCACGAACCATGAGATCGTGACCTGAGCGAAATCAAGAGTCCGACACTTAACCCAACTGAGCCACCCAAGCACCCCATGATGCATTACCCTTTTTATATATATCTGGATTATATTTGTTTAATACTTTTTTGAGGATTTTTCTGTCTTTGTTCATGAGAAATAATGGCCTATAGGGTTTTTCGTTGTTGTTTGCTTTGTAATGTCCTTGCTTCGTTTTGGTGACAGGTAATTCTGGCCTTATAAAATGAATTAGGAGATATTCCCTCCTCTTTAATTTTCTGACATAGCTTATATAGAATTAATATTGTTTCTTCTCTAAGTGTTTGGTATAATTTGTCAGCAGATCCTTCTGAGTCTTAATTTCCTTAAAGATGTTTAACTATAAAATCAATTTCTTTAATAGGCTACTCATGTTGGTTTTTTTTACTGTAACTTGCAGTATTTTTGTATTTCAAGGATTTGTTTGAAATACAAAAGTCATTGTAATCTGTGGGCACAGACTCATTTACAGTACTTCCTTATTATCCTTTAAAAGTCTGAAGTGGTAGTCCCTCTTTCATTGCTGATATTAGTAATAGGTTATACCTTTTTTATTCTTCCTCAGTCTGGCTAAAAGTGTGTGGATTTTATTGATATTTTCAAAGAATCAGATTTTGGTTTCATTGGTCTTATCTACTGTTTTTCTCATGTGCTCTTTAAAAACATATGTATTATAGATATTCTTTTAAAAAGTATCTATACTTTTTATAGATACTTTCTATCTATACAAAGTACACTTTGTACTTTCTACACTTTGTAGAAAGTTCTACACTTTGATCTTTTTCATTGACTATGTCTTCAAGTTTTTTTCATATCACACAGAAGCTCATGAGTTCTCTTTAACATCTATACAATATTATTTTATATGCATGTGTCCTAGTTTAATAACCAATCCCTTCTGAAAGACATCTAAGATGTTTATAGACTCATTACTACTGCAAACAATGCTGAAATGTACATTTATTATACATCAGTCTTTGGTCACATATCTGCATGTGTAACTGCACATCTGTATGATATATTACTACAACTGGATCAGTAGGTAATTATCCTCTTTTGTTCTTTTTAAATCAACTTTATTGATGTATTGAGTACAATCAAATGAACTGATTTTAACCACTCTGTGAGTTTTAACAAATGTATACAACTGTATAGCCACCACTCCAAATAAGATATAGAACATTTTGGGGCACTTGAGTGGATCAGTTGGTTGAGTGTTGTCTGACTCTTGATCTCAGCTCAGGTCTTGATCTCAGGGTCGTGAGGTCAAGCCCTGCATTGGGCTTTGTGCTGGGCATGGAGCCTACTTAAAAAAAAATGACACAGAACATTTTATTATCCCCAAAACTTTCTTCGTGTCCTTTTGCAGTCAGTGCCTTTCATACCTAGCCCTGTACAACCACTAATCTTTTTTTATTCTATAATTTTATATAATGGAATAAATAATAGTATGTGTGGCTTCTTTCATTCAGCATGATGTTTTCAAGGTTCATTCTTGTGTGAATACATAATTTGTTCCTTTTTATTGCTGAATGGTTTTTCATAGTGTGAATATACTACAATTATCCATTCACCTGTTAATGGACATTTGGGTTGTTTCCAGTTTGGGGCTATAAGCCAGAAAGCTGCTATGAGTATTTAAAATGCATGTATTTTGTGGACATAAATTTTCAATTATCTTAGGCATACCTACAAGAAGAATTGTGGGTCATATTGTATGTTTATCTTTATAAGAACCTGCCTGTTTTCCCAAATGGTTGTACCACATTATATCAACCTGCAATGTATGTGAGTTCTGTTGCCCTACATCCTGCCAACACTTGCTATTGTTGGTCTTTTAAAATTAACCTATTCTAGTGAAGATGTAGTGGCTTCTCATTGTAGTTTTTTTTTTTTTAAGAGTGAGAGTATGAGCAGAGGAGAGGGGCAGAGGGAGAGAGAGAGAAAAAGAAGGAGAGAGAATCTTAAGCAGGCTCCATGCTCCGTGTGGAGCCCAATGCAGGGCTCGATCCTGTGATCCTGGGATCATCATGACCTGAGCCAAAACCAAGAGTAGGACATTCAGCCAACTGAGCCACCCAGGAACCCTCATTATATTTTTAATTAATTTTTTACAAATTACTAATGATGTTGAGCATCTTTTCACATACTTATTAGTCATTTGTATATATTTTTTCATAACGTGCCTTTTCAAATACTTTGCCAATATTTGGGGGGGGGCTGTTTGCCTTATTATTAAGTTTTGTGAGTTCTTTATATATTCTGAATACAAGTTCTTTTTCAGGAATATGTATTTAGAAAAAGTTCTCCTAATCCCTGGTTTGCCTTTTCATTTTTAATGGTATCTTTCTGAGAGCACGAGGTTTTAATTTTGACTAGATCTGTCAGTTCTTTTATGATTAGTGCTTTTTGTGTTTGTTTGTTTGTTTGTTTGTTTGGATTCCTCAAGATAGTCCTGTTCCCTTCTAGATGTTTTGTAGTTTTAGCTTTTACATTTAGGTGTAAGATCCACTTTCAGTTAATTTTGTGTATGGTGTGAGGTAGTTTTTTTTTCTCCATGTGAATGTTCAGTTATTCAAGCACAATTTTTTTAAATAAAACATTTCTCTCATTGACTGACCTTGACACTTTTGTTGAAAATCAGTTGATCATACATTTATAGGTCTGGTTCTGAACTCTGTTATGTTCGATTATAAATCTATACTTATACACCAATACTATTCTGTCTTGATGACTATAGCTGTATGTAATTCATGATATCACATAGTGTCAGTCTTCCAGCTTTGCTCTTTTCCCAAATGGCTTTGGCTATTTCTTGTTCTTTCTTGTGTTTATCTACAAAATTTTAGAATTGGCATGCCAGTTCCTACAAAAAGGTCTGCTGGGATGTTGTTGGGATTATATTCAATCTATAGATCAATTTATGGAGAACTGATATTTTAATGATATTGAAGTGTCTAATTCATGAACATGGTATTTGTTTATTTTTCTTTAACTTCTCCAAGCTATGTGTTTTCTTGCACATATTTTGTTAAATTTACCTTGTTTTGATGCTCTTATAAATATTATTTTTTTAAATTTTATTTTAGAGAGAGAGCGAATGCACAAGAGTAGGGGAAAGGGTAGAGGGAGAGAGAACAAGCCCAGTATGGAGCCCAATGTGGGGCTTGATCCCATGACCCTAAGATCATGACCTGAGCCAAAATCAAGAGTCAGATGCTCAACCAACTGAACCATGCAGGCACCACTATAAAAATATGTTTAAATTTTTATTTTCCAGCTCTTTGTTGCTAGTGTTATAGAAATACAATTGTTGTATGTAACCTTTTATTCTGCTATCTTGTGCTAAATTCACCTGTTAGTTCTAATGGCTTTTCTTTAGGTTCCTCAGGGTTTCCTGTATATGTAATCAGTTGCTTGTACCAAAAAGGCTTTTCACCTCTTCCTTTCTAACTTGTACTTTTGATTTTTTTTAAATTTCCTTATTGCACTAGGTAGGACCTCCAGTGTAATATTGAATAGAAGTAGTGAGAGCAGACTTGCTTTCTTGTTCTTACGGGGAAAAGTTCAACTTTTCATCATTAAGTACAAAGATAACTGTAGGATTTTTATAGATAACTTATGTAATGATGAGAAAGTCCCTTTTTCTTCCAAGTTTTCTGAGTTTTTGTCTTGAATGGGTTTGTTGAGTTTTGTCAGATACTTTTTAAATATTTATTGAGTTGATTCTGTTTTTTTCTTTATACGGTTAATACAAATTATATTAATTTCAAATGTTAAACCTTGCATTCCTAAGATAAATCCCACTTGTTCATGATGCTTTATCCTTTTTAGCTGAATTTTATCAGCTAATATTTTGTCAGTTTTGCTTCTGTATTCATGAGGGATCTTGGGCTATAGTTTTCTTATAATGTCTTTGTCTACTTTTGGTATATATATTACTGGTACCTCATAAGCTGAGGTAATAGTGAATCATAAGGTCATTGGGAATTGTTTCTCCCTCTTCTATTTTTTGACAAAGTTTGTTGACTAATTGTACTATTTCTTCCCTAAATATTTGGTAGAATTCATCAGTGCAGCCATTTGTACCTGAGTTTTCTTTAAGGGAATGGTTTTTAATTTTAAATTCAGTTTCTTCATAAAGGGTTTTTTTCCCCCTTGTGTCCTTTCTGATAATTTGTTCTTTTTTTTTTAATTTTTTTAATGTTTATTTATTTTTGAGAGAGAGAGAGACAGAGTGTGAGCGGGAGAGGAGAAGAGAGAGAGGGAAACACAGAATCCGAAGCAGGCTCCAGACTCTGAGCTGTCAGCACAGAGCCTGATGCAGGGCTTGAACCCAGGAACTGTCAGATCATGACCTGAGCCGAAGTTCAGACGCTTAACTGACTGAGCCACCCAAGCGCCCCTGTTCTTTCAAGAAATATTCCATTTCATCAAAGATGTCAAACTTATTGGCATAACATTTTACATCATGTTCTTTTAATATCCCTTTAATGTCAATAGAAGCTATAGTGATGTTTCTGCTTTCATTCCTGTTATTGGTAATTTGCATGTTCCTTCTTTCTTGATTGTTCTAGCTAGAGGCGTATCAATTTCTTGACCATTTCAAAAAAAATCTTTTCAACGCTTTTAGTTTAATTTTTCCATTGTTATTCTGTTTTCTATTTCATTGATTTCTGCTGTTATCCGTTTTATTCCTTCCACTTAATTTTGAGTGTAATTTGCTTTTCTTTTTCTAGTTTCTCAAGGTGGAAGCTTAGATCATCCATAAATAGATCATGCTAAATATATCTTATAGATCTATTATTATCTTAGATTATCATAAATACATCTTTTAAACCTTTTTTCTTTTCCATAATAAGTATTTAAAACTGTGCATTTCCCTCCATGCACAGCTTTAACTGCATCCTGCAAATTCAGTATGTTGCATTTTCTTCATCATTCATTTCAGAATATTTTCTAATTTTCTGCGTGGTTTTTTGTATGATTCATCAGTTATTTAGACACGTGTGATTTAATTTCCACGTATTTGGGTATTTTCCAGATACCTTTTTGTTACTGCTTTCTAATTCTGTAGCAAACAGAGAACATGTATTTTATAATTTAAATTTAAGTACATCCTATAATTTAAATTTAAGACTTGATTTGTGGCCCAGCATATGTACTGACTTGGGAAATGTTTTGTGAATTGTTGAAAAGAATGTGTATCCTGCCATTGTAGGGTATAGTGTTCTATAAATATCCATTAGGTCAAGTTGACCAATAAAGGATACTTGAAGATTCACGGCTTCTAAATCCTTATTCACTTTATGTACTTCTATCAATTCCTACGAAAGTAGTACTGAAATCTCTAACTGTAATTGTAGGTTTGTCCCTTTCTCCGTTCATTTCTGGTTTTGTTTCACGTACTTTCAAACCCTGCCATAAGGTGCATGCACATTCAGGAATTTGTATCATCTTGAGGAATTGATATCTCTTGTCATGAAATTTTCCTCTTTATCTCTGTCCTCAAACCTCCTTTTGGATGTTGGTCTTATATGCCACTTGCCTGGTGTTTCTTTTTCCAGTCTTTTACTTTTAACCCATTGGTATCTTTATATATATAAAGTGTTTCTTGTAGAAGACATATGGTTAGTTATTTTATCTATGCTTTTATATTTAAAGGGATTTTATTATAGACAGCATGTCATGAGTCTTGCTTTTTTATCCAGTCCAATAAAGTCTCTACCTTTTAGTTAGAGTGTCGAGACCATTTTAATTTAGTGTAATTATTGATATGGTTGGGTTTAAATCTACCATTTTACTATTTGTTTTGGTCTCATCTATTTTCAAGCACTTTTTTTTCCCTCTTTGCCTGCCATATGTGGTATAATTTTTATCATTCCATTTTTTCCCTTTTATTAACCCATAATTATACATCTCTCTCCCTGGTAGGTTGCTCTAGGGTTTACATTACATATCTGTAATGTAGCATAGTCTTCTTTCAAGTCATACACTGTTTCAGCTATAAGAACCTTATAACAATGCTTTTCCATTGCCCCAGTACTCTCTGCTGTGTCCTATTTTACTTTTGAAGATGATATAAACCCTACAATATACTTTTTTTCTTGTTCTGTACAGTTATCTCTGAATGAAATTTAAAAGTGATAAAACCAGCATATTTTATATTTACTCACGTATTTAGCTTTTTTAGCACTTCTCATTACTTTGTCTGGATCTGAGTTTCCATTTGGTATCATTTTCTCTCAGCTCAAAGAACTTCCTTTAACATTTGTTATACTGCAGGTCAACTAGCCACAAATTTTCTCAGGTTTGATTTAACTTTCTTTTGCCTTTATGTTTGAAAGACATTTTTGTGAGCTATATAATTCTAAGGTCTTCTTTCAAACTGTAAAGAAGCTGTTTCTTCTTTGTCTTCTGGCTTATGTGCCCACTGCCCTGGCACATCCCTTCTTAGGGCCCCAGTAGCTAAAGCCCAGAGTCACAACTGCTCACAGATGACCATAGGCAGTCACCTTATCTCATGGTACCTCTCAGCACCCCTGACATTTAAGGGGGCCAGAAGTGGAGCCCAGGGGGAACTGTCTAGCAGAGTGCTTAATGAACTGTAAAGTAACTGTGTTGTCAGCAGGCAGTGGCCACTGCTGTTGTTGCCTGGATCTCTGCCTTTGGCTCACCTGCTCCAGAAAAGGGACTCTTTCTTTGTAGGACTTGGCCATTCCAAGACCCCAAGGTGCTCTGATCCTAAATGGCCTTGGATATTCCTCAGCACAGCCCTCCAAAGGCCTAATGGCCCCCCACTACACGCTGCATCATTCTCTCCCCCTTCTAGCATTGATAGGCCTAGGGCAAGGACACCAGAAAGTTCTTAGCCACAGAATGACCTGTTTAAGGGGAGCACCTCCAGGCCAACGTGGAACCTATCTGAAATGGGTCTTGGGTGGAAACTTGGCCCAAAGATGCTGGCTCTCTGCAGAATGGTTGTAATTCAAGCACACCTGGCTGTGGGGTTTTGGATTTTGCTAGATCATATTCTGACACCTCGCAGACTGCATGGTGTGGGCATCTTTAGGTGTGTCCATGTTTCCCTCAGCCCCACAGCCTAGTCGAGAAGACCCTGGGCACAAAGTAGCTTCTCAATTGAGGGGAAGGTCCCAGCCAAGCTCTGGGGACCTGGTGTCACTGAGGCTGTGAGGATCCCCCCTGCCGACTCAGAGCAGCTGCTGAGTAGTGGGGGCCCCAGAACTGGGTAAATGACCCTCTTCTCAGGCTCTACCCTGAGATAAGGTTTTTCCTCTCCCATTCTTGCCACCCCCACCTCTACCTCAGCAGACTATCACCCCTGCCTTCTCCAGCAGGCTTTTCCCTACCCTGGCCCCACAGTAGCTCTCACTTCCACTGTGTCACCCCCGCCTCTCTGGCCCCCACCCCCCCATCCCCCTCTCAGGTCAAAGTTGCCTGAAGTGGTATTTCCTGCCCAGGAACCAGCTCCTAGTCACCAGGACTTGGCAGTTAGAGACAGTCCCCTTCAGTTTTTAGGAACAGTCACCTTTAGTTTCTTGACCAATACAATCACACATGTAGGAATTTCTAATTTCCATTTCTTTCAGAAAATAAAAAACCAATTTATTACTTTACAGCAAAAAATGTAACTGCCAAGAACCTGAGAATGAAGCTCGCTGGCCCAGTAGAAAGTAGTTCTCCTCCAAAGGAGCTTGAGCAAGCAGGCAGTCAGGGCTGTGGGGAGCCTGGGCCCATGGCCTTCACTCTCAGCCTCTCGAGGAAAAGGCCAGCTAAATTCCCCCTCGTTTGTCTCTGGCCAGGTTCCTGTTAAGCAGCTTTCTTCCCAAATGTGGACTTTTCTGAGACCTCATTATTTTCAGATTGATCTTCCTCTTTAACAACAACTTGGGTAGCTTTCCGCCAAGCCACACCTTGGAAGCCACCTTCCCACAGTGATGTTTGTGCTGGTCCTGCTGATAGGGTCCCCCTAAACTGTGGGTGGTGACTGCCCGCCCTCAGTCCAGCAGGTGAGAGTACCAGGGAGACAGGGCAGGGAGGTGGTGGTAGACCTGGGCAGGGACATAGCCTCCCTAGGAGCTGCTTCCACACTGACTGATGGAGGAAGGCACAGAGCAGAAGGGACAGGGTGCTGATGAATGATTCCCTAGAGTCTTTCCCTCTGCAGACCTTTCCTCAGCTCTTTTGCCTTCTCCCCACTCTGGGTTTGCACCCCGGATCAGAATCCCCAGGTGGTAGATCTGGGCTCAGCCTGCCTGGCTGGATGCTGTTACTGTTGGTTGGCTTTCTGCTCCATCTCACAGTGGTGGGGGTGCCCGTGAATCCTGGCCTCTGTCCTGGCTCACAAGGCTTCTTCATAAATGAGCAATTCTGCTAAATCGTCAAATCCAGAGGAAACCATTGTTTATATGGTCATATCGTCCTCAGAGTGCAACTGACTGAGGGGTCCCTGGCCCTGGCCCAGGGTCAAGAGCATGCCTGCATGCATCTAACCATAGCTGACAGGGCTTCTCTGCAGAGGAGAGGGGGTCTGCCCAGTTGAGGGCCTTCCTCTTACAGGAGCAAACACTGAGGCCCAGGGAACGAAAAGGATCTGCTCAAAGTCATGCAGTCTGTTGGTGTCCAAACCAACTCTTAAACTAAGGACGTGCCCACCCAGCAGCCTCCCTAATGATGTAGGAACACAGAAAACAGAAAACAAAGGACTACATTGGCAATTGGAGAGGGCTTACACTCTTCCAGGTGCAGAAATACCTTCTTCGGCTTCACTGACCCTCACATCAGCCTCTCCCCATCAGTTCTGGGTTGGGGCTCACACCCCCTTAGCAGCCCGAGGGCACCTTTGGCTTCCCAAAAGCCCCCACGAGGGAGGGCTGTCCACTGCCCATGGTGTCCTTCAGGAAGAATGTTCAGATGCCAGCAAATACAGAGCACATGCAGCTGCACCGACAGTGACCCAGAACTACGAGAGGAATAAAAGGAGCTCTGGAGGAGCCAAAATAGCCTCCACAGAAATAATCCCCTCCCCATACCCCTTTCCCACAGCCTCACTCTGAGCCCATTTACTTTAAACATATACTGCCAAGGGTACTTTTCTGGTGTTGCCATTAGAGACAGGCCTTCCCCAGGTGGCACCTCTGCCAGCCCGGTCCTCAGCTTTGCAGGCATGTCTTTGCTCACTCAGTCTCTGCACGCCTGGCTGGCTGGGGCTCAGGGGCTGCCTCCAGGGATGCAGACTTCGGGGGGAGCTGGGAACGATGTTGACCTGGTTCCAAGTGTGCCCAGCCCCCGGGGCACATGTCTTTCAAGTAACGAGAGTTCCCACCTGCTCTCCTGGCCCCAGAAAGGCCTCTTATTTGAGTATTCTTGGTCACCTGGCAGGCATGGAATTTGAACGAGGGAGGCAGCCCCTGTTCTGTGCTGCAAGTTCAAGTGGGGCAGGGAGGAGTTATAACAGGCATCAGGAAGACAGATGAGATTATCTTGAGAATTGCTGGTGATTGTTTCTTTGCTACCCGTGCTTTCTCTACAGAGCTTCTCAATTTTTCCACCATAAGTGTGGATCATTTTTATAGCCAGGTAATAATGGCCACTATTTGTGGCCTACACTGTAGGCCAGAAACTGTGTTGAGCACTTCATAGGCATTAACCCATTTTACAGATGAAGAACTGAAGGTTAAGATGTTAAATAGCTGTACAAGGTCACAGTGGTGATAAATTCCAGGTCTGCTAGACTCATGAGAGGAGAGAGCATCTCTTACTTGGAAAATTAAATGAGAGGGACTGCTTTATCACCTTGTTCATTTAAGGCACGGATTTGCCTCTCCGCCAAAATAATGGAACCCATATGATGAGACTCCACCTTGACAGGGAGCATGGGTCTCTGCCTCACCCTCCCTGTAGAGCTCAGCCAAGGCCAGGGCCTTCACCTGCCACCCTGCAACCAGAAGAAGATGGAGAGGGCACCCAGAGAAGGTCTGCAGGGTGGGAAGGAGGATCTTTGCAAGGTCTATGTAGTGAGGTCTGGCCAAGGGGATGGGTCACAGGGCGACTAGGTCGTGATTCACTTCACTTTGGATTCCTGCAGTAACTCAAGAGCCAGGGGTGGCATAAAGGAAAACCCTAAACCTGGACCCTTCACCTAATCCCAGAGCACCATAATCCTCCCCACCACTTGCCTGCATGCTGCCACAGCTCACAAAACACTTTTCTAACCGTTGTCTCTGGTGTCATCCATTCATTCAGTGGGTTCCTAGTTAGCACTTCCTGCGTGCCTGGCTTGGGGGTGTGAGGATCAACCAGGCAGACATGGTTCCTAGGTGATTGGACCCTTCTCCCCAACCCAGGCCCCTTGCCTCAGCTCACTCCTTGTTATTGACACCTAGAGGCAGCTGCATGTGGAAAGTTCTTTAGTGTGATTGCATGGGCATCAGATGGTTTCCAAGGATAAGCAGACCTGACTGTCTACAGGCCAGGAAAATGTAAACTAGGAGCTTCTAGTGACCTGCTCAACAGCACTGGCACCGTCTGGGTTCTCACATGTGGGTTGCCAGACCTTGCTTTAGAGTTTAGTCCCCCTTGCTTTGGCCTTGAGACAGATGTCTACTCTGAGCAAAATGAAACACTCAGACAGGTGGGGTTCTTTGTGGTCTATTAAAGGATCCTTCTCTCTGGTCCCATGCCCATTAACCAAGGGCCCAGGTGGAAGCTGCAGCTCCTTGCCTCTGTCAGCTTACACTGAGGGGAGTGGGCTGCAGTAGCACAGGGCCTGGCCCCCATGCACCTGCCTCAGGTTGGCTGGGGAGCAGCCCACTTCTGCATCTTGGGACCTGGGAGCGCGACTCAAATCAAGCAAGACAAGGCAGGCGAGTGAACCAGAGGTCCTGGGAGGGGGTCAGCTCCCTGCAGTGCTAGACCCTGAACAGCACCCCTATTGCTTCAAGGAGACCTCCTAGAAGTGGAAGCTCAAGGTAGGCTAGGCACTCTGCCAGATGGAGGAGGCTGTGGGTGGCAGGCTGGTCTCAGCATTACAGCAGCTACCAGAATTGGAGCATGCACCTCTATTTTTATGTTCCATCTCTATGCCAGTGTTCATTTCCCTGGAGGAGGTGGGCCCTGCTTCCAGAGCTGCTCGGCATCCTCAGAATACCGTGTGGCTCCTGGTCACAACCTTCTGCTGAGTAGGGAGGCACCTATCACTCATATGTACTTATTTTTCACCATTGATTGTGGCTTGTGGCTTTGACCCTGTGTCCCAGACCCCTCCAAGTGAGAGGAAAGGAGATGGGTTTCTTTGCCCTTGGGGATTCTTGCCAGCCTTCTACTTGCTGGAGTCTATAGCCTGCCAAGGGGTCCCAGTGAGTGTTTTTCCCTGGGAAGATCAGAGATTTGGCTGCCAAATCTCTGTTTGTGGGATGAGGGTTCTGCTCCTTTGAAGCTCCAGCAGAATAGAAAGAAAGCCCAGTTTCTAAAGTCAGTCTGGGGCGCCCATCCCTCAGCCCCCATCCCTTGGCCTTGTTGATAGCTGTCCCTAGTTAGGGTTCCACCCCTGTACCCCACTCCAGGGGAAGTTGCCAGAGAGCCCAGATGTGGTCTCACTGTGCCCCTGATGCCATTGACACACCCTGTGCTGGTCACCAGTGAAAGAGGAGGGGAGATGAGCCACAGACCAAAGGCCAAGACAACAATGGTGCTCTGGCTTGTGTTTTCCATCTGCCTGCCAGGATCTCACAATTTATTATTTATCATTATCTTATTTTTCCATCCAGTTAGATCCTCAAGCTTCTCCGAGCATTGAGTCACACCTGCTCCCTTTGGGGAGGGATGTCATTCATCCTATTTACCAAAGTTTTTTGTTTTCTATCATTTTTTTGCAGAACTCGCTACAGGACTAATATCCCACAGGACCTACTTTGGGGAAAGCAGACCTTCCCCGGTCAGGAAGGACTAGCAGTGCCTTGGCTGCCACTACCATGCCCAAGAGCTCTTGGTGGCTCCCTGTCACATCCGACCTGGTCCATGTGCTTCACTCTCCAGGACCAAGGCCTCCGACCTGCATCATGTACTGCGCATTAGGGATGCTCATACTCAGTGCTCCGGCCTAGTGCTCCCGCTCCTTCCTCTCCCTGTAGCATCACCCCCCTGTAGTATATGCATCTGTAAGGCAGCCACCTCCTCCCAAAGGCCTCTCAGGGCCCTACCCCAGCCTGAAGTCCCTTCTCCAATACCCTCATCCAACACCTCGCCTAAGCTCCTTCTCTGTCAGAGGTCTGAGGCTCCCTCTTCTCTCAGGAGCACCCAGAGACCTCTTAGTCTCTCTCTCCCCCTTCCTGAGTGGGGCAGAGCTGGCGGGTCCACCTCCAGGGCAGGGGACCAGAGGTGCGATGCCACCCCCCAGTCAGGGCTTGCCTCCCTACCTGCCCACTTCAGACCAGGCCCAGGCCTCATCTCAGGTCTGGGTGCAGGCAAGCTGCTGCGGGCCCCCGTCTCCAGGGATATGGAGTGCCAGCTGCCACCAGCCTCTCTGTAAAGACCACGCCAATTCCAGCTCCACCTCTTAGGAGCCTTGGGGTCTTGGGCATGATCCTTAGCTTTCCATGCCACCCTTTCCTCTTTGGGGTGTCATTGTTGACGCGTACTGTGTTAGACTGTGTGGGAACGACACAACATATGGAAGCTCAGGGCAGGCAGTCACTGACCAACCAGGCTGTTCATTCTCAGACCCACTGAAGTCACTTGACATCCCGTAGACCTGCCTCAAGGCCTGTTTCTGTTCTCAGCAGCCAGCTGATTGTATTCTGTGATCAAATTCCGGCAGCTTAACAAACCTCCCAAAATCTAAATAAAAGTCACCAAACCTGCTATAATTGAATTTTCGAGGCACTCACACTGCAGCTTGGAAATGGCTGTTTTCTGCCAAGAGTGCAGTGCCCCCGCGGTTGTCACTTGAAAGTGATACCTGCTCTGTTTGTGTCTCCGCAGAGGCCCTGCAGTGGGGTGTCTCTGCACAGCCAGACTGCAGACTATGAGGATGCGCTCCCTGCACCGAGTCCTTCTGGCTCAGTGTGGGGATGAAAGTCCTCCTGTGGGGCGTCTGGGAGCCCCAGGGAGGTGCAGCCACTGAGGTAGGAAAGGGAGCAGTGCCTGTCCCCATTAACCATCCTGCTGGGTCAAGGGGGCACCACTGGGTCAGGGTTAGTCCTGCTGGTGATGTAAGTCCCCGGCAGCTGCCTCTGGGCAGTTGGGTCTCCGGCCCCAGGCACGGTGGGGCCCTTGCTGCACTAATGCAGGCTCCAGCCATGTGGCAGGGGTGGAGTCCCCTACCCCTCTCCCTGTGGAAGGCCAGGATGGGGCCAGTGGGGCCAGCCTGGGGTGAGCAAGAACACACAGACACTGAGACAATGTGGGTCCTGGGCCTCGGGGAAGTAGCTATCTGCCAGACAGAGTAGAGGGGGAAAGAAATCCAGGCAATGGAGGTGAAGTGGAAAAGCACCAAGGCTGTGAGGTCTCCTCCACCTGAGGCACAGGGTGAGCTGAAGAGCCAGGAAGGAGGAACAAAGTGGGGCAATGGCAGGTACTGCTCCATGATGGGCATGGGGCGTGGGGGGTGGGGGTGGGGAGGACAGGGAGTTCCTGCCTTTTTGGCACCCAGAGGTGTATGAGCTTTCTGAATGTTCCTCAGTGTTCCTCCCTGCTCAGGACCCTGCTGGGGCCCCCTGTGCTTGTCCCTCCACCCCCATAGACCTGTCCTCTTCCTCTGTGGTCAGGACCCATCTCAGCACCACCTCCTCATAAAACTCATCCAGCCTAGTGCTGGGTGCAGGTGCAAAGGGGGAGGGGTGAGCACTTGGTTCCCTCTGGCCTTGGCCTTGCCTGTCCTGAGGCCCCTCTGCAGCCAGGGCTGCTTTCACTCATCTCCAGCACAGCATGTGAGGGGAGGAGGTCCCCTGACCATCTTGTGCCTTGATCCCCAGGAGTTCATGGGCAGGTGAAGGCAAAGCCAGGCTTACCAGAGAAACAAGCAAGAGACAGTACAACAACGTGGGGTGGCCCCAGGGCCTCTGACTCTCACATCCCCGCCATGTCTCCCTGCTCTCTCCAAACCAGTCTGCACAAGCTTGTGTTTGCTGCCTCTGACAGGGCTTCCCCACCCAGAAACCTGATTCATTTTCCTCCAAAGATGATAAAAGCTCTGCTTCTAAAAATAGCCTACCTGGCTCTACTGCACTATTTCCATAGCAACCCATTCCTTCCCAGGAGTCCCCCCAGTGAAAGAGGGTGAATGAGGGTCCTGGCCCTGGTGTGGGTCCCCAGTGGGCTCCTCAGCCAGAGCTGGCCATTGAAGGCATTGAGGAGAGCCCCAAGTGGGGAGCAGGGGATGGGGCACAGCCAACACACAGGGACTCTCTCCCCGTGGCTCCCAGCCTCTACAATTTGAAGTAAACTCAAGACTGGTTCTGTGCAAAAGTGAGCTGTGCTGATAAGTGTGACAGAGATCTTGGTGGGCCAGGAACCAGTAACTCCCAGTTCTGCGCTGGTTGCACACTGGGTGCTTAAAGCCTTTTCCAGAGCAGGTATTGATATCCCCAAGCATATGGATGAGCACACTTAACCCGGAGCACATGGGGTCAAAGCAGGACTGCCTGGCCCAGAACCCAGCTCCTCCCTGGGTCAGGAAGATATATGTGCTGGGCTTTGAGGGGGTACAAAGGAATTTGTGAGGTCTCTGTGCCCAGGTAGGGGTCTCCATGTTTAATGAGAGAGCATCCAGGGACCACACCCCAGGGTGGTAAACCAAACGTGGTGGGACAGGTGAGAACGTGGCCTCATGTGCAGCTCAGCCACAGCTACTTGGTGTGGTCGCCGAGTAATGGCCCCCAAAGATGTCCAAGGCCTAGTTCCCAGAACCTGTGCATGGCAGAGGGCCTTTGCAGAGGTGATTAAAAATGTTGAGTTAGGGAGACTATCCTGGATTATCCAGCTGGGCCCAGTATAATCATAAGCATCCTTATAGGAGGGAGGCAGGAGGCTGAGAGTCCAAGAGATGCTACTCTATTGGCTTTGAGGATGGAGGCAGTGGCCATAGGCCAAGGAATAGGGGCAGCCTCTACAAGCCAAAAAAGCCACAGAAACAGAGTCTCCCCTGAAGCCTCCAGAAGGAACGCAGCCCTGATTTTAGGGCTGATATCAGGGCCCTAAAACACCTTGATTTTACAACTTGTTACCTCCACAACTGTGAGGTAATGAATGAGCGTTGTTTTAAGCCGTCCTTTTCATGTCCTAGGGTCGCCATCACAAATCACCACAAATTGGCAGCATAAAGTTTATTCTCTCACAGCCTACAGAAGTCTGAAATCAAGGTATTGGCACAGCCATGCTCTCTGAAGGCCTGAGAACCTGTTCCAGGCTTTACTCAGCTTCTGGTATAGATCTTTGGCTTGTGAACACATCCGTCCCTCCAGTCTCTGTCTCTGTCATCATGTATATTTCTGTGTCTTTTATCCTCCTCTTATAAGGACATCAGTCATATTAGATTAAGGACCCACCCTATTCCGGTATGACCTCATCTTAACCAATTACCTGTGTAATTGGAATGTTACTTTACATTCTGAAGTTCTAGGAAAGACACGAATTTTAGGGTGGGGGTTGGGGGACACTAGCCAAGCTAGTATAGCAACTAAGGGTTGGAAACTCATACACTCCGAGAGCTTGGGGTGGATGGGAGGCCATTCCCCTCACCCCCACTCTGCTGGCGTGGCCAAGATAGAGAAGTTGTGACTGCTGCCTTTATAACACTGGTAACCTGAGTTTTGTGGATTTATTCTCTCTAACAAAAAGTTCATTCTGGTGTGTAGCTGGTGAAAACTGATGGGTATTTTAGGAATCTATACTTTTCTGGAAATGGTGGTGTCTGAGAATAGGCTGGAATATTTGTGTCACATGGCCCCGCCCTCCTAAGAGCTGCCTGCACCTTGTCCCGAGTCTGCCTTGGAGGCCAGATCAGTGGTTCTTTCATGCTTCACAGTATGGAGCTGCTGTTTGCTTCTGTTGCTTTAGTGGAGGAGACTTGGGAGTGCCACTGGCCAAGGAATATCAGGCCAAGTTCCCCAGCAGCTACTGAGAAGTTGTTTTCGCTGGAAGGTACAGGCCCTCTTTGGCCCAGAGTCATCTCTGGGGAAGATGAAGAGCAGAGTCAGCTTCTCCATCTTCCATGTCCAGTGTCCTTGTTTCAGAAGCCGCAGCCTCTGATACCTCTCTAGATGTTTCTAGATGGCAAATCAACTCACCAGGACTCCTGTTTAGTCATTTCTGTGAAGGTTTGATCTGAGCATTAGCGTGCCGGGACCAGCCATGCACAGAAAGAGCAAGGCCTGGGGAAGCGAGGCGGGAGTTCAGCAAGATGGCCCTGCTGGGAGGCACAGCAGGACAGTAGCTGGTCCTTTGCAAAGCAAGGCGTGAGCAATGCCCGTGCAGAAGTCCCGTGCTGCCTGCCTCCCACCAGGGCCCCTCATCTTGCCCCCATCAGCTGTCCTGTCCTCCCCATCACCACTCCTCCAGTTAGGTTCCCTGGGCTCACTGTCCTCTGTGAGCTGTGTCCTTGGAGGCCAGCGGTGTGGGGATATGGGCTCCCGCCCTGACTATGGTGATCTTGGCCCAGATGCCCCCTGCCCTGAGCCTCAGCCCTCTCATGGAGATGAGGGCACAGGGTGGCAGGGTCTGCAGGCCCCCCAAGTGCAGATACTCTGGCTCTGTCCTCCTCCTGGCAAACCTGACAGTTTTGGAGGGGGAGTGAGATGACCTAGTCTGGCAGGGACAGGGCAAGATGAGATGCATTAGTCCTGCAATAAAGAGAAATCACTAGGCAGGGTGAGGGTGGGCACTTGCTCTGGGACTAGAGGACAGTGCACGGTCTCCCAGAAGCCAGGGGGTCCTCTCCTGGCCTTACTGCTTATCTCCCAGGCCAGATGCACAGAGATCCCTGCAGTGTGGCCAGCACTGAGGGGTGGAAAATGACCCCTCAGTGACAGGGCAGGGGGGACATGACACCCCAACTCTGCCACTCACTCACATAGGACCCATCCTGCTCTGAGCCTCAGTTTCCTCACCTGTAAAATGAGGCTGCTAAGGGTGCAAGGATAGGATGCTGCCATCTCATCCAGTCACTTCATCACTGTGGGAAGCTGCCTCTTCCAGAGCTTTCTTCCTGAGCTACTTGAGAGCTAAGTTGGGTCTGAGTGCAATTCATGCAGCATATCCAGAGGGCACCAGCAAGGCGCAGAGCTAGCCAGAAGCCAAATGAGCGAAGCAGAACAACTGACTGCAGGGAGCTTGGCGGAGGCAGGCAGTGAGGGGCAGTGCAGGGCCAGAATGACAGTGTGTGTCCCGGAGAGAAGGGGAAAAATGAGCACCAGTGAAGGGATCAAGACTTGACAAGAAGGATGGGCAGAAAGATCCTCACCAAGCTAAGGCCAGGTGCCATGTGCACTTCAGGGTCCTTTTACTGGCCCCTTTGCTCGCACCTGCTGCCGAGTAAAGGCAGTCCCCTGTCCTCTCCTGTCTTCCCCCACCCCCAGGCTGTGCTGAGAGAGGAAGTGAGCCCCAGCACTCTGCCCCTGAAGACCTCAGTGACCCCCTCAGCACTGTGGGCTCCTGATAGCAGCAGCTGGTGCATGGCATGTGATCAGAGGCCAGCCTCCCACCGCCTGGGGAGGAGGCTCTGATAGCAGGGGTGCCACCCCATGTACTCCCCTCCTGGGAAAGGTATCTGTATCATCTGCTCCAAGACCCAGGCTCTGAGCCCTCAACAAATGCATCTTAGCCACTTGGAAAGAGCCTGCCCAGGGTCTAGGCCATATCTGACAGACTGGAGGCTCAGTAAAAGCTAGTTAAGCTGCCATTGCTGCTGCTCCAGCATCTGACCTTGACCAAGCCCCTCTCCTCCTTCTGGGCCTCAGTTTTCCCATTTGAAACAAAGGGATGGGCCTGGAGGCAATGGGCACGACTGAAAGGTATCCATGCTCTGGAGGAAGTTCATGGGCCAGTCTGCCCTCTTGGGTTTATCCTGACCATGCCACAACCATCCTGTGTCACCCAACAGCCTAAGAGGCTGCCAGAATGCTCTTGCCACCCTTGTATCAGCTGACAGTGGCTGTGAAGAAAACGAGAGAAGTGAGTGGAGCAGGACACAGTGAGGGCTGGGAGCCATGCTGCTCCATCACCTCCTCTTGTCCTGTTGGGCTACCCTCACTGTTAGACACTTGTCCTTTATCTGAGGGCCAGAGTCTGCTTCCCCAGAAGCTCTACCAGTTGTTCTGAACAGAGACAAAGCAGCAGCTAAGAAGGAGGGGCCCAGAAAAGTAGGACATTTTCTGATGCTCTCCACAGCAGCCCTGAGAAACCCTAGGAAGTGCCACCACAGCTCGAGCCTGGGGCCATCTCCCCACCCTGCTGGCCTCCCTCCCTGTCTCAGAACTTCAGCAATGCAGCTCTCCCACCGCCAACCCCCCACTCCTGCCGTAACCCCTAGGCCTCATGCAGAGATGCCACCTGCTAGGGATCCACTGGCTCCTTCACAGTCTCCCCTGAAACTCAGCTGGGGCCAAGCCCAGGTCGGCGCTGGGTCCTGGCTGACAAAACATTTCACCCTCCCAGTGCTCAGATAGGCCTCCTTTCTTTAAAGGACCAGCATTTTCTAGAAGGTCATGGAGGGGCATCGGGTTCAGCCAGCACATGAAAACAAGGGTGTGCTTCTCCAAATGTTGCATCTTGTTGCAGAAATCCCTTCAGTGTGGCTGCTGCTGTTGCTGGGGATAATCCCACCTACTGTGGCCCACCTGACACCCAGGTGCATCCCAGACCTGTGAGGTGGGTGTTGGTGTCCTTGCTGTCCACCTGAGGATCCCAAGGCTCAGAGAAGGAAAACAGCCACACAAAGCAGCATTCAAGCCTGTTCTCTCTGACCACCACATTTCTATACTGTCCCAGGACAGCCTGGCAGCCCCCACCCCCAAGAGCTGCTCAGCATACTAAATCCTGGCCTTCACATGGACTTTGAGGCAGCCAAGGGGCTCCTCTGTGCCCAGGAGTGTGGCTTTGACTTGGCCCTAGATTTCAGTTGCTGTTGTTCTTGTATTAATATACAAAATTGCAAAATTTCTGTAGGAATTTACATTTGTGGGTGGCTTAGTGTTTGCTGTGTTGTGGAGATGGGGATTGAACAGAGGGGATATGTGGGGTCTTAAAAGCTTGAGAGCCTCCAAGACCATAAGCTTGAGAGCCACAGGCCTCAAGGCACTGTGTGCATATAAGTGTTTGCCTTCCTTTGGACCAAATTCCCCACCAATAGAGAACCCCATCAAAGGAAGAAGCAGGGAGCACCTGGGTGGCTCAATAGGTTAAGTGTCCAACCCTTAATCTCAGCTCAGGTCATCATCTCATGGTTCATGGAATTCACATCCGGCTCTGCACTGACAGCATGGAGCCTGCTTGAGATTCTCTCTCTTCTCTTCTCTTCTCTCTCCCTCCCCTGCTGTTGCTCTTTCTCTCAGGAAAAAAAAAAAAAAAAAAAAAAACAACCCTAAAGAGAAAGGGAAGAGCCATTTTGGGGGCTCTTGATGGGTGTCTGCTAGCTTATCCTTCAGAAAACCTAAGCTAATTCAGCAACATTCATTATTTTTTCTAACTTGACTAGTATCACATTAAGTAGTTTTATTTACATTTCTAATAATGAGTTTCATCTCTCTTTCCAATGTAAGTCTGCTCCTTGCAGGGAGTCTTGTCTCCCTGACCCCAAACTGAGACCTGGAGACTCAGCATAGTCAGGGTTCATCATTTAAAAAAAATTTTTTTTTAATATTTATTTTTGAGAGAAAAAAGGACTCAGAGTGTGAGCGGGGGAGGGGCAGAGAGAGAGGGAGACAGAATCAGAAGCAGGCTCCAAGCTCTGAGCTATCAGCACAAAACCTGACAAGGGACGTGAACCCATGAACTGTGAGATCATGACCTGAGCCAAAGTCGAATGCCGAACTGACTGAGCCACCCAGGCGCCCCAGGGTTTACCATTTTATTTATTTATTTATTTTTTAAATTTATTTTTTTTTTTACACTTTATTGTCAGGTTGGTTTCCATATAACACCCAGTGCTCTTCCCCACAAGTGACCTCCACCAAGACCACCACCCCCCATTACCTTTCCCCCTCCCCTTCCCCCCTCAGTTTGTTTTCAGTATTCAAGAGTTTTGTCTCCCTCCCTCTCCCTAACTCTTTTTCCTCCTTCCCCTCCCCATGGTCCTCTGTTAGGTTTCTCCTGTTAGACCTATGAGTGCAAACATATGGTATCTGTCCTTCTCCGCCTGACTTATTTCGCTTAGCATGACACCCTCCAGGTCCATCCACTTTGCTACAAATGGCCAGATTTCATTCTTTCTCATTACCATGT
>CM053566.1:20016215-20043400 GCA_028646485.1 Cryptoprocta ferox | reverse complement strand
TCCGCCATCTTGTCCTCTCCGGGTTCACCATTTTAGAGGCAGAGTCCCTTTCTTGGTTCAGCTCTGCTTCCACCCAGGCTTGGGGTTCACAGCACTGTGCTTAGGAATGTGTCTGAACAGCCATGACACTGTGGGAAAGCAAGAGGCTGGGTCGCAAGTCACCTTCTGAGCGACATCTACCCCCTCCTCCTAGAAGACCGGCTGGGGACGGAGACTGCCTGGGAGTGTGGCTATCACTAGATGGTCATGGCCTTGGGGCTTGGTGGGTGCTGGGTGGGTGCTGCCATCAGCACATTTGGGCTGGGTTCAGGGGTCCTGTTCTTTCCAGCCCCTGGCCTCTTGTGGCTACTCTGGCCCTTCAGTCTTCTCATCCTGCCCTTTGCCACCCTTCTCATCTTTCCCAGGGACCTCTATTCAAATGTCCACACTCTCCCTCTCACCAAAGGATGAAGGCCCAGGCTCCTTAGCTGTGCCAGAAGCCCTTTCCCATCCCCCCTCTCCAATCAATTCCTCAGTGCCTCACTCCTGCCGCTCATGCCTTTCTCCAGACACTATTCTGGTGTGTGTGACCTGCTACCACTGTGCATGCCACTGGGAATCCTGGATGGGTCTCCGTGAAACGCCCAAGATCATTCATTCCTTCACTCACCCACTCCCTCCCTCCCTCTTGCCCTGCCCCCACACCCACCCTCCCTCCCTCATCTTCCTGATCTCACTGTCCCTCTGGGAGAGACTCTCCCTGCCCATCCCCATAGAACACACTGTGCTGGTCAGTAACCGCTGACCCAAGAATCTTCCCATCCCTCCCCGAACAACACAGCTCATGACTTGGGAGCAGAACAAATACATCCTCATGTCCCTGACTGCTGGATCCTAACTTGGACCCTAAGAACTGCTTATTAAGGTGCCCTGCATAACAAGTTAAGTAGAAGTGTGGTTACCCACCTCTGTCCACCACACAGACAGATGCTCAGAGGTAGGCTAGCCGTGCCTCTCATCAGTTCTTGCTTAGGGTACAGAGGGTCCCATTCAGGCTGACCTGCAGCCAGCGTGTCCCCAACAGCCCTCCCAGCATACAGCTGCAGCTGTTCTGACGGGTTGGCAGCTGACCATTCTGGTTGTTGGACGTGTTGAACCTAGAAAGGTGACAGGAGACTGCACTGTAACTGAGAGCCCAGGCTCTGAGGCCAGACAGACCTGGATTCAGAAACGGCTCTGCCCCCTTAACAGCAGGGCCCTCAACTGGTGGCTTGGTGTCTCAGAACCTGCGTTTTCTCATTTCTCACTGTCTGCTAACCGCTGTGAGGCTCAGCATTCACACTGATCAAGCGAGGGGCCCAGAGGCTGACCCTGTATGCATGGTCTTCCAACACTGGGTCATTTCCGCACTGTAGCTGGGCTGGCTATGGTGGGCAGAGGGAGAGCCCCCTGCCCCAAACCTGGATGCTGGCCGCCGGCCCCCATGACCAGAGGGGACAGGGCGTGCAGTGGATGCTGCACCCCCAGCCTCCAACCCACTCAGGCCCCATGCTGCTGGCCTGGCACTGCTAGCAGCTCAGGGCACGCTCAGAGCAGTAACTCAGCTGTGGCCACCCCCATGCCCCCTGCCTGCCGTGGGAAGAAATCTATTCTCTCACAGTATGCTCCTTTTTTAAAAAAAATTTGTATCTTGGGTTATAGATTTCCTTTACAAAAAAAGTTTTGTGCTGATTATTTCTGAAGAAGGACATTTCAGAAACCCCTGGGAATTTCAGGTTCCGGCCTTTTTATTGTCCCGTGCCTGCTGTTAAAGCAGCAGTGGGGGGGGGGGAGGGGGGGACAGCTGCTCACCTACCCCACCCACTGCAGTGCACCCCTTCAAGGTCCCCACGGCCCAGCCCCCACTTTGGACACAGGCAGGGCTGGCAGTGGGCTGGGCTCCACAGCACCCAGACTCCCAGGAAGGGCCACACCTCACATCACCTATGATGTGAGGAAAGGAGCCAGCCTTCATCCGGGGTCCCTGGTCTGCAACGAGAGCTGCTTCTCACAGCAATCCCCCACTCAGCACAGTCCACCCTGGCCTGCAAGGTGCAGCTTAGGGGGCTGGTGCCCTGCACGTGGTGGGTTCCTGCAGGCCTGCCCCTCCAAAGTGCAGCCCAGGCCCTGTCCATTGAGCTGGTCTCCCCTTGCATCCCCTCCCCCTGACTCAGGAGGGCCTATGCCCACCCTGGAAGGCTGGCCGGAAGCAGGAGCTGGCACTGTCCAGGGCGCACTTTCCAGTGGCTCCATCTGCTCCTTCCTCCTGGCCCAGGCCATGCAGGCCCCTCGATGCTGTGCTGGTCAGTTAGTAACCACGGTGACTCATTTTCCTTCCGCAGATGACTCTGGGGACGACGACGATGAGACTGCCTCTCCAGCTGATAAGAGCGAGCTACACAGCACCATCAAGAGCCTCTCTCTGAAGTTAGATGACCTCAGCACATGCAGTGACCTCATCGCCAAGCACGGCGCCGCGCTCCAGCGCTCACTGAGTGAGCTGGACGGCCTCAAAATCCCATGCGAGAGCAGTGAGAAGCTGAAGGTTGTGAATGAACGGGCCACCCTCTTCCGCATCACCTCAAATGCTATGATCAATGTAAGTGCCACTTGCACCACTGTCTTGGAACCGGGCTCCCTGAAGGGAAGCGGCTCCCCAACACCAGCACTATAGTCCCTGAGTGAGTGGGGAGCCGGAGTGCTTGACAAACCAGGGTTCCGTTTCTTGGTGGCTTCAGGTCGTTTCCCAAAGCCGACTCCCTCCTGTGTTCTTTGTGATTGTCTGGTGGAAACCAGAGTGGGGGGTGGAGTCTTGAGGCTTGCAGGTGACTCGGGCCTAGGTAAGAAAGGCCAGGGCCCGAGTTGAGCAGATGGCTCTGCCCACACATCAGGGACACAGCTGCCATGTTGATGCACAACAGCTGCTACTGCTCTTTCCCTTAGTTCACGGCTCAGATGCGACAGGATCAGGACTCAGTAACCATGGGGGCATGTACGCGGGTGTAAGGGTGTTGGGGGTTCCCTTAGCCAGAAGAGCTTGAAGATGAGCCTGCCACGGGTCATACCAACCTGATAGTAGCCAAATGAGTAGCCACAGTCTGTAAATTAAGAGGCACAGTCTTGGGGGTCATTGCTTTCCACAGAAGCCACATTGCTGTGACTGGTGGCAGAGAATATAATGCTTAACTGTGCCTCTGGGCCCTTCTTCCTTCTGCCTGGTAAGTTTTTCACTGAGATGTGTACGCTCTTCTAGGCCTCTGCCCTGCTGACACAGGTCTCACTACAACAGCCTCCCTTCAGAGACAGCCCCCAAGAGGGACACATCAGGGCCAGGGTGGCACTCGGGGGGCAAAAGAGACCAGAGAGGGGAGGTGTAGAGAAATGGAGGCCGCCTCCTCGGAGGTGCCATGTCCAGAGAAGGTGGGTCAGGCAGGCCATCAGGCTGGCCACAGACAATGGACAGTACTGGTCCCCAGCGAGCACCAGATGGGGGATCCAGCCTCCAAATCAAGGGGGTCAGACCAGGGCAGGGCCAGCAGTCGGGACTAGGCTGTAGGTCCAGGACAGGGTGGGAAGGTGGAGGCTAGAGCCCACTGCAGGCCAAGACCCCTGGGCAAAGGCGTGGGCATCAGAGACTTGCCCCACGCCTGATTCACTGGGACAGTAGGCATTCCATTTGGGGCGAGTAGACCACATCCACCACCCACACCCCCCCTGCCACTGGCGCCCCCTTGGCACAGGAGGAAATCCTTGGGAATCTGTACCCTGGGGCCTGGAGCTGAGGACCTGCACCCCTCTTCCCAGGCACACCATCCGCAGTGCTTGGTCCCTGAGCTCAGCAGGGTCTGAGTGCAGACCTTTGTCCATAGCTCAGGGGTATTTGGTGCTTGCCTGCTGAGAGGCTGTTGGGTCACAGCCACCCTGCGGTTGGTCCCATCATCGGTCGTACTGTCATCTTCCTATGTTCGCCCTCTCGGGCCAGCTGGCCTCCTTATAGCCCCCAAACTCTAGGGATCTGGGTCACCACACTTCTTCCAGTGACAGGCACAGATATTAAGCAGTTAATGACACGATGATGCATTTGTATTTCCCTGTCCCATCCTAGAAGCCATCGTCGCATGAGGCTTCCCTGGCTCTGCCTCTCCACCCGCTGAGACTGAAGCCGCTTTGTCCTGAGTAAGCAGTTTTGGCTTTTCCCAGATAATGAGCTTCTCAGCTGGCGTCATTAGTAGCAATCTTTTATCAGGCATCAGAGGCTTGTCTATATTTAGGAAGCCATAAAAACAGTTTGTCATCTAAGTGCATAATGAATTGTTTGAAGGGAAGCAAGCCCCTGGGGTTGATTACAGAAGCCTGTTTGCAGGTCTAGCACTGGGAAAGTTGACCCAAGTGACCAGGAGCCTTCCTCCGGGCTGGGCTCTGCCCACCTGCTTGTGTGAACCTGATGTGAGGGCCCCTCCCATCTACCTCCATTGTGGGGGCGGGGCGTACACACAGAAGTGAGGTGCTGGCCTCAAAAGGCTGTGCTAGTAGCCCAGGCTGGTGCAGAGGCCCGAGTTTCTACTGGGGAGCCTTCCTGATGCTTCTCCTCACCTGGCAGGAACCGAGTCAGTTCTGGGAGTGCAGTTTACATAGTTGTCAGATACCAAATGTCAAAACTCCCACGGTATGCAGAGGCCACCCAGGTCAAGCATGGCCACCCCAGGCAAGGTCTTGGCCTCCACCCTTGTTACAAGGAAGGGGTCAGACCAGGAATCTGTAACTAAGGAAGCCATGCATATTCACACCCAGGACCGCTTACCCCTCCCTACAACCTTGTCAATGGCGTTAGATATTGTTAGTGCAGAGTGGAAACTGAGACTCAGAAAAGTCACCTGAGCTGCCCAGGGTCACCCAGCTGGTAGGTATCTGAGCCACAATGCAAGCTCAGGTCTGTGTGGCTCAGTGGGGGAGTGATGGCCCCCACACTCTCAGAGGCAGTGAGGATGAGACCCCCCCTAAGGGTGGCAGAGGCCCCCTCCCCTCTGAGGTCAGCACACAGACTGGGTGGCCTCACATTGACCAAGGCAAAACCCCCAATCTCAGGAACCTGAGTCCCTGGTATGTCTCTTACCTTTAGGCTGCAGCCCCACAGGGGCCCCCTGGGAAGCTGGGGATGCAGGATGGGGGGAAGCCACCCCAGCTGTCCCCAGAAGGCACAAACTGTGATCCCCCAGATCGCCCAGGTTCTTTCTGTGAGAGGAAGAATCTGTTTCTCCCCACTGTTGAGATCCATTTGCAACACCACACCCCCTCCAACCCCATGCCCTACACCCTCTGTAGGGAAGGTTCCAGCGTCACCCATGCCTGAGTTTGGGGAATCTATTCCCACTGCTGCTTTAGGGCAGGCCCCCCTCCTGTGAATTGTGAATGGCTGTGAGTTTTCCACCTCGTGGGCTCTGATTAAGCCTGGGTCATACAAGTGGAGCAGAAAATGAGGGACGGCTGGCCAAAGCCTATAGGGAAATGCATCCTCTAGAGGGCCCTAGGTGAGCAGCACCCTTCCCCCACGGAGAGGGATCAGCTGCATTGCCTTCACTTTTCCCCAAGACCTCCAGGAATCTGGAGTTGTTCAGAATTCAGGAGAAAAGTCAGAGGGACAATTAAATCTCTTTCAAATTTGGGAAAGGGTACGGATATCACAAGCCTAGCTCCCAGCAGGGCAGAGAGGGGGCTCTCTGGACAATTCCTATGACCCGGGAACTGTGGCTAGGGACACAGCCCATTCCTGTGCCGTTGCTCCCAGATGCAGTGAGACTCATCTTGAGTCAAGCATGGCCCCTTCAGAGGAAGTTTCTAGATCAGGAATGTTGGAACAGTACCACAGTGTTCCACCTCTTTGTGCCTTTGCCTGTGCTGTACCTTCTAGAACTTTCCCCACCCTTTAGATGGTAGATCCCCTTTCATCCTTCAGAAACCCACATGGATGTTACCATGGCCAAGAGGCTTTCCGAGCTCCCTGTCAGGAAAGCCATTCCTCTGGTTTGAACCCCCTGGAACCCTGGGACACTGCTATGCCTTGCTGAGCCTATGTGCAGAGTTTCCCCTGTTACTCTACATCTCCCTCTGACCAGGCTTTGTGCCCCCAGATCTTAAGTCACCTGTGTCCCCAACAGTAGCCCAGTGGGAGTGCCTAATATGTGATGTTTCAACCAAAGTGGGTGTCATCTCAAAAAAGAAAATTCTAAGTAGCCCACGTTTCATGTTTGCCTGCTGTTCACCATTTATAAAGCCATTCTTGTTCCATTTCCTCACTTGAACAAGGTCAGTGAGAAAGTAGGCCCTGCACTCAGCCCTTGGCAGGCAGAACTATTTGTCACTGCCCCCTGCCACCGTTGTCACTCTGCCTTGCAGAGAAATGATGCAGCCTGGTCACAGAGAAAGAGAAACAGTGCTTTATGGAATTAAGTCATAATTGCGTTTTTCACCAGAGGGCTATACTGAGCCCCAGTCTCCTTCCCTCCACTTGTGGTTTGGTTGGCAAGACTCAGAGGTTGGCCTGTTGGAGTGGCCCCTCTCGAGACAACACAGCAGTGAACTCAGGGCAAGCCCCTCCCTGCCCCCAGCCCTGCCCCCGGAGCTCACAGTCCAGAGGACTCACATAGTGACACCCTGTCACATGTGGGTGCAGCCTTCTCAAGGGGCTGCAGGGACAGCAGCTCACATGCCCACTTTTGAAGGCCAAGTGTATAGAAGGCCTGGGGAAGGGCTGGGGAGGTTCACCATCGGCCAGGAGGTAGGGTCAAGCCCAGCTGACCACAGCCCCCCAAGAGAGTGACCCTTGAGTGCTAAGTCTACATCCTGGGTGCCAGGGCAGGTGTTGCAAAGGTGGTGGCCACAGAGTAGGGCCTGTACACGTGAAGAGAGTCACTCACAGACAGGGCAGGGAAGTATGAACAGTCGGCCACATGTGTCCGTGGGGTCACAGCGTCTGATGGACTGCAGCATCTTACCCATCCTCCTGCTGGGCTGGGCACCCTGCCAGAAGCCCCGGAGCCTCCCTGTCCAGCACAGGGCCTGGCGTCCAGGAGCCTCAGCAAATGACTGAGAGCATGCAGGTAGTGAGAACACGGTGGCATGGCATCTGCCCGGAGGAACTCCCTGGTGGGGGATTTGGGGAATCTGATCAAAGGCGACTCAGCAGTCCCCTGCATGGATTACTGTTTGGGTAACTGGATTAGCCGGCCATCAGGGGAACCTCACAGTACTGTTAAACGACTTTGGTTCTTAGATAGAGGAGCCTTGAACCTTAGCCCACCCACCATACAGCGTCCCCCTGGGAACCAGGATGTGCCTGGTATGGTAGCATTGAGCAGGTCCCATGGTTTAAGGTGGAGAATGATTGAATTAATACATATTAGTAGCTCATGCTTTGGGTACTAGTTTCCATAAAGTGAAAAGAATAAATTCCAGTTTCATTCCCTTTTCCTGTACATTTATCTTTGGCATAAAGCAGAGTGTCCTGGCTTGTAGGACAGGCCTCCGGGAAGGTGGCAGCCTGCCCCAGTTTCTTCCCATTACTTTGCTCCTCACAGTGGCCACATGAGGTTGGTGTCATCATGGCCTCCTTGTTGTCGGCATCATTTATACTCTTCAGGTACCACCCTGAGGCCCAGAGCAGTCATTTTGCCCAAGAATGGCTGGCAGGCCTGGCTGTTACATGAGCACTTGGAGTCACAGCCATTGGCCCCTGGGCGGTCCCCAGTGCTGGCTGTGGGATCTGTGCAGAAGGACTGAGGTGCATCAGCACCTCAGTCAGCAGACCCAACACCCTCAGGCTTTCCTGGGTGACCTGGGCTTCCCATGGGTTGCCCTTGAGCTCTGCGTTTCAGCCTGTCCCCGGCAGAAGAAACCTTTGCTATTGCCATAGGCATCCTGGGGGCCAGCCTGGAGTGATGTGAATGCCAGTCTCCTGGCCTCCCCCGCCCCCCATGGAAGCAGGTTCCCTCTGCAGGTCCCAGAGGGTGAAGCCTGGCTGGGGAAGTGGTGCTTCTGTGACTTGCATTCGCCCCCTTTCCTTACCATTGAGCCCTGGGGACCTCCTCATGCCACCAGCTCACAGCTCCTCCTCTGAGCCCTGGCAGCCACAGTCCAATTAGAAGGCACTGAGGGCTGTGTGGCAGGTGCTGGTGTCATCCCCCACCAGTGCTGAGCCTCTCGGTGGGCTGGCAGCCTCTGTTCCCTACTGGCTGCTCCTGAGGCCCTCACAGTGCAGAGGCTAAACCCCAGTCAAAGCAGACTGCTCCTGACACAGCCCCCACCCTTGAGCTGTGAGAAGCTTCTCAGAGTTCTTGACTCGTGCTGGGGCCCAGGACTTGGCTCCTCCAACCACATGACCACCCCATGGCCTTTAGATGCTATGAGTTCAAATCAGCCCGCCTTGCCCCCACCGAGCACTTTGCAACAGGGCAATGTGCAGCTGCTGGTGGACAGACATTAAGGCACAAGAGGCCCTCCGTGATCCCTCCACTCTCCAGTCAGGCTCTGGTCTAGGCCCTGGGCACACAGGGAACAAAGCCCAGCCTTGTAGAACCTGTATCCCCTGGGGAGATGTAACCACGAAGATAATAGGGCGTGTCCAGGCAAAAAGACCATCAGAGGAAACAGAACAGGCCAGAGGGGTGGGGTGGGGTGAGGTGGGAGGTCCCAGGCACAGATTGGCTGGAGGGGAGGGGAGGGGAACCTGGAGGGAGGTAGGGAAAGAGCCAGTTCTAGGTTCTCAGGCAGGCCTGGAGTGATGGGAGGCCGGGGTGAGTGCTGGCAGTTGTGGAGGGGAGGCCTGGGGAGACAGACCTGCTCACATGAGACTGTGCGCTCATGGAGAACACTGTGCTTTCCACTCTGAATGAGGCTCCCGCAGCCAAGGTCAATGATCCGACTCACGTTTTTTAGCAAGAGCCCCCTGTTGCTTGGAGAATGGGCTACAGGTGAGGCAGTGGCAGGTGCTTAGAGCCCCTTTAACAGGCCCCTGTTGTCCCCTATGGTGGGGTGGTGGCTTAGACTGAGCGAGTGGGCAAGGAGCTGGCATGGCTAGCCCAGCTGCTCTGTGTGTTGAGGGTAGGGCCAGCAGATCGGCTGTGAAGGGAGAGATTGGGGCTCTCGGGGGACTGGGGGGACTGCAAGGTGTGGGCATGGGCCACCAGAGGAATGGGTGGCCCTTGCTGTCTGAACCCCACCTCCACCCTCACAATGCTAGACATGGACTCAGTGGTCAGTCCCATGGATTCAGGTAGGATGCAGGAGGGCCTTTCCCAGAAACAGGTTTTGTGCAGCCAGAGTGAGCAGAGCTGGGCAGTGGGTGAGCCCCATAGGAGACCAAAAACCATAGGTGCCCAGTGGGGGCAGGAAGTGGTACTGGCCAACAGAGGGTGGTTGCCCATCAGGCCTACCTCAAAGGGGCCTGATGAGACAGCGCACTTTGGGGCTCTCACTTTACCAAGGAAGGAAGAGGCTCACGAGGGATGCCCTTTGGTGCCTGCTGTAGAGCTGGCTGAGCAGGATGAGGGTATGGGTCCTGGAACACAGGAAAGCCTGTGGAGGGCGGCACCCAGCACAGCCAGACTGGGAGATAGTTGGTCCCCAACTCCAGTTGAAGGGAGCTGTAAGAGCAAACTGCAGGGCAGGTAGGGATGGGTCGGGGCAGACAGGGACAGGTGGGCACAGATGGGGGCAAGTAGGGCCAGGTGGGAGATGTATACAGATATAGATGCAGCAACTCAGAGCACTCTGCCAAGGCCTCCGATCTGGGGCATCACAGAAATAAAGTCCCAGATCGGAGCTATTTGCTGCTAGAAATGCTCTGAGGCTTCTCTCGGCCCTGTTTGGAGAACACAGAGTTGTCCTTACACCCACCCAAAGAGAGCAGCGGTGAGGGGAGCTGCCCTCCCTTGTCCTTCTGGGCCCGTGGGCAGGTTCCTGTCCAGCTGACCACTGTTCTGCTCCTGACAGCTTGCTCATTTGGGGCCTGGGGAGATGAATAAAAATAGATTCCATAACTGTTTAAATTTGGTTGGCAAACTGGCAGCCAGATGGTGCTGGTTCCTGTGCGCAAGGGGTAAACTATTTTGAATGTAGAAAGGCCTATTTTAAAGTTTGAACTGAAGTGAAAAGCTGCCTCTCCAATGCCATGAGTGAGTCACATCAAGGAGAAGCCATAACCGTCCCCTTGGTGTCTGGGAAGGGCTTGCCCCTGTGTGAGCTGAGCTGCGCGGTCTGTTCTGAGTGCTGTGTGAGGAGCAGGAACAGGCAGATGGCTGGCCCAGAGCCCCCTGAGAGGCTTGGTTTCCGGGGGCCAGGACAGTGCTGAATACCCAGCATGGCAGTTTGGCTGGTCCTGACCCAGGGGGACTCTACTCCCAAGCCCCAGGTTAGCCCAGCACTACCATCCTGGCTCCAGGGGTCCCCACTCTTGGCCTTGGAGTCCTGAGCTGGCTGTATCTCCTGCTGTGGCGGCCTCTGAGCCATGCAGGCCTATCCTGAACCCAACATTTCCCCTACCTGCCTTTAGCAGGTGTGTACTGAGGGCAGCCTACTGCTTCTTGGCGGGGGAGGGGGGGAGTTGGGGGAGACCTTGTTGACCTCAGTGTGTCCCCAGGTGTGAGCCTCTGGACATGCAGAGTGACTCAGAGAGACCATGACTCTCCACAACTACCTCCTGTTTGTCACTTTTATGATGACAGGCCAGTTAGAGGCGGGTCCACAGTCATGCTGGCCATGTGAGGGCCAGTATGGTGGGGTAGATGGTGGAGGGGCAGCCTCAGCCCCAGCAGCATGGGGAGCAGCTACCCAAACACCTGGGAGCCCCAAAGCCTGAGGGTCCATGCAGGCCAGACATGGCAGTCAGACATCTGATGGGTCCTGGCTGGCTGCAGGTGGAAACTTGGCCCTCTCTCCCATCCTCCCTGCATCCACAGTTACCAGAATTTGCAATGTGCTGGTGGCTAGAATCAGAGCCAGTCACCAAGCTGGCCCCTGTCAGCCCAAGGAACCTACCCAGCCTAGAACTTCTGGGCATTCACCCCATCTCCCCACCTCCTCCATGAGCCCAAGGGCCACCTGCCCAGCATCCAGCATACCCTGGTGCCTTCCTCAAGCCCATGTCTAGGAGGGCAGTGACTGCACAGGAACTGATGCTTTCCAAGCAGCCTCCGAAGGCCAGGCTTAAGCAGGGTGTTGGCTCTGCAGACCCTCCTGAGAGCTTGAGAGGCTCCCCGGGGCCACAGGCAGGACAGGACGGGACCCAGGCTGGCTGACCCCACGCCCTGCTCACCCACCCATATTTGGGGAGCAGTGAGATCGTTGTCAGGATTAGGATTAAGAACCACAAAAGCGATTAGAGTTTGCCCTCCTTCCTCCTGGGCACAGCTGGACAAAGGTTTCCAGCTCAGAGACACTGTGTCCATCCCCCCGGATCCCTGTCAGGATGACTGGCAGAAGCTCCCCTTGGAGCTCACACAGCTCGGGTGGGCAGGCCTCACAGGCCCCTTCACCAAGGTGAGGTTTCTGAGAAGGGAGAGCCCCTCGTGGGAAGGCATAGCCTAACTGACCCCCTAGCCTGTTCCTGAGCACAGCTAGCCCCAGTTTGGCGGGCTGTCTTTTCTGTCCTGGACTTTTTGGTTCTCACTCTGCTTTGGGGCAGCTCGGCAGGCTCTCCACTGTCCACACAGAGGTAGAACCACATTGCCTGCAGGACCCGCACCCCGTCACCCCACTGGGCACCCTCTCCACAACCCTGGGGGTAGGAGGAAGGGGCAGGGCTTGGAGACTGGAACCTTGTTTCCACCCAGAGAGCAATCACCCAATGGGCCATAGAATCAGGAACACTGTAGGAGTCTTGGGGTTCAGCTCTCTATCCTTCCCATGAGGACTTCAAGGCCCAAGAGGCTGGGTTTCTTGTTCTGTCCATTCCCCGTCCCTTGCATCATTTAAGAGCATGTATAGTGTGGGAGGGGGCTTCTGGGTGGCCCAGGGCACCGCTCTTACTCAAGGCTGGGCATGAGCTCTTTGAGAGTTGTGGCAGAGCCTCAGGGGAAATGTGACCATGTTGAGGGTGTGGGTGAGCCAGGCCCCTCCCTGAGCCCCAGAAGCTGTCCCCAGCCGGCCCCACTGCGGGCCCCAGGCCTAATCCAGCTTAGTGAACACACAGTGTACAGACCAGCTCAGCATTCCAGGGCAGCAGGGCCAGGCCAGCACCTGCCTCCCTCTGCAGTGTGGCTGGGATGGGGCCTGGAGAAGGTGGGCAGCAGCAGAGGAAACCTTGGGAGTTGAGGATGGACACCAGGTAGGCACATCAGGGTGGAAGGGGTGGATGAGCTCCCCACAGCCCATACAGTGACCGGGGCACTTCATCTACTGCAGATGAGCTAGGAGCAGTGGCAGAGGCCTTGGTCCAGTCACATGAGCCCCTCCATATTGGGCAGCAGCCTCTGCCCTGCCCTCCTCTTTAAGTGACTGTGACACTCCATGATCTCCTTGTACTCAGCCTAGCCACATGAGGCCCCAGCTGTCCTGGGAATTTGACTTCCTGTCCCCCTGTTGCTCCACACCCTTGGTCCTGTGGTGGTAAGGTAGAGGTCACACACAGCCAGGGTATCAGCCAGCAGCCCTGGCCATGTGGCCAGTGTCCCCAGCTGCCAGGATGGGTGCTGGGAGGCAGGCATCGTGGAGAGTCCTGTTGCTTGAACAGGGTTATTCCCTGACATCCTTGTTAGTGAGCCTCTTCAGGAGCCCAGCTACACTCCAGGAAGGCCGCAGAATCCCTCGAGGGGCACCGAGGCATTGCTGCTTCCATACCCTGGAAGACCTGCAGGTGGGGTCTATGGAGACTTGGACTCTGTTCCTACACTCACTGCTTTGTGGCTTTGGGCTAGTGCCTTGGCTTCCCTGAGCCTCTGTTCCTTCCCTGGTCATGCTATTAAAACAGCTACCTCAGTGCTTGCAAGAATGTCCCCGACAGCCCTGACCCACAGTAGATGTGTGGGATGCAGGAGGTAGGGCTGGCATCAGAAATAAGCAGGTGTGCTTGGGATTGAGCCAGAGGCAAAGGTGATGCATGCCTGGTGGGCCACACGTGAGTTGTTTGGGGAAGGATGGGGCCCCGGGAGATGAGGCTGGAGAGGATTTGAGGCCAGGTCTCTAAAAGGCTGTCAGCTATTCCACAAAATACACCAAACATTCCATTTGCCCTTGGAAGAAAAGAAGTTCTAAAGCATTCAGAGCTTGCGAACGTCAGAACATCAGGGGTGGGAGATAGGGAGCCCAATTCATCTCCACACTATGATCATCCTTCCCCCTTTGCTTTTGTAGCCAGAAAGCCCAAAGGCCACATAGAGTCCTCTGACATGGATTTGTGAGAGGTAGTTACCATGACCTCTGGTGACTGTTTTATACTGTTCGTGGCTCTTTTACCAGTCTTGTTTTAAATGCCGTGAGTTACATGATATCAAAGCACCTATTAGTGTTAAAACCCAGTGACAGAGAGATGGGGACAGGAGCTGTAGAGGGCTTCTGGGGAGTGACGATGGCAGGTATGGAGGAGCAGTGCTGGCAGAGGGCAAGGGTGAAAGTGAGGGGTGTGGTGTCGCTGCTGGGCCAGTCTGGGATGGGGGGGCAGGCAACATGCCACCGGGCAGAGTACCCATGGACCGAGAAGAACCCAGAAAACCATAAGGCACCCATTGTGTGTCTTGCCCATAAAAAGGCTGTGTGCGTGGCACAGCCTGGGCCTCTGCACCCTCACCCCAAGACAGGCAGGCCTGACTCTATGGGAGAAGCATGGCTCTGGGGCCTATCCTGCCCATCCATTGGGCAGCCTCTTCTCCCTGGGCCTCAGTCTTAGGAACCCGTCAAGGGGCTTTCCTGGAGCAGTGTGTCTCATACCTGTGCCCACCCAGGGTGCTCCTCCTCCAGCAGCACTGGGCCTCCTTCTGACATGCACGGGGCACCCAGTTCAGCAGGGTCTGGCAAGCTGCCCGGGCCAGTGGCAGAGTCAACCGGCACCCCTGCAGTGTTAGGACTCCTTCCTTGGTCAGTGAGCAGGTGGCAGGAACTGAGACTAACTTGACTGGGCACGATGGCTGAGCTTAGGGCTATGGGGAGGTAAGGAGGATGTGGAACAGAGGTCTCAAGGGAGCCGCAGCTCAGGGTAGACTGAACTCTGGGGTAAAGACCTGGGTTCTGGGTCTCGGTCTGCTGCCTCCTGCTGTGTGACCTCAGAGCCTCAGTTTCACCATCTTTGGAATGGGGTGGGAGGGTCCCTACCCACCCATTTCTCAGGACTCCAGGGGGCACTCCACTCCCCACCCTCCACTGCTAGTTCTTATACCCACTGGTGCAGAGTATTCCCACTGGGTATACTTCTTATGCCCAGCAAAGAGGTGCCTTTTACTTTGGCCTTTGGAATGGGTGGCCACATGGCTGTCAGGGCCCCCACCCTGAGGTCTGCAGTGGTGAGTGAGGAGCAGGGACCGGGGACAAGGCCTGAGGCCATTGTAGGACCCTGGGTGGTAAAGGCTTGGCTCCAAGTCACAGGCAGGGAGTGGCAGAGTCAGTCATGGCCTTACCCCCAAACTGCATGATAGACTGTGAATGCAGCTCCACACCAGGGGAGGAGCCTCATAGATCCATAATTTGCAAACTCAAAATAGCCCTGGATCTGCGGCTGCCCTGGGTGCGGCCTCTCCTGTCTCCAGAGCCTATTAAATTCCATAAGGATTTAACTCCTGCCCCACCCTGTACCAGGTCACCTGCCAGTATAAATCCCTGTCCCTTCTGGAGAAGCGGGTTACAGTGGCTTAGGTATGGCCAGGCAGGAACCTTCTGGGGAGGGTGGGAAAGCCCCTAAATCTGAAATAGAGTGAATACACCTCCTCCCCAGAGCCTTGCATGGCAGCTGCTGGAAATTGAGCCTCAGTTTCTTTATTTGTCAACTGGAGATGATCCTACTCCTCCTACCTCAAGGATTTTGCTGGGCTGAGCTCGACATAGAACCTGTGAGCGCAGTGTCTGTCCAATATTACTGTTCTGTGTCACAGGACACAGGCTCAGAGGGCCAGAGTAGCTTGTGCAGGAACCCAGGCCTTCCCACTCCTGATAACAAGCCTTTTTCACTATACTTTGCTGGTTCCCTTGGGCCTCCATCACATCTTTAGAATCGTGTGTGGGGGTGAGGGGGTTTTGGGGAGGAAGCCTGGCCCAGCCCACTCTACATGGGTGCTGGGAGGGGAGATGAGAGAGGTGGGAAGGCACAAGGGGGTGGGCTTGAGGAGTGATATGCCTGCTGGGGCCTGCTGGGCAGCCAGCCCTCGGTCCCAAGCTGGGGCCCTTCCCCGCAGAAGTTTGCCCCCTCTGGTGAGGCACTGTCCCCCCCACTCTCCTGAGAGGCCCGACACCCACCCCTCAGGAGGGTGTTCACTCACCCAGCAAACATGTGGAGCCGTTGCTGAGTTTGGGTGTTCCACGGGACCAAGAGAAACCGGCACAATCACTAGAGAAGCTAATTTGCGGACATGAGATTGGGGGGTGGGGGTAGGAGTGTTTGGGGGGACCTGACTGAGCTGGCAAGGAGCCTTTCCTGGGGGAGACCTGAGAGAGGTCTGAGCAGCCGGGTAGACAGTAGGCAGGTGCTGATGCCTGTGGTGTCCCCGAGGGAGTGTCTATGGAGTTCTGCTTGGCCGGGTGTTGCACAGGACCTCTGTGGTTCCTCCCGACCACCCTCAAGATAGTGCCGCATTGTCCCTGTGTCACAGATGAGGGGCTGTGTGCGTCTCTTCCTCCAGAAAAGCGTAACTCTAATCCTCGGGGTCAGACAGCATGTAATGTGTGTGGAGCCCCGGGGCTGGTGCAGCAGGAAGTGGGAAGGGAGAGCTGGGGAGTGGCAGCCAGAGACCAGAGGCAAGGGTTGGGCTGAGGATATATGTCCCTTCCTACTGCACTGAAGGAGTCCAGAAGGGGCAAATCCAGAGACTGCTGGCTTGGACCTCACTGCCCTCCAGGGACAGCTGAGCCCAGGGCCCTCCTCTTCGCTGGATGACAGGGGCAGAATGACCAACCCCTGCTTCATAAGAGTGTGGTGGAATCATCTATGGACCTTGGAAGCTGAAAAGAATCTGGATGTCAATGTAGGCCACATGTTTGAAGGGGGAAACTTCCTTAAAAGCAGAGCTATGTGGTACAAACTTTGAGGCAACCTTGGGGAAACGTCCAGTCTCAGCTCCTCTGCCAGACAAGACCCTTACCTCTCTAAGCCAGGGAGTACAGTGGAATGTGGCTTTCCTTCCTTCTGTGTCAAAGATGGGGACTGGCCTGAACACCACAGGTCTTGGGCTCTAATGGGGACAGAGGTCATAACAGACCTCAGGTCCAGCACACAGTGAGGATGCTGCAGCTGAACTTGCGCCCCAACCGTATGGAAACCCAGCATTGCCTGCTGGTGTGGCAGCATCCACCAGCCACATCCAAGTTTGGTGTTCTCAGATGGCATCCTGACTCTGGGATGCTGGCCAGGGCAGATGCCAGTCCCCGGGCTAGCTCTGAGCAAGCCAGGGTCCCCCATGTCCCCATGGCAGCTAAAGGGGGCAGCAAAGGTGTTTCTGAGCACCTAAACTAAGGGAGGAGGAGGGATGAGAGCACCCCAGGGCCTTCCTCACTGACCTGCAGGTGGCGGGTGGAGTATGGGGGCAGGTGGGGTTTAGGGGCAGACAGGCCCGATGCCCCGGGCCCTGTGTTCACTGCCACTCCTCCCTCCCAAGGCCTGCAGGGACTTCTTGGAACTAGCAGAGATACACAGCTGGAAATGGCAGCGTGCGCTACAGTATGAGCAAGAACAGCGCGTCCACCTGGAGGAGACCATTGAGCAGCTAGCCAAGCAGCACAATAGTCTTGAACGGGCCTTCCGCAGTGCCCCTGGCCGGGCCACCAACCCCACTAAGAGCTTCAGCGAAGGTGAGTGGGTGAGGGCTGCCCAGCCTGGCTAGGTCCCTTGCTCTGGGCTGTTCAGCCTCTGTCCATCCAACTGGTGCTTTGTCTACTCCTCTCTCTGCCAACCGGCTCTGCTTACACAGGCCCCCAAGGCACATAGCCCTTGATGTGCCCGCATTTGAATGTGCCTGTGTGGCTTTGTATGTCCCACAGCCACCCTCAAAGGGCAGTTATCTCCCTGTATTCAGGTTCCGGTTCTCATAAGAAGAGTCCAGTGAGCCCAACTGGCCCTCTGTGGCAGGGCTGCCCTGGGCTTGGCCTGGGGCTGATAGGGACCCCAGGAAGGGGGTCTGTCAAAGGGAAGGTTAGCCCTAGACAGACTGGCATGTTGAGAGATCAGGGGAGGCATCCAGAAGTAGGGAGGCCTCCGAGCCAGAGCACCAAGAGGGAAGCTCATTCCAGGAAGGAGGGAGGGCAGCCACAGCCAGGTTAATGGGAACCAGGTGACTGGAGTGGGGAGGGGGCGAAGCACAGGGGCAAGGAGCAGGGTCCAAAGTGGGGGGCACCCTTTGGGCTCCGGACTTCCTCAGGCAGGTGAGTTTTCAGAGTTGCAAACTGAGGCGGTGGTTTTGCATGTGTCTCTAGGAAGCCTCTTAACTCCCAGAGGAGAGGACAGTGAGGAAGATGAAGATACTGAGTACTTCGATGCCATGGAAGACTCTACATCCTTCATCACCGTGATCACCGAGGCCAAGGAGGACAGGTGGGTTCTCCAGGCATGGCTGCTGCCCCTGGAAGGAGTCTCTCACAGGGTTAGCCTTCCCCGCCTTGTTCTTCTTACCCTCTACCTGTTCTTTGTACTTGGGGCTTTCTTTCAAGCCTTCTCCAGATTATATTTTGGTTAGATTTGTTCTGTTTTTCCTTTGATCCAAAATGCCCAAATAGAGTTTGAATCAGGGTTTAATTTTAAGTGGAGCCATAGAAGAGGGCAGAGGCTGGATCCATTTCCAGCTGGAGGAGGTGGGGGTTGGGGTTGGGACCAAGGGCTGGGGCCTGGAAGGCAGGGGCTGCTCATTCTTGCCTCAGGCACTACACATAGTCCCAACCACTCCCCCCAATACATCCGCATTCCAGAATAGACAGAGATGCAGGAAGTCCCCCCACTTTTTTCATTTCCAAGCCTGGTTTCATTTTTCCATAAAAACCTGCTCTTTCAGGATGTTTCTGAATACCCATTAGAGCATAGTAGTAACTGGGATGTTGTTGTCAGACTCTGGGGTCCTTAGGAAGTGCCCATGGGTGGGATTGTGCTGGTGCAGGACAAGCAGAGACATGGGTGGGCACGCTGGGCAGCACCCTGGGGCTTGAATGTAGATTTTGCTCTAATTAGGAGTTCCCTCATTAGGATCTTTTATTCTCATCACATTGCTTCAGGCCCTAACAATAGAAGGGCTGGTGAGTATGGTGGATTAGGGGCCAGAGAGGTGGCCAATGAGCCCCACCAGGGTCTGCCCCCACCTCCCATAGCCTGGAAGGAGCTGCTGCTCCAAGTTCTGGAACAGTGACCTAACTGACCGCAGCCTGTGCTGCCCACTGCCACCTTCCCCCATGGAGGATATCAAAGTCATAGAGCCTCCCAGGCTCACTGACAGGCTGCCCTCAGGCAGGACGCTCAGCCCCTTGTGAATGAGGAAGCACAGGCTTCCTAGTGGCCTTTACCCCCCGAATCTGTTCTGCTGCCCGCCAGGTCCCACGCTGCCTCCATGGATGGACTCCTTGGAGCCCAGTCCAAGGATCACGGAGGCTGGTAAAAACCCCTGGCTGCTCCTTTTTTTTTGCATCTGTGGACCGATGTGTCACCACCTCCCTGTCCTGGTTTCTTCCAGGGAAAGGGCTGTTCGGATCTCTCTAACCCCTCCAGGAGTTTCTGGTCCTATCAACATTGTATTTCCAACTCAGTCACATTCCATTTCCCAATAGTATTTTAAAGTTTGCTTATATCACTCTCAAAATTAGCTTGACTTGGCCATTCTGAATTTCCTTTCACTTTATCACCCAGCATGTCACCCTCTTGGATCCCTCTGGGTCCCCCCCCCCCAAACCTGCAGTCCCCAGGGGCCTGGGCTAAGGCTCCCCCTTCATTCCCCCATCCAGCCACCTATCACACCTCAGCCAACAGCCTCAGGCCCCTCTGCTGCCACCACACCAGCAAACAGATGACCCCTGTACTCAACACTCTTCATTGGCTCCTGAGGTTCCCAACATGGCCCTGAGGCCCAAACCAGCCCCTTCCCTGGTGGTGCAGCTACTGTGGGCATCAGGCAGGTCCTCTGCCAAGGTGGCCCCTGGTCCTCAGTGCCCTTCCCCTTCCCCCAGTGACCTAGTAATTTCTTCCCATTCCCTGAGGCCCTGACTGCCAGGTGCCTGTCCCCTGCCCCAGCGGGCCCAGGTCACCCCTCCTTGCGGCTCCCTTGGAGCAGCCTGGGCCCCTTGGCCATGGCGCCCCCTGCTGCTTTGGCCAGCCATATCACCACAAACATTTACAGACACAGGGATGCATCTGAGCCATGTCCTGCCCTTCTGGAGCCCCAGTCCAGTGTGGGAGTCAGACCAGCAGAAGATGAGGACACAGTGGGGTCTGCATGTGACAGAGAGGCTCCACAGGGCCTAGGAGGCTCTGCCAGAGGAGATGGCCATCCCCAGCATCATCCAGGTCCTGGGTCAGCCAGTCCCAGGAGGTGGTTGTGTGCAGGGACCTCAAGGGAATTTTCTTGAGGGCTGTTCCCACTCCAAATCACTGCCCTGGGCCCCTTAGCCCAGCTGAATGTCCTAAACTCGAGATGCCCCATTGGAGAGGCAGTCTTGGGGTAGGCTGTCCCTGGCACCTCACAGAGGCATCTGCATAGAAGATGACCACGTCCCCAGGAAGCCTCAGGATTTATAAATAACTTGCCCCCCCTTTTGTGTTCCCTGCAGAAAAGCTGAGGGTGGGACCACAGGCTCGGTGGAGTGGACCTCATCAGACAATGTGAGTGAGAGGGGGGACCCCAAGGGTGGCTGGAGGGCAGGCTGGCACTTTGGATTCAGGGTCCCTTTGGCCCAGTGCCCTGGCTGCCTTTCCTCTGGTTCAGGTGGAGCCAGCCTGGTGCTGCGCCAACCATGGCCAGCTCGGTCCTCCCTCTGCACTGGGTAGAAGGGACATGCTGAAGGGACACGCTGAAGGGACACACTGGCCTCCACTGACAGGCACATTCTGCCTCTCCGGCAGGTGCTAGATGGCGCCTCACTGGTGCCCAAGAGCCCCCCCAAAGTCAAGAGACGTGTCCGCATCCCTGACAAACCCAACTACAGCCTTAATCTCTGGAGCATCATGAAGAACTGCATTGGCCGGGAGCTCTCCAAGATCCCCATGCCGGTAGGGGGCTGGGGCAGGGCAGCCTCAGTGGGTCTTGGTGGGCTCTTTTCTGTGTGGATGGGAAGTAATGGCCTGTGTGAACTGCACGTTCAGAGACATTGCCAAAATCTTCCCCAAGAGCAGAGGTCTCAGGCTCTGAGGGAAGGAGCCAAGAAGTGATGTGGGGACCCCCAGAGTGCCTCTGCACCTGACAGGGGCTCACGATGTCCTGGCTGTCCCGACCTCATAGATGGGGGCAGCAGGATTGGGCCATGTGTTTGGACGGGTAGCCCCCCCCCCCTTCCCCGTGCTGGGAGCTGTCCCTGGCGCCCACCCCAGCGAAGTCACAGAGCAGGCTGAGGGCAGGGCTAACATCCTCATGCCACCAGGTTGTGATGGCATCTCCAGGAGGAAGAGTTTGGGGGTTCCGGGCCGGACTTGGTTTCACTGCATGCCCCGGGACAAACCCCTTCACATCGCCAGCCTCTGTGTCCACATCTGCAAAGTGGGGAGAATAAGAGCACCCACAGAGCAGTGTCTGGGAGGATGAAAGGAGAGAACACAGGGCAGACCCTGCCCGATGGCTGGCCCAGGGTCCTAGGCCAGCATTACAATGGTGAGCGACCCTGCCCTGAGGCCAGGATGGGGGGCCATGCACAGAAAACTTGCATAGTAGCTCAGAATAAGAGGGAAAACCCACAATCTGTTCATTCATTCATTCACTCACTCACTCACTACCTGATTCTATGACTCAGTGCCGAACAAGTGAGAAATCCTGGCCTTTATGGCATTTACATCCTAGAACGGGAGAGCGATGGTAACCATCATGAGAGGGTACGAAGTACAGCAGGTCAGCAAGTGGTGAGGCTGTGGAGGAAAGTGAAGCAGGAGGCACTGGGGAGGTGAGCGCATGGAGCCGCAGCTGGAGATAGCATCGTCAGAGGAACCTCACAGTGAAGGGGCCATCTGAGCAGCAGTCCGCGAACATCTGAGGAAGGCAAGGGTGCTGTTCCCACCCCAGGTCTGTGTGGGTAGCAGCGGACTGACTGCCCGCCTGCCTGCCCACCCACAGGTCAACTTTAATGAGCCCCTGTCCATGCTCCAGCGGCTGACGGAGGACCTGGAGTACCACCACCTGCTGGACAAGGCGGTGCACTGCACCAGCTCGGTGGAGCAGATGTGCCTGGTGGCCGCCTTCTCCGTGTCCTCCTACTCCACCACGGTGCACCGCATCGCCAAGCCCTTCAACCCCATGCTGGGGGAGACCTTCGAGCTGGACCGCCTCGATGACATGGGCCTGCGCTCCCTCTGCGAGCAGGTGAGGCCCACGCACGCTCCGCCTGAGCTGCTCCTACCAGGCCTAGGGGCAGGGCGAGACAAACGGACTGGCCTCTGACCCTGACGTGCCACTGCCCATGGGGCCAGGCCAAGGTCCGGGCAGCTTCGGGGCTCCTGCAGCAGGGGCAGGTCCAGGAACACACCATCCCAGCAGGCCTTCCGGAGACAACTTGGTGAGGACAGAGTGAGGGCTAGTGTGCCAGGAAGGGGAGGGCACCTCTCCTGGACAGGAGCCATGCAGGAGCCGCCGAGGGACACATGCAGGGTGCTCTCAGGGAGTCCCGGTGGGCTAGAGCGGGGAAGGGGGCAGGCAGAGAGGAGCCTGCACCCTGTGGGGACCCTGGTCAGTGATGGTGCAGGCCTGGGGTATGAGGAGCTTGTGGGGTCCAGGGGTCTTGTCCTGGGGGACTCCCGAGGTCAGCTTGCTTCCATCCCTTCTCCATGCCTTCCCCGCAGAGATGTGTATTCTCCCCACAGAGTAGAGCCAAACCCAGGCCCTGCAGTCTGGGAGCCTCAGCAGTGGCGTCTCAGCCTTTGGCACCCTTGTCTGAAGAGGGGTGGTTCTGTTGGCACCTCCCTGGGTGCTGGGAGGACCCAGGCAGGTGCTGCATGAAGGCACCCAAGACAGAGCTTCCTGGTGCGGCTGTGGAACATCAGCGGTGTGCCAGGAGCTGTTCTGGGTCTGGGGTTGAGCTCATAAAGCAGAGATTGCAGTATGGTGGCTAGTTTAAAATGCGCACTCTGGCTGCAGTGTAGCCCTAAAAGAGGCCATTGTGGCAGCCACACCAGGGGGGAGCGGGAGGGCAGAGCACAGGCATGCTTAGAAAGTAGAGCCTGGGGATTTGCTCATGCTTTGGATGTGGGGAGACAGGGCACAGGAGGGAGGGAGGAAGGGAAGGAGGAAAGGATGACCCCAGCGTTCTTGGCCTGAACTACTGAGTGAATGCATTTCTTCATTCAGTAGAGTTGACCAAGTGCCCACATTGCACCAGGTGCTATATAAGCAGCTGGGAAGTGAGCAGATGGGGCGTCTGTTCTCATGAGGGGGAAGGGGGGCGGTGAGGGACAGGACTGTCTACATCAGATGGTTCTGGCTCCTTTAGAAAGCCAGCTGAGGCACAGAGGGAGAAAGGCACACAGGTCAGAGAGGAAGCAGACGGGCAGCCAGAGGCCTCTGGTTCCACTCCGTTTTGCAGGTGGAGGAATCACGACACCTGACTTGTTTTATGGGGCCCCCACTGGGTACAGCAGAGAGTGAAGCTTGCATAGGCTTTGCACCACCCACTGGTGAGGAGGCCTGGTGAGGAGGAGGGGTGGATTCTAGATACATATTAAAGAGAGAACAGCCAGGATTTGCTAAGGATTAGAGGAGGAACACAAAAAAAAGGGCCAGGGAGGACTCTGAAGCATTTGGTGTGAGCAGCTGTTAAAACTAGATCATCTGGGGCTCCTGGGTGGCTCAGTTGGTTAAGCAACCGACTTCGACTCAGGTCATGATCTCATGGTTCATGAGTTGGAGCCCCACATCGGGCTGTGTGCGGACAGCTAGCTCAGAGCCTGGAGCCTGCTTCAGATTCTGTGTCTCCCTCTCTCTCTGCCCCTCCCCCACTCATGCTCTGTCCCTCTCTCTTTTTCTCAAAAATAAACATCAAACAAACAAACAAAAACACTAGATCATTGGCCTGAGCAGGAAGCCATGACACAGAGCTCCAGGGCCAGCCCCTTGGGGGTCATGTCCCTGAGTTTGCCAGTGGGTGGGCTCTAGGGCATGTGGGGCCCTGACCATAGGTGACAAGTAGTGGTTGGCAGTTTGGCCTGTGCTTCTGAGACTAGAAAGGAAGTGAGGTGCCACTTATGGTGACAAGAGACAATGAGAGATGCAGGCGGGCACATCAGGAGCTCTGGTCAGTCCAAACAGCCACCTGAGTGGAGGTGTCCAGTGGGAAGCCAGGCTGCAAGGCTGGGGCAGGAGTCTGAGGCCATGATACAGTGACAAGGTACCCTAGGGAGGGAGGAGGCTTGGGAGAGGCTGAGCCCAAGCACCCTGCGACCAAAGGAGCCACAGAAATGAGGAAAAACAAACAAGGGGGAGTTTATGGGGGTGCCCTGGCAGGTGGGACAGCCGTCAGGGGTGCCCTGGTGTTTATGAGAGAGAGGTGGAGGTGCTGGGGACCCCTGCGTGGATGTGCAAAGTCTGCTGCACTGCCGTCCAGGCCGGGGCAGGACACTGCCATGCACTCCGGCACTGGAGCATGTGCTGGCCAAGAGGGAGGCAGGCTCCAACTCTGCCCCTCAGTTAAAAAGGCTTCCCCAGCCTGGCCCTTCTGTGTAACAAGGCATAGTAGATGTTCCCCTTTGCAGGCGAATGGGGAGGCTAACTAGAGAGTGGGCCCAGAGCCTTCAGTAGAGCATCACACTTCACTTCTCAGCCCTTAGCACAGCCTGTCACAGGTGCATCCTTGAGGCCAGGCTTTGTCATCACCCCATTTCATAGCCCAAGTCCAGCACAGAGATGCCTCAGCCCTCTTCTCTCGACCACAGCAAGGCCGGGACAGCCACCCAGGCTGGTCCCGCTGCCACACCCTTGCTTTTCCACCCAGAGTACCATCCTTCCTGGGGGCTGCTATGGGTCTGTGGGCCCTAGAGAAGCAGCCAGGCCTGCTCCCAGGACCATGGAGCCATTCATGCCAAGCACAGGGCAGGCTGGCCCTGCCGGCTGGTTGGGGGGCAGGCCTGGGCCCGTGTCCAGCAGACACTCATCTCCTGTGGGTCTGGTCTCAGGTGAGCCACCACCCACCATCAGCCGCACACTACGTGTTCTCCAAGCATGGCTGGAGCCTCTGGCAGGAGATCACCATCTCCAGCAAGTTCCGGGGAAAATACCTCTCCATCATGCCGCTAGGTGAGCTAGAGCCCTGTGCTCTCCCAGGAGAGAAACACATTCTGGATAAGGGGGAGGGTTTTGCCAACCCAGAAGCCATCTTGGGGCCTCTAGGAGTAACATTAGTCTCTCTGCAAGTCTGCTCCCCACCTCCTCAGGCTTCCTGGATGCCTCCCTGGCCTATGTCTTGTCCCCAGTCTATATGAATACTGCTTCCACTTGTCAGGACCCTGGGACTGTGGGCAGGCAGGCTGGCTGGGCCTAGCATGACAAGCCATGACCTCTGACCCTATATCTGGCCTCCAGGTGCCATCCACTTAGAATTCCAGGCCAGTGGGAATCACTATGTGTGGAGGAAGAGCACTTCAACTGTGCATAATATCATCGTGGGCAAGCTCTGGATCGACCAGGTCAGGAGGTGCCCTCAGGGAGGGAGTGTGTGGCCCGGAGGTGGGCTGCTGACCACTACCCTCCCTCCCCCACCAGACAGGGGACATTGAGATTGTGAACCATAAGACCAAGGACCGGTGCCAGCTGAAGTTCTTGCCCTACAGCTACTTCTCCAAAGAGGTTGCCCGGAAGGTAAGCAAGGCTACCTCTCAGAATCCTGGGGGGCCTGGAGTGGGGGGGGGGTGCATGCCTATGCCGGTCCGCCAATGTCCACAGGTGACAGGAGTGGTGAGTGACAGCCAAGGCAAAGCCCACTACGTGCTGTCAGGCTCATGGGATGAACAGATGGAGTGTGCCAAGATCGTGCAAAGCAGCCCCAGCAGCCCCAGCTCAGATGGGAAGCAGAAGACAGTGTACCAGACACTGCCGGCCAAGCTGCTGTGGAAGAAGTACCCGCTTCCGTGAGTGGGGCTGCGGGGCTGGCAAAGAGCAGGGAGGGAGGGGGAGACAGAGGCAGGGGACCCCACCCGGCCAGACAAGAGTGAGCGGCAGGCACTGGGGTCAGGAGGATTCTGTCCACATGGAGGCAGAGACCCTGTCGTGCATCCCAGGGTGGCATCCCAGGGTGGGAGCCAGACACCCAACTGTAAGTAAGCATGACAGTCTTGGATGGTAGCGAGTCCTCTACAGAGACTTTAAGCAGGCTGATAAGGACAGAGTCCCCACAGTCCAAGGAATGAAAACCAAATGTGAAAATAAGTACAAGAAACAGAAAACTATAAAAAGTGGCACAGCAGATTCCAAAGAGTGCAAAACAGAAACTCTACAAAGGAAAGATTAAGTAACTGAATTTGAGAACTCCACTGGGGAGGCTTAATAGAATCCATCAACTGAACCCAGGTCAGAAGAAATAAACACTTCAGACAAACAAAACCTGGAAAAGACAAGAAGCTAACAGGGAGAAAGCTTACCACCTTGTGACCCGGAGTGAGTCCCTGGAGCAGCATCTCCAGCAGCCCAGGGAGCCCATAAGAGTGCAGAGTGTCCGGAAGATCCCCAGGGCAGCTGTGTGCCTGTCACATTGGAGACCAGGGTCTGGCATCCTTCTCGTTAGAGTCTGGAAGGAAAGAGACCATATCTGAAAAGCAAACAGCAGAGAATTTTCCACACCAAATCCACACAGTGGAACTGTTGACAATCAAAGAGGAAATATTAAGCAGCCAGAATTGAAGAAGACTTGTATTACTTTCTGAGGAGGGGCAGACAGACAGCTCTGTCCTCCTCGGCAGCAGTGGAAGCTTGAAGACAGTCAAACGACATCTTCCATGTCCAGAAAGACTCCCTGCCAGCCTAGAATCATACACCCAGTGAGGACACCTTTACAAAGTGAAATTGAAATAGGCATTTTCAGACTATGACTGAAACTCCTTTTTCCACCAGCAGGCCTGTATTAAAGAATATACCTCCTGCAGGAGGAACGTGATCCCCGAGGGAAGATCTGAGATGTATGAGTAAAGACCAAAAACTATGTGAACTTAAGTCAACAGTAAATAAGAACAGCAATGTCTTGTGGGGTTTGGAATCCAAACAAAAAAATACAACTGTGTGATCCCATAAGTAGGAAGAGGGATAAATGGAAGGAAACTTCTCAAAGGTCTTTGTGCCAAGAAGAAGGGCAAGATGCACATTAACGTTTGGCTGTGCGAAGTACGCAATTGTAATTCCTACGGTAACCACTAAAATCATGTTTAATTGGAATCCCAGAAGGAGAGGAATGAAAGAAAAATGGAAGGGAGAGAGAAATAGTTAAATAATGGAGATAAATTTCCCAGAATAAAAACAAAGAGATGGGAGACTTTGGGTTGAAGGGTCGGTGGAGTTCCAGAGACAAAAGATAAACTTTCACCTCGACCGTACCATAGTGAAATTTAAGAATACCAAGGAGAAAATTCTTATAGCTTCCAGAGAGGAGTACAAGAAGATTACAGTCAAGGATTAAGAATCAGATTGACATCAGATCTTTCTTTTTTTTTTTTTAATTTTTTAATGTTTATTTATTTTTGTTTTTTTTTTTTTAACTTTATTGTCAGGTTGGTTTCCATATAACACCCAGTGCTCTTCCCCACAAGTGACCTCCACCAAGACCATCACCCCCCATTACCTTTCCCCCTTCCCCTTCCCCCCTCAGTTTGTTTTCAGTATTCAAGA
>CM053566.1:19996988-20015715 GCA_028646485.1 Cryptoprocta ferox | reverse complement strand
TCCATACAAATTTTAGGATAGTTTGTTCCAGCTTTGAGAAGAATGCTGGTGCAATTTTAATTGGTATTGCATTGAATGTGTAGATTGCTTTGGGTAATAATGACATTTTAACAATGTTTATTCTTCCGATCCATGAGCATGGAATGCTTTTCCATTTCTTTTTGTCTTCAATTTCTTTCATAAGCTTTCTATAGTTTTCATCGTACAGGTCTTTTACGTCTTTGGTTAGGTTTATTCCTAGGTATTTTATGGTTTTTCGTGCAATTGTGAATGGAGATCTTTCTTAAAAAAATGTTTTAATGTTTTTTGAGAGAGAGCATGAGCAGGGGAGGGGCAGAGAGAGAGACACACAGAATCCAAAGCAGGCTCCAAGCTCTGAGCTGTCAGCACAGAGCCTGATGCAGGGCTTGAACCCATGAACCGTGAGATCATGACCTGAGCTGAAGTCAGACGCTTAACCAACTGAGCCACCTAGGCGCCCCTACATCAGATCTTTCAATAGCCAATGTTTAGAGTAATATTTTCAAGGTAATAAAGATGACAAAATTAAAAGGTTAGGATTTTTAACCAGCCAAGCTACCATTTAAATATGAGGACATAACAACAACAAAAAAAAATGGCACCAGGCAAATAGCCTCAGAAGGTTTGCCACACAAAACCCACAATGAAAATGGTATTAAACATAGTACTTTAAAAGGGGGAGAGAAAAGTCCAGAAGTTGCTGCAATAGACACATGAAGTAAAAGCTATGTGTTTTTTTTTTAACAATTACTAAGGCCAAAGAAAAAAGAGAAAATATTCCCATAATAATCCAGAAGTTAAGATGTAGATAATATTGACATGACAGGGTTTGGGGAGAGTTGAAAAGGATGCTGCGGGATGTGAAGGAATGCTGAGTTCTTATTGAAGAAAGAGACAAATATAAGATGTTTCAAATAGTAAGAAAAGACTAAAAAGAAAAAGTAAAAATAAGAACAGTAAATCAACACAATGGGAATAGGCCCAAGCATAAAAAATATAAATAGATGAAACTCACCAGTTGAAAAGCAAAATACCGACTGACTAGATTTTTAAAATCCAGATACATGCACCTTCTAAGAGATGTCAAAGACAAAAATGTACAAAGGTTGAAAGTAAAAGATCAACATATCATGGAAATACTAACCAAAAAAGCTACAATAACTATATTCAAATCAGATAAAATAGACTTTAACAAGACAAAAGCATTATTAGGGATGGAAGAGTTGCTGCATGATAGAAGTCTGAGTTCTTCAAGAAGATCTAAGACTTCCATTATGCAGGCAATGAAATAGCCTCAAAAATCTACAAAGTATGTATTGATAGTAAAGGGAGAAATTGGTAAATCCATCACCGTGGTGGGAGACTGAGAGATTTCAGTACACCCTCTCACTTGTTGATCAGTCGGCAGTCGGGGGACCAACAAGGATCTGAAGGAGATCAAAACAACACAGGGGACGCCCACATACTTCCAGATGCAACAATCAGAGAACATACTTTTTACCCTAGTAGACATGGAATGTCGGCAAAAATCAATCATGTACTGAACCCTAAAGAAAGACTCAACAAATTCACAGGGTAGTGAACAGACCACATCCATGATAAGACAGTAAGTCAGAAGTTATGAACAAGGTGACAAAAAGCCCCCACAGTGTTTTGAAGAAGTCTTCACATGTTTGGAAAAACTTGTTAAGCTGCTAAATAATGCAAGGGTAAAATAATAAGTTAGAATGGAAATTTTAAAATACCTATAATTGAGAATGAAAAGATATCAAAACTGGCTGGATGTAACAAAGGCGATGCTTCAAAGGAAATGAATTACCTTAAATAGGCACATAAGCTCATTAATTTTGAGACTGTTTCTTTCTGAGTTTCTAATCTAAGAAATTAAAGAAAGTTCAACATAAAAACCCAAAGAAACAAGAAAACAGACTTTAAAAATAAGAGCAGAGATTAAGAAAATAGAAAAAATAAAACAGAGAAGTTTAAAAAGCCAAAAGTTGATTCTTGGCGGGGGGGGGGGGGGGGAGGGGAACAACTGACAGAAAACTATGGGCAAGACTGATCAAGAGAGAGTATAGAAATAAATATTAATTTTAATGTTTATTCATTTTTGAGAAAGAGAACGTGAGCAGGGGAGGGGCAGAGAGAGACAGGGACAGAGGATCTGAAGTGGCCTCCACAGTGCTAGAGCCAGATGTGGGGCTCAAACTCACAAACCGTGAGATGAAATCGGACGCTTCACCAACTGAGCCACCCAGGTGCTCCTAGAAATAAATATTATTAACAAAGAGTTTAATAAGACATATAAAGTACAAAGAGATCATGAAAATTCAGAAGAGAAAGACAAATTAGTAAAATAAGAACTGCGTCTAGAAGAAATAAAAAGCCATGACTAGTCCTATAATAATTAAAGAAATTGAAGCAGTAATTTAAAAATCCCCACAAGGAAAACACAAAGCCCAGATAATTCTGGAGGTGAATTCTACCAAGTTTTCAAAAAATATATTATCCCAGTATTATATAAAATCTTCCAGATCAAAGGAAAAAAAGAAATGTTCCCCTTTCTTATACTGTGAGGCCAGTATAAGATGCCAAACCACACTAAAAGAGTAGTAAGAAAATTAAAGTTCTGCCCTATTTCACTCATGAATATATCAGCAAAATTCTAAAACAAGACATCAAAAAATCCAATCCAACAGTGTATAAAAAAGAAAACGTTAATGAGTCCTGTTGAGTTAATCCTGGTATGCAAGGATGATTTTATATTAGAAAATCTATAAATTAATTCATCACATTAATAAGTCTCATTTAAAAACACTTTTTTTAATTTTAAAAAGGGGCGCCTGTGTGGCTCAGTCAGTTAGGTGTCTGACTCTTGATTTTGGCTCTGGTCATGATCTCACAGTCATGAGATCAAACCCCACGTCGGCCTCTGCACTGAGCATGGAGCCTGCTTAAGATTTTCTCTCTCTCTGGGCACCTGAGTGGCTCAGTTGGTTAAGTGTCTGACTTTGGCAGGTCATGATCTCACAGTTGGTGAGTTCAAGCCCAGCGTTGGGCTGTGTTCTGACAGCTCAGAGCCTGGAGCCTGCTTCAGATTCTGTGTGTGTGTCTCTCTCTGCCCCTCCCCTGCTCACACTCTGTGTTTCTCTTTCCCAAAACAAACATTAAAAAAAAATTTTTTTAAGATTCTCTCTCCCTCTTCCTCTGCCCCTCCCTAGCTCATTCTCATTCTCTCTCTCTAAAAAAAAGAAAAGAAAGAAAGAAAAGATATGTCAGTAGATTCAGAAAAAGCATTTTAGGTGTCTTAGTACAAGGTTAATATGCAAAACTCAGTTTTGCATTTCTATACACTAAAAGAAAATAACTAGAAAATACAATTTAAGAGAAGACAATTATATCAGAGAACATCAAGGACCTTGTAATGAATCTTATATTCAAGATCTCTATAGGGAAAATTATAAAACTTTACTGAGATATCAAAGAAGAGCTAAATCAATGGATAAAAATACAGTGTTCATAAATAGGAAGACAGTATTACAAAGATATTGTGATCTAAAAAGTAGATCAAACAAAATCTCAATGGTGATTTTCATTGCTTGATATTATGATTTTTAAATTTATACTGAAGAATAAAGGGCCAGAACATTTTTAAAGAAGAACAGCAGAGAAATAAGGACTACCCCTACTAGACATCAAGATTTACTGGGGCGCCTGGGTGGCTCAGTCGGTTGAGCATCCAACTTCGGCTCAGGTCATGATCGCACAGCTCATGAGTTCAAGCCCCACGCTCATGAGTTCAAGCCCCGCGTCGGGCTCTGTGCTGACTGCTCAGAGCCTGGAGCCTGCTTCAGATTCTGTGTCTCGTTCTCTCTCTGCCCCTCCCCACTTGTGCTCTGTCTCTCTCTGTCTTTCAAAAATAAATGTAAAGAAAAAATTTTTTAAAATATATTTATTTTGAAGCTGGAATAAAGAGTGAGCCTGGAAATGGACCCATGGATATATATATCTTTGGTATATAAGAAAGGTGACATGGCATAGTGTAGAAAGATGGCATTGTTCACTAAAAGGATTTGGGAAAATGGTTACCCATATGAAAAAGATTAACTGAATCTCTCCCTTACATTATAACAGAAATTGACTCAAGGCAAAGGTCTTACAAAAAGTATTAAGCTTAACTTGCTGTTAAGCAATAAGTTAAACTCTAAGGGAAAATACAGATGAGTATGTTTTAGGCCTTAAGAAATACATCTTAAGACACAGAACAGGATCGATGCATTCAACTATATTAAAATATTTTTTTTCATTAAAAGAAATGTTGCTTCAACTACACGAATGGAACTAGAGGGTATTATGCTAAGTGAACTTTGTCAGAGAAAGACAAATAACCTACAACTTCACTCGTGTGGAATTTAAGATACAAAACAGATGAACATAGGGGAAGGGAAGCAAAAATAATATAAAAACAGGGAGGGGAACAAAACATAAGAGACTCTTAAATACAGAGAACAAACTGAGGGTTGTTGGAGGGGTTGGAGATGGGGGTGATGGGCTAAATGGGCAAGAGGCATTAAGGAGGACACTTGCTGGGATGAACATTGGGTGTTATATTTATGCATTCTACTCCTGAAATCATTGGACTATATGCTAACTAACTTGGATGTATATTTTTAAAAAACAATTGATAAAATAAATAAATAAATAAAAAGAAAGTTTGCTTGGTAAAACTGTAAAGAAAGTAAATATATAAACTTGCAAGAGAGAATCACAATACTTAACACCCAACAAAAGATCAGTATTGAGAATACATAAGGAGTATTTGACCACAATTAAAAAAAATAACTAAAAAAAATCAAGAACACCTAACCTATGAATAAAGCAAAAACAATCCAGCAGAAAAAGTGCAAGTCATGAGCAAGAATTTCACTCTAGAAGAAACATGTATGACCAGTCATCATACGAGTAGTCATCAACATCATTGGTAATTAGGGAAATGCAAATCAAGACCACAGTGAGACCATTTTACCTTCATTTAATTAGAAAAAAAAAGAAAAAGTCTTTTCAAATGTTGAAGAAGATGTAGATCCGTAGTATCTCTTATGCATCACTAGTGGGAATGTGAATTGGTGTCACCATGTTGGAAAGCAGGTTGGCCTTACCTCCTAAAGAAGAACATCACAATAGCCCATCAATTCCACTTCTAGGTATATACTCAAGAGAAATTCCTGCAATGTACAATGGGAAACATGCATAAGATTACTCTAAAACAAAAACTTGTAAACAACCCAGATTTGCTGAATGAATAACTGGTATTATCCACAGGAGGGAATATTACACAGTAGTTGAAATTAACAAACAACATGAGCACCGGGTGTTATATGAAAACCAACTTGACAATAAAGTATATTTAAAAAAAAAGAAATTAACAAACAACAGAAACATGCAAAAATACAAATTTTAGCAATACAATATTAAGGAAAAAAAACAAGTCCCACAGGGTTACATATATCATGATATTCTTTTTATACAGTTAAAAACAAGTAGGTACATATATGTAAATAAACACCCATGCACACACATACATGCACAATTAAAACTATTTAAAGATGCAATACAATTACATTAAAAGGTAAGCAAGAGACTGATGAACCCAGGAGTCTTGCAGATGGCTACCTGAGAAGGAGATGGATTGATGAGTTTTCCATATGGTTAGATGTAGGTTTTGTCAGGATTCTCCCCTTTGTTTAGAGGGTCTTCTGATGGCAGAGTTGCATTAATACAAGCAGACCATGCAAGGACCAATAAAAAGAGGATGTCATGTAGCAAGGGTCATGTTTAATCCAAAGCTGTGAACTTGAGGTCCAAAAAAGAAGAACAAAAAGAAAAAACAAAATAAGATAGATTTAAATCCAACATATCAGTAATTACATTAAGTACTCCCATTATAGGTGGAAAACATCAGATAAGTTTTAAAAATCCAACTATATGTGATTTTCAAGAGATACATCTAAGAAAGTAAAGACTGGAATAACAGGATGCAAAAAGAGATGGCCATAGAAACAACAAACAAAAGCTACTGTAGCTAGATTAATGGCAAAAACAGATTTTGAAACAAAAGGTAAGACGAAAGGTAAGACAGACATAATGATAAAGCTTCAATTCACTAGGAAAATGTAGTTTTAAGTTTGAATGTATCCTGTACCTAAAAACGTAGCCTCAAAATATTTACAGCAAAAGCTGACAGAACTATAAGGAGAAATGGATTAATTTACAGTGGATTAATTACAAGAGATGACATTTTAACATACCTCTCTTAGTAATGGCTAGAAGAAACAAGAAAAAAATGAAAAGAGTTTGAACCATAGAATGTACTGGACAGTTGTAGAACACACCGAACAACTGCAGGAAACACGTTCTCTTCAGGTACACCTGGAGCATCTGCAAAAACTGGCCATATACTGGGCCTTTCAGCAAATTTTAAAGAACTGAGATTATACGGGCATACTGTCTGACTCTACAGCAATTATACAAGAAATAAAGATGACTAGAAAAAAAAATTCCCCAGATATTTATAAATTCAAGAAATATACTTCCAAACTAATCCATAGATCAAAGAAGATACACAGATATTAGATATTAGAGAATATAACTGTGTGATAAAGTAATACATATAAAAACCGTGAGATTCAGCTATTGCAGTACTTGGAGTGCAATGCATAACCTAAAACGCACATATTCGAAAAGAAGAGCTGAAAGAGTATGAGCTGGTAAGCAACCATCTCATGAAGTTAGAAAAAGAACAGCAAAATAAACCCCAACAAAGCAGGAGAAGATAAAAGCAAACTCAGTAAAGCAGAAAAACCTAAAATAAAATCAACAAAGTTTCATCTTCAACCAGTGAAGGGAACAGACAAACCTCTGCCATGACTGTTCGGAATGGAGGGAAGGCACATATAACCCACATCACTGATGCAAAAGAGGACGTCGCCATGTCACAGATGAATGAAACAACTTCACGATGATCTAGTTGAAAAATTGGTGGAAATCAGCAAATGCCCAAAGAAGTAGAATGTAGCAAAACTGAGGCGGGTCGGTGGGCCCAGTACGAAAGGTGAAAGGAGGAAAGGCACCTCCTGGTGGTGGTGGACACGTGGCCCTGGGGACGGCGGGGTTGGGGAGGCCGTGCGGAGCTCTCACACCGCCGTGCCGCCGCAGGGAAAACGCCGAGAACATGTACTACTTCTCGGAGATGGCCCTGTCCCTCAACGAGCACGAGGAGGGCGTGGCGCCCACGGACAGCCGCCTGCGGCCAGACCAGCGGCTGATGGAGAAGGGGCACTGGGATGAGGCCAACACGGAGAAGCAGCGGCTGGAGGAGAAGCAGCGCGTGTCGCGGCGCCGGCGGCTGGAGGCGTGCTCACGGGGCTGTGGCACGGAGGAAGGTGAGGCTGGGCGGGGAGGTGGGAAGAGAGGGTCCCCTGGGCGTGGGGAGCGGGTTCCCAGAAGAAAGGGATGCGGGGGTGGGGGGAGGGGAAGGAAGGGGTACCGCGCAGGGACCGGGAGGGTGCCGAGGCAGAGTGGAAGGCAGCGGTGTGGGGAGGAAGGGAATGGCGTGGGGGGAGGAGCGGGGAGGGCCTGGGAGGAGGCCACCACCCACCCGCGCGTCCACTGTGCCTGTCCAGCAGAGAAGGAGGCCGATGTGTACGTGCCGCTGTGGTTCGAGAAGAGGCTGGACCCACTGACCGGGGAGACGGCCTGCATGTACAAGGGCGGCTACTGGGAGGCCAAGGAGAGGCAGGACTGGCACATGTGCCCCAACATCTTCTGAGCGCCACCCCGTCCTGCAAATACAGGCACCTGTACAGCCTGGTCCACCTTTTCTTTAATACACTCAATTTATTACTCAGTGGCCCTCCCCTACACCTTTTCTCTCTTTTTTTTTTTTTTTAACACTTTTTTGGGGCTTCCACCTTGGAAGGAGCAAGTGCTGACCTGCATTCTCTCCAGCCCCCAGGTGCCCTGGGTCACCCAAGCCCCTTCATTTTGGACTTGGGTCCCACTGGGACCCCAGCTTCCAGTTACCACAACTCAGGCAGGCTGGCCCCGGCCCTGGGCTGCCCCAGTCACCAGCCCCACCAAGGGAGGCACTGGCCCTCACTGGGGAGGCACTTTTGACTTTTTTAGAAAAAACTATCTCCATTTCTGTCCAGCCAAGATGTTTAGTAAATATTTTTAGTACAGCACTTAGCAGACAACTTTCTAAGTGTGCTTTCTGGCCACAAACATGACCTGGCAAGAGCCCCTTCTTTTTAAGACATCAGGAAGTGAGCCCCTTTGAGCAGGGAGCATTTTGTAGCTCAACGTAGCAGGGTCACCAGGAGCACAGGACTCCACAGAGAAGGGAACTGGAGGGGCCACCTGGCCCAGGAGAGCACAAGTCAGTTGTCTCCGGAGCTACAGCGGCACCCACTGTGGGGGAGGGGATGCCCAAGGGCCCCCAGGTAGATGTGAGGGCAGTAGTCCCTTGCCTAGCCTTGGCCATGCAGGGGCTGCTCCCCAGCCCCAGAGAGTCCAGGAAGCGCTGGGGGGCAGGGCCGGCAGGTGCTCCCACTCCAGAACCAGGCCCCAAATCAGCAATAAGAACAAACACTTGGCTCAGCCTGGGCTGGTACCCCCAGGCACCAGAGACCCAGTGTCCTGCCTTGGCCTCAGGCACCTCCGGGGTGCCCATCTCTGCACCCCCTGAACTCTTTATTTGCCTGATTTATATATACATGATATATAAATATATAAAAAATAGCTATTTTGCTTAAATTTCTATGGTATGTGGAAGTTAAAAAATGATGAAGACAGGGCACCCCTGTCTGAGTTTGGCCCTCCTGTCAGTTGTGCCCTACCCTCTCCTCATACCCCCTTCCACGGGCTTCTGCCAATGGTAGGGGGACTGGGCCACAGTGGCCATTGTCCAGCTCTTCGGAGCCCCCACTCCAACCCCTCCCACTTCAGTTTGGTCCTGAAAATTCATCACAGGGTTTTTTCTGTATACTCCAGGACTGGTTTGTTTTTATAAAAAAATCAAAAACAAAAACAAAAGTGAAAACACCAACATGTGAAATGCCTTAGGGTGCCCACTCTAGAGGCAGGGCGGGCAGGATGGCCCCACCAGGCCTGCAACAGAGCTGTGCAATGTTCCTCTTCTCCACACTATTTGTGATGGAGCACCTTCTGACCAGTAATAAAAACCTTGGATTTGGAGGTTTCCAAGGCCCTGTCCCTAAGTCTGTCTGTGACTGGGTGGATTGGGGCTGGTGCAGGACAGGTAACCGCCTATTCGGCAGCATGGGGGAGGAGCCTGGGGCTTATTCTGCTCAGCACTGAAGGCTAGCAATGGGGAGCTGGTCTAAATGGGGAGGGGTAAGAAGGGGGTGGAAGACCTTGTGGGAGAGGGTCTGGACCAGGTAGGCTGCAGAGGGCTGAGACAGCACCTAGGAGAGGGGTCAGAGCTTTGCCTGGGACTGTCTGGGGCCAATCCATGGCAGCCATCACGCTCTTCTCTTCGAGGGAACACCCACCTTGGTGAGTTCCAAGGTTACTGAACAACCATGACCTGGACTGCTTCTCTTGTCCCAGGTTGCCAGGCAACTCAGATCACTAGCTCCCAGGACTGGCCAAGAACGGCTTGGTCTGGCCCACTGCGGGGTGCCTCCAGGTGAGAGAATGTGGTAGGGAAGCTCCAACCACCTGCCCTGAAAACCCAGTGCTGGCCCAGAACAACTCCTTCCTTACCAGAACCTTGTTTCCCCTTCTGTGGGGAGGCAGGCACTGGTGAATCCTGCAGTTCTCACTGCTAGAATATGCAGGGCAGTGAGGCAACCCCAGGATGAACCTGAACTCTGGGGTGGGGGGAGGGCAGTGGAAGTGGGTCTGCCAGGGGAGAAGATAGGCTGCATGGACACAGCCCTGAGGTGACAAAAGCCAGTCCACTTAGGCAAAGTGAAGGAAGAGCATAGAGTGCAGCCAGGCAGAGCTCTGAACAGGGAATGACATCAGGTTAATGTTCTAGAAACCACTGACCAGATCACACAAGCTCTGCCTATACTCAGTAGTCTATCCACTAGCCATCACTGAGTTGAAAACGCCATAGGAAAAAAAAAGATTCTGCAACATAGGCCATAAGGGGCCTCATAATACATCTGACAAAAAGATGCAAAAGACCTTTACAGATACAACTTTAAAATTTTACTGAATAATAAAGAAGACCTGAGTTAAAGGGAAAAACACCATCTTCACAGATGGCCAACTCAGTTATGTGGGTTCTTCCCAAATCTACAAGTCCAAAAATCCTACCAATATTTTTCAAACACTTGACAAGTGGATTGTGAAATTTACATGAGAGAGTAATTGAACAAAACAAAAATAGAGCAATTCTTAAGAAGAAGGTAGGGGACGTGGACTTGACCTGCAGATACCCAAACATGCTAAAAAGCTACCAAAAGAATTGCCTTTTTCTCCACTGCATTCTGGCACTGTGTGTAACCATGTATTTTATTCATTTGTTGACTATCTTCCCCCCCCCCACCCAAGTGGACTGTGAGCTTCATGAAAGTTGGAATCATGTCTTACACACTGTGGCATCCCCAGTGCCTGGCACATAGGAGATGCTCAGTAAATAGGTGTTGAATTAATTCCAGGCCAGAAGTCCCAGCCAGAGGAAAGGCTCAGGGGTACACTCCCTGGGGCCACTGGGAAGGGTGACTGCAGTGTCAAATTGTAAGGTGGCCTCAGAGATGCAACGGGGAAGATCTGAACCTAAGGACCCAGGAAATTTCTGCTCCCACAAACTCCAGAGTCCAAATCTTTGCTCCTGACAGATTGTGGGGGAGGAGGTCTGAGGTTCCCTTATACCCTGGGCTGGGACTCAGCATGAGGTGGGTGGAGAGGACACCAGACAGAAAAATTTCAAAGTGTATGGGGTACCTGGCTTAGTCAGTTAAGCGTCCGACTCTTGATTTTGGCTCCAGGTCATGATCTCAGAGTCATGAGATCAAGCCCTGCATTGGGCTCTGTGCTGAGCATGGAGCCTACTTGGGATTCCCTCCCTCTCTCTGCCCCTCCCCCACTCATGTTCTCTCTTGAAATAAATATTTTTAAAAATATATAAGAACTATGTATTTCAATCTCACTTTAAGAATAGAATTTTCAAAAATCCAAATAGCAAATAAAATCCAGCCACATACAAAATACTGATACCTCAAGTTGGTAAACCCATGCCCAAGTTAGGTTTACTACAGAAATGCAAGGATGGGTCAGTGTTGGGAAGCTTTTCATTGTAAATTCCTCATTACATCAACCAGTTCAAGGAGGACTTATCTTTCTGCCAATATGGTAGACTAGGGGCCTGGATAACCCTCCCTTGTGTAAAACTAGGCATGCTAGATAACATTTTAAAACATTTTAAAAGCATCCATGAGTTGGGAAGAATATAAGGTATACTTGGGCCAAATATTAAGTGACTGTAGAAACACGGAAAGGTGAGAAGAGCTCCGAAGGCTGTTTTTCCCTGAGAGCCACTTACTGTACCTAGTGAACCTAAGTTTTCACTGCCTCAAATCATCCTTCCTAGGTAGGGTATCTAATAGGAGGTATCCACTGTAAAGCTGGACTCCCAAAGGTCTGTGCCTTCAATATAATGATGAATCCAAAATCAAATACAGGAAAATTATCTTAAAGATCAGTCCTACGCAGAGCAGAAAAGAATCCCCTAAGAATTTGTAGTCAGGAGCACACCCTCACTAGGTTTGGTTTTATAGCCCAAATACATACTACCAGGATGGTCGAATAAAACCTCTAGCAAAGAATATAACATGGTCTCAAAATGGCAATGTCCCCAGTTCCAAGAGAAAAGCAAAGAAAGCCTCTCTGGAGGCTCTCCCCTTCATTCCAGACCTTATGGAATCCCAAATGGGAAGTTGCAAGGAAAACAGCTTACAATGTGACATCTCTAAAGACACAAGGAAACACAGCACACAGTGGGCACATGAGCAAAGTCCAGCAGCTCAGGTCATGATCTCAAGGTTCGTGAGTTCATGCCCCACATCGGGCTCTGTGCTGATAGCTCAGAGTCTAGAGCCTGCTTCAGATTCTGTCTTCCTCTTTCTCTGCCCCTCCCCCACTCACTCTCAGTCTCTCTCTCTCTCTTTCAAAAAATGAATAAACATTAAAAAAATTAATAATAAAAGACTAAGTAATTTCCAGAACCTGAAAAAAATTCACTAAAAATAATTTTATAACAGATTACTGAAGAGCATATTAGTGACATGGAAGTAAGACCTAAAGAAAGTATTCAGTATGCCGGGGTACCTGGGTGGATCAGTCAGTTAAGCGCCCAACTCTTTTTAATTTAAAAAAAAATTTTTTTTATTTATTTTTTGAGAGACAGAGACAGCACGAGCAGGGGAGAGTCAGAGAGAAGGAGATACAGAATCTGAAGCAGGTTCCAAGCTCTGAGCTAGCTGTCAGCACAGAGCCCGACGCAGGGCTCGAGCCCATGAACGGTGAGATCATGACCTGGGCCGAAGCCGGACGCTTAACCGACTGAGCCACCCAGGCGCCCCAAGCACCCAACTCTTGATTACAGCTCAGGTCATTGATCTCACTGTTGGTGAGTTTGAACCCTGCATCCGACTCTGAGCTGACAGCACAGAGCCTGCCTGGTATTCTCTCTCTGCCCCTTCCCCACTTGCGCATGCATGCTCTCTCTCAAAACAAATATTTTTTTAAAAGTATTCAAAATACAACACAAAGACACAAAGAAGTGAAAAATATAAAAAAGACACGGAGAATAAAGTGAGAAGGTCCTATATGTCTCTAATCAAAATAGAGCAGAAGCAATCTTTAAAGAGTCAATGGCTAAAAAATTTCCAAGAAGTCATGAGAAACACTATACAGAGTCAATCTCAACACATCCTAGTCAGGTAAATAAATAAAAAGACATCCACAGCTAAATACAATATATTGAAATTGCAAGACTTTTAAAACAATAAAATCTTAAAAGCAGCCAGATTTGGAGTGGGCAGTGGGAATTACCTTCAAGGAGCACTGATCAGACTGAGAGCTGACCTCCTAGTTAAGAACACAAAGTGGGGCACCTGGGTGGCTCAGTCACTTAAGCATCCGACTTAGGCTCACATCTCATGGTTCATGAGTTTGAGCCCCACTTTGGGCTCTGCACTGTCAGTGTGGATTGGGGTTCTCTCTCTCTACCTCTCTCTGCCCCTCCCCCACTTACACACACTCTCAAAATAAATAAACTTTAAAAAACAAAAAAAGACAAAATGATATTTCCAAAATAGAGGAGATAATGTTAGTATTCCCAATGAAAACATCTTTCGGGAACCAAAGGAAAATATATTAATAAAAACTTATTAAAACAATACTGAGAGTCTTGAGTAGACTTTGATGAGTTAACTATTATGTGAAATATACAAAGTAATGGCTAAAGGAAGAAGAATAACAGATTTCAAAAACAAAGGAGAACATTGTGGAGGAAATTTTTTTAATCTAAAAGAAGGCAAGAGGAAAAAGGAATGCACATAAGGTGGAATAAATATTACAAAATAAGACAAAAATAAGTCAGTTATCAATGCAACAGTAATACACAAAATTTAAGTAAGTTAAATCTTCAGGTAAGAACAAAAATATCTGGAATTTAAAAATCTGGCTATCTGTTATTTACAAGAATATACTAAAAAATATAAATATACAGACAAGATAGGCTTTAAAGCAAAAATGTATTTCTGTTTGCCAAATCCTAGAAATAAAAATGTCACTTTATAACGATAAAAGGTAAAATTCATAAAGTTCTAAAACTCCTATATACCTAGTAACATCTCAAAGTAAATAGACACAATCACAAGGAGAAATAGATAAATCCACAATCATAATGGAAGATTTTTTAACATATCTCTCCCTGTAGTGAGAGCTCAGACAGGCAAAGAATATCAGCAAGTTTTCCAACAACACAACTTACAAACATGGTGTAATGGGTACACACAGGGTATTACACATAACTGCAGAATATATAATTTTGAAGTGCACAAGAAGCATTTATGAATATTAACCACATATTTGGGCCAGTCATAATGCCTCAGCAAATTTCAAAAGACTAATATACAGATCACATTCTCAGACCAAAATGAAGACAGTTCAAAACTAATAACAAAAAGATAATTAGAAAAAAAACACTCCTGAACATTAAGAAATACACTTTTAAATAACTGATGGATCAAAGAAGAAAACAAATTATAAAAATAGTTAAAAATTAAAATGCTACATATCAAAACTTATGGGATAAAGGCAAAGCAGTACTTAGAGAAAAACTTACTGCATTAAAAGCTCATGGAGGGGGGCACTTGTGGGGAAGAGCACTGGGTGTTATATGGAAACCAATTTGACAATAAACTATGAATAAAAAAAACTCATGTTGTAAAAGAAGAAAGACTAAAAATGATGAGCTAACCATCCAATCTAAGAAAATGAACACTAAGACAAACTCAAAGGAAATAAAGATCAGAAATTAAGGAGAAAACAAACAGAGAGGACCATGAAAGTTAAGGTTGATTCTTTGAAAAACTAAAATGGATGAGACTTTACTGACAAGGAAGACCGAGAAAGGGAAGGAAGTAGAGAGGAAATGGATGAACCCAAAAAACAATATTTGAAATAAAAAGAAGATGTAAATATAGATGCTACAGATAACCATAGCTTTAAAAACTGAGATAAGTTTCTAGAAAAATATAACTTAAAAATGACTCAAAAATTAGAAAAACCTGAGCAGTATTACAATCATTTAAAAAAAAGTTAAATCAGTTAAAAATAAAACTCCCCTCACATATATACACACAATACTCCACACACAGCTGACCTAGGAATAACCAGCTTTACAGAAACTATCCCAAGAGTAGAGGAAATAGTCCCAAACTCATTCCTTGAGGCTTGCATAATCTGGGCACTAAAACCTAACAGGGACATTAGAATAGAGGAAAATTACAAACCAGTGTCACTTACATGTTGGTATAATTCAAAACAATATACAAGTCTAGAAATATAGAAAACTTGTAATCATTATTCCAGAAATGCAAGGTTAGTTTACCCTAAGAAAAACTAGCAAATGTAATTCACCACATTAACAAAGTAAAGGAGAACACTACATAGTCCTCTCAATGGATGCAGAAAACACTTTAAATATAGAATTCAACATGCATCCATGATATTTAAAAGGAGAAAAAATACTTTAAAATAGGTATAGAAGGAAACTTCCTTAACCTGATGAATGGTATCCAACAAAACAAAAAAGACAAAAACAAAAACTACTTTGTCTGTGAGATAGGGATCATAAAAATACCTGCTTTTACCCTTTGCATTCAACATTGAACTGGCAGCCCTAGCCAATGCAATAAGGCAAGAAAAATATATGAAATGTGAGAATTGACAAAATTATCATTGCTCATAGATGATATTTAATAGAAAACTCAAAAGAATCTAAAGATAAATTAGAAAAACATTAAAGTCAGTTACATTTTTATATGCCATCAACAAAGCATCAGAAAATGAAGTTTTAAAAATATCATTTACAAAAGCATCAAAACCCATCAGGTATCTAGGACGCATCTAATCAAGGAAATACAAGACCTTTAAAGGGAAAATAATACTTTCTTGAGAGACACTAAAGAAAGGAGGATCTAAATTAATGGACAGTGATACCATCTTCATGGGTTGGAAGACTTAAAAAGATATCAATTTTTCTCAAACTGATCACATACAATCAATTCCAATAAAACCCCTACAGGTTTTCTTATGGAGCTTGGCTAAATGATTCTAAAATTTATATGAAAATACAAAGGACCAAGAATAGTCAACACACTCTTGAGGCATAAAAAGTGACAGAACTGGCTATACTAAATATAAAAACTTACTGTAAAATGATAATAATTAAATCAGCATGGTACTAGCATAGAGAAAAAAGACAAGAGACAAATGTAACCAAATAAAAACCCAGAAACAGATGTATATATATTTAAACATCTGATATATAAGAGAGGTAGCACTGCAGTTTAATGGAGAAAGATAAGACTTTTCATTAAAGGGTGTAGGGACAATCAGGAAGAATAAAGGAATTGGAGCTCTACCTCAAACCATAGACAAAAGTCAATTCCAGGTGGATTAGGATGTATATGTGAAAGACAAAACTATTTATAGGCTCTATAATATAAAATAGTATCTTTATGACTTCAAGGTAGGGAGATTTTTTTAAATGTTTATTGATTCATTTGAGAGAGAACACGAGCAGGGGAGGGGCGGAGAGGGAGGGAGAGAGAAAATCCCAAGCAGGCTCTGTGCTATCAATATGAGATCATGACCTGAGCCAAAATCAAGTCAGACACTTAACCAACTGAGCCACCTAGGCGCCCCTAGTATTTATTAAAATAAGCTACAAGAGGGGCACCTGGGTGGTTCAGTTGGTTAAGCGTCTGACTTTAGCTCAGGTCATGATCTCACTGTTTGTCGGTTCGAACCCCACATTAAGCTCTGTGCTGACACCTCAGAGCCTGGAGACTGATTCAGATTCTGTGTCTCCCTCTCTCTCTCTGCCCCTCCCCCACTCCTCCAGAGACATTCTGTCTCTGTCTCTCTCTCTCAAAAATAAACATTAAAAAAAATATTAAAAAAAAAAAAACAAGATGAGGGGCACCTGGGTGGCTCAGTCAGTTAAGTGTCCAACTTTGGCTCAGGTCATGATCTCATGGTCTGTGGGTTCGGGCCCCATGTCAGGCTCTGTGCTGACAGCTCAGAGCTTGGAGCCTTCTTCGGATTCTGTGTCTCCCTCTCTCTCTGCCCTTCCCCTGCTCACACTGTGTCTCTCTCTCAAAAATAAATAAAAATAAAAAATAAAACAAGATGATAGGTGTACATTGCATATTCTTACCATAATAAACATTTTATAAAAACAGTATTCTTTTGTAGCTACTCAATGTCTAATAAAAATAATTATTAAAACAGCAGCTTAAAGGGGGAGAAAAAAAACATATGCTTTGACAGTCCAGGTTGTATGCCTGACAGTTGTGTGCTCCTAACCCACGTTGCAGTCTCTGTAACTAGTGCCCTCTGGAGCTCCACTCAGGTAAGACTGGCAGCCATGGCTCCATCACTGAAGCCCCAAGTTAAAACAAGATGGAAATTCTCTCCACACTTTAAAGGCCATTCACCAAAACCAACAGCCAATATATTCTGCTCAACCCTAATGTGAATTTCCATCCCATCAGAAACAAGACCCAGATAATTATTCAACATTGTTTCATCATGTCAGAGGTTCTAGCTAAAGCAAAATGGCAATTATATTGACATACTGGCAAATTTGCACCTTGCATCTATTTAAAAAAAAAAGTTTATTTTTAAAACTTCCAGAGTTAATTACATAGAAAATAAATTGTTTGGTCTTCTCTATATTAACACTCAGGAATAGAGATGGAAAAAATACCCCATTCACAATAAAGATAAATACAGTTATAAAACACTTAGAAAAAAAGAGAAAGTTATAGAACTTGTATGAAGAAATTATAAAATCTTATTGTAGGATCTAAAAAGAGTCAAACAAATGAAAAACCAGTTTTTATCCTCTGGGGAGATTTAAGGTAAAAATGTCAATCCTCTCATAACTTACATCTAAATTTAATACAATTATAATTTAAATCCCAATGGAATTTTTTCTTTGGCAAGGATGGGAATAATTGGATAACATGATTTTAAATTTCACTTAATGGAATAAATTCTAAGAATAGCCTGGGAAAGGCTTAAAAAAAAAAAGTGAGGAAAATGGATCCATCTAGACAGATGATGCTCAAAAGGACCCCATCCCTCACACCAGAATCACCTGTCCAACAGGATGTCTTCACTGACATGTCTAAGGGGCATCTCAAGCCCACCTAATAAAGTTGGAATATAATGACCAAGATGTTTCGCTTAATAAATGGGGCGAGCATAGTGAATTTCCATTTCTAAAAAGAAGCAAAGCTTGACTCTTGCCTTAGCGCTTAAACTAAAATGTATCCCACAGGGAGTAGACATTGACAAAAAATTTTTGTTTAGTATTTCTACAAAGAGTAAGAGAATGAAGGACGGCGATGGAGGGAAGTGGAAGGGTTTTCCTAAGCATGATAGGAAACCCAAAAACCTAAAAATGTTTACCCTCCAAGTAACTGTCTTACACCAAGCTAAGACAAACCAGTAGAAAATGGGCCAAGGTTGTAAAGCACAAGAGGCCTCAGGTCCTGGGAGAGGCCTACAGGCTGGCAAGCAGGCTGGACCTTGCAAGAAACATTACCTGGAGATGGCTATTTTAAGACGTAAAACATGCAGCTTCCTTTCCAGGTCCTCTAGTCTTGCAGATATAAAAGCACAACACCACAAAGTCATCTATACAAAAAATGCTTTCTGTGACGGCTTTTAAAAAGTTAAAACAACCAGGGAAAATTTTTATCTACACTCGGGATTAATATGCAGGTGCCAGAAGTAAAAAAAATAAATAAATAAAATGAAATAAAATAAAATAAAATAAAAATAACCATCTTTCTGCTTGGGCTGTGGTCAGGCCATTGGATCCCCAAGGCCTTTCCCCCTTGCCCTAGGATAGAAGTCTCTGGGGATGATA
>CM053566.1:19857132-19996888 GCA_028646485.1 Cryptoprocta ferox | reverse complement strand
CTGGGTCCTGGCCGCATCTTCTGGGCCAGGTAAGAATTTGAAGCCAGTTCTGCATCCAGCTCTCCAGCCCATGTTGTATTGTGATAGAGGATTTAGACAAAGGAACACAAAACTCTTTCCCTTCTAACAAATAGGAATTCTCTTCCCACTGCAGCATCCCAAACCCGGTTAGTGACATACTGGCTTAAATGGTGGGGGCATTAGGGAGAGGAGTGAGAGCCCAGAGCTTCACTAGAGGAAAACATAAATGTAAAGGGATGGACAGTAAACTCAAAATGGTGGATTAGAGCTGGCCACAGCTTCCTTGGGCAGGAGGTGGACCCACCAAATCCCATGGAAGCATCTGAGCTAAGTCCAGAGGGCAAAGGGGAAAGGATATGTCTGTCAGATCCATCTATCAGTGGTCCAAGTTTGCCCCAGTGGTATGAGGCCTTGGCTGGCAGCTACTGAGAATATCAGAGCCCCAGAATGTACCATAGGCAACCTGCAGGGCAGGCCCAAAGGAGGCTAGATGGAAGCCCTGCCCCTCCTCACCCTTAGGATATATTGCAACAGGCCAAATGGTTAGGCCATGAGGATGGCTATGGGTTAGGGGCATTGAGTAAACAGTGGAATGCCTAGAGGTAGTAGGTAGGGACCAGTGAATCTTGGACACAAAACTTCGGGGTCAGGGCAACAAGGGCTTTGGACCCCCATTCCGACTCAGTCAGACCAGCACCAGATTAGTGGCTATCTAGAATGTGCCTCTGAATAACTTTCAGGTGGAGAACTAAGCCTTGAGGCTTAAATAAGCCAGGACGGGCAGTGATTTGTCTCAGACCTTGTGAGCTGGAAGAAGTAATTTCTACAGGACACACAAGGGTCCCTAATTAGGCCTGGTGCATTTCAAGTTCCCAGATAAAAAAGGCCAGAGACTGGTCAGTATTTTGGCTCATTGCTGAGTGAGATGTGCCTTGCCAGGCCCTTCCTCTGCCCAGTCTTGGTCTTCCTCACTATAGAGAGGGTGACCCCATTAGTGCTGAGAATAGGCAGAGAACAGTCTGAGGTCTCAAACAGGCCAGCAGAGAAAGCATGTTCCCTTGGAGCTCTTGCCTCTCATGACCAAGCTGGCCATTGACCCATTCAGGGAAACAAAAGCAATGTGATCATTCCAAAGGAAGCCTCAGAGGTTCCATCTCCAAGAAAGGCCAGAGCCCTCCAGTGGAATTCTGAGAATGTTTCAGGCACATTGGTGACCACCCAGCAACAGGTCCCTTAGCTAGAGAGCCACCTTCCAACAGGGACAAGTACTCAAGAGGCACTGCCCACTCCACTCAAATCTTGTATTCTATGTAAATGGCAAATAAACTTGACCTTTATCAGTCTGATTACTAATTGGTTATGAACTCTTGGCTACCACTGCTTGAACCACATCTGAAAGGCAGTCATGTAGACATGGGGAACTGGGGACCCAACAAGAACAGCCAAAAAGTAGTGTCATTCAGATAAATATAAAGGAGGAAACACGTTTTTCTCAATCTATTAACTCATGCCTTCCTTGAGTAAACAAACATATCAAATCCTTGTCCTCACCTAGTAATACTAGTGTTAGTAGGTAATACGGTATTGATCCTAAAGTGGGGGGTTTTAATCCTATATCCATGGGACACTTAGGGTGTGAAGGGATCATATAAGGTGAACATTTTCCTGACAACTTCACTCCTTTGTTTTTCATCTTTTTTGTAAACTCTTGTAAGAGTCCCTAACCCAGATTCAGAACTACAGCCTTGCATCAGAGACACAACTGGCCAAAGAAGATGCTCAATCTTACTTAAATTAGTTCAAACCAATTCAAAAATACCTCACTTTTCACCTTTCAGATTAGTACAGGATGGGAGACTGTATACTGACAAGTATGGGTAGAGTGGGTGGGGAATACACTGTTGGTAGGAGTTAAAACTGGAGGTCTTTTCCAGACTGTACCTTAATATTTTTAATAATATCTACCATTTGACACAGCCACTTCTCTTTGGAATTTACTATGCATACATACAAATCTGAATGAATATACACACACGCACACACTCATCATAGCATTTTCCATAAATGTTAATACAAATGTTTATACAAATGTTTGTAAGCAGAAGACTCTTAAATGACAGCGCATCTAAGACAATGAAATGCTATGAGGTCGTTCTGAGGAGAAAAAGACCCATATGGGCTGTTCTGAAACAGGTTCCAAGATACACTGAGTGGGAAACAGGCAGAAGCAGAATAGAGTGGATGTAGGTTTGTATGCTCAGCATGGATATTCTTTTTCAGGGATCAAGGGTGAAAGGGAGCCTTGCTTTTCATGGTACAGCATTTTGTACTGTTTGAAATTTTTGTACTATTTGGATTCTTACTGTATGCATGCATCACTTAAAAAAAACTAAAAGTCCCCATTGCTCCCATTCAACAGTGATGTTGTACTCATTCACCTTTTTGCAGCTGTGTGCTATGGACTTTTCCTGTCACAGACCATCCAGACCACGCCCTCCTCCCAAGTCCTCAGATAATCCCAAGCAGGTCCATGACAGGTAAAGGGGAGAGATTCTGCATTTTATCTTCCCACCCAGAATGACAGGAGCTCTGCCTGGAAAACAGGCTGCATTCAGTACAGCTGTGACTGATTTAAACAGCAAAGTGGACGTTGAGGGGGTGAGGTGCGCCTGGGTGGCTCGGTCAGTCGAGCAGAGGTTGAGCATCCAACTCTAGATTTTGGCTCAGGTCACGATCCCAGGGTCATGGGATCGGGTCCTGTGTCAGGCTCCATGCTGGGCATGGAGCATGCTTAAGATCCTTTCTCACTTTCCTCTGCCCCTCTCCCCTACTTGTGCTAAAATACATAAATTTAAAAAAAGCAAATTGCATACATCTAGAAGTTCAAGCTAAAATGTTTAAGAAATTCAGCATTTCTGTGGATGTTAAGGAGGGTGAAGACAGAAAAAGGAAGATGGTGATGAGGAAGAATGTGAAGACATAGTGGCAGAAAGAATGAAGAGGAAAGAAGGTGCTGAATTCTACTAAGAGAAGAAAACAGACCGAGTTCAGGAGTCTCACCAAAGTTTTATAGTATTGCATTTTGATTACAGGTGTGTAAATAAAAAACTTGGGTATTATCCTATGGTAAAAATGCAGAACCAACTTCCTTTTAGATTAAAACAGTAGGTTTGGGGACAAAAATGAACCACATGCTGCCTGGGATGATGAGAGAGAACTGGATGGGAAAGGAATCACCAGCTCAAGAAACCCCAAGACTCAACCTTCCAGAAGAGGAGGCCAGGTTCTGAGTGGTTATTTCCCTAAATAACCCTCCCCCCAGGATGTGGTTTAGGGAAGCCTCAAACCCACAAGTTGCAAGTGCTTCTGGACACACGCACAAATGGGTAAAGACTTCCCTCACAGTGCCTCCCAGTCTTCTGCAGACTCCACAGAGCAGCATGTGGGCCACTGTTGACTTGGGGTGGGTAGATGCCAGAAACACACCAAGAAAGGTTTAAATCACAGACCAGTGGTACCAGGCCATAGTTCTTGTGCCTCTAGAAAACACAAAGTCCCCAGATAGAGGAGAGAACAGAGTTGGAGGAAATCAAACCAGATTTTTCCAAGGACCACTGAAGAGAAACTCAGCAACTTTTGCCTTTGTCTTTGACCCTGAGAAGTTGCCTGAGGGACACAGCTGTGTGAGGCTGTGACTAGATAGGAGGGAAGGCATGGTGTGCTTCCTGCAGAGCTGCCTCTGGAGTCCCTGTGGCTCAGTGACCCCCTCTCCTGTCTGGGCCAGAGCAGGGACCAGTGGGGCCAGGTAGAGGGAAAACAGTAAAAGCAGCAGCACCAGCAGCAGGCTCTCCAGATTAGCCAGCACCATCTGAGGCAGCATGCTTTCTCTGGACTCTGCCAAACCCACAGACAGAGGTCACCACTGAATCAGTAAAAGAGGCTTTCTCAAAAAGAATCCTTTGGAATTCAAACATTCATTCAGTGTGCATCCCACCTGTGTGCAACCCACCACAGTCAGATCTGTCTACTGCTCAACCTGGACTCAAGTTTTTGAGGTGGGAAATCTCACTGTCCACAGTTAACTGAGGAAATCACTGCCACAGGGAGAACCTGAGAGGCGGATGGGGAGGTTGAATGGGAGGCTCTTTCTTCCCCAAGCTGGTTGGACAATGCCACAGCCATAATGACTGACAGATAGATGGGCCAACATTCACGTCCCTGACTTGAGACAGGAGCTGCTCAGCGTGCTCACTCTATCCTGACCCACTACCCCCAGTGGTCTCCCAGATTAGAGCCCCCAGGAGAAGCACCATTCTGGAGGGCTCTTTCCCTTCCCCACCCCTCAGATCCCAACACTGTTCATCTTCTAGAAGAGACTAGCCCTGCTCCTGAAGCCTCACCGACTTCTGGATGGCACTGGATTTACCACATCTTGAGAAGCCAGGAGCCGAGAGGAGGAGCTTGGTATCCTGGTTCTCTGCTCTGTGCCCAATAGTTACCAAAAAAAATGTATGGTCTCACAGCAGATGCAGCATCTTATTTCTTTTAAAAAATAAATATTTATAAACTTAGGGAGGAAGATTCAAAGAATCAGAGTATTTTTCCCTCCAAAATCACAAATGTTTTATGTGAGTCAAACCAAGGTAAGTCCACCAACCCATGAACAAAACACCACCCCCCAAGGGCTCTGCCTTGAAGGGCAGAGGAGCTGATCTTTGGCTCCGAGCCCTTCAGTCCCCCTTGGTGATCAGGTCCTCGATGTAGGCATCCAGCTCATCATCTGTGTTGATGTCTATGTCCTGGAATAGAAGGAAGCAGTCAGTTGGGGGCCTGAAAGCGGTGGGGGGGGGGGGCCACCACCTCCCCATCCTTCTTGCAGCCCATGGAGCCTGAATCCAGAGTCCCCTCCCCTCCCCCCTCTGCCCTGGCTGTCAGGCCTGTCCCATCCTGATCATTCTCCTCCCTCCCCATCCTTTATGCACAGATGACGCCCAGATTTCTTGCTACTGCCCTGCCTCTACCCCAGGTTCCTGGTTGCCTTAGATGTGTTGCAGGCTTCTAAGACTACATTCAAAACAGCCCAAATGCACTGCCCCACCCCAGGTTATGTTCATCTCAGTACAGGCTACCACCTTCTCTCACCCAGGGGCTCAAGACAAACCAGAAGAATCACCTGTTTCCTTCCTTTTTTCTTCAGGTATTACAAATCTGCGTTTCTCACTGTTACCATCCAAGAATCAGGCCACCAGAATCTCTCACCCAAGTCCTGGGTATCTAACCTCCACCCCACTCCAGGTCTTCCTACAACCAACTACAGTAAATGTCTTAGGTTGCAAACTGGATTGTGCCACAACCCTCCAGGAACATCCCACCTTGTACAGGCCTTGCCTCTTCTATAGCCCACAACTCCCTGACTTGGGCCTCAGATCCTACTCTTACATCTTCCCAAAGGGCTCACAGCCTATCTTGTATGACTGATTCTACTCTCAGCTCAAATACCAATACCCCTTTCTCAGGCCAACCCTGAACACTCTAATAAAGTGGCCTCCCTGTTTTCCTTTATCTTTTATTTACTTCACAGTACTTCCTACCATCAATTTTCTGTGTCCTTTACCACGGTTGGGCCATGAGGATAGGGACCTTATTTTGCCTCTCTGGTTCACCTGGTATCCACAGGACAGACATAGAGCCATGTCCTCAGTTTTCGCTGCCTGGATAAAGGACTGAGATCCTACAGGGGTACTCCCCACTTCTAGGCAACCCAATCCCATCTGGGCGTCATCTGGAAAAGCAAGAACTTCTTTGTTTTATGGCTTGGAGGATTTTCAAACCAGGCTATAAATCAGAAGATCTAAACAAGGGCAAAAATCTGATACCGTGGGTCTGGCTGGGATGAGGCCCAGGCAGCCGCACCACCTCCAGCCCTCTTGGTCAGGATGCTGTGCAGCCAGGGTTGAAACCACAGATTCCTGTGAGTGGGGAGAAGGGAGCAGGAGGTGCCCAGGCCCCCCTCCCTGAGACACCAGGTGGTCCAGCTGCAGTGAGAGGGCTGCCTGGCTCACCTCCTGCACCTTTTGCAGGAGCGCCACGATGTTGGTCCTCAGCTTCTGCAGCTTCTCCTCTGTCTCTCGGAGCTTTCTCTCAGAAGTGCGCAGGCTCTCCTCGGAGGCCTTGGCCCGTGAGTCGGCACGGCTCTGGTAGGAATGGCACAGATTCTGGAGCCCCACTTCATACTGCTTGAAGTACTCTTTCTGTAAGGAGGAAACCCAGACGGTGAGTGCATGGGCTTACAGGGGTCCCCAGGGCCCCTCTAGATAGGCACTAGTATCCCCAACTGGTTCAGCTCAAGGATGTATGAAGGGATATCCATATAAGGGACAAGTGGGCTCTCTAGCTCCAGAGTGGAAGACCTAACGCCCATCTCGTGGGGCTGCCATGAGGATGGACATGAGATCACCCATGTGAAGCACTCAGCAAAATGCCTTGGCAGACAGCAAGCCATTAGGAAATGTGAGGCAAGATTCTTCCATTCCAGTTGGCACAAAAAAGATGAGTCTCTCTCCCAGCTCAATCACATCTAACTTCACCACAGCCCTTTCAGCAGTCCATTCCAAGTCACACCCCACAATGTCAGAACCAAAAATCTTGTTCCCGAAATATTTATCAAGCACCCACCAACAGCAGATACCTCCAAATTTGTATGATATATAAGCAGCATCAGAACTTTTACTGTCTTTCCTGAGTACCTGAAACTTCCAAAGTGTGGGGCAATGATGTTAACTAGCGGTGTTTCTAAACATGAGGCTTTTCAAACTTTTATTTTTTTTTTAACTTTATAGTTTATTGTCACGTTGGTTTCCATATAACACCCAGTGCTCTTCCCCACAAGTGACCTCCACCATAACCATCACCCCCCATTACCTTTCCCCCTTCCCCTTCCCCCCTCAGTTTGTTTTCAGTATTCAAGAGTCTCTCATGTTTTGTCTCCCTCCCTTTCCCTACCTCTTTTTCCTCCTTCCCCTCCCCATGGTCCTCTGTTGGGTTTCTCCTGTTAGACCTATGAGTGAAAACATATGGTATCTGTCCTTCTCCGCCTGACTTATTTCGCTTAGCATGACACCCTCCAGGTCCATCCACTTTGCTACGAATGGCCAGACTTCATTCTTTCTCATTGCCATGTAGTATTCCGTTGTATAGATGAACCACATCTTCCTAATCCATTCATCAATTGATGGACATTTAGGCTCTTTCCATGATTTGGCTATTGTTGAAAGTGCCGCTACGAACATTGGGGTACATGTGCCCCTATGCATCAGTACTTCTGTATCCCTTGGGTAAATCCCCAGCAGTGCTATTGCTGGGTCATAGGGGAGAAGCTTTTCAAACTTTTAAAAAGTAGCAGAAAACTTGCTTCAAAAGAAATGTTACATGGAATCTCATTAAAAAATTTGAGCAGTATCCTTTACATTTATTTTCAAAACTCAAATTTATAACATGAGTTACTCATAAATCACCAATGACAATGATAAAGCCATTTTGATGAAAGTGAGTGGTTCTGGCTGACCCCTGCAGTTAATATCAACTCCTACATTTACATGCTTCTATAAAGATGTATGAGTTACTTGGCATTTAGCGGTTCCTTACTGCTGTTTTTAAAAACTGTTTTGCCGCAAGTACTTACTTTACAATTTTGGAATATTATCCCATTAAACCAAGATAGCAAGAGAAATTTCAAGTTCTATGTAGAAAATAATTACCTTGGCAGCACAAATTAAGTGTTCAAGCAGGCTCCAAAGTATTAAAACTCAGTATACAATGTTTGAGCCTGTGATCTGTGTTCGTTTTTTTTTTTTAACTCTTTAACTTTCTATTACAGATTTGCATGCAGTTATATTACTTTAAAAAAATACATACATATATATATATATGTATGTATTTGAATCTAATATTTGCAGGGCTTTATAGAACTCCTAGTCCAGCATGATGGGAAAAAGGATGATCTTTTACAGACAGACAAGAACATAATGAACATTAACATTAGACTCTGTCGTGTCCCTGACATTAAAAAAATCAGTTTGGTTTATTTTAGATCTATAGTCAACAGGCTATAGATGTGTTAGTGGTATACCTCCTTTTACAAGCATAGGCTCAGATGCTCCTGGCTGTGTTTACCGTCTGAGCAGCAGAGATCCCACTGCACCCAGACTTGGCTCTGAATCTGGCAACAACTTTAAGCCAAAAGTAACAAATCTGACAAGAAGATGCCAGGCCATCCTAGCCAGCCTATTAGCACTTTTTTTTTCCCCTGGAATTTGCAGACAGCACCTGCAACCTCAACAAGGTCAAGAGTTGACGCGTGGAGCTTTCCGGGAAGCTGCCATGAGCTCTGCCATCCTCTAGCTTCCTTAGCCTGCACCTGCCCTCTCATCTCACAGGGAAGCAAGGCAGCACTGGGAGAAGGGCAAGACCCTTGTCCTAAAGAAGTACCTGGGTTCAAATCTGGACTCTATCACAACAGACTCTACCTCTCTGAGCCTGTTTCTTCAACTCCTAACCTCATTATCTTTTTCTAAAAATAGAAGGGAGGTTAAAATCCCCATCTCTTTCCTCAAGCACACAGCTGCCATACGTGAGCCCGACATCTTGAACATACTAGTCCTGCAATTTTGATTCTAGTTCTATTCTCTAGAAACTCCTCCCTAGAAAACTTAAGCTTTTCCAGCCATAAAGATATCTATCCCATTTGATGTAGACAACTCACAGATCCCATCTGCAGCCCTGGCCTTCCCACCCCTCCAAGTTCCCAGTTCCTAATCTCCATCTGCCCACTGGACATCACCAGAAACGTAGGTGCCCAAACTTCCAGCCCAAATCACAATTTATCACTTTTCTTACCCTCACTCTGTTTTCTTTCCCAGTTAATAGCTTTATCATCACTTCCCACAGGCCTGAGACACAGGAAAGCATGTAGCCTCTGCCTACTCCCCCATCACTTGCTTCCTGTCAACAACCTCTGACACAGCCCTTTCCCCGGCCAGTCCACTTTCACCACTCTGGTTCCTGTTCCTGTTCCCTCACCTCTGACCTTTCACAACTGGACCCGCCCCCTTGCCTTTGCATCTTCCATCCACCCAAACACTCTGCCACCAGATACCTAAGAGGTATCCTCTTAGGACAGGGTCAGTAGACTATAGCCCCAGACCAAATCAGCTGCCTATTTTTATAAATAAAGCTTTACTGAAACATAACCACATCCATTTCTTCAAATGGTCTATTGCAGCTTTCACACTGTAATAGGGGAGTAGTTGCCACAGAGACGGTAAAACCCACAAAGCTGAAATATTTGCTAACTGGCCCTCTACAGAAAAAGTTTGTTGACCCCTGCCCTAGACCAGGTTCAGACTAACAACCACTCCTCCAGCTCCAAATTTTTGCTGGCTCTCCACTTCACACAAGGTTTAAACCACTATGGCTAAGACCAGACATTCAAGACACACCATAACCTGGCTCAGGCCTTCTTCTTCCCTCACCACACTCCTGCTGCCTTGACCTGGGAATTTTCATCCCTCTGACACCTTGCTCACAAAAGTTCCCCTGCCTCAAACCTTGCCCATCACTACACAGGCACTTGCAGAAATCCACATCTTCTTCAGACTGCTGCTCTCTCCCTCCCCAAGGCTGCCACAGCCCAACTACCTGCTTCCACAGCACTGACTGCTCTGTCTCATGTCCAGCTACCTGGTAAAAATTCAGTCTCTACTGAATTTTCAGCCCCCTGGAGGCAGCATTCTCTTTTGTTGCTCATTAAAAGGTCCAGCAGAGGGCCTGTGCCACAACAGCATAACACCACCCAGTGCTTGCTCCCAAATATCTCTACCTCCCTCTAAGAGTCAAGTTTTAGGCACTTTGAGCCTAAGTTCTTCACTATTGCTTGGGACAAGTCTACTCTATCTGCAAGGGTAGAGGAAAAAGGGCATATTCATTGTAAAATGTGAAACCAGGCTTCTGTCCCTGAGGATTCAGCCCCAACATCTTACGGTAGGGTGTGGTAGAATTCTGCACACCACGATCACATCCATCTAAGCTGCTTCTTTTTCTATAGTAAGTTTCCTATTCTTTTCTCTCAGGGGAAAAAAAAAAAGGAAACTGGCTGGGGGGTGGGACAGAGCTGAGAGCTGATAATCACTAGCACAAAGGGGCAGGGGCATGCACGATAAAAATAAACCAAAGGTTAGGCCAGACTCACCAGAGGAAATGATATTAACTCATCTGAATTCATAGCACTCAGCTCCTTCTTGGAAATGGGGAAACTTGGAGGCAGGAAATACCGTAAACAATTCCTAAAGAAAAGAAGGTGGGAACAGGAATTCAGAATAGCAAGAACAAGGTGGAGAGCTACTGCCAGCCCCAGAGTGGGAAGACACACGCACCGGAGGATCTGAACAAGCAGGTCAATGGTCTCGTGGTTCGTGCTGGGGGCAGTGGTGTCAGGCTCTATGCGGATGCAGTCAGAAGTGGAGGGCTCTACCATGGCTACAGCCTGCTGGGCCACCACCACCTCCTCTTCCTCCTCTTCCTCCTCTTCCTGCTCCTCCTCCCCGCCCTCCTGCTGAGTGTCGGGGCTCTGGTACTCCGGAGAAGGAGGCTTCATCAGCCGCACATCCTCACTGCCTTTCTCCACCCTAGGAGGCACATAGCATTATGTCCCAGGCTCCCAGGATGGGCCGCCTGCAAGGAGGCTAGGGATACACCACACCCCACCCCCCACCTGACCTGGTCTGGCCAACTCTGTCAGCCTTTGAAAAGGAGCATTACCAGCGGTCTCTTGGAGTGGTGTCTGTGGGCACGTAGTCAAACTTCACCTTCCACCGCACCACATGCTTGCCCACCTCCACAGCTGTGACACGGCCTGTATACCACTCCCTGTTCACACGCACCTCCACGTGCAACCCTTTATCTGAGACAATGAGAATGAAGTGGGTGTCAGAAAACTATACAGTCCCCCACTCAGCCAGGGTCACCTTGAGAGAGGCAGCCCCAGGATTTGCAGGGACAAGAATTCCTAGATGCTTGCCCATACTTTTCCAGGAACATGCAGCCCAGCCACCCTAGTCTCCTTCCTTGTCTACCATGAAGGTACCAAAGAGCAGCAGATGAGTGACTGACTGCTAGAGGTGCAAGCCAAGAAATCTGTGCTAAAAATACACATAAGGGTGTGTTCTCTTCAGACATCTTCTTGGGATCAGACTTAGAACCACTGCTGCACAAAAGCCCAGAGCTAGGAAAGCCTCCAAGAGTCTTTAAGATAAGCTGTTGCTGGCTGAGGGCTCCCAATACCCCTTCCCCCACAGGCTGCCAGGAACCTCCCCCAAACTCACCTTTCTGAGCCCTCTTAAGGTCTGCTGGGTCCTCTTCCCCAGCACTGTCTGAGAGCTGCAAGGAAAACGGTCTATTAGAGGCATCCCCAATGCCCCTGAATAGGAGATTTTTGCATGACTGGCCACCCAGGGTCATCAGCTGCCACGTCATATTGTATTATATGGCTGTCTAAATCTCCAGGGCTCACCAGGAGCTGCTCTCTAAATCACAACTGTGAGTATCTACCCTTCTGCGATCTTTATAAACAAGAGAGCACGCAAAGGACAGAAAGTCACAGAAACGGAAGGAAAGGGTTTCAAGCCTTTCTCATCTGTGTACGATCTCCAGCCTGTGATTAGAGCCAGAGCCAGTCTCACTCAGAAGCCTACCGGACACCATGTTTCTAAGTCATCTGCATGACTAAGAGTCCTATAGAGATGAACTGGGTTTCTACAAGGTTGAGGTCACAAAACAGAAACGGAGGTGGTCCAGACTGCAACCCTGGGGAAGGAGGCTCTAACCTCACCTGGGACCACCTACCTCATTCAAGTCCTTCTTTTCCTCCTTCACAGAAAACTTGCCCCGCTTACACCTCTCTTTCCTCCTCTCAGCTTCTTCAGCTTCTTCCTCATCAGAAACCCCAAGAGTCCGCTTCCGACTAGGAGTGGTCTACAGCAACAGGAGAGGGAATGTGAGGGATCCTGCCAGCCCTTGAGGTGCAGGAAGACTTTACCTGGCCTAAAGGAGCTGTTCTGCTTATATGCTTCTCAGTCCCCCGAGGGCTGAGCCTCCCCTGACGTTACTCAGTACACAGCAACCTCCTAGTCCCTGTGCCCACGAAGACCTTTGCTCAAAGCTGTTGCAGGGGGAGCCTCTCAGTTCACTTCTCTCTTAGCCTGCCTGGCCAGCCAGCTGTGACATCCCTGAAACATACTGACCATCTGCTGTGGCCCACCAATGCCGTCACCAGGCTGCCATCCTATGCCCACAGCACAGAAGCTGATGGAGGTGACTCAAATTTATGGCAGACCAAAATTCAAAGGGAGCAGTGAAGAGCTCCCTTCAACTATTTAAACTCCTCCTGAGGGGCAAAAGAAAGCTCCCCCAGTACAGCTTTGACACAGCCTGATTCCACTCCTACACCACTGAAGGTAGATTCAGGTTGGAAAAGCATCTCACTAGGGAGAGTTTACTGGGTGGCTCTGGCTTCTTGACCACTGGAGTCTTGATGGCTCTGGGAGCAGGGACCTCCCGAGGGCTCTTAGAGTTGGGCAGCAGAGACGGTGACAGTGGCTGCACCATGGGGGTGGGCCGGGGTACAGTCTTGACCGGCGTGTTAGCAGGCTTCCGGGGTGCCTCCGGTGGTTGAAGCAGCCTGGATGTACTGGCCTCCTCCCGAGCTGCCAGGACAGGAGGCTTTGGGATGCTGCTGATCACTGGAGCCTTTCGGGGCTGGCTGGCTGGCCTGGGAGCTTGCAAGGAAGGGGGTCTGCTTGGGGCATTCTTGATGACAGCAGGTAAAGGAGGTGACCGAGGTCGCTGAGGTCTACGTGCAGGTTCCTAAAAGAGACCCAGAGAAAGTGAGAATACTAATCCTAGCACAAGACACCTAAGGAAAAGCCCCTCCCCTGTACCTGGGTTTTACCTCAGTGGAAGGTCTGGTGGTCACTTCCAAAGGCAATTTCTTCAGGTCAGCTTGGGAACGGATAGGTGTGGTTTTCTGCACAGGAAACATGATGATGAAGTTGTCTGCATATCTTGGTACATTCAAACAAAATTTTTTTTGAATCCCTACTATGTGTCTGGGACTGTTATCAAACAAAAAAGAAAACCTAGGCCTATTATAAAAGTCCCTACTATTAGAAGACTCCCATTCTCACTGGGGAGACAAAAAATAAACTAAATCACCAGCAAACTACAGGATTCTATGTGTGATTAATCTAGCATTGGAGAGACCAGAAAAAAGTGTTAATGGACTAAATTCCCATAAAAGAAGTCAGAAAAAGGAGGAAAAGTCTGATGGACAAGGCCAGAATGGACAAGTAAGATTCAGCAGACAGGGAGGCATGCAGAAGATATCCAGGTTAATGTGACCATCTACACAGAAAGAGAAGCCAGAAAAAAAAGCTTTTATAATAAATACAATAAAGGATTAATACCACAAACGTATCTCAAAAACCTGATAAATTAAGAAAAAAATATATAATAAGCAATTCTGGAAAAAAGAGCAGTAAAAAAAAGTCCAATTCAGAAACATGAAAGAAATTCTAATTATAAGATGCGTACCTTTGCCTGTCAAATGTGCAAAAATTATCTTAAAATAAATGTACTGCTTGTAAAAAAAAAAAAAAAAGAAATTAACACATCTTCTGGAAGATAATTTGGAAGCAGTTATGAAAACCCATAAAATTTTACAAACCCTTTTATTATTTGAAATTCACTTTTGGAAAATTATCCAAAGAAAATTGTGTGCTAAAAAAGAGTGTGTGTGTCATGACATACACATATATGTATATCATGACCTCCATATTTGCAAAAATATATAAGCAATCATAAAAAGTTGGAAGGATATGTTAGTTAACGGTGGTTATCTCTGTGGTAGGATATTTATTTTCTGACCACTTTGGAATACATAAAGTAAGACATCTTGCTTTTTTAAATGATCATCGTGAAAAAAAGGCTGGGTGCCTGGATGGCTCAGTAGGTTAAGTATCTGACTTTGGCTCAGGTCATGATCTCACAGTTCATGGATTTAAGCCCTGAAAAGGGCTCTGCATTGATAGCTCAGAGCCTGGAGCCTGCTTCAGATTCTGTTTCTGTCTCTGTCTCTGTCTCTATCTCTTTGCCCCTCCCCCACTTGTGCACGCTCTCTGGCTCGCTCTCTCTCAAAATTAAACAAGCACTTAAAAAAATTTTTTTAAATGATTATCCTGGCGTATTCGAGAACCAGTGAGCCACTGAGGGTTCCTGTCCCATCCCAGACAGATCCCTCATAAAGGCTAGCTCCTGCCAATTGCCCATGACCCATGCACCTGCAGGGCCTCTAGCTTCTCCTGCTGCTGGCGAATTTTCTCTGTCAGCTGCTTCTGCTTCTCTTCTTGTGTCTTCAGGTCCTTTCTGAATGTCCCCAGGGGAACCTTCTGCTTCTGTTCAGAAGCCTCACATCTGTTGAGAAAAGGTGCTAGGATGGTTGCGGCAAAATAGGGCTCTAGGATCACCTGGGTGGCTCAGTCGGTTAAGCATCCAACTCTTGATTTTGGCTCAGGTCATAATCTCACAGTTCCTGAGTTCAAGCCCTTCACTGGGTTCTGCGCTAACAGTGCAGAGCCTGCTTGGGATTCTTTCTCCTCCTCCTTCTCTGCCCCTCCCCCTGGCTCCTGCTTTCTCTCTCTCAAAATAAATAAACTTTAAAAAAAAACAAACAGGGTTCTAAGTAGGACATGGTCCTTCCTCCTCAGCCAACCCATTCTCTCACCACAGTGTAACAACCTCAGGGTTTCCAAATGTACAGAATTAATACTCACTGCAGGACAGACATGTATTCTTATTTCCAGGGTACTTATTATTTGCAGCAAGACAGAAATATGAGGATATCAGCAATGACCTCAAGATGCACAGTGAGTTATTTACCCAAAGGGTAGAGAGAATATAGTAGAAGAGAGAGGAGATACCCACAATCTCCTTGTTAGAGCAAGTGCTCACCGGTCCTGCTCAGGATCAGGGTTCATGGAGCAAACCCAGGTGTCAGGGTAATCTTTTCCAACAGAACTCAGCTGGAAGGGGAGGGTTCGCCACTTCAGACACAAATCTGTGACACAGAAAACACCCCAACAAACATCAACCATACCCGACAACAATTGTGTATAAGCAGGTTCCTCCCACGCAGTCACAAGGCAAAGATGCTCCCTCTGCCTTCCTTGCAGAACAGTAATTCTTCTCAGGGAGAGTAATCCCAGCAAGAATAGATTCTTTATATCATGGACTTTCAAGGCTCCCAGCCCCTCTCCCTCCAACGGGATCTTGGCTCAGTCATTATTTACACTATTAACAATGTGGTACCAAACCAAGTGAAGTCTGACAGGTCAGACACCTTCTGCCTCATTCAGGAGGGACAGGTGGGACTTGGCACAACCCCAAGGCTGAGCTCCCAGGGACATCACCAAACAGATATCCCCAGTGGGACCAAAAGTCCATGAATGTCAGTCAAATCAGGCCAGCAAGGGTACAGATAAAAAACGGTCATGGACTATATTATATGACAGTCAGAAGGGGGTTCCGACCACTGGCTCACCACACTGGATGGTGGTTGGGATTTCCATAGCTCTCCGGCGCTTATAACGTAGCTCGCTAGATGGGGGCTGGTTCCAGTTGGCAGAAAGGTAGCCAAATTCATCCCAGAACTTGATGATTCCCCTCTGGGCTAGAAAGCAAACACCCACACATCATATTAGGAGCCAGTCTCTCACTCTTCCTAAATTCACACCCTTGGATGCTAAGAGTATCCTAATGTTGGAAGTGAACAGAAAGGGCATTACCAATGGCAATGTCCTTCCAGTACTGTGCGAGATGCTCTCCCATCGCCCGCAGCAGGTGCCGGTACTCCTTGGCATCAGCAAAGTCCTGCTTGTTGTGTGTAGGTTCCAGGACCAGGTAGGGCACATCAACAACCCCAACAACTCCACCACATGCCCTGCAGGGAGAAAGAAGACACAGTTCTGTCAGTCACCCCATTGGCCGACACCCTCCCCGCCATCGGCCTTGGGTTAAAAAGCTCTCCTTGGGAAATACTCACATGCCCCCTTCCAGCTGTGGGCCCACTTTCTCATACATCTTGATCAGGCGGCTACAGTTATAGATGAACATGCCATCTAGGTCCCGGTGTTCAATGTTGACCCCAAAAACAAAATTCAGTTCCTTAGGCTCTTTAAGTGCTCTGAGAAGACATAAGATAAATTCAAGCAGATCAACACATTAACACACAAACATCATGGTGTTTAAGATATGTTAGCTTACACTTAAAACTTGAGACATGTTAAGCACAAAGTACTGCATTTCTATTCAACACGTAACCTGTTAGACTTGGTGGGGATATGTGCAGTGCAGTGACTCTAAGCATCCCAAATTAAAAGCATATAACTTTGGCTTCTGATAACAAAACAGGGATTGATTTAAGTATAAACAGGATACTGTAAAGTGGTTACAAATTGCTGCAAAGATAGTTACATGGTGGACCAAACACAAGGTTATACCTACTCTACTAATGTGACAGTAATTAATTTTAAAAAGACAAAAATTCACCAGTACAATGAATGTGTAAAGTGAGAGAAGAGACTATCATGTGATACAGGTCAACAAAATCATGGAGCTGGAAAGCAGATGGATGGAGCAGTGAACTGACTCAAAAGAAATCTGAAATTGATGCCTGTGATGGGAAGGCCATGAAGCAGCAACCCAGGAATTCAAGGTTCAGAGCCCCAAGAAGCTCCAGACATAAGGTGGGACATGGAGATAATCAAATGAGCCAGGACAAGTGCCCATTCCAGATGAAAAAGGTCCAAAACTCAATTTACAGCATTATTCCACATTTATAACCACAGATAAAATATTAAAAAATATTACCAGATAATACAAATAAAAGTTTTAAAATCCTACTTCTTAAATGATTGTGCTTTACAAGTTTTATATAATGAGCACTTTATACATCCTTTAAATAAAAAGGGAAAAACAAAAAACAAAAAAGGACGAGAGAAAGAAGGAAAGAGAGAGAAGAAAGGGAGTGAGGGGGGGAAAGAAGAAAGGAAGGGAGAGAGGAAGAAAGGAAAGAGAGGGAGTCACCAGGAAGGAAGGTCTGGTGTTCAATTCCAGGGACTGGCCCTGCCCTGCCTTTTCCTACCTCAGCCAAAAAACCTGTATTGGGTATGTGACAAGCATTTGCGATCACAACATCAACAGCTTTCCAAAGCAATCTTTGTGACAAAATGGCAGGCAACCTCACTGGAGGGGGAAGGATTCCTCAAACTCTTTGTCAATAACGAGTACAAAAGCTACAGAATTAAAAAAAAAAACAAAAGCCAGCCAGCCCTGGCACTCACCGCTGCTTGGCCTCCTTGATCCGCTTCTTAACATCAGCTTCTCTACGCAGGGTAATGGCCGTGTTCTGGACCTGCCGCAACATTACCTGGAAATGTACATTGGCACCAAGTGAGGAAGGAAGGGCTCTGGGCCACAGAAGGCAATATTATAACAAACATCTAAAACTTCTTTAAATCACAGGAATGCAAAACCACACTCAAAGAGATTTACTTCTTTCTACAGAAAATGGCCTTGATGAGGACAAACTCAAAAGCTGTGTTTCACTTGATCAGGCTCACTCACGTGAAGGAGGAAACACCCCCAACTGAAATAATAGTCTACAGACATGTGTATCAGACAGGGAGGGTAGAAAACTGCTCAGACTCTCACTACTGTGTATGACCCAGGGCAAGTGACTATCTTCACTTCAATCTTCCTTTCTATAAACTGAGAATACTAACAGTATCCACTTAAGGTTGTTGAGATGTTGAAATGATTAGCCAAGATTCTGCCATACAGTGTGTTAAACAGCAATTATGGAAACATTATAATATCCCATTATGCAGCCTTAGGGCAAGGAGTTCATGACTAGCCTGGGGCTGAGCCAGGCCAGCTCTGGGATTCTAATGCCAGAAATGCTGGACAACAGCTGCTCAGATCTAGGAGCTTACCCTGGAGTCACGTGTGAGGTCTCCACCTAGGCGAACTTCTAATGTCCGAGCTTTGCTCTCCGCCTCCCTCGCCTTCTCCTCAGCTAAAACCCAGAAGAAATTATGATAAGGAATTCAAAGGTTCAAAACTCTTTGTCATCCTTCCTGAATCCCACAGTGTAGCACCTGCTGGACAAGATTTATGTGCACTGTCAAGGAACAGGAGAGCTGGGAAAGCAACCTCCCTGCCTGGAATACAGAGTCCCAAAAAGGAACATTCTTTTGTTTGGAGGCCCCAAACAAAACAGGCACTATTTATACTTGAGACATGCTTTTTAAACTTTACCAATGAACCAGAACAGGTCAAAAACTGCCCAAGGCAACCAGAGTTACAGCCTCAGTAGGAGCTGGAAGTTATCAAGTGCTCAGCCAATCACTCTCCATCAAGCAGCCCAGAAGCCCTATCAACATGAGAGACGTTGAGATTTTTGCCCTGGAGTCAGGAAAATCAGTTTCACAAGTATTTGGGCCAGAAGATAGTAAGATTCTTCACTCTGGACAAACTGAAGAGTTGACACTGTTTTAGATAAGTCCCTATAAATGGCAGATGAAGAGAAAGTAAAGTCTGGGAAGAAAAACTGCTGAGAGGTTTGGCATGCAGCAGGAGGTACAAGAGGAACCAGACCAGTGGTTTAGGAGAACAACCTGGCCCTGGATGCTGGACACAGCTTTTTTGGATCCTGCTTTGGCCACAACAAGTATCCCCGAGACAACCCCAACCTAACTCCTCCTGCCCAGGGGGTGGGGGACATTACCAATCCGTGCCACATGCTCAGCTTTCTTCACCTCCTGCTCTGCACGAGTCTTGAAACGGCTTGATGTGTACTTGTACATCCTAAACAGGGGAAAAGCAACCTGAAGACCCACACAGCAGTGGGGTAGGGCAGCAACCTGAGCAACTCAGGAAGCACCCTGCCTTCCTGCCTCCTCCCAGGCTGCACTGATAATAAGTCAAAAACAAACTTATTTTGGGGCGCCTGGGTGGCTCAGTTGGTTGAGCGTCTGACTTCAGTTCAGGTCATTATCTCACAGTTCGCGGGTTAGAGCCCCACGTCAGGCTCTGTGCTGACAGCTCAGAGCCTGGAACCTGCTTCTGATTCTGTGTATTCCTCTCTCTCTGCCCCTACCCTGCTCATGATCTGTCTCTCTCTGTCTCTCAAAAATAAATGTTAAAAAGAATAAAAATAAAAATATAAAATAACTTGTTTGTAAAAAAAAAAAAAAAAAAAAAACAACTTACTTTAGCAAGTAAGACTAAATTCCTTATTCCGCTGGCCCCTTGCTCCATCTCTGATTAGCAACCCCACTACTCACCAAGTGTGTCATTAATCCCACAGCAGAAACAAATCTCGGCAAGCAGCCAGGGCCTTTGCTCTCCCGTGTAGGGTCTAAAGGCCCCTTGGGCCTGAAGCTGAGAGGCTCATACAGTTCACTGTGCCAGGCACGGCACCCTCCATATCAGAGAAGGCACTCACGATCAACAAGCCTCACCAGCCAACCTCCACAGCTCGTCAGCCATCTGTGTCCCTCCCTCAGGACTCAGAAGTTTCTATGTGGTAAATCACAAGCAGCTTAAAGGCCCAAATGCAATCAACACTGTCAGAGCCTCTTATCATCATTCCTAGCCTCACTCCAACAATGCCCCAGAGAAACACACACAAGGCCCCATTCTCAGCTCAAGGGAAAGAGCAGACCAGGGTGGGCAGGCCCCTACCTGGGCTTATACAGGCAGCAGGAGAGCCTCTTGGTCTGCACCTTGTGCCCGTGAATGAAGATCCGCATCCGGGGATCAATATAGAGCACGGCGGCATAGGCGCGGAAGGAGCGCCGCTCTGGCTTCCTAGAGGTGGCAGGAACAGAGGAGTGCTATCACCCACCCCACAACCAGCTTGACCAGAAGTAAGGCAGGACAGCCTCTCTGCAGGCCCTCACCTTTCTACCTCACATCTTTTTTCTCTCACCACCCTAAAGGACTGCTCCCTCAGTGTGGGCACCAACCCCTCACGTCTCCAGCACAGGCACTCCATGGACACCTGACCCGGCCCTACCACTGGCCCCACCACAGACCTAGCAAATCCTCACCCCTCTCTAGACCCTGGTTTCTTCTGTCAAATCAAGGAATTGGGGCAAGAAATTATTAATCTTTTCTTTGGGCTTAGCTGAGAAGCTGCTGTCCTATTCATCCCTCTGCTTGTGGCAAGAAGACATAGGCGTGCTCAGCTTCATCAACTCCAATACTGGGAAATTCGGGGGATGAGCTCTCCCCCTCTCCCTGAAGTCACCTCCGGAGCTTTCCCTCCCTGAAAAAATGAACACCAGTTCCAAGTCTTCCCTCCTTTCCCAGCCACACTCACGTGCCCTCTGGGGAAGTCTCTGCCATCTGGATATCTCTTGGATTTGAGATTATGTCTAGCTCTGGCTCTCCATTATCCATGAGTTTGAGATTGAAAATGATCACCAGTGTTCCTGGGAAAAAAGTCCTTTCATTCTCCAGGTGCCCAGCCACCCATCCCCACACCCCTCATGGCTCTGGAGCTCCTGGATTCTAGGGGCTGCAGGCTCCAAGCCTACTTACCACTGTCCCCAGGAATCTTCATGAACTGAGACATAACTTCCTCTTCATTGCGGAAGGGAGAATACTTATAGATGAGTTCTGTCTCAATGGCAAACTTCTCCACGTTGTCTGTGACAGGTTCCCGGGTCTGAGCATTCCAGGTGGGCAATGGGACTATCACCTTTGGTGTAAACACAGGCAGACACTTTGAGGGAGGACCCAGAACAGCTTTCCCCTAAAACGTGCATCCATCTCATCCCTCTCCACAGTAGCTCCACACTACCCAGTGGTGAGGTCTATGCTTTGCAGCCTGGCACCAGAGGCTCTGTGGCTTCTGCCCCTTCCCCTTCCCAACACTCAGCCTAACAGCACTAGGTCCTCTGGGATAAGCTGATTTATGCTGTGGGGGTCTCTGCATGAGCAGTGCCCTACTTGGGATGTCCCTGGCCATCTTCCTAATCTGCTAATAATTCTACTCTTTCTACTACCAAAAAGATATTTCTAATTATCTAGTAAATCCAAAGATACATATAAACTTACAACTCAGCAATTCTATTCCCAGGTTATATCCTAGCAGAAACTTCCGCACTTATACGCCAGCAAACATGTAAGAGTAACACAAATATCCAATACGGAATGGGTAAATTATACTGTTGTATATTTTTACAATGGAATACTGTGTAGTGACAACAATGAACAAACTAACAGCTACTAGCATCAACATGGATGGATCTCAAAAATAATGTTATGTGAAAAAGACAAAATGGAAAAAAATAACTATGGTACGAACCCACTTATATAAAAGTCATAAACAGACAAAACTAAACTATTATTCAAGAATGCATACACACAATACAGGTGACAAAACTATAAAGAAAAACAAGGAAATGATCATCACAAAACCTACCTGAAGGCAGTTCCTTCAGAAGTGCAATAAAGAATACGACTGGTGAGGGGCACCCTGGGAACTCCTAGTATCAGTCTATCATGGCAGCTATCATGTTCACTTTATAATTATTCTCCCAACTGTACAAGTATTTTAATATACTCTTCCGTATTATGGAATTTAATCTTATGTTTATGTTTTTAAATATCCAACCCTTATCAACTGCACCTCAATAAAACTGGGGGGGGGGGGGAATCCTACTCTTTCTTCTAAAACCCCATCCTCAAGTGCCACTCTCAAAGGCTTAGATGTACTCCTCCCCCAGCCATCTGTCCAAGAGAGCCTGGTGGATGGCTGACTCCTTGATTCCCTCTGTAGAGCAAACCAGTCGAGATACCTCAAAGGTTCAAATCAAATGGCCCGCCCTGAGGAAAAAGGGACACTGTATTTTAACAAGTGCCAGAGGGATAAACTGTTGAGGGTTGGGAGAGATTTTACTGGTTTCTAAAAAGCTTAATGCCTGATGGTATTCATCCCTAGAGCTGGTTTGGACACATTCCTAACCAGCCAAAAATGATCTTATTTTGAAATCTTGGCTGAGTTTGCACTAGAGTACAATCCAAAATAGTGACCTTCTAGCACCAAGTAAGGAAAAAATTTCAACCTAGCTTTTTCACTACGGCAACTGAGTTCCAATTGTGTTCTGTGAATCTGTACCTCACTCTGCAACTCCCATTTTTCACAGCAGCCCCAGGTGACAAGAGCTTTTTCTTCTTTTTTTTTTTTTTGACAATAACATTCCTTTAAACTGCATCCACGTCCACTGGCACCCATCCCTGCCATCGGGACACTTCTTTAATTTCAATGTCACCACTCTCCTGGTTTTCCTCCTACCCATCTGACCACTCCTGTCTTTTTTTGGCCACTTTCTCCTCTTCCTACACTTTAAATCTTAGCATCCCTAAGATCCCAAGTCCTCTTCTCACTCTGCACGCTCCCTTAGGTGAGCTCATCTGCTACTAAGGATTCCAGAGCCCAGGCCTCCCCTCAAGCTCTGGACCGAGACTTAACTTTGCGTGTCCAGGAGAAAACAAATTCTTCACCAAAGACTAAAGGAAGAGGATGCCTCTCTCTTCCATTCTTCAGCAGCTCCAGACAGCCCACCATGCCCCAGGTGCCACATCAGAACCTGCATCATTCATGACCCTCCTTCCCCTTTCCGCTAATCAAACATCAGATTTGTGGGCCCACGTGCTAAAGAGATGACAATTCTTCCTATATCTCTTGCCTCCCTGCCGTGGCTCTGCCAGGCTACACATAGCTAGGGCAGCTCAACTAGTTTACTCCAACACCTCTATCTTTCCAATCTAATCACCATACAACAACCAAACTGATCTTTTTAAACGATATACTGATACTGCCACACCCTTGCTTAAAATCCCTTTGAAGGTTGCTGTTTAAGTAAAGCCCTGCACACTTACCAAAGCCCTGAGGTCAAGCCTGACTGGCCCTCCCTGTTCTCCAGAGGCCACCACCTTTCTTCGGGTGGCACCTCTGCGAAGTCCCTTCCCACAAGGGAAGGACTTCCATGGACTTCACCACCCTCCCCCCACCACCCACAGTCCATTAGAAAACATTCCTGAAAATCACAGTGTGGGCAGAAGTTCTCCTGCCCTACCTTCTTCCAGGAGCCTGCCGTTTCCAGCCACAGCACCTCTCTCACTCCATGTATGATGGGTGAACTGACACAGTGCACCAAAAAGGCAAATACATGCACTGGCTTGCCAAAGAAAGGCAGAGGAAAAAGACAGCCTTTCATTCCCAACATGAACTAATTTGTTATAATTTAGGCTCACATCTAAACAGGGCCAGCACAAAATTAATCACAGCTAAGCAGTAGAGATTAATCAGATTGAAAACCTGATCAAACTCACCTATCTATTTATGCAACAGCCATGAGCGTTTCTCTCTGCAAACCCTCTGAGACCCCCTCTCTAAAGCTCTGGTCACCACTTTTCACACGTGAAAGGGGAGGTAAGAGTCCAGTCTGAGGCTGGGAAGACCGAGGCTGTCCCTGATCCCCAACATGAAGCACAGACCTCACCAGACCAGCAGATATCTGAACCACCAGGCCACAAAGAAAATCAACTGAGCATGTGTTTAGCTTACATAATTACCAAAATGTTTTAAAATCAGAATATTCCAGATTCATTAGGACTTCCAGCATAGCAATGATGAACTGGGGCTATGTGTCTGTCATCTGCCATTTAGCAAAGAACTTCACAACGATGATTTCCATATACTCACCACCTGCTTCACTACCTACCCAGGCCCTACAGGTATCTGACCTGTACCTTCTGATACAAATGATTAAAGCAACATAATTCTTCAAAAGGAAAATACATTCATAGCACATTCCACAAAATCACCATCATATAGGAAAGCCTGTGCTATTCCTATTATTAGTTCCTATTATTATTGCAGCCTGTGGTCTCCACCCATAGTTATGAAGCCAAAACACTCTCCTTGATAAAAACAACTCTCCATATTGATGCTCTGCCAAAATGAATTCAGGCTGCAGCTCTAAAGAAGGTACAAATCCTTGGTTCCTGCCACTGGATGACCTCAGGCAAGTCATCCAAAGGCAAACTGTTCTCTGAAGCTTTGAGATTTTACCCTCTCTCAACCAATTCATCCAACCATCCATTAACAAGGGTGCAGCTGCAATCCTGCAACCCCAATGAGCCCAGCATGGATGGCAAATGACCTACAGAAAGACCCTGGGAAGACCCAGGAAATGTTTGTTTGTTTGCTTGTTTTTAATGTTTGTTTATTTTTGAGACAGAGAAAGAGAGAAAGGCAGAGAGAGTAGGAGACAGAGAATCCCAAGGAAGCTTCATGCTGTCAGCACAGAGCCCAATGCAGGGATTGAACTCACGACTGTGAGATCATGACCTGAGACGAAATCAAGAGGTGGATGCTTAACTGCCACCCAGGTGCCCCAGATCCAGGAAATGTTAAATGGCAACTCGAACCCCAAGGATAGGACCTACCTCATCAATGCCTTCCTCCTCATGAAAGGTCCTAGACAAGAAGAGGCAAGTCATGGTGTCTTCCTTCTTGGTGAAAAGTATAAAATCCTTCCCAATGCGCATTGAGCCCCTGAAAGAAAAGCAGAAACGGATTATTCTCCCAGAGATTCAAAAACTCATCTGAAAAAGAAGCATATACACCCTCTGGACATGACTAAAACTGCCTTTAAGTTTTTTTTTTTTTTTTATGTTTTCTATTATTTTTTGAGAGACAGAGACAGCACGAGCAGGGGAGGGTCAGAGAGAGAGGGAGATACAGAATCCAAAGACAGGCTCCTCTAGCAACAGCTAGTTGTCAACACAGAGCCCGACGTGGGGCTCAAACCCATGAACCATGAGATCATGACCTGAGCCAAAGTCAGACATTTAACCGACTGAGCCACCCAGGCACCCCTAAAACTGCCTTTAGAGGGCTCTTCTTAAGACCTCCCTCCATTCTAGGATCCTGAGCTGAGGCCCACAGCCCTCATTCCTCTGCTATTCCATCAGCTTTCATCACTCTTCACAACCTGCCTGACTCCACTTACCCACCATACAGGGCTCCCTCACCACCCTTCTAGGGCACATTCACCAGCAATCGTCAGCCCCAAGTTAGTGTCACTCCCAACCTGCTGCCACAATGGTAACAAGTAACCCTGCTGCCCATGCACCAGGTTCATTTCAGCTACACAAGGGCTGCTATACTCTTTGAATGTGCCACTATCAATTTCCCTCTAAGAACTGATACCTTCAACATGCTGACCACATCCAGTTCCATTTTGCTATTTTTCATTCACTCATCAAATGTCAGAACCATCAAGGGCATAGCCCACAATCTATGCTCACAAGTCCTCAAAAAACAAAACAAAACAAAAAACAAAAAACAAGAAACAAAAAACCAGTATGACAAGGTTCAGCTAAACCTGACCCCCCTAAACCATACACAATATAATTCTTAATCACAGTTTTAAGGAGGCCTATAACCGGCTCATATCTTAGAACTACAACCATCTTCTGTCTCAAAATTGTTTTGCCACCTCAAGTTCATTATGACATAGGTGGTCCCTGCTTCTGGATGCAAGTGGTTTCTGGGAAATATGCCTTGAGGCTGGGTTCCACAAGGCAAAAGTCTGAATGGAATCAACTTCTTCCTTCCTCTGTTTGGCCACATTAAATCATCTGAGGAGCAGGCAAGAACAAGCCTTTCTGGGCAACGTGGAACAGGGCAGAAGTTCTAACGTTCATTGCCCAATGAACAATGAGGCTGTTTAGCTCCTTTCTTCTGAGCAGCTTCTGGGGCTTTATGGCTATTATCTCATTAGTCTCCATAATACCCCAGGAAAGGGATGGCAGTGGGAAGCCTCATTACTCTCTTCTGTGTACAAATACAAACTAGGCTGGCATGCCAAACATACAAACGAATGCCGTGTCCCATTTCCCCCAAATGCTCAGGAACACGCAGGACACTATCCAGAGACACCCTGGGAGCTGCCAAGTTCTCTTTCTCATCCTCTAGTTCCTAAGACACTGGCAATGCTCCTTCCCCTGACAATTTCACAGCCCTAATCCTTCTTTCCTGAAGCTTACGAGTGGCAAAATGAGGCACATTACCTTGCCTTCTGTCAAAGCTTGCTCTTGCCCTAATTTGGCAAGAACTCTCACTTTGTGCCTCTTTCTTCCCTCTTTGAACCTGACCTTGGAGGCTGAAGAGCAACAACCCCAAAAATACCATCTGTCTGCTGGCTTCCTTGCTCCACAAATCACTCCCTCCCGAAACGCTTTTTCAACTTCTGAATTGGTTTCAAAATAAATACACTCTCAACACTAGATGGCTCCAACTTCAATGGCTCCTTTACAAGTATCATTGTACTAAAATATGCTAATAACACTTTCAACTTCCTAGTCTTCCAAGCAGTCAGTCACATTTTGTTTGCTCCTCAAACTTGCTCTCTAATAAAGAATGTCAAAGAGTAGAACCCCATTTTCTAGATTAGGAAACAGATTTCAGAGACATGAAACAGCTTGCCTAAGGTCATAAAATTGCTAAAACCAATCAGGAGGAGGCTGGCCTACAATCCAGAAGGGAAGTCAGGGCTTCTTCTATCACACTGACTCTAAGAGGCTTCAATCATTGGGGACTTAGAGCACCAGTGCTGGAATCACCAGGGGAACCCACAGATTCCTAGTCCCGGTGAGTCAGGCCAGGAATCTGCCATGGAAAGATCAAAAGAGAAATAAAATAAGAATCCAAACTAAGGGTTTGGTTATGCGTCCAACTCTTGGTCTTGGCTCAGGTCATGATCTCAACAGTCCTGAGTTTAGGCCCCACATTGGGCTCTGTGCTGACAATGCAGAGCCTGCTTGGGATTCTCTCTCTCCCTCTCTCTGTCCGTCCCCTGCTTGCTTTCTCTTTCTCTCTCAAAATAAATAAATAAACTTAAAAAAAAAAAAAAAAAGAATCCAGAAACTAGTCTAGGGCCCTCACAGCAATGAGAGCATTTAATCCTGAACTAATTTGGTATGTATTATAATCTCAATTTACATAGAAGGAAACTGAGAGTCGCAGAAGTAATTAAGTGACTGAGGTGAGATTTGAACTTTAGTTTGTGCGACTGAAGTGAGATGGACAACAGCTCCAGCTCTGCAGTCAGAAGGACCTGGTTCTTATCTCAGCAGCTCTACACTCGAGCCAATATTTTTATACCTTTGGGCAAATCACTTCATCCCCATAAACCCCAAATTCCTCACTGGAAAATGAGAGTAATAGTACCTACACCACAAAGGGGTATAATGAGAATTAAGTGAAATCATCCAAGTAAAGTTTTTAGCACAGTGCCTGGCACATGGTAAGTGCCTGTTATTTCCATTTGGCTTCTCCCCTGAAAAATCAAAAAGTCCAGGTACCATGTCCCTGATGTCTTTGTAAGCATTCTCTTTCCTTGCTGCACACCCAGAGCACACTGCACATCAGGGACTACTGATACTGTTGGCTAACCAAAGTACCATCCTCTCTCAAACAAAACAACACGTTTCCACAGCAAGACTGAAAACGTGACTCAGAATTCCATTTGTACAAACTCCAATTCCACTAAATATTACTCCATCCAAAGGTATGTACAGCTGGAAGTGAGCACTTCAGAAATAGAAGCCCTTCTCTTGGGGCTTCACTCAAAACCAGAACAACACATTCCAAACACCAAACAAGTGGGAACCAAGGGCTGAGAAAAGTCCCAAGAGATTTGAAGACATTAGGTAGGTTCCTGCTACAGGGTCCAGCAGGACATATGAGGGGAGACCCTGTCTTTTGGGAGGGAGGGTTCAGATCTCTTTTTGCTCACCCTGGATCCCCAGTGCGTGGCTCAAAGCATGACATGTGGCAGGCACTCAGAGAACAGTGCTGTGACATGAAGCAACCCTTTACCATCTCAGATATCCCAACCCCAAAAACAACCACCTGCATCCTCAACCACAGGGTAAAAATAAGAATTTTCCTCAGGAGGAGAGATGTGGTTCCAGAGCATACTGCCAAGAGAAAACTACAGCTTCTCTCACCCCAATTGGTTTAGAGTGTTCATACTTTTTAATTTGTAAGGAAAACTACAGATTTAGAACAACAGTTCCTAAGTCCCTAAACTACCACTTCTTTTTGACTTTTCTTCTGTTCCAGAGTACAGTGATGAAGGGATAAGGAGCAGGAAAGTTTTCATTGGACAGAAGCAAGAGAGCACTGCTTGATTTTGTACTGAGTCCTACAACAGGTTTCTGGTATACTTACGATTTTAACCCATTCCCATACTGCCCAATCTGGGTGGACTCAGGTGTTCGCTTGGCTGACTTCCCAAACTGGATCACACTGGCAGCATCACCTGAAGTGGCAGGCACAAAAGAAAGTGAAGCGTTTGTATTTCTTTCCCAGAATCCTCAAAAATCAAAGGTCTGACCCTTGTTAAATCCAAGCAGGGCTGTGTGTCTACTAAAAACATTTTCTAAAGAAATTCACAACCACGAGGCAAATGGAGGCAATCTCAGACTGGCCTGTCAGTACCACCATCACTATGAACTTATTCTGTTGCCAGAACATGGTATGAAGGCTGAGGGAGGCCTCTGTAGTTCCAGCTCCAGGATGTTGTGCAAGCTGATAAATAGAATGTCAAGAGACAGGTAATCTGACTGACTTCAGGTTACTATTCAGATCCTATCTCCCATGCTAGGACAAGACCTGACAAATCCATTAGTGGAATTAAGCCTGTGATGTTGCAACAGACCCCTCTCCAGGTGGATCTTCTGGTCACAATAATGAGGCAACAGAAAAACAACACGTAAGTACTTTGTAAAAAGAGTTACGTCATTCCCCACAGAAGCAATCATCTCATCACTTACTTGGATCCATTCCTGCTCCATCATCCAAAAAGCAAAGCATAAATCCTCCTCGAAGGTCCTCTCGCCTTTCTGTAAAAGAAGCAGCTGCCATTACTGGGTAAGTTACCTATCAGAGAGTGTCAACACAGGTAAAATCAGAATGTATACCAATGTGATGTTTGATCCAAAAAGGTTAGGACAACAAATCTAGCTCCTCCTTCTAACAGCCCTAGCTAGTGTGAGGTAAATGTCAGAGCCCTTGAGGGTGGGCCTTACTATCAAAGGTTCTCCAATGCTTTCTAGTTCATGACAAAGCTTGAGAGAATATTTGAGGTCAGGAAATACCTGGTCCACTAGACTAACCACACCAAGAACCACTAAATATGCATGTATTTCACACAAACCTCAATCATCCTTCTGCCTGCCTCCTTCCACTTGGATTACTTCTACATCTGCCCTCTGCCGTGGACCCCAAGCCACTAAAGTACTCCAACTACTACACACTCCACCTTATCAACACTGCTCAAATTCCATAGGGCATCTCCTTTGTGGGTTAAGTTTGGAGTAGCCACCACACAAAGTGATCAAGCCAGACATGTTATGGGCACAGTGGTGGCAGCTACTATCCAGACGAACTGCTAAGTCTATGTGTAACGAGCCCCAGGCTAACTTGAGTTTCTGGGGTATCTGTATTTATTGCCACCTCTTCTGCTTGCTACATGTCCTTTAAATGGCTCCCTAACCTAGGAATGAGATGGCACAAGGTGTAATGAGAACTGCCTGGTTCCCAGCTGGACCTGCTCAACTGGAAGGAGGAACAGTCTTTTGACAAAAGTCCTTTGACAATGCAGCCATAGCAAGGCTTCATGATCAACAGGAAGGGAATAAAACAAACTGGCTGCCATTTCAGTAGGTGGAAGAACCTCTTCTTTCAGTAGCTGTCTTCTGCAGCAGCAGGTGTTTACTCAAAGTAGTCTGGGTCTAAGCATGTCACAAATACTAAAGAAGAGATTCTCAAATAGGGAAGAGGACCATACTGGAGTTACCAAGGTGCCTCTGACCAATGTTGAGGGCTGTGTTGGCAAAGGAGGAACAGCATGGGCTTTGGAATCAAGAGAGCACTTCTATTAAAAGAAAGGTCTATGTAAGGTACTACAGGGACAAGCCCAAGACTGCTTTGGAGCCTACTTCCTGAGAACTTTTTTGTCTCCCCCAAGCTGCAGTTCACCAACCTTATACACTATCCAAGGTGAGGAATCTCAGTTTAAAATACTCTTTGTCCTCCCCTGAGGCTAAAGATTCAAGTAAGTCATGATCATCTTCTGTTAAGTGAACTAGTTAGTGTAATTTAAAACGCTACTCCAAAAGTACTATAAACCACAGAGATTTTCAAGTACCACTAAATGTTCAGGAAGCTAGCTCTGCTGAAACATTAATTACAAGTGCTTCTTGAAAGTTCAAGAACAAGGACCTTCCTGGAAGTGCTACCGGTAGATAAGAAAATTTCTCCTTATGGCAGTGGCTCTTATCATGGAGAATCCAAATGAGATCTTGAGCAGGAGCAAGTGCAAGCAAAGTGTAAATAGGCTTCAAAGTTTCCTTCTGGAGGAAGTAAGGTACCACATGGAGACTCAAACTGGGTCAGATACAGAGCATGGTAAAAGAAGTGTTCTAAATCTTACCAAGAGCCATTTGCTGTACACTTCAGCCATAAAATGTACATGAAGACTCTGCTTTAGGATTCAGAAATTGGTTCAAGCCAAGTGCATTTCAAAAGTCCTCCAAGATTACTGGCATTTCTTGAACACTAAGTAAGTTACTTCTAGGCCCTTGTGTTTGTTAGAACCTGATCTGCAGGCTGTTTTAACATAAAATCACCACTTCACGGTGGGTCTGAGATACTTTCTTGTTCAAGGACTTCATTTTAAAGATTTTTTCATATGGTTTACAAGGGTAAGAGATACAACAATAGAGGATCCTCTTGGCCACACAGTGATCAACAGCCTGTATGCAGCTAGTAGTAATCAAGTCCATGATCATGTGCAACACTGCCTCAAGGCCAAGAGAGACTAGCTGACACAGCAGTCACTTCTTCAACTTTGTAAATATGCAATGTGGTATCTTCATCTGGCTACAATGCTTATCCTAATCACTCATTTATTCATTGAGCATTTACTGAGCACCTCCTCTGTGCCTGGCTCAGAGTAAACTGTTGTTTACTCAGACAACAGTAAATAATGCAGATATGATCACTGCCTTCATGGCTATTAAACTCTAATAGCTGCTACTCTCTGTAGATTATGTAAGCAGGAGACCAAGAAGAGTAACAGCTAGGGCAAAATGTAGTGTGCATTAAGAATCAGATGAAGACCTTGTTAAAAATACAGATTCTGGGCTCTACTCTGGACAGTCTGGGTGAATCTGAGGTGGTACCTGAGAATTTGTATTTCTAACAAGTTCCACAGATGATGCTGTCCATCAGTAGACCATTCTTTTGAGAAGCACTGAGCTAGAGAATCAAGAACCCATCTCATCCCTGCTCAAAACAATCTCCCCAGTTAGAGATGTATTTCTAACACCTGGTATTTACTTTGATCAGTCAATTGAGTGATATATATGAAGCCTCCAAGCAGAGGGTTTTGATGAAGAACAGGGAGTTCTAGAAAGAGGAGAGTCTAAGCAGGTGGGAGTTGTACGCTTCCACTCCCATCATACATTTTGGAACCAAGACAGGGAGGGCAAAGCCAAACTGCCTTCTTTGCAGTTGTGCCTCAGATCCTGGTAGCAGCTATGTAAGATTATCAGAACAAACTTGGAAGGATGCACATCTAAGTTCCCCCCAGTATGGCCAAGTCTAGCTTCTACAAATCAGCCTGACATCCCACATCTCATCATCCAACTCTCACTGGGGAGAAGACAGGAAAAAGAAAGAAGCAGGAGAAGAAATGTAAAATGGAGCTAATAAATCAAAAGTCAGAGATGATAAAATAATGTTATCCTCAGAAGTTGTAAGTTGTAATAAAATGACATCCAAGTTCTTGTTCTTTTGCCATCTGAGCACTATTCATTTCAGTTTCACGTGCTTATTTTCCATTTACTAACTATGATTCGGCATCACAAAAAGGATCTTTCATTAAGAAGTGACACTGCCTATACAAAGAAGTCAAGAAAGTCAATAAAAATACCAAATCTACTTCTGACAGGCACATTATGGTATGGCCCCATCCAACAGGAATGCTTTGAGTGAGCGAACACCTCTGCATTTTAGGAGTCTGGTTCCTTTGTCACCCTTCTTAGGTTTAAATACAATCTTTTAAAATATGACTTTGTAGTAAATTCAAACTAAATCTGATATTTGAAGGGATTCCCAAGTTCAGTATCAATCTAGTTTCAGAATGGGAGACAGGAAAATACTTTTCCCTCAGTACCAACAATAAGAACTTCACAGTACTAGGATATTACTAATTCTATTATTCTACTTGTAAAACGAGGTTGCTTTTATTCCTGTTGAATGTGTTAATAAGGCTCTAAGAAAAGTGTGAAGTGATACCTCAGCCAAGACTCCCAATCTTGAGCTATTTGGAGTAAATCAAGTCTTTTTCCAAAATGCTGTAGTACTTATTTAGTGCTTCTATGACACCATATAATCCTTAACTGTCTTGACAGTTCCCTTAAGATCAAGTTATTGTTCTCTAATCATCTGCAGAGTGCTGTCTCTCCAATTAGAAACTTAAGTTCTCTAATGAGAACTTAGAAAAGGCCCCATCACACCCTCTCTGGACTCCTCTCAAAGCACAACAGCAGTAAGAACACTGAGCACAGAATAAATACACAGTGGGCCCTTTTCATTTAAATTGAAATCCAACTGTTCTGCTGCATTTTGAGCGTAATGGACTAAATTTTCTTAGTGAAATTCACCCACCAAAGGTGGAAGGATGGGACAGAGATGATCTCTGTTTAAAACGGTTTCTTTCAAATAGACTCAGCTCTGATGATTTGTCCTTTCAATGTCACTTGGAGTAGAGGCCCATTCTCTGCTTTACCATCTGTGCGATGATTAAAACAACTGCAGTTTCTTTCAGAGGTAGCTGTAATTGCTCCTCATTATAGCACACTTGAGATGTAAGATACACAGTGACTTGGGAATGGTGCCTCCATTTGGCCTTAGCGTTTAAGTAACCATCTTCTAACACTCTTATGCTATGCCTTTATCCTGTTCCTTTCTTCTAAAAATAAATCTTATTTTCACCACTTTGGCATAGCCTTTTGAGTAGAAGGCTTTCAGAATTTAAGCAGTATAGCTGACTTTTAGCCGTTCTGAACGATTTTCTTTGCTCTAAAGACAATGTACGTGAGAAATCCAACGTATCTAGGGAGATTCATCATAATTATGACACTGGAGACTGAGAATCACTTCTTAGTTACGTGCTTGTTCCCATTTATCAAATGCGTGAGTCCATGAAGAGGGGTTATTTGATCACTGTATATTCCCACGATAACACCCCAGTATTCTCAAATGTTAGTCAATGTTATTCAAAATATTAGCCTAAACCTTTCAGAAGACATCAGAAAAGTTTGTCAGTAAAACAGATTATGCTAGCCAAACTGGATTTAAAAGCTATCTTCCCCTATTCTGCTTCCAAATTTCTAGCATTCAAATGACCAAAAAACATGTTGGGACAAACACTGAACAGGCAAAAAGCAAACCAAAAATGGTAATTTAAATTTTTTAAAAAACCAATGATAATGACTAAGAATTCTTCCACTGTTGTACCCCCTCCAGAAAAAGAAAGAATTTTATTACCAAACAGCAGAGCCAATTAAATAAGCAAAACAGTAGACACTGCTAGTATCTTTAAATTCCAAGCAAAGTAGTCCTCCTTTCTACCTGATACTTCTGCCTGAGAACATCTCCTTGGCGAACTCCAGTGCCAACCCAGTTAACCCAACTGTTTAATCCAACTGACACCAGCAACTCTAGAAGTCCTCGCTGAGGTGGCAGAGAGAGAAAGTGGCCTCCAACAAGCTTTCTTTGGCCACAGGTAGCAGTAAAATCAACCAATCAGTAAGCCAACCAATAAAATCACTGGTATTGGTCACTTTGTTCCCCACTACTCTACTCTATCAACCCATAAATCTCTCAGTGGCTACTTAAGTAGACCTATAGATTGGACACCACATGCTAGTTCCCTTGCACCAATATTCTTAGTTTCTATTAAATGCCTGACCAGGAATGTCCTGTTTCTACCTGTGACCTGGAATAATCATCCCATCTCCCCAGGCTCTTAGGCATTTCTTCTTAGGCATAGCAATAAATGCATTCAAAGGAACTGAATGTCAGAAGAAAGGACTGACATCTAACTTAGACTTACCTGCATAAATATCTATTCTGGTGGCATCAGCATCTCTGCAAAATTAAAAGAAAAAAAATCAAGATCCAATTGAAAATATGAACTATCAACCATCAAAATACATAATATTTTAAGTGGGATGCATACTATTTTGAGTCTATTTTCAGGAAGTCACACAGAAATTCTGTATCCATTACGCTTTCACACTTGGCAATACTGTTTTCCTTATGTGTCTGTGAAACACTTCTGAAGCTCTCAATTATTTAAAATAATCACATGATACACAAGGCCTAGATACATTTTTTTAATAGACTTCACAGTAAAAATATCTAGAGGATAAGAAAGAACATCCTCCTTTACACACTAAAAAAAAATTACTTACAACTGTGTTTCTCTCACTCATTTGATTGCAATCATGAAAAATGTTCCATTAATTTGTCCATTTTTCTTTCTCACAAAATGTTGAGGAAAGAAAACATCATCTGCCACAAAGCCTCTGACAAATCAGGTCTCATGGTATATAGACTACAGACTACTATACTAATTCACGAGCCCACAATCTTATCCTCCCTAACCTAGAAAGGAAGTTGGGGCACTCCATTAGACTCAACCATCAGCTGAAATACAAGTTCAGTCATCAATAATGGCTTGAACGTAATCTAGTCCAATTCTGCCAACCGCAGGCAAGGAAAATGAGGCACGGAGAGTTTCATCAGTTTTATTTATTTTTATTTATTTTATTATTTTGAGAGAGAGAGAGAGAGAGACAGAGAGAGAGAGCACGAGTAGGGGAGGGGCAGAGACAGGAGACACAAAATCCAAAGCAGGCTCCAAGCGCTGAGCTGTCAGTACAGAGCCCAATGCAGGGCTTGAACCCACAAACCGTGAGATCGTGATCTGAGTCAAAGTCAGACACTCAACTGACTGAGCCATCCAGGGCACCTAGTTTCATCATTTTTAAGTGGAAAAAAAAAAACCCCACTCAAATCCGTATAGTTCTATATATACTTATTCCTAAAAACATAAAAACATTTTCAAATATGAGAAAGATTAGCAAAATGTATGCATGAGCAGGAACATATACTCCCAGGAATCTCCAGTTCACCACAGGATACACAAAAAGGCAGTGTGCCACAGCACACCACGGTCTCACTAAGCTAACAAGGGGCAAAGTCATAGGTCCATTAAGCAACAGCATTTTTAAATTGAATACAAAAATTATGAGTCAACTAGGATTAAAACGAAGTGGAACTTTTCGGGTTAAACAACTTATTAATAAGCACATTTCCATGAATGGTCCAGTGAATAATTAAAATAATAAAAGCATAGCAGAAAATTACCCAGCAAGCTCATTAACTAGGGATCTGTTTAGATAGTACTTCTACTGTCAGGCACTCCTGTGACTCAGTTGGTTAGGTATCTGACTCTTGATTTTGGTTCAGGTCATGGTCTCCTGGTTCATGGGATTAAGCCTCATGTCAGTCTCCACACTGATAGCACAGAGCCTGCTGGGGATTCTCTCTTTCCCTGCCCTTCCCCTGCTCATGTACACACACACACACACACACACACACACACACGTACGTGTGCATTCTCTCTCTCAAAATAAATTAAAAAAAAAAAAAAGAAAGTACTTCTTCAACTCTTACCCTCTTCCTTCATCTCTTACCCTCTTCCTTCATTAGTCATCAACAGACAATAAGCAATGTGTCTGAATTTTATGTCTGCATTCAGAAATTTCATTATTATTAACAGAATCTTGATTTGGATGTTATTTGTTTATCTTTGAGGCAACCCAAACTTCCCAGTCTTGCACAGTAACATTTACAGACTTCCATCACGAAGAACTCAATATAACACAGTGCTGAAGGCCTTCTTCCAAGCACAGCTACTAACAATAAAGACGCTTTGGTCAACTAGAGTCAATGAAATATACATTTTGGGAACACACAAAACCCTGGCATAATTTTAAAGACTTTAGGTGTACTGTTTTGGTAACATAAATAAGATCTTGTCTGTCTCATTAACTTGATTGCTAAATTTCTATCTTAATTCCTTGCATTTCACTGCAATTATCTTGGTCTAATACACAAGGGAAGATAACTTTGAAGGTCATAAGTTCACTATTTTTAGAAGACGCAATAGGTGAGGTAAAGTTAATAAAGTAAAGGGTAAGTATCAACTAACACGCTACGCTATTAAAAATACTTTTGGGGTAAGAGGCTTCTTAGGAGGGAACTGCAGCTGCTTACAGAAATGTCTCCCTCCTAAGTCTTCAGAAAGCAATGACCCAAAAAGTTTTCAAGCACAGACTGCATGCCCTAAAGACTACATACCTTGCATTATCAACCAGTTCAGCAAGAGCACCAAACAAGAATTCATGAGTAGTTCTGAAATGATAAATACTAAGAATCAGCAAAAGAATTATGGAATTGAACTATGACACCTAGTAAGTCAAGGGTATAAAATATTAAAAAGTTTTTAGAAAATCTAAAATTGCCATTTGCACTGTCAATTTACACTACTGAAACTTCCCCACAATTTGAGCCTTATAAGAGCTTGCTAACCCCCTCAAATATTAATCTATCAAATCTTGCTGTTTACTCATGTTTATTCTTACTATGTTAAGAAACCTATTCTGAAGCATTAAGATTCCTATGTGTATTTACTACTTTAAAAGCAGTATTTTTCACTTTTCATGTTCTGTCTAGAAAAATGTCTATTTTATTTTTCATTGCCTTAACCGGCTGTCAGTTTCCACATATCTCTAAGCATGCTCAATGGACAGTTTGCTAACGTTCTGCTTTATCAACGCTTGTGTGTTCTCTATTGGTGAAAGAAGAAAGCCCATTTGCTTCTGTGCAGTTTATAAGCAAAATATTCCATTTAAAAGTGAGGAGAAAGGAGAGGATAATCTATTTCCTGACTTCCCAATTCTAGCTAAAAACAATTTTCTCCACATTAAGGAAGGGAATCCAAGACCCTGTTGAACAATTCCTCTTAGGAGGACAATAGCTTGGTGTGTCCTAAGGTCCCTATAAGCCCCTTCAAGGTCATTTCTCTTCCAGGAGGCTGCTCAATGTTGGGTTAGATAAATACACAATTACCATTATTATTCATAACTCAATAAATATAATATGTATGCCTAATATGTATCCTTAAATTCCTTCTCCATTTACACTTTGTGCTATTTCCCATAATAGTCCACTTTAGATATAAAAGTAAAATGCGTCCCCCTAGAAACCTTGACTTTGATTAAAGAAAATATAAAATCATTAACCTAAATAATACATTACCATCAATTCTTCAAAAATAAACAAATTATACCCACTGATATTTTTTTTGCGTAACTGTTGCAGCCATTAAAGTGAAAATTTCTAAAACTTTATAATGAAATATACCAAAATTAAAGAACCAGTGTCCAGGACCTCTGATCACTTACATCACGTAAAACTTAAAACAAATCGTAAAATATTTGCTTATAAAATAAACACCCAAAACTGAACTGTCCAGGAACCCTGACTCCCCCTCAAGTAAACCTACAAATTTTTATAATTGCAAATTTTGAATTAAAACTGTCTGTTACTGAAAGAAAAAAAAAAGGTTATTGGAATTTTAGGGAGAACTTGTTCCCATGAGATCAGTGAATATATCTGTTGCTAATCCAAGATGGCACCAATAAACAGGTCTTAGCAAAAAGTAGAAATTTATCTCCAATTCACTTCTACAAAATAAGAGTTCAAATTCTTCTGACCAAAATCCAATCCTTAATTATTTTACATGAAAAAAAAACAAATTCAGGGGCACCTGGGTGGCTCAGTCAGTTAAGCGTCCGACTTTGGCTCAGGTCATGACCTCGCTGCTGCTCGTGGGGTCAAGCCCTGCATCAGGCTGTGCAGACAGCTCAAAGCCTAGAGCCTCCTTCAGACTCTGTGTCTCCCTCTCTCTCTGCCCCTCCCCCACTGGCGCTCTGTCTCTCTCACTCTCTCAAAAATAAATAACCATTAAAAAAATTTTTTAAAGAAAAACAATTTCTAAGAGAAAAAAACCTGTATAAAGAATACATATCCTTAAAAATATTTAAGTCTCTAGAATCATCATCTTAAATTCTTCACATTATCAACTGAAGAAACAAAGAAGTATTCCACGGATTACTACACTGAAGAAAGAGGGGAAAATGTTACAAAATTAAGGTGATTTGCTAAAAGTAATATAATTTAAAAGTAAATCTAACATTTGCTCTCAAGTTTTCAACCATTTTACTGTCTAACCAAAAGTAGCTAAACACAAAGTGAATTACTCTTCCATCCTCTAATTTTTTTTTAATTTTGAGGATTGTTATATAAAAATATAAAATGACAAACTCTACTGCAAGACTTATTTCAGTAAAAAGTTTTACTTTATAGTCAAGGACAGTCAGAAATATAGCTCCTGTAAACCAAAAATCACTACCACCACCACCACAAGAATGGGAGTACAATTTATATGCAGGAATCTTTGTAATAAATACATGAAAGAATGAAGTACTGGCTTTGGCAGTGAGAACAGTGAATATAAATAATCTTCAAAACTTACTCTAATACCCTTTGCCATCAGGGCAAAGAAATCAAACAAAAATGGGAACTGCAGGGGCACCTGGGTGGCTCAGTCGGTTAGGTGTCCGACTTCAGCTCAGGTTGTGACCTTGCAGTCTGTGAGTTCGAGCCCCACAACAGGCTCTGTGCTGACAGCTCAGAGCCTAGAGCCTGCTTAGGATTCTGTGTCTTCCTCTCTCTCTCTCTGCCCCTCCCTTGCTTGCTCTCTGCCTCTCTCTCTCAAAAATGAATAAACATTAAAAAAAATATTTAAAGAAATGGTGACTGCTTCTCAGCAATATATGTATTTCTGATTGCTGCACATGAAAACTGCTTCACATGAAAATGAGAGATATTCAGAATTCAGTAAGATCTCAACAGGGCAAGGACAAAGTATCTCTGGCTAAGTTTTCATTGCTTTCTACACAATATTTAGAAACATGCCTGTATATTTAGTATTTAGAATTTACAGAAAACATTCCAAATGGCCTTTGTTGTTCCACATACTATCAATGCTGTTCCACACATAAATATTTTAGATAACCTACCAGATATCTTTAAAATGTAGCTAAGGGTACAACTGCATGGATGGAACTAGAGGGTATTATGCTAAGCAAAATTAGTCAGAGAAAGACAAATATCATATGACTTCACTCATATGTGGACTTTAAGATACAAAACAAATGAACATAAGGGAAGGGAAGCAAAAATAATATAAAAACAGGGAGGGGACAAAACATAAGAGACTCTTAAATATAGAGAACAACAGAGGGTTGGGTTGCTAGAGGGGTCGTAGGAGGGGGGACAGGCTGAATGGAAAAGGGGCATTAAGGAATCCTGAAATCATTGTTGCACTATATGCTAACTTCGATGTAAAGTTAAGAAATAAACAAAAAACCCCATCAAAAATAATAAATAAATAATAAATAAATAATGTAACTAAGGGAGGGGCATGTGGGTGGCTCAGTCGGTTAAGTGTCAAGACTCTTGAGCTCAGGTCATGATCTCATGGTTCATGGGATTGAGCCCTATGGTGAGCTCTGTACTGACAGCACAGAGCCTGCTCGGGATCCTCTTTCTCCCTCTCTCTCTGCTCCTCCCCCCACTAGCTAGCACACATACACACACACTCTCTCAAAATAAATAAATTTTTTTAAATTAATTAAGTGGGGGGACGCCTGGGTGGCTCAGTCGGTTAAGCGTCCGACTTTGGCTCAGATCATGATCTCACAGTTCATGGGTTCGAGCCCCACGTCAGGCTCTGTGTTGACAGCTCAGAGCCTGGAGCCTGCTTCAGATTCTGTGTCTCCCTCTCTCTCTGCCCCTCTCCCACTCATGCTCTGTTTCTGTCTCAATAATAAATAATAACATTAAAAATTTTTTTTAATTAAGTGGGAGCACCTAGATGTCTCAGTCGGTTAAGCATCTGACTTTGGCTCAGGTTATGATCTCGTGGTCCATGAGTTTATTAAGTGGGAGCGCCTAGGTGTCTCAGTCGGTTAAATATCCGACTTTGGCTCAGGTTATGATCTCGTGGTCCATGAGTTTGAGCTCCACGTCAGGCTCTGTGCTGACAGTTCAGAGCCTGGAGCCTGCTTTGGATTCTGTATTTCCCCTCTCTCTCTGCTCCTCCTCCACTCACACATGCAAGTGCACTCTCCCTCAAAAATAAACATTAAGAAAATAACAATAAAATAAAAGTGTAGCTAACGGATACTATTGTGATGTGTACTGACACATCACAAAAGGGACCTATTGTGACAATGGTTGGGAAAGTCAGAGACAACACTCATCTTTTCTCCAGACCTTCAACTGATTAATGGGTCCTACTAACAATTTCTAAACTCAGAGTTCTAAATATTTCTTAAAATCATAAGAATCAGAAATATACTGACTGCATATGTTCTCTCCTTTTTTCAAATAATATTCAAAGAGGCAAACTCATTGCTTGCCGGCATTTGAAACAGATATCTAAACAAATATCACAAAAAATTATTTTCACAGATGTAAAGGTTCTTTGCATGTTATCAAAGAAAGGTCAACCATCTGGAAAAAGACAAGGATTCTTAACAAACTCTCACTTTCAACTGATCTTGGCTTTTATACCATTTGTGCCATGATCAAAATAGTTTTGCAGCTCAGCATTTCCAGTCACAAATTCATGGGTAAATATATTCATTACATAAGGAAAATGGTGTCCCTATTTATATTCAGCCTGAATTTAAACCAATAGATTATCCACAAGTCCGTCATACAATGATAGCTTCTGCTGTGTTCTTGGAGATGTTGACAAAAGTTAATTGCCTTAGCTGCTAGAAAATAAAGCTGAGAAAATAGAGCAACCATTTTACATTCAAATGGCTTTAATATATTTAGAGTGTGAACCCACATTTCATCAGAACTGTAAGTCCTAAAAACTATTAAGTCTCTAGGGGTGACAGGTTCCTCTATATTCGCTACATATATAAATAAAACAAACCAAAGTATCATACGGCCAAGATAATTTTAAATTAAATGTGCCAACAGGAAGAGACATGGAAAGCAGGTATTTTATACTCAAGCATCCTGCTCTATCAGACCACTTAGCAGTACTGCAAATAGTGACATAAGCTATGCATCTTATCACAAAGGAACATCACTACCACCACTGTATCTGGAATCTAGCACCTAGATTGCCATGAACCTTTTACTAGCAGTCACAAAACCCACCATTAAAGAGCAGTAACAGCATAAAACCCCTTTTATTTAAAAACTCTTTTTATCGTTCCATATCTGCAACACTCAGTATTAAAAGAAAGCAACCGAAGACTTTCATGTTATCATGAGAATTTCCCGGGCCTGTTTTAAACCTTAATGCTGATGTAACCAATAACCATCAACACTTACCACAGACATCATACCAAAAAAAAAAAAAAAAAAAATTCAAGACAGATGTTTACCGCCTCCAGTAAATGCTCCTAAGAATGTATCTGCCTAACGAATACCACCAAACAGCAACTTGCTACCACACTGACCAACTTGTGGTTTATATAAATCATACACTGAATAAACAATAATCACCATCTATTCTATGTTCACTGTGTACCATGTATGAGCTAATTACTTTACAAACATTATTTTACATCCTCCTCATAAACACTGTCAGATTAGCTCCATTTTATAGATGAAGAAATGCAGGCTCAGGAAAATCAGTCTGCCCAAAAACTCAACCAGGAAGCTGTCAAATCCAAAACTGGCTGGCTCCAGAGCCTATGCATGCTCTCTCCGTTGCACCACACTGATTTCTATCTTTCTAGCCTGCCTGGGTTCCACCTGCAAATCCATGTTACATGGGAGGTAGGCAAAGGGCAATACCTTTCATAATTCACAATATGACAATATTGTAGGTATCAGACACCCTATCATGGTTTTATGTTTTAAAAATTGTAACAGAACAAAGGAGAAGGTACTCTAAGAAAAAATCTTCCCATTTCTGAAGGTGATATTGCATCACTTAACAGAGAAGATACATCCACCATCATTAGGAGTAACAAGTCACGGCTTCTGAAAATTTAAAAATTGGTTTCCTCTAGAAATGAATTTCCAGTCACATTACCATGATAAATAAATCTTCAAATTGGATATAAACCAACTAATCTTGGTATTCCAGGGTTCATATTTTCTTCTGGCAGGATTAGATACATCCTAAAGTACACAATTTCAAAGGTGTGACCAAGATTAGAAAATCTAGAGCTTCCAAAATGATACATCCAACCTTCGAATGTTCATGCGAGCAAGTGGTTCCAACTCAATACGGGTAAGTCAAATTCACAGAAAATTCCCCAATTTCGTTTTAAACAAGTGACTTACTTAGAATTTTATTCTTTACCTTAGTTCTGCTCACCTACCATTAATAAAATATAAAATGGCAAAAGAAATAAGAATATTCCAGAACCTCAAATTAAAAAATTTCTGATAAACTAAAATTGAACAGGCTTTCAAAGTAGGAAGTAAACCCTTTGCTTTCTATGAAAACAAGCCCTTAAAAGTATACCTGACTAGAGTTAGTACTGCCTAATGGTTAAAAACACTAACCATTATGGCCAGATAAAACTCATTGCCTTAAATCTTGATGCCTTAAACTTGGCACTTAGCAGATGTGTAACTTTTGGCAGGTTACTCAATCTAAGTCTCAGTTTCCTCAAACGCAAAATAAGAATAATCCTTACTCCAGCAAGGTTACTATAAGGATTATTTTACACGTTTAAAAGTGACTGGCAAGAAGCAATTAACTATTGTTACTATTATTTTATTATCAAAAAAAGTCTTTGGGGAAGCTCTTCCAAGATCATCATATAGTCTGTCATTCCAAATTTGGCCCCTCATTCCACAATTCAGAACTGAAGTATTATTAAATACAATCACCAGTGAACATCTAAGTTGCCTTCAAATGCTTGTTCTTAAACACAGCAGTTCAAATATAAAAAAGGATACTAAGGGTTTTGCCCAAGACCATGTTATCAATTAGCTAAGTAAGCTTCATCACCAACTTTATCTAAGCGGGTTTCAAATTCATCATCCGTAGCACGAGACATCAGCTCTCGGACCCTACGGTACCTACTCTAAAACTAGTTCTAGTTCACTGATAAGCTTCCTAAACAAAAAATAACACCAGACTACCACCATTTGGCAATTTACTTCACTACTCAAAATTTTTATTTCCTTGACAGGAAAAAGAGCAAAAATTTCAGATGTCATCACAAATAACATGTCCTTTCCCATAAAAAGCTAAAAATTATTTTACTATTACTAGATGATTGAAGTCTATATTCTCAACCCTCAAGGCGGTTCTTCAGATCTCTGAGCCATTCACTAGCTGCTCATCACCTCTCCAGATACTAAAATGGTAGAATACTTACCTTCATCTCAAAAGTGATGAAGGAATGTATTAGATCTAAGTAGTTATGACCCCACTGAAGTACTTCCAAGAGTGGCATAAGAATTAACCCTGAAATATTCCAGATCAACATGGAATAATGATAATCTCTTCATGAACTCAAGAAACATAAACACCATATATGTTCTGTGATTTGCACACATTTTGGGGAAAGACTACTTAAATTGTGGGTTTAAACAAGTTGCTATTTCCTGTTTAGCACGGTAAAAATTACATTGGCATTAGGGACGAATTTCCCAGGAGGATAAGGCCAACTGCTGAAAACAAAAATTAATAATTTCTTCTCACAAGTTGTCATTTAAAGATCTTCATTCTTTTCTTTCTTGCGTTAAGAAAAAAAAGACTTGTTATCACCCAACTGTTTTGGCTGTTGTCACTAAAAAGAAAGTTGATACAAGAATAGTCCAACTTCTGAGGATACAAAGAACAGCACGTTGGTTTCCTATCAAACACTTGAATGAAACACCTCAATATACTGACTTCAAATAACTAAAATTTGCATTTGATCAAATAAATTTTGATCCAACAAATGAAGATCGTATTCTTCTGGATTAGCAACAATTATTTCACTGATCTCAGTTCTTCAATACAGAGCTCAAGACTCATTCAGTGATACATCCCAAGAAGGAAAAAAAAAGCAAAATTTTCTGGGAAAATCATTTTCGTATAACAAGGAACGAGTTATCAGTGACCTCAGTGGCACCTAAAGGATACTTACGAATTTGTATGCAGATATTCAAAGGTTAGCTGAGCTCGATTCAGACTGCTGTAATTTGTGAAAGCCATGAGTGCGGTGAGGTCTCCAGTCCTTCACCCACTAACTGGGAAATATACTTTATAATGGAATAGATTTTACAGGATTCCTTCCAGTAAAGGTTTGGTGAGTCTGTCCTTACTGTTAAACAAGGTTAACTGGTATCTATCCAAAATATATTGAAAGAGATGTCTAAGTTCTCTAAGTTTTTTTTTACCTTCTTAATGACTATGATGTAATATTATGAGAAGAACTATATCACAGATTTGTAGTCTTAAACTTTGGCTTAAGATGCGATAGTTCAAGGAGTCGAATGTGGATAGTCTTGGGGTAGATAGTACTGGACTTGAGAGGTTTTATTGCTGCGCCATCTTCACGTTCTTCGAGTTTTTTGTTCCTCTAAATCACTGACCAGGATATTTACCAATCCGGAAAAATATCAACTTCTGTCATAAAACTTGACAGCCACCCATGTCTTCACCAATGATCCCGGGATTCTTAATTAGGCCCCAGGCTGGTGGCCACCAAGTCGATGGAGTGCATATGGCGATAGTTCCGGCTTCACCACCTCCCAACTGAAAGGTCTCCTAATCGCTGACGGCGATTTCCGTTTCCAAAGCCCAGACCAGACCTAGCTTGTGGTCCCGTCGCAATCTCCTCAGAGTACTGGGTCAAATTACCTCACACTGACCCACAAAAAACGCCTCAGAACTGACCCGCCCAAATCACCTCAGGCGGGCAGCACCCCTCCCCCACTTCCCTCAGACTGAGGCCTACGGCTCTGAGGCCCTTGGGCCTCAGTCCCGAGGCCGCCGCCTCCTCCTCACAGAGAAGAGTTAGTCCCAGCTTTCAAGGCCCAGATCGAGGGCAGTGTGGAGAGCGCATCCCCCGACCCAGCGTTGCCCGGTGCTCAAAGCTGCCTTTGTCCCTCCCCACGGAATTGGAACCCAACCGCAGCGCGCTCTTGGAACCATGTGCTGCCTCCGCCTCCGCCGCTGCCGCCGCCGCCGCGAAACCAGCCACCCACGCGCCGCGCTGGATGAGATGATGACAGGATTCAGCACCAGGAAATTCGGCGTTTAGGGCTGTTCTGCCGCCGCAGCCGCAGCCGCCACAGCCACCTCAGCCACTGCTTTGTCTCCGCTGGAGCACACAACCCGGGCCACCTCGCGCACTCCCCGACGCCCCAAGCCCCCGAGGCCTCCGCGGCGTATTAGGCCAATCACAGAGCCACAGCTCCTCCCGCCCCCGCCCTGATGCGACGCCTCTTGATTGGTGGGTAGCGTGTCTCCATGTGACCGGATCTTGTTAGCCGGGCCCGCCCCTGTCACGTGAGAGCGCGCGCCTCTCTTCCTGCTTTCATGACCCTCTCCGCCATTTAAAGAAACAGTACCGGGGGCGGGCCGAGCGACGCAGCCGGGACGGTAGCTGCGGCGCGGACCGGAGGAGCCATCTTGTCTCGTCGCCGGGGAGTCAGGCCCCTAACTCGAAGACGCCCTGGCGCGCCCTCCCCCCCTTCCCGGTCTGGTAGGGCGAAGGAGCGGGCGCGCGGTCGATCGAGCGATCGGTTGGCGGCTCTTTCTCCTGCTCTGGCATCCAGCTCTTGGGGCGCAGGCCCGGCCGCCGCGGCGCGCGCCCGGTGGCCGTTGGCGCTCGCGCCGCGTCTTTCTTCTAGTACGCAGAACTCGGGCGGCGGCCTATGCGTTTGCGATTCGACGAGGAGTCGTCCGGGTGGTTGGCGGCGGCGGGCAGCTGCTCCGCCCCGCTCCCGGGGAGGCGGCGGCGGCGGGATTTGGCGCGGCCGGGGAGGCGGGGGTGGCCGGGGCCGGCGTGGAGGCCTGGCGCCACCCTTCGGGGCCTGCAAGGACCCAGTTGGGGGGGCAAGAGGGGGCTGGGGGATGGTTGGTGGTGGGCTTTCTACTTTGTCTTTTCCTCCTCATGCCCCCTTAGTGAGGGGCGGGAGCTTTGGCGGCAGCTCCGGGGAGGTGAGACAAGCCCCGGAGTCGGAAGAGCTGGGTTTGCTTCCGGCCCTAGCCACCAGCTGGCCGAATGACCTTAGGCAAATCACTCTGTAATTTGTCAGCGCCTCAGTTTCCTCCTCTGCCTGTCAACGTTCGTGGGGTTGAAAGCGCTTTGTAAGTTATAAAGCGTCGGTGTACGTAAGGGATGATTATTGTTTGTAATGGGGTTTTTTTTTTTTTTTGAGTTGTAAGAAAAGTTAGCAATTGCCCAGTTCTTGGATTTTGAACCTGGGAACCTTGGATTGGAGTTGGAAGCCCCCAAATTCCCCCGAAATTGTATGCAGAAGTAGTGGGAGTGTGCATTTGGGGGAATGAGGATCCATCGCCAGCAAGTTTTCAGAAGGGGGCTGTGACTCAGAAGAGTTAACTACAATTCCTTTATGCCACAGGGAGGAAACTGAGGCCTAGATGTCATTTGGGACTCTTCACAACCGATTTGAAGCCCCTCTTTGAATCCCTGGGATATGTGAGCTGTTTCTATGCATAATGGATATTTGGAGTAACAGCACTCCACTGCTTGGCTTCTATTCTGAGTCCTTTCATTTTACCATGGGGTGCCTGATGTCTATGGTATGGTTTAATGGCCCCCAATATAAAGCAGCTAAAACTAGAAATGGATGTGTTCCCTAGTATCAAGAAGCCTATTTAATCTTTGGCCCAGCAACTCTTGGTTTTCTGCTGCTTATACTGGTGCCTGACTACCTTTCTCTTTCATTGACCATTTTCCACGACCATCGTTGCCATCCATTACTTGCTTCTATTTTGTATCCTTAGTCTCTGCGGTTGGTAGTGAGCAGGCTTATTTTTAAATGGTGCTGCGGAGTCCAGCTAATTAATGGAGCAGGTGGGTTTTTAGCAAGCTGTCTCGCTGGAACAGACTACACCAGGCATGAAATTCCTGAAGATGTTTGGGGGTTTATCTTTATTAATTGAAGGTTAACATTCCCTGAAGTTTTGTTATGACTTCTGCTGAACTTCAGAATCAGTAGATTTGGAAGTGCTTCAGTGCTTACCTTTTTCCTGGCCTGCTTTGTATTCTGTTTGCTTGCAAGTGTGTTACTAAGGTGGCCTAGATGCCAGTTATTGGTTTTTTGTTAATTGTTAGCTGCTTTTATCAAAATACAGGCCATTATCCAGCAAACACTATAGAAATGTTTGAACAGTTGTATTTCAAACATTTTCTTTTTGTGGAGTGGTGCTGACCAGTGGTACAGCTCTAAGCAAGTGAACATAAATACATGTAAGTGTATTTTGTCTGGTTAGGTGTTCACATGTTTTGTTATTTCATACAAATTCCTGAGAAAACCAATTGACTATTCCTTTTATGTAAAGGGCAGAGACAAATGATCTCACTTCCAGACTATTGTAGAGAAAAATGTGTTGGTCTTTTAGCTCCTTTGTTATTATCTGGATGTACCTCAAAAGAATCTTAAGACTGTGGTGATCTTATAAGATGGTTTCCTCAGGAGAAAGGAGGAAGAAAAACAACTGGAACTCAAAGCTTGAAATTCTGTGACAAAACACGAGCTGTCCAGGATAGAAGGCCGAAAAGGTTTCACTACAGTGTTCTGCACTAGCTGCAGCAGACGCTTTTCTGTGTAGCCACGGCATAGACTCCAGATTTCCAGATTTTCAAGAACTGCACCTGGGACCTGAAGAGCTCGTCAGGATGTGACAGGGACTCTGGAGCTGAACATACTTGTTTTTGAATTTGGGGGCTGTTGACCTTGCTTTGAGAAGAGACAGCAGCAACAGAGCAAGCACTGCCACCAGCGCTATTACTGGGAATTTGAAGACCTGAGTTTCTGCCAGAGCTTCATTGCAAGTTCTAGTGATGCTCCATCCAAAGTGAACTACGGTACTTGCCATTTTGCAAAATGTCTTATTCTTACATCTCTGCACTTCCGTTCATGCTCTCTTATCTACCCTGAAATGCTCTCTCGTCTGGTCAAAACACTGCCATTTCCTCAATATTCAAGTCACATGTTCTCTTTTTCATGAGTTTCCATAACTTTATCTTTTTTTTTTAAAGTATTATATCCTGTTGTTTACCGTTTAGCTATCTATGTAGAGCATACCTTGTAGTTATTTGCAAGTGTTTGCTCTCTTTCCAGATAGCAAGCCCCTTGAAAGCAAATGCTTTGTCTTAAGAGTCTTTGCTGCATGTACTACTATATGTAATAAAGCATTTCATAGAAAGGAGTAATTTAGACAGTAGGCTATCTCAAAATAAACGCTCAGTAAGCATTTGCTTGGTTGCTGTGTGGTACTCTTAATTACTCTTGATTAGGAAAAAGATCACTAGTATGGGTCATGTTTCTTCCTGTGTTTCATGTATTTTTTTTTTATTCTGAATTTAAAAAGATTTAGTGAGCCCTCAAACATGGAAGAGAAACAGATACCTTGCATAGGGTATTTAAACACAAAGATGCAAGGAACAGGGCCTTATTTCCTAAGGACCTTATTCCCTCCCACTCAAGATGGCATCTTGTTAAAATGAAAGTTAAAGACAGCTTCTAAGAGTGCAAGGTCCTAAGATTATTTGAGCAAGGCATTGGAAAAGGAAGAAGGACAAAATCTAGGTTAGTGTTCTATATAAATTTAAATTAAGTTCTTCTTGTGCTATCCATGGAGCCACTTCTTTACCCCCGTCAACCACTGCCCAACGACCTGAATAGAACCACATTCCCCCAAAATATGAGACTTAAGGCAGTTCCTTGTTTGCTGCTTTCCTGAGACAGTTTGTTCTCAGAGTCAGGAACCATTCCCTGCCAGAGAACTGTTTCTGTTCTTATCGTCACTAATTGTTAATCAGAAGGCTTTTATTATTTCTCATTTCCCCATTTATTAGTTTCTTAGACTTACTGAGAATTAGTACCCATCTGGCAGCTGATAATCCTGAGAGCAGACCCACTCTAGTGTTAGGAGTCCTGTGTTTATAATTCTGTGCATTTGTTATCTTACTTGTTTTGTTCCTGTCCCTTCCAGTCCTGTGCCTCCTGATAGCTGAGTGTTCACCTGGACCTTCTGACCACCTTCCTTGTACTGTTCCATCAGCCTACAGATCTGGTACCTGGATTTTTGCCCATGGTGATTCCTTCACCTTACTGCTGAAGAAGACACAATTCCAGTGGACCACTGTGATCCAAGAGGCATTCAGCCATGATGATGTGGCCTTCACCTCCACTCCTGTCCTGTTCTACCCAGATTCAGCACAGCCCTTTATAGTGAAGTCAAACTATTCAAGCCAAATAGCTAAAGCTATTTTATCACAGCAAAGGCCCAGTTCCGTGAGTGTGCATTTCGTTTCTTCAGTTAAAACCTTCAGAGACACATAATAAATTTGGACCAGGGGATTTTTAGTTATCAACACTGAAGAATGGGAACATCTTTCAAGAACGGCGTTGGATCATACCCCGCAATTTCAAATGATTGCAATTCATGAAGTGTCTAGTGTCCTATCCAGGCCATTGGACCCTGTTCTTTTTCCACTTCACGTCTGTAGTGGCCTACTGAATTGAAAGCAGATATTCTGACCAGCAGATACTGGGATTAAAACAAAGGCACAGTGAACTCACAGCATCTTTGGGATTACTCAGGAACCAGAACTTTTCACACAAATGTGAGAAATTCTACCAAGGAATCCCTTTATCTAACAGCATCTCACAAAGCTCCAATCAGATTCCAGGAAAGGCCTCTTGATACACCCAGGTAGAACCTATAATGGTAATCCCTTATGTTTATATAGCACTTTATGGTTTCAGAGCACTTTTACATACATAAATCTCAATTATCAAAATAACACAGTAAATTATCATTTCTTTTTGCAAACAAGGAAATTGAAGTTTAAAAGATTGTCCAAGGTGACACAGCTACAAAGTGGTCGAGGCCAGGCCTTCTGACTCCCAGTCCAGTTCTCTCCGTGGAATTAACTTAGCCTCTACTTTACCTGCAGTGTTAAAATGACTGGAGTTTGGTAACCCCCAAAAAGTTTCCAACTTCTTGATATGGTGCCCTCAGTCAGTCAGGATGTCATAAGTGTAATCTTATGATGGCTCCATATAGGCCAGAGTTCCATGGTACTACCACGAAGGTGTAAGAGCAGACTGTCTCCATAGTGGTAGGTTTATCCAGTCAGCATGGCACATGGTCATCTGACAGACTACACAACATGAAATACAAAGCTACTTCTAGATCCATTGTTCACATAGTCTTCCCAAATTCCCAAATGGCCTAATTGGAAATCCCTTTTCATGTTATGTTCTTTTTTAAATTTAAAAAAAAAAGTCTTAGTAATATTTTTGGACACTGAAATCTTATTTATGGTCGTCTGTGCCTCAAAATTTACTTAAAATGAATCCTCCATTTTTTAGACCAGTGCTGTTCACATACATATGTATATATGCATGTATATGATGCATACATACAACATCTATATGTAGAGCTTCTGTAGTCCTGTAAGGTGGTAAAATAGGTGTCCCCTTCCTAGTTGAGTGTAGAGGATCTCAGAAGGCTTGCAACAAACAGCCTCCTTGAGCTGTTTAGCCCAGTGTGTACTAAGTTTAATGAAGGACAGACTGTTCCTTTTGGAGTGTTGCTTTTAATGTATTAGAGAAACTGCTTTGGAGCAGTATAGCCCAGTATAGCCTGATTGTCCTAAAGACTCAGGAGTAAACGGAATCTTTGAAACCACCACCCCCTTTTATTTTGTCAGTAACTGCTTGAATTTGTATGTCTTTATCATCTAAGAGTCCTACATCCTGACCATTACCTCTTATTTTCTGTGAAAGGAACCACTAGAATATTTGTGGAGATATATGGGAAGGGAATGGGGGAAAGTTTATTTTGTCCCCCAAATTGGTTGAATTCCATGACATTTAACAATATACTTCTCTGTCTCTAAAATTGTGCTATAAACCTAGTTTAAGGGCATTGTATCTCAGGTGGGTGAGAAGATTGGGAAGGGAAGGGAGGAGGAAAAGGATGGAGGGAGAAAAGCGAGAGGAGAATAATATTTTCTTAGAATTTTGAGTTGTGGCCCATTGAGATCTTCCCAGTACTTGAAGAGAAGTCATCTAGCCATGGACTTGGGATAGTATTTGCAAAGAAATGAAAGCATTTTGTAGCTGTATGCTGACTGCAAAAATCCCAGTGCTATTGTCACTTAAAACCAATAGCCTTGTTCACTGATAGTCACAAACCCAATTTGAGGCAATCAGAATTTATAGCAGAGTTGAATGTTAACCTCATCATTCTGTAATGTGGCCCATATTAGGGAAAGAATGAATAGGAAAACACCTTGGCTTACCACAGGTTTTGCTCACAGTTTCTGGTTTCTGTGACCTATTTTTTGTATTTCAGCATTTTGTGAACAACTTATTCTTAGATCATTGGTTTTCCAAAGGCTTTGTGACCATGAAGCCCTTTCAATGAAAACTGTGTGGAAGCCCAGAATAAAAGAGAAGCTGCTGTAGATGAAGCAGGAGTGGGGGGCCTGAAACCTGCCACAAGCATCTTCCTTTACCACCATGGTGACCCCTAAGGAGACTTCTTTACAACATCTAGAATTCTTCAGAACACAGTTTGAAAACCACTGCCCTAGCAACATGTGCAACCTGAATGGCATTCTGATCTGTACCTCTACCCAACCCAGTCCATGTTCAGCTGATGCTGCACATTCTTAGAAATACTGTGGGCAAAGTCAGAAAAGTGCAAGAAGATGGGCATATCTTTGCTACCCTAGGGTAGTCAAGTGAGCTGAAAGTGGTATCAAATGGACAGATTAACAGCCCTGTACCCCAAGATGGATTTCAAGAGTGGTTCCTGGCATTCAATATAGTCAGAGAGCAATGCATATGTACTCTACACTGACACACCCCTTACCCAACTTCTATCACAAACACCAGATGCTCTAGTGGTACTTGAATTACATAACTTTGACATCTTGATCTTCTTGGATACCTGAATTGCCAGGTATTGAAGCTGGTACTAATGTTGATGGTGCCTCATTGAGGCCATATTAGACCAACCTGTACATTGGACCTCCCATCATCAGCCATGGTACTCTACTTCATGTGCAAGGGATAACCATTAACTATGAAAGCAGAACTGAAATTCTGGCAACATTACCTAAAAAGGTACCTGGTTATTCATGTTATTCTCAAAACTGCAAGTCACTATGACTCAACTAGTGGCAGTTACACTGCTCCTTGGTTTTTATTCAGTTTAACTGCTGTTTCCAGGATAAATGAGCTAATAACCTTAAAAAACAAAATTTCCTCCATCACTGGCATACCTGCTCCAAAATTATGAATACTCTGCTCTAACTACGTGTAATATCTGATCCACAAGAGACAATTTTTGAACATCCTGTCATGTATGTGATTTTAAATGTGACCCTTTGGAAAATTTTCTTCTAACCAATGAGAGATGTTCTTTTGTGATGGACCTTTTGATGTTGGGTACCATCAGCTACAGGTGTTAGGGATATTTGGAGATAGGCCATTTGACCAGGCCATGGTAGCTTGCTTGCTGGGCATCTCAAGTTGCATATCTACCTTTTTGCTGAAAATGTAGACTGACTTGAAAAAAAAAAATCTACAAAGCCTGCAGCCAAGAATTTTATCAGTAGACTCAAGAGCTTCCTGCAGCTTCTAATGTCACAAGACCACAGTGTCTTGTCCTTGTGGATGTTTTAATGGAATTTCATCTGTCTCTATATTGTTGTTTTACACTGATTCAGAGTGGCTGACTTCATTCCTTGCTATGAGATCCTCTCAGGCATTAAGACACTTAACCTGTTTCTGCAGGATGGATTCAATTCATGAACTCCCAGACCATATCATGTAAAACAAGTAGACTTCGACTTTTGTCATGAGAAAAGTCTCATTCTCTTACTTCACAGTCTACTTAAGGGGCACCTGTCCTCAACTACTTTAATGAAGGCACTGGTTAAATGTTGGGAATGATGTCTTTGTATCTTTGTCTCTTATTCTCCAAACTAACCCTGATTACATGACTCTACAGATCATCAAACAAGGCCTGCACATCCTCAACTAATAGAAATCTAATGACTAGCTTCTTGTATAAACAACTGTTGTTTGTTAAGAAGTTCTCTACAAACTCCGTTTTTCTAGTACCTTCAAAACGTCAGCTCAATTTTCTCTTTCTCCTGTACTTTACAGAAAAAGACATTGATCTACACTGCCAGTCATTCCCTTTAATCCTGTCAAATGCAGGCAAAATGAGGGGCTTAAGGTGAGGATGATCACCTGTTCAAAAGTCTAATATACTCTGTGTATAAGAATCGATAGTTGAAAATGCAGAAAGCCTAAAGCTCAAACCTAGGATCTTACCTACTATCTCCCTGCCTCAGATCTCAATATAAGTCTCTCAGCAGCACCACTCAACCAATCTAAGGGTAGATGGACTGAGTTTCAGAAGGTGGAGACTTGATTACCAAAGAGAGTAGGGCCAACCTTGATGAACCTGGCTCTCCCAACCTTGTCATTCCCAGATATAGCATAGACTCCTCAATAGAACCTCAAGTCTGAATTGAGAATATAGCCTTCTACTGAGCTGAAAGTTATAGGGCAGATAAACAGGAAAATTAAAGCTCTTATACCTGATTGGCCCTTTAAGATCAGAAAATGGTATCCAAAGTCAACCCTATGGAATAACCCTGGAGGACTCAGGGTAAAAGCTAGTTTACAGAGCTTCTATTAATCTGCCCATTCTTCCAGATCACATCTTGGCTATTGGTGTGGCTAGCCCCACTGATACCCTATCTACCTGTTTACCCGACTCAGCCCTTGTCTGCCTTTTTGACACGTTGCAATCAGACTGGCTGTGCTTGAGAAGACTACAACTGGTATCAGCCTATCTTATACCCAGTTCCACCAGGGAATTTTGAAGAGAAGTAACCTGCACCTCACCTTCCCCCCACCCCCAGGACTTACTGTTCACAACTGGAAGGACCATGCTATATACTCCTTGACCAGCAGCCTTTTTTTTTTTAAGTGCAGAATAAGCCTCCATGCCTATATATATCTGATCATTTCCAGCACCTGAGACCCCTTCTACGAGCTCTGAAGGAGTACAGCAGATTACAAGCACCGTCCATTCCTCTCTTCTGCAATAATACAGAGATGACAGAAATGTACCAGTTCAACTTGGCAAAAAACTAAAGAAACACAAGAAGAGCTTTCCACTGAACTTAATTTATCACTGGCTTCAGTAGTCTCAGAGAACTATTTGCCAATGTGAGGCTAATTGTCCTGCTTTGTGTCAGCAAGATGCTTGAGCTCTCAGATTCAAGGCCACTGAGTTTACTTTAATGAAACTTTATTGCATCATCCAAAGTATGCTATTGGATATGATTATTCCATTCAAATGGATTACAAGCTTCCTGAGTACAGGACAAGCTTACGCCTCATGTTTTTTCAGATTACTTTTATTGTCAAGAAAGTAACAATGCCAGCTGTTATTGAACAGAAACTAAACTTTTTTAGTATCTGGTCTTATCATTGGCATCTTTTGTTTTTGATTGACCAGCATCCATTCCATCTCTTTGTAACAACTCTGATGTTTCTTGGAACCACTTTTCCCTATTTTCAGTCCACATGGTTCAGACAGTTTGGCCTAACTTTAAGCTTCGTGGGTGGACATGTAATTCAGACCCGATCAATCAACATAGTCCTGGGAGTTTTACTGAACTGTGGAGGACAGGCTCAAAAGCTCTCTTTACTGAGATTGCTTGACTTTGTAGTATGAAAAGTTCTAACCAACAGGGCCCACCATATCAGAGCCAGAGAATGAAGCCAGTACAAAGGAAAGCAGAGCCAAATGATGGAGAGACTTCAGTCCTGACGACAATGTTTGTGCCCCTGGATCCAACCGTGCCTGAAGCTAGTTTATCCCTATGGACTTTTCAGTTATGTGAGCCAATAAATACCCTTTTTTGCTTTAAGTTACTTTGAGTTGGGTTTCTGTTGTTTAAAATTGAGTCAACCCTGACTAAATACTGTCTACCAATATCAAAACTTGACATATCCAAATATTTATTAAACTAGAGGTCATGGCCACACTGAAATTATTTTCCATGCCAGAAGACAAAGTGAAACAGGAAGTGACAATGTTTAAGTTACTACAGAAGCATAGAAATTACATGACAGAAAAATATAGAGGAAAACCTAAGTGTTATCCATAAAGGATTGGTTAAATAACATATGGTTCAGCCATATAAGGAAAACTACATGTCTGTTAAAATTAATAAAGTACATGTATTGTGTATGGACATGGGAAAATGGCCATGATATATTAAGTGAAACAACTATTAGAAAAATGTACAGTGTGAACTCAAAAATTTGTGTTTATGATGCATAGAAAAGTCTACTAATGGCTTTCTTTGAATAGTGTAGATTACATGAGACATTCAACTTTATACATTTCTGTATTTGAATATTTTACACTACTCACATTACTTTTAAACTTTATTTAAAAATAAAAGAATTTAAAAATTCAATTTAGTGCTTATTGTTTGACTTTGGCAAGTTACTTACCAACAAGCCTATTTTGTCAAATAATATAAAATAATTGTCTTCATGTTAATATTTAGGTAAATATATTCATCATCCATTACTGAAGCTGACAAGGCCGTTTTTACCTTTTTTGAGGAACTCAGAACTCAGTAATTGTTTTTTAATTTTTCAAGTTTTTCATTTCTTTAAATGTCTGACTGTATTTGGATTATCAGAATATCATAGTATCAGTGTTCATCAATGATTCACCTGTTCTCAACTGATCTTAATCTATTAAGGCCTATTGCAGTGTTCACACTGGGTAGGTAGAAAGGGAAAAAACTCATTTTCTTTGAAATCCTTGATTATTCTTATCTCACTACAGTCAAGTTCAATAGTGACCTTTTTATTGCTAAGTCCAGTACATATACATCTTACCTGAACTTTGAGCAGACTATTCCAACATATCTTTACACACTCTTTTTTTTCCCCTTGGGTGTTGTGACATTTCTTATTTTCTTCCTGCCTTTCTGGCTATTCCCCATTGTAGATACTTTTCTTCTCCCCATCATTTAAATATTAGTGTAATGGTCATCCATTGATATTTGCCTCCCCTGAATCATTTCTCCTTTCCTTTAGTGATAGCTCCCCACTTTCACTTTTCTTTGGGATAAATTTGAGTCTTAGGTGACACAAAATCAGGAGCTGAGTCATTCTGATTGTAGTGTCCCAAGGAAACTATATCAGAATTGGTACAAGGACATTCCTCATGGTGCCCTGGTTCCTGTTGTCAAGGCCCAGCTATCCCAAGTTTTACTTTGATTCTATAGACCCCCATATATCCATAAAATATGTTCCCTTTTCATTTGTCACCCAAACCAGGTTTCTATTGCTTGCATCCAAATTACTGAATGGTAACATGCACTGATACCAGGGAATTAAATAAGCTTCAGACCCTGAGGAACGTGGAAGATCTGGAATTGAGACTGAATTAAAGGCAGCAAAAACTTGCTCTGGATCCCAGAGCAGGGGAAATGAGCAATTCATATTGGCAAAGGAGCCAGCAAAGGTACTTCCCCCTTGTCATTTGAAAGCATGTGCCTAGTGATGGCAAAATTTAAATAACCAGGTAGCTGTTGACAATAGGACAATTTGAAATGGATAAGAAAGCTGTTCTACTGGCAGTGTCTTCTCACTAATGTATACAGGTGTGTTGGTGATAGTTATATATGCCAGCAGATGCATAAATTGTACATTTCAAGGTGTGGTTTAAGAACTAAAGGAGACTATCACCCAGAAATCTTAGGTTTGACACTGGATGTGATATGTGGAAATTATTTTTAAGTTCTCTCCTGGGAGAGAAGAATTCATTTTCTGCAGTACATTGAATAGAAACATTTATAAAATTATTCATGTTGGAGAATGCATGTCCTGGACAGCCAAAGGATGTAACATAGTGGACAGCTACATTCATCTGCCCAGTGCCTTCTTCCTTCTCCTTGAGAGCAGCACTTCACCATCCCTTTGGAAAGCTGCCCTTCTCCCGTGCTACCAGAAAATAATTTGTAAGAGGCATATGAGTTCATGTTACTGATATTTCCTCAATTGCCCAGATTTCCTGATTTTCTTGAATGTTAAGCTTCTCTAATTCTTGGGAACTGCCTTATATCATTCCAATAAATTACATTGGCTGTGTGGGCTGTTACATATGGCTGCAAAAGATACCCCTGTATAACCATATGCAGAGGCCCTTATATCCAGGGTCAATTTTTGTTGCTTACAGTCAGAGAGCCCCAACTGAATCAGTGTCCCTCTTGTGTCTTGGGCCTACTTTCCCTACTCTGAAAAATCTCCCATTTCCATGGCTTTGATTTCTAACTTATGTTGATAACTTCCAGATTCCTATTTTCAGCCTAGATACATTTCCTGAGCTCAGATCTGAATGTCCACCTCGCATTTGGGTATCCCCCTGCTTGATGAACACACAGATACTTCACACTGACCCCATCATTTTCTCCTCAAAATCTGCTTTTCTAGTGTTCTTGATAAATGGCGCCACCCTCCACCTTGTTTCTCAAAGCAGAACACAGAAATTGTTCTTGTCACTTCCTTCTCCTCTGTCACCCCAGACATCCCTGTTAGTCATTACGCTGTCTTGGTAATGGAAATAAATATACCTTAAAACCATCTCTGCTTCTATCATCCTTGTCCAAGGTATCTGTTGCTAGGACTACTGTGATGCCATTCTAGTGTCATTGTCTCTGCTCTTGTCCTGCTACAGTCTGTTCTTTGCACAGCAGCTGGAGTAATCATTGATACACAGATCTGATTGAGTCACTCCCCTGCCTAAAACCTTTTACTAGTTCCCCAATTGTTTCAGAAAAAAATCTCAACTTTTTAAAAAAATTTTTAATGTTTTATTTATTTTTGAGAGAGAGAGAGAGAGAGAGAGACAGCGTGAGTAGGGGAGGGTCAGAGAGAGAGAGAGACTCAGAATCTGAAACGGGCTCCAGGCTCTGAACTAGCTGTCAGCACAGAGCCTGACGCAGGGCTCGAACCCACGAACTGCGAGATCGTAACCTGAGCCGAAGCCGGATGCTCAACCGACTGAGCACCCAGGCGCCCCCCAAAAAACTCAACTTTTATTCTGGAACTTTATGTTTACAAGGCTTTTTGTTATCTTAACTCAAGCCTTATCTTTCACCACTTCAAACAGGAACAGCTCAACTATGTGTATTGGAGTTTCCTATATTTCATACGAAAAAGATTCCATGTGTTTTTTAATTTTTTAATGTTTATTTTAGAGAGAGAGAGCACAAGCAGGGGAGGGGCAGAGAGAGAGGGAGACACAGACTCCGAAGCAGACTTCAGGCTCTGAGCTGTCAGCACAGAGCCCGACATGGGGCTTGAACCCATGAACTGCAAGATGAACCTGAGCCGAAGTCAGATGCTTAACTGACTGAGCCACCCAGGTGCCCCGGATTTCATGTCTGTAAAGAGAAGATTCCATTAAAAGAATAAAATCAGAAGCCATTGGTATGCAGAACTACCCAATTGGGGGCACCTGGGTGGCTCAACTGGTTAAGCGTCTGATTTCAGCTCAGGTCATGATCTCACAGTCCGTGTGAGTTCGAACCCCACATTGGGCTCTGTGCTGACTGCTCAGAGCCTGGATCCTGCTTCGGATTCTGTGTCTCCCTCTCTCTCTCTGCCCTTACCCCACTCATTCTCTCTCTCTCTCTCTCTCTTTCTTAAAAATAAATAAACATTAAAAATGAACATTAAAAAAAAAACTACCCAATTGATTACCTATTTCTGTAAATACTATATTTTCTTCCAAATAACTCCTTTCATGAAGTTTCTAAATCAAATCTCATATGTTACTACTATATAGAGCTTACTGTAGTAAGTGCCTAGAAAGCAACCAAATCCCTGACAGAGGGACTACAAATTTAAATGTTAAAATGAAATATTGGAAGCATTTTTAGGAAACTTTTTGTAATCTTATGATGGGGAATCCTAAACAAAACAAAATCTAGAAGCCCTCAGGGAAACAATAGACATATTTGACTACATGAAAAACTCTGGGAAAAACAAATCTTGGTTCTATAAAAGACACATGAGAGATGAGAGAAATTTTCCAACACAAGTGACAGATTGAGAATTAATATCCCTAGTATACAGAAAATTCCTACACATTGATTACTACAAAACAATCATCCCACTGGGCAACTCAAGAAATCTAAAAGATCAACAATAATAATCACTAACCATTTATTTAGAGCTTGCTATATGCTAGACATTGTTTCAGGTTCTTTACAAGTATTATTTACCTTGGAGATAAGTAATGTCCCTATTTTACAACTAAGAAAACAGGAGTAAAGTAACTTGCCCAAGTCATACAATAGGTGGTCCCACGTCTTGAGCTATGACACAAACTCAAGTGATTTGACTCTTGAGTCCATGCTTCAAATCATTATTCTCTCTGGCATTTCAATAAGCATATGAAAGCGGATCAAGAGTACACATGGTCAGTGAGATGTAAATCAAACCCTGGTACCATTGGTCACCTGTCAATCAGAAGCAAAATTTAAAAGAACAATGACCACCAGCACTGGTAATAATTAGGATAAATGAAAACTTTGTACATTGTTGGTGAGAATGTGGATTGTTCCAGTCTTTTAAGAAGGTAATCTGGCCATATCAATTATAATTTTTAAATGCATCTTTTAACCTAGTGGTCCCACTTTGAAAAACTATCTCAAAGAACTAAAAGCACTGGGATATAAGGACATCAGTAGAAGTTTGTTGCAACACAGCCTGTGGTAGCAGAAAAATTGAAACAACTTGAGAGTCCATCAAAGGGAATGGTTGAATCATTTATAGAACAGTTACGCTCTGGAGTATTATGCAGCTTTTTAAAAGAATAAGTCAGATCTCTAGCTCTAAACTTGTGGCATGCCCATGATATGTTTAAGTGAAAAGACAAAGTTACAGAGTAATGTATATTGTGAGCCCCTTTTTGTGAAAACAGTCCTACAAATGTGTCAGTGAATGAATGATCATGAAAGAAAGGTGAACACACAACAGACTGTTACAGTGTAAACTGAAGAGTTTGGAGAAACTTAGTACTTTATACATATTGGCATTGTTTCACTAGTTGTAGGAAATATGTGCCTTTTTTTAATAGAAAACTTACTCCTTTCTAAGAAATAATTTAAATATATATTTTTTAATTTTTTAATGTTTATTTTTGAGAGAGAGACAGAGCGTGAGTGGGGGAGGGGCAGAGAAAGCGAGGGTGATACAGAATCTGAAACAGGCTCCAGGCTCAGCTGCCAGCACAGAGCCGGAGCCGGGGCTTGAACCTTGGAGCAGCAAGATGATGAGCTAGGCTGAAGTCGGATGCTTTACCAACTGAGCCACGCAGGTGCCCCAATTTAAATATATTTTTAAAGAAGCAATTAAATTGCAACTGGACATTTTCTAATTAAAATATATTAATCGAAGATGGATCATCAAAAAAGGGGAACAAAGAATAATGGTTAGTTACATTTTACATATTTAGGGTTACCTTTTGAAGGTGCGAAGGTGCTTGGTTTCCAGGTGACTGGTCCTTAGCGTTTGGATAGGCCATTGTGTACGGCAGACAAAGGGCTGTTCATTAGGGTGCCATATTCTGACAAAGACTGGTTGTCTCCCTGTATCTCTCCTGCCCAGAATAAACACATTTCCCAGCCTCCATTGTGGTTTAACCCACCAACTACATTTTAGCCAATAGGGCATGAGCAACTGCTGCAATTTGTCCTTAAAAGAATGTGTGCCCATCTCCTCCTTCCATTCTGTTGACTACAGTGTGGGCTTGGTGGCTGGAACTTGAGCATGTTAGTTGGACCGTGAAGGAGAAGGAGCTGTGTGTGAATGGTGACAGAACAACAAGTTAGAAGGAGCCTAGGTTTATGATGAATAAGGAACTACCATACCAGGCCTGAACTGTTTACCTCTGGACTTCATTTATAAGAGAAACTTCTACCCTCTTTACCTAATTGGTACTTGAGGTTTTCTCTCCTTCACAGCTGGACCTAATCTGCCCACAAGTACTTTGATGGAAATATTTCTTAGAATCATCTCAATCCATCTGTTCTAATTTTATGCTACCGAAGCAACCTGCCCCTAGCTGGACTGACAAAAAGTGCAGTGCCTTAGGTAGATGATTGGTTGGGTGGCAAATGAGGCATGTGCCTCCCGTCGTAAATTAATCAGTTGCTTTATTAGCCAGGTGCCCATTCTTTATGCTCCTGGACTTCCCACTGCTGTAGACATCTATTGCTTTTGTATTCTCATTATCCATCCCCACTTCTTTTGAATTTCCCTCCACGACTTTTTCTCTGTATGCTAACTACCCCTGGCTCGAGGGTGAACACATAACCAAGACTTACTGACCACAGCCCTGCAGCCCCTTGGTCAGGGTATTTACATGAGGGATGAGCATACGATCTAAGCCAAACCAATCAAATATAAACTATAAGTTAATTCTGAAAGGTGAGAGGGTGGGAGGTGCTTAAACATTGGAGAAGTATTTCTTTTTGTTTTGAATCCACTGAATTTAGAACTATAAGGCTATAAGTCGTACTGCTGTTAACCATCTTGCTACCTTAAGGAGACTGCCTGAGAATGGAACGTGCACAGGGCCTAAGAAAGAGAATCCTTAAAGACATTGTTGTCCCCCGGGTCCAGCCATTCCCGAAGCTAAACTAACTCTGGACACTTTTTGCAAGCCAGTAAATCCAACTTTCACCATTTCCGTTTGAGTTGTCTTCGCTTTTCATGAAATGGACAGAGTCCTAACTAAGCCATCCCACTTCAATTTATTACCAGCACCTGACACATAGTGTTTAGAAAATATTATGATATCAGTTCATAAGAGAATCTTAGAACCTGTTAACTCCAGTAGATTAAGCCACAGAGTTTCTGCATTGGCAAAACTGAAGACACTGGCAAGCTACTTAACCTCTCTGAGCCAATTTCTTTATTCATAAAAGGAGGAGTAGCAACAGTCCCAAAGAATGTGATGATTAGAACACACAGTACTGAGCACAGTGCCTGGCACCCAATAAGCCCTTAGTAAATGGCCATTGTTGTTAGCAATAACATTAAGGCAACAATAGCCTGGAAGCCTCTCAGCTCAGCCAGCCAGCCATTCCCTTGCCATCTTTTTAACCGCAACTTGCCAGTGTTGGTGGCATACACGCCATCATATTCAATCTCTTTTATGAGAAAAATCTATTCCTTATTTGCCCCCATCACCCTTGGGAGTGCCGGTGGCAGCAAAACATGTCACATTCCGTATCTCTTGTGGGCTGAGGTCCTTGGATGCCACCCATGTCAGCTGGCCTGTTAGCAAATGTGGCAGGAAGCCTGGATTAAGGAGGTTCAATTCTCATTGATAGAAACATGTTCTTCCTCATCTCTGTCAAAGCAAGTGGCCAATCTGGGCATGCTCCAGACAGATGAGTGGCTCACCACTTCACTGTCACACTGAGACTCAGCACTCCCAACTGCTCCCTTGTTAAAAAACAAAAACAAAAACAAACCAGGTTTAAGTCACAGTTAAGAGTCCTGGTCATTCACACCAACAAGAATAAAAGGTATTTTTCTGTTCAGGTATAATTCTGAATATCCCAGAAGACCTATGGCTTTATCCCAGGTTGCCTGAACTGCCAAGACTTCGAGTCTTAAGGAAAGTAACTGAAATCAGACCTAGTCAGTAAGTCAGGGAAAATTGGCCAAAGCCAGATTTCATCAAGTCACAAGCACTGCGGGACCTTGGGGAGGCCCAGGTTCATCACTGTTATTCTCCTGGGGCAAAAGCAACAGAGCTAAAACATCCCAGCCACGTTTGACTCAATGCCCGGCTTCTTTGGACAGGAACCCTGATTTCTCAAGAAGATGTCTAGGACTGTCTGGATTTGGGGAGAAAATAGTATTCCCAGAGAAAGTATTCAAGTTCATATGCTGTTTTAGATCGTCCAGGACTCAGGAGACATACACAGATGAGGGCTTCAAAGACTGTGGAGTTGGTGGGAGAGGCCAGGGTGGGGGGATGATAGGAGAACCATTAAGCCCACTTCACTCTTATCACAAAGATTGCCTGACATGGTCAGAAGACAATGACTATAGTCCTCAAGATGGCGTTAACTTCTGTCCCATCTTCAGAACACATTGCCTGTAGTGCACTGTGAATTAACATGTTTAAATCCTTTGGTTACATTGTGACCAGCACAATTATGCTGCAGTATACTCTTGTGTATTATGTTACAAAATTCATTTTACAATGTGATCAGTTATACCACAAATTTTGAGAAGTTTATGACAAAACAAGAATGAAATTAGAGTCCAAGGGTATACACACATACCTGCCACCACCACTGAGCTGAGACAGCCCGGGAAGCCGGTCCCAGAGGCAGGGCTCAGCTGGGGTCTCCATGAAAGGCAGCCTGTGGCAGGACCACTCCTTGTGGTCCCTACAGAGGATCTAAGTAATTACATGGCTTCTTCCCATCACTCCCTGCCCCAAAGCAAAACCCCAGCCACTTTGAGATATTTCATTATCTCTAATGATGGGAAAGCTTTCAGTAATCAAAAGTAAATGTGGAAAATTTTCCAGAAACCTCAAGTCTATAAAAGCAGGCATCCTTGGCCTTGGCTGAGAAGCAAGTTAATACCAAGTTGTTCTTAGCACTTCGCCAAATGGATTACTGTTTCCTCAGGCCTTGGGCACCCAAAAAGGGAACAAGGGCTCAGGCTGTGTTTATGGCTCTTTGCCCAAATACCTCTCCCAGTCCCCTCTTTTAAGGCAAAGAGCCCCTCTCTAATCATATTTTGTCCTCCAGAGCCTGACCTTGCCTCTGTGGACCTGTTTTATGATAAGTAGATACTTTTGGCTTTACTTTCTGTGCTTGTCCTTGTACCTAAAAGCCTAAGAAGGAGAAGCAGAACCTGTTTGTTCCCCCTCCCTTGCTTCTCTCACTCTGGTCTTTCTTCCACTTAGAAAATTTGAGACAAGCTTCCATGTTCCTCACACATGGGCCTTTCAAGAAGCCAACTTCCTTTTCTACATCTCTGGGTACCAGGTCAATATGGAGAAGATCCTCACATACTCTCCCCAACTCTGGTTCTCCCTCTTTTCCTAATCCTATTGTGTCCACCTTCTATCCCTGCCTTATGAAATTTCATATGGAGGAAGGTGCTCAAGATATATAGAGACTTATACAAGAAAATGGCTATAAGAAATTTGAAAACTATATGCAGGTTACTACTATGAACTTGAGTCAAGATGTGATGTTACAAGTCCAGTTACATGATTTGTGGGGCCCAGTGCAAAATGAAAAGGCAAAGGCCCTTGTTAAAAAAATTATTAAGAATTTCAAGATTGCTCAGGATGCCTAGGTGGGTCAGTCAGTTAAGCCTCTGACTCTTGATTTCAGCTCAGGTCATTGATCTCATAGTTTGTGAGCTCAAGCCTCATGTCAGGCTCTACACTGACAGCGCAGAGCCTGCTTGGGATTCTTTCCCTCTCTCTCTGCCCCCCCACCACAAAATAAATAAACATTTTTTAAAAAAGAATTTCAAGATAGCACCAGCAGAGTATTAGACCAATGTGAGGCCCTCCTGAGCATAGGACTCTTCTAAGTAGGGGGTCCTAAATATTCATGCAGGCCCCATGCCCAGGACTCTGGTTCTGGTGGCATATTTCCCTCAAATACCCTCTGGTTACCAGCCTGAAACACATCCATGCCACCCAGTCTGCCAGTTCTGGTCAGCATTTGGTATCAATATTACAATATATGGTAGTAATTATCATTTATTAGTGCTAAGAATGGAACTAAGCCCTCTGCCTGTTAACTCAGTTAATACTCAGAATATTCCAGTCATTACAGAGGAGGAAAACCTGAGTCCCTCAGCTTGTAGGTGGTCTTCCATTCAGATTTCTAACCAAAACCCCATCCTCTACATGACAGATCTCTTTCAGCCTGGAAATCAGTGGGACCCTTGATGGTGGATAAATAACAGAGGTAAGAGGTATTATAGGCACTCAAACCAGATTTTCACATAATAGAATAATGACTTTCATTTAAGAAAAAACCCTTAGTTCGTGCCAGGCACTGTGCTCTGTAGTTTACCCCATTATCTCATTTGACACTTTTCTGGTGTGAGTTTTATTCCCTAACCCTAGTGCAAGAAGTTCCCCATGTCTTTATCTCTCTGTAGGTCATTTAATACTGCCCTGAGTCAACTTGCCCACCCCCAGCCCCACCCCCAGCCATGGACTCTTTGTGATGTCAGAAAACAGGCCCCACATGGAGGCTTCTCTGCCTGCTCATGACATGATGGCTGAGGACTGCTTTTCCTTCTGGTGTCCAGGGACACTGGCCCTTATCTCAGTTCCTCAGACATACACCTGGACCTTCCCCTTCTTCACTGCCAATGGTTTATTTCAGCTCCCCCAAAAAGGAGCAATGTAAGGACAAGTAAGACCCAGGTCACTTCTATGTCCCCCTTCTGATTTCAAATTTACCATGGCCTTGAAACATTAAACACTAAGGGGATGGGGGTCTAAGGCAGAAATACCAGCCTCCTTTTGCTAGGGCTCAGCTGCAGAAAGGGAATGCTGACAACAGAGGGTGTTTTTTTAAATTTTAGTAACTTGCCACATTACATCAGATTAAGAAACTTTGGCTGAAACGAGGAATCACTGATCACAGGTCCTACAGCTAGAAGTGGTAGAGCTGGGGATTTGAAGCTGTCAGACTCTAACCTTTAACTGTGGGCTACCTACCCCAGCATAGAATCACCATGAGAAAGCTCATTGAAACTTCCCAGGCCACACACTGGCCTACAGAATGAGAAACTGTGGGGACCATCTTCATTTATTAACATCCTGTGTGTTACCTAGAAGCTTTGGGAATTTTTACTCAAAACTCCAGGGGTGCCTGGGTGGCTCAGTCAGTTAAGCATCTGACTTCAGCTCAGGTCATGGTCTCACAGTTTGTGGGTTCAAGTCCCGTGTTAGGTTCTGTGCTGACAGCTCTGAGCCTGGACCCTGCTTCAGATTCTCTATCTCCCTCTCTTTCTGTCCCTCCCCTGCTCACTCTCTGTCCCTCTCTCTCAAAATAAATAAATATTTTAAAAAAATTTTTTTAAAACCTCCAGCCAACTTCACAATATTAAGTGTAGCAGACAAACTCAAAGGTGCCCCCACCATGATCAGTGCCATTCTGTCTTTCATACCTGTCTTAGCTCAGGGTGCCATAAGAATACCACAGACTGGATGGTCCACTCAACAAAAACTTGTTCTCTCACAGTTCTAGAGGCTGGAAGTCTGAGATCAGGATGACCCACCATTCTGGTTTGTAGTGAGGGCTCTCTTCCTGGCTTGCAGATGGCTACCTTTTTGCAACAGCCTTACATGGCCTTTCCTCAGTGTGTGTGTGAGAGGAGAGAGAGTGAGATCTTTGGGGCCTTCTCTTATAAGGACTAGTGTCCTTAACAGATGAGGGCCCTACCCTTATGATCTTGTATGACCTTAATTTCTTCTGTAGAGGCCCCATCTCCAAATACAGCCATACTGGGGGTTAAGGCTTCCACATGGATTCTGTTCATAACACACAACATGGGGCACCTGGGTGGCTCAGTCGGTTAAGCCTCCAACTTCAACTCAGGTCATGATCTCACGTTCGTGGGTTCAAGCCCCGCGTTGGGCTCTGTGCTGACAGCTCAGACCCTGGAGCCTGCTTCGGATTCTGTGTCTCCCTCTCTCTCTGCCCCCCCCCCCCGTTCATGTTCTGTCTCTCTCTGTCTCAAAAATAAAAAATTTAAAAAAATTTAAAAAAACATACAACATTCAGTTCATAACAACACCTTTGAGTAATCCATTCGGCTTAAATTGGACTTCCCCCTGAAGTGGGACTTGTGATTTGCTTCTAACCAATAGCATCTGGCAAAGGTGATGAGATGTCCCTCTGTGATTACATTACATTATGTAAAACTCTAGCAAAATTACTCTAGAGGCTCTTCTTGCTGATTTGTTGAAGTAAGTGGCCATGTTGGGAAAGCCTACATGGCAAAAACTACAGGCAGCTTCTAGGAGCAAAAGGTGGGGCGCTCGAACTTACAGCCTTGAATTCTGTCAACAACCTGAGTGACCTTGGAAACAGGTTCTTCCCCATTCATGCCTCCTGATGAGGATGAAGTCTGGCCAACACTTTGGTTGGAGCCTTGTGAGTCCTTGAGGAGAAGAGTCAGCCAAGCCATACCTGGACTCCCAACCCACAGAAACGGCGAGATAATAAGTGGTGCTGCTCTAAGCCCCTAACTCATTTGTTACACAGCAATGGAAAGAAAGCTAATACATGAGAAAACATCACAATCTCCACTAACAGGGCTGCCTCTCTTTTTCACTTCTACCTAGAAGCAACTTATGTACCTACTGAGCGTGACAAAGAATACATGCCAAACTGCCTATTAAAATTTTTTTAAATTTCTTGATTATGCAAAGTAATAGATATTCATTGTAGAACATTTGGAGGCACACCAAAAAGAAAATAAAAATTACCAGGAATAATTTCCTCCCACCCCCCTCAGATAACCACAGATATCATATTGGCAAACAGCCTCCCCCAACTTGGTTCTATGCAGAGAGACTGGATAAAGTTACAAACAGAGAACACTCTGTATGGACAGTTCTGTAACTTGTCCTTTCCACAGTGTCAGCCCACATTTTCTAAAGAATTTGAAGCATTGGAGGGGTGAACTTGCTCCTGGTATTTTGGAAGGTTGCCAGACCCCACTTTTAATGACCTCAGGTTTTTCCCAGGCTGGGCTTTGGCAAAGGCGACTCATAAAGAGGAAACTGAGGCCAGAGAATGGATGACATGCCTAAAGCCAGATAGCCTGTTGTCATCCAGAAGTTTCTCCCCGCCCCTTCAAATGCCTCATAATGTTGTGGTTGAGCTGTTATATCCCCAAATCTGTTATCCCCAAATCTGTTGGGAGAGTTCAGTTTGTGTAAGCCACAACCCAACCTCTAACCAAGAGGGGTGCTCAGAGGGGGCTTGGAATAGAGTCAGCCAGCACCCCTCTCCTGAGACCTGGCCAGCCCACCATTCATGAGCCCTGATTATCCCCTGGCCCCCAGAGTAGCTAAAACAACTCCTGGTGCACCATTTCAGAACTTCTGGGTTTGATCTTCTTTTGAATGTGAGAGGGAAGGTAGTAAGAAGGGAGATGGAAAAAGGAAGGCAAGAATTGTTTATCCAATTCTTGTCCTGCTCTGGAAGTCCAGGCCTTAAGCTGGGTACTGAAGCCATGGAGATAAGTACCACAATGTCCAAACCCTAAACAATACTCCAGTATTTTAATGTGATACAACAAACAAATTACTTCTGCAATTTAAAAAAAATGTTTGGCAAATATTTTTTCTAAAGATCTATTTATTTTCAGGAGAGTGCAAGCCAGAGATGGGTAGAGAGAGGGAGACAGGAGATCTGAAGCAGGGTCCATGCTGACAGGCTGACAGCAATAAGCCCGATGCAGGGCTCGAACCCACACACTGTGAGATCATGACCTGAGCCAAAGTCGGATCATCAACTGACCGAGCCACCCAGGTGCCCCAGTAAAGATTTTTTTCAGAATGCCTGAGTTAGTTTAACATTTATAAATTGTGTGATTATTCCAGTTGTTTATTATTATGTAACAAATCACCCCAAAACTTCATAATATAAAATAACAACCATTTTATATACTTGTGATTCTGTAGGGTCAGAATTGGGCAGAATACAGTATAGATGATTCATCTCTGTGTTTAGATATCTGGGACGCCAACCGGAATGCTTAATATGGCTATAGGTGGCTGAGACAGCTCACCTAAGGCAATCTGTCTGGGGCCTCAGTTGTTCTGTGATGTATCTTCTAGATCAGGAATGACCAAGATGGCTCCCTTGTGTCCATGCATGCCACCTGAGCTGAGAATAATTGGATAGCTGGAGGCAGGTTTGGTGTCTTTCTGTGACACTGCCATTCCACATGACTAGCTTGGGCTTCACCTCAGCATGGCAGTCTCAGGATAGTCAGACTTCTACATGGTTAGCTGGCTTCCCCCAGAGCAAGAATTCCAAGAAAGAGGACAATCTAATCAAGACAGAAGCCACAGTACCAAAGTCACATGCCATTACTTGTATTTTTTCTGTGCATTAGAAACAAATCACCAAGTCTAGCCCACACTTCAGGGAAAGAGAACTAAGTTCTATCTTTTGAAGAGAAGAGTGTTAAAGAATTTGTTGTTGTTGTTGTTGTTGTTGTTCTTGTTCTTGTTTTTTAAGTAGGCTCTACGCCCAGTGCAGAGACCAATGCAGGGCTTGAACTCACGACCCTGAGATCAAGAGTTGAGCTGAGATTAAGAGTCACCAACTCTTGATCACTTAATAGACTCAGTCACTTAACCGACTGAGCCACCCACGTGCCCCAGGAGTATTAAAGAATTTATGGACATATTTCTTCAAAAACACTGCATCAGCCATATATTTCACTACATCCTGGGCATTAGACACCAAGCCTCTGCTCTCTCGGAACCAGTTCAAGTCTCCAACCTTGTCTCATAATGAGCAATGTGGCTGATTTCCTCTTCCCCCATTTCTCCCAAACACTCCTGCCCTTCTCTTCTACCCACAAGAACTTAACAGTATATATTTTCCCATCCTTTAAACAGTCCCCTCCCTTAAATGAATTCTGACACCAATTGTTAAAATAATAAAAATTCTGTTTGTTACACGAAACTTTGTATGAAAGAAATTATTTTGAATGAAAAGTCCATCTCCAACCATACTGTTAAGCAAATGTGAGGACAAAGGATATCTGAAGACAGGCAGGAACTCTGAACCTTTCTCTGTACACCCCCTCTGAAAAAACACTACTTGAGAATGTACTCCAAAACTACTAAAGGAGTCCAGGGAACAGAGTAGGAAAAAAAAAAATGGGGTGCGTGGGTAGCTCAGTCATTAAGCATCTGATTTTGGCTCAGGTCATGATCTCACAGTTCGTGAGCTATTCAGCAGACCTACAATACAATCTGTCAAAACCAGAATTGGATATTAGATGTCTTTGGGACAAAAACTATAAAAATGAAATAGATGTCATTGTGCAAATTAAATAAGTAAAAATCTGAAAATTGTTAAAAGTGAATATAGGGACTCCTGGGTGGCTCAGTCAGTTAAGCGTCCAACTTCAGGTCAGGTCATTATGTCTCAGTTTGTGAGTTAGATCCTGTGTAGGGCTCTGTGCTGACAGCTCAGAGCCTGGAGCCTTCTTCAGATTCTGCACCTCCATCTATCTGACCTTACCCTGCTCACATTCTGTGTGTATCTCTCTCAAAAATAAATAACCATTAAAAAAAATTTTAAGAGAAGTAAAGATATAAGACTCTCTGACTGCCAGGAAGGGAGAGTGCAGTTAAGAAAATCGGTGGAAGTTAAGGGGCGCCTGGGTGGTTTAGTCAGTTAAGCGTCCAACTTTGGCTCAGGTCATGATCTCTTGGTTTGTGAGTTCAAGCCCCACGTAGGGCTCTGTGCTGACAGCTCAGAGCCTGGAGCCTGCTTTGGATTCTGTGTCTCCCTCTCCCTCTTCCCCTCCCTCACTTGTGTTTTCTCTCTCTCTCTCTCAAAAATAAATAAACATTAAAAAAAAGAAAATCAGTGGAGGGAGGTGGGGTGAGGGGTGGGATACAAGCTACGCTGCAAAATCATGGTCAGACTAAAATGCACATGATTTTGGACAACTGATTGTGATTTAAACAGTAAGAAACAAAAATTACCAAATAGTCTAAAACAAAGCTGACTTTATTACCCTCCTGGCAAAGGAGAGCCAGGCCACTCAAATGCAAATTCCACAGGTCTCTCTCAGTGAAAATTAAAGTAAATAAAAGGGAAGGAAAAAAATGCATCAAATAAGGCAAGATTCTGATTTATGGTCTAACTGGCTCACAAAGCAGATTGTCAAACCATGTTTGCACATGGTCACCTTTAAGTTCTATATCACGGATAGTAGGAATCTGATTTCAAGCAAGTCCAAAACATTACAAAGTTCCCCCAGGCCTCAGGTCATTCAGCAAGGTGTTTGAATGTACATGTTTGAAGCATAGCAAAGTGTTGTTTGTTTGTTTGTTTGTTTGTTTTTAAACAAGTATGAAACTGCCCATCTCTTATTGGACAAAAAAAAATTGAGAGAGAGGTAAGATTAATATTCTGAATTCACGATTGACTTTGTTGGGTTTAAAATAGCAGGAATAAGGGGTTCCTGGGTGACTCAGTCAGTTAAGCATCCAACTTCAGCTCAGGTCATGATCTCACAATTTGTGAGTTCAAGCCCTGCATAGGGCTCTGTGCTGACAGCTCATAGCCTGGAGCCTGCTTCAAATTCTGTGTCTCCCTCTCTCTCTCCCCCTCCCCTGCTCACGCTGTGTGTGTCTTTCTCTCAAAAATAAATAAAACATTAAAAAAATAAAAAGTTTAAAAAAAAGCAGGAATAAGTATTTCCACAGGATGTCTATTTTTTTTTTTATCCCTACAAGCAATCTGTCACTTTTATTGGATCTTTTCTTGGATCAGCCTTTCTCAGTTGCTTTCTTCTAGTGGGTTCAGGTTTTAATCCTTTTCCAGTTCAATAAATCTTTTTTAATGTTTATGTGTGTGTTTACTGTCTACTTAGCTGTGACAATTGTCTTCTGATTTTCATTTGGCAGGTGACAAGTTTTTATTACATGGAAAATTAAAGTTATACATATTAAGTAAACAAAGTTTAATCTAACACACAAGGTTCCCATCCTTACTACTTCACGATCTCTTTTTAGCCATAGAAGGGAGGCACCAGGGTGGCTCAGTTGCTTAAGTGTCTAACTCTTGATCTCAGTCAGCTCAGGTCTTGATCTCAGGGTTGTGAGTTCAAGCCCCATGTTGGGCTCTGCACTGGGCATGAAGTCTACTGAAAGAAAGAACAAAAAAGAAAAGAGGAAAGAAAGAAAGGATTTGGGGGAGGTAAAGGGACACTTTGGTTTCACTTCAGTTCTTTTTCTTCTATTAAATTCTAGTAAGATAAATATTTTATTTTCAAAAACTGAGACTCCATATGCCATGGTGATGAAATTAAGGACGATTTTTTATTTTCATCTGTATGTATTATATTTCTGTAATTTTCTTTAAACATTTAACCATAGGGGTGCCTGGTGACTCAATTGGTTAAGAGCCTGACTTCGGCTCAGGTCATGATCTCATGGTTCATGGGTTCGAGCCCCGCATCAGGCTCTGTGCTGACAGCTCAGAGCCTGGAGCCTACTTCAGATTCTGTGTCTCCCTCTCTCTCTGCCTCTCGCCTGCTTGCTCACTCGCGCTCTCTCTCTCTCTCTCCGTCTCTCTCTCTCAAAAATTAACATTAAAAATTTTTTAAAAAAATAAACCTTTAACCACAGAGGAAACTGACTAAGTTGGTAGAACATGTGACTCTTGATCTAGGGGTTCTAAGTTTGAGCACCACTTTGGGAATACAGCCTACTTAAAAAAAAAAAAATTCACTCCGCTCTAAAAATACGTTATGTTTGGGACGCCTGGGTGGCGCAGTCGGTTAAGCGACCGACTTCAGCTCAGGTCACGATCTCACGGTTTGTGAGTTCAAGCCCCATGCCGGGCTCTGTGCTGACAGCTGAGAGCCTGGAGCCTGCTTCGGATTCTGTTGTCTCCCTCTCTCTCTGTCCCTCCCCCACTCATGCTCTGTTTCTCTCTGTCTCAATAATAAATAAACATTAAAAAATTTTAAAAATACATTATGTTTTAAAAGAATAATTATAGGGGCACCTGGGTGGCTCAGTTGGTTAAGCAGCCGATTCTTGATTTCAGTTCAGGTCATAATCTTATGGTCTGTGAGTTCGAGCCCCGCATCGGGTTTTCTCTTACAGTGCAGAGCCTGCTTAGGATTCTCTCTCCTCTCAATCTCTGCCCCTCTCTTGCTCGCTCTCTCTCTTTCTCTCAAAAATAAACAAATGTTAAAACATTTTTAATAATTATAAAATAAAAATAAATAAAATTTTAATCACGAATATGCATTATTTTTAAATCATAAAATGTTATTTTATAAAAGAAAGTCAAATATATATGTTAATGGATGCTCATGACAACTTTAACCTTAATAATAAAGCTGCCAGTTATTTTACCAGCAAAAATTGGCTTATTCAGGAAGGCATAGAATTGCAATCTGGGACAAACAAGCTATGGCAAAACCATATAGGCAAGTCCACAGAACAAAGAAGAGGAATGCTTTGTTGTTGAGGAAAGGGGGAGATTGGAGGGGTTCTTGTAAACAAAAAGTTCTTTAGAGTAAACTGGGAGCTTGAAGTATAGTGGCTTTTCATTGGCTGAGCTGTAACAGTCTCTCCTTGGCTAAGCTGTTGCCAGGGGAGGGAAAGCCTTCCTCCTGCTGGGATAGTAAAGAAGTATCCACATGCAAGATGTGTCTCTTCCGGTAGGGTCTCCAATTAAGAAGTGGTAGGGCTTGAGAGTGCCCCATGCCAGCTTCCTGACTTCATTCTTTTTTTGTTTTCCTTAACATTTATTTTATTTTTAAGAGACAGAGAGAAACAGAGCGTGAACCAGGTAGGGGTAGAGAGAGACAGAGACACAGAAAGCAAAGCAGGCTCCAGGCTCTGAGCTGTCAGCACAGAGACCAATGTGGGGCTGAACTCACAAACCGTGAAGTCATAACCTGAGCCGAAGTCAGATGCTTAATCGACTGAGCCACCCAGGCATCCCCCTGACTTCATTCTAAATGAGGTTTCCTTTTATTAGTTTCCACACAATATTGTTCATAATAACAAAAAATGGCAAGCAACAGAAAGGTCCATCAATAAAGGAAGAGAGTGGTTTAAAGTATCGTGCCCCCAACAGTGATGATTTAGCTATTGAAAATATCAAGGTAGTGTTACATGAAGGGACTGGGAAAAATATTAAAGAAAGCAAATTGCAGAAAAATATAGTCTCATGTTTGTGGGGTATAGAGAGCAAGATGGAGTCACTCATGTCAAGCAGTAATTCATGTTAAGCAGTGACATAAGCACCCAAGGGTGTTGCAGGTAAGACCAGATATCACTGAAACCAGCACAGTCTGGTGGCACTCAGACAACCAGCAAAGCCAAGAAAGCCTGGAAAAAACAAGAGCTGATAATCACTAGAACCAGAAGTGGCCTGCAAAGACCCAGGGCTGATTAAACTCCTTTAAGAAGGGAGGACTTTGGGGCACCTGGGTGGCTCAGTCCATTAAGTGTCTGACCTCAGCTCAGGTCATGATCTCATGATTTGTGGGTTCAAGCCCTGCATCAGGCTCTGTGCTGACAGCTCAGAGCCTGGAGCCTGCTTCAGATTCTGTGTCTCCCTCTCTCTCTCTGCTCCTCCCCTGCTCGCACTCTCTCTCTCTCTCTCTCAAAAATAAATAAACATTAAAAAAAGAAGGAGGAGGAGGAGGGAGGATTTTTGTAGCCAACTGTCAGACTCTCTAGATCCTGACCCCTCCATGTCTGACTGCATTTGAAAGGCAACTTCTGTCAAAGCTTCCTCTTGGGGCACCTGGGTGGCTCAGTAGATTAAGCGGCCAGCTCTTGGTTTTGGCTCAGATCATGATCTCGCAGTTTATGACTTCGAGCCCCACATTGAGCTCTGCACTGACTGCAGAGCTTGCTTGGGACTCTCTCTCTCTTTCTCCCTGTCTCTCTGCCCCTCCCACGCTTGTGCTCTCTCTCTCTCTCAAAATAAATAAATAAACTTAAAAAATGTTTTTTTTAATTAAAAAAAAAAAGCTTCCTCTCAATTGATCTCTGAACATAATAGAGATCCTCCACTGCTTCAACATAATAAGCAATAATCCCCTAGAACAGACCTGGACCAGACTGAGTTGTCATTTCAACTGCACACTCACGGACCAACTTTGTGTTTGGTTCATTAACTTCTTACCCCTTATTTCATCGTGTTGTGCCAGTTTGTATTGTGCTTTGCTTCATGTGACGTGTGTGAAACCAAGGTAAATGCCTAGTGAAATGTCATTGGATTTGGAATCCTGGTTAACCATCACATTGACTTTGCTTCATGATGGAATAAAGCTGACATTATGAAAAGACACAACTTGTGTCTTTGTAGTGTGCTCAAAACATGGGCTAAAAAGAGTTCAATTTAAATTATACAGGTATAACTCAAAGGGCTTGGAGATTAAAAAGAGAGAGACATAGAGATATATGTGTACATGTGTATATTTATGTGTATGGAAATGCAACTTGACCCCTAAATGCAAACTGGTACTCAAGTGGAAAAAAATGATCTGATTTAGGAAAACTAGATGGACTTACTAAAGAAGGTACAGTATATATTAAGACCACAAATATTGAATTCTATGAAATGTGAAATATTTTAAGGGTAATTTTGACAATAATAAAATTTTACATTATGAACTGACTTTAGAAGCCATCACTAAACACCATGTTGGGACATAACTTCACTCCTTATGTATGGACGAGAAATTAACATCTGATAACTGATGTTAATCTTTAGTTAACAGATGCTGAGGGACAGACTGTGACTTTTAATACCCAGATACAGCTCTATATTTTGGATTTGTTAAATTTATTCATAATTTATCACTTCCAAAAATTTATGTCTTTATATAATGCACATTTCTCTATTAATATATATTCATATAACACTATTTTTAATGATTGCATTTAGTTGGACATTTAAGTCTTCTAGTTTTTTATAATGATAAACATTCTCATTACATAAACTTGTTCATTTTTCCATTTATTCTTTTTTTTAACATTTATTTATTTTTGAGAGACAGAGCATGAGCAGGGGAGGGCAGAGAGAGAGGGAGACACAGAATCCAAAGCAGGCTCCAGGCTCCAACCTGTCAGGCCAGAGCCCGACACGGGGCTCGAACTCACAGACTGCGAGATCATGACCTGAGCCAAAGTCGGACGCTTAACCGACTGAGCCACCCAGGCGCCCACATTTTTCCATTTATTCTTTTATGAATTCATCCTAGGAGGGCTAAAAAGAGGATATGCATAGTTTAATAACATCTTTGGGAGGATAAAGTAAAATAATGCTGAAAAGAACCTCACTTCTATAATTTTTCTCCTTGCCACTGGGCTTGGACACAGCTCTGAAAATCCCTGAAGGTTAATCAAACATCTGGGCTCCATTTCAGTTGCCACAGCCAAGCCAGGCTTCTCCCTGAATGGTAAATGGACCCTGACCCTGACCCTGACTCAGGGAATTCAGTCTTTTTATAAAAGTTTATTTATTTACTTTGAGAGAGAGAGAGGGAGAGAATCCCAAGCAGGCTCTTTACTATCAGAATGGAGCCTGACGGGGGCGGGGAGGGTGGGGGATTCCATCCCAGAAACCATGAGATCATTCACTGAGCCTAAATCAAAAGGCAGAGGCATAACTGACTGAACCACCCAGATTCCCCCGGGGAACTCACAATCTTGATGAGAAAACTGACAGGAATAGTTACAAAGCAATGCAATTCATGTTAAAATGAAAGTTCAGTGTCAAAAGCGGGCTAGAACACTTCTCAAACTTTAACATGCACATGCATCACCTAGGGATCATTTAAAAGGCAGACCTTGATTCAATAGGTCTCCTGGAATAGAGCCTGAGATTTTGCATTTCTACCAATTCCCAGGAGATTCCAAAAGTGTGGTCAATTGCAGGTCACACTTTTGGTAGCAAGAGTAGGAATAAAAGATACACAGAGCTTTCCAGATGCCTGAACCGAGTTTTGAAAGATGAATATGAATTGCCCAATGAGTTAGGGAGGGAAAAGTTACCTTGATGAGGGACCATAAGGCAAGTGGAGGGCAAAATACAAGCTAGCGCGTGCACACACACACACACCCCTCCCCCCCCAGGTAGGATATGTGATATTCCTCAGGCAGTCCTGGCTGCCCAAAAACAAAGGAAAGGAGGGAAAATGGTTAAACTGATAAGAGTCTCCAGCACTTTACAAGTCCAGGAACTCTCTACTATCTTAATGTTAATGCTTTGCTAGATGGCAAAACAACATTAGCTTGACAATAGCTAGGCTTCCAGTAATCTGTGAGTCTTTAGCATATGAAAATCCATTTAGGAACTCCCTCTCCACCCCCCCAACCCTCCACCCCGCCCCCACCCTCACACTCCATAAAATGGTCACCCCCATACTTATAGTGTAGCTCTTCCTGCCCTCGCGTCCTGTCCCCATGCTTTAATAAAATCACCTTTTTGCACCGAAGACGTCTTCAAGAATTAATTTTGGCCATCGGCTCCGGACCCTACAAACCCCACCATCACAAAGGGAAGGGCTTATGCAAAGACACAGAGGCACAAAGGACATGGTTTGTCTAAAGCACCAAGTTCAAAAGATAGGATTCAAAAGCACCAAGATCAAAAGGAAAGATCAAAAGAACTTTCTGATCTTCCCTAAGGTGGCATCAATGGTGCTGAAACGGAGGAGACTTCAGGGTGAACCCACCACCTTGGTAACTGACTGGATATGAGAAACAGAGGAGGGCATTGGGGTTAGGGGGATGGGTGCCCCCACCAAGTGATTGAATAAAGAACCTAGTGCAGATTCGATGGAGAAAGTAATGAGTTCATTTTGAGACTCATGGAAATGGAGGTGGAGGAGAAGGAAGCAGTTGAGACATTTGTAAGCCCTCTGGGGACAGGCTGGAGCAGAAACAGGCAAGTTGTCAACGTGTTGGGTAGTCAAAGCCATGGGCTGAATGGAGAAGGATTCTCTAAGCCAAAGGAATAGGCTGAGAACATTAGAACCATCACTGTAAAGCTGCAAACCTGTAAATGATGTTTCTCATCCTATAGCTGAGAATGTGGGTCCTCAGGGGATAGAGCCAGGTGCCCAAGGCTCCCCCAAATTATCATCAACATCTCACACAAAGAAATTGCATGGAGATGTTTATAGCAGCTTTATTCATAATTGCCCCAAACTGGAAGTAACCAAGATGACTTTCAATAGATGAATGGATAAACTATGGTACGTTGATACAGTGGACTATTATTCAGCAATATAAAGAAATGAGCTATTAAGCCATGAAAATACATGGAAGAACCTTAAATGCGTATTGCAAAGTGAAAGAAGCTGATATGAAAAGGCTATATATTGTATGATTCCAACTGGACAGCACAACACTGTAAAGACAGTAAAATAATCAGTGGATGCCAGTTGTGATATTGTGGTTTGTAATAAGAATTAAGTATTTGGTCTTCATCCCAGTTCTAACACAAAGCTCCTAAAACCCTTGGAATTTTCTAAGAGAGAGAAAAAATGTGTCTTTGTTATGTGAACGTGGTGACTTTTGGAAAACCCATAGGTAACATAAGGGTGGGGGCTGGTTGCCAAGAGAAACAACCACAGGATTCAAAGGTTAGAACTTTCAGTCCCCCCCTCACCCCCACCTCTAGGGTGGGGAGAAAGGCTTGAGATGGAGCTCAATCATACCTATATTATGAAGCCTTCAAAAAACCCCAAAAGGACAGGGTTTGGAGAGCCGCCAAGTTGGTGAACACATAGAAATGCGAGAGAATTCCAGAATGTCTTCTGGAAGCTCTGGGCCTCTTCCCACATACCTTGCCCTATGCATCTCTCCCATCTGGCTGTTCCTGAGTTATATCCTTTTATAACAAACTGGTAATTTGGTAAGTAAAATGGTTGTCTGTATTCTTTGAGCCACTCTAGCAAGTTAATAAAAAACAAGGATGGGGTCATGGGAATCCCTGATCTATAGCTGATTGGTCAGAAGCACAAATGACAACCCAGACTTGTGATTAGGTTCGGAAGAGTTGGGGGTGGGGAGGTTGTGTCTTGTAGGACTGAACCCTTAACCAGTGGGATCTTAAGCTCTCTACAGGCAGATAGTGTCAGAATTGAGTTAATTGCTTGTGGTGTTAGAAAAGCACACACAGAGGTTCATGGAGAGGGTTGTATAATGAAGCACAGGGGATTTTAAGCAATGAAATTCTATGATCTTGTAATGGTGGATAAAATTCCTTATTGCATTTCTCCAAACTCAGAACTGTACCACACAAAGGGTGAACCTTAATGTCAGCAAAGTTTTAAAAAATCATTTAGGAAGCTGGGGGATCCTAGAAAGGAATGCAGTCTGTGGTAAAAGAATTTGACTATATGAATGTATGAGTGTATGAAACAACTTCACTGAAGGGGGTGTGGGTACTGATCTAAACAAATCTTTGGAATAAATCTGGTCTGTAGGACTAAAGGCAAAAGGAACTGCACAGAAGTACTGTGCTCTACTTGATATCATTGTTTCCTATGTGGGTACAGGTTGACAATTCTGATATAAGAATACTGGAATAGAACGGTTAAGTAAATTGGTATCAGGTGGGGATTTTCTGTGTTGGAATAGAAGTTTACAGATAACCAAAGGTAGAAACCTGGTATGATCCATGTGGTATCATCAACATGAGCTTGTGTTCATAAATGCATAGGTGTGTGTGTACATGTGTATATATAGTTAGTTAGTTAGTAAAACAAATTTTTTTTGCTCTATCAGCTGAGAGGGCCTAAAAGAAATGATACTCCAGTAGTCGCAAGAATGCCTAATGTCCAGATCTTAGTTTCTAAAGCTAATCTCCAATGAAAGGAACCAGAACTCTTCTGTTATTTCTAGGACAGGTGCAGGAAATACACAAGATGATCCTGGAGCATCATGTAGTGCTGAAGAGTAAAGAAATACTCAAAAAAAGTTTTTAATGAGAATATGTCACAGGAACCAACTGAAAGAGCTCCTGATGGCCAAAGCTAAAACAATTTGAGCAGGAAAAAAAAGTATTATTGGATTATGACACAAAGTAAAAAATAAATATCCTTTAGTCCATAATGATATAAATGATTGAATAAATTAAGAAAAGGGAGAGAAGAGGACAAATCTCCCATGCAGAATGGGATGAGCTGAATAGTGTCCCTCAAAAACTCATGTTCACTGGAACCTCAGAATGTGACTTTATTGGGGCGCCTGGGTGGCTCAGTCGGTTGAGCATCCGACTTCAGCCCAGGTCATGATCTCACGGGTTTGTGAGTTTGAGCCCCACGTCAGGCTCTGTGCTGACAGCTTAGAGCCTAAAGCCTCCTTCAGATTCTGCGTCTCCCTCTCTCTCTGCCCCTCCCCAGCTCACACTTGCGCGCACGCTCTCTCTCTCTGTCAAAAATAAATAAAAACTTAAAAAAATAAAAAAAAAGAATGTGACTTTATTTGGAAACAGGGTATTTGCAAATGGAATTAGCTAAGGATCTATCCCACTGGATTTACAGCAAGCCCTCAATCCAATGATTGGTGTCCTTATAAGAAGAGAAGAGGACACAGAAATACACAAAGAAGGCCATGTGAAGGTTGAGGCAAAGATTGGAGTCATGCTGTCACAAACCAAGTAATGCCTGGGGCCACCAGAAGCTGCAAGAGGCATGGAAGGATTCTTTCCCAGATCCTTTAGAGGAAACACAGCCCTGCCAACGCTTTGACTTCAGACTTCTAGACTCCAGAACTCTGAGAGAATACATTTCTGTTGTTTTAAGCCACCAGTCAGTGGTGATTTGTTATTGGCAGCTCTAGGAAACTAATACACAAAAGAATTCTAAATAATTTATGTAGATATTCTGCTCTCAAGGAGTGGGGGCATCAGTCTTCACCCATTAGGCACAGTCTGTACATAGTGACTTCCTTGCAAAGTGTACAATATAGAAAGGGGAACAAAGCGTAACTTGACAGTGGAGAAACCTGACAAACACTACATCAGCCATGTGATCAAGGCCAATATCAGCAGTCATAAATCATGTTAATAGTATGTATTCTTACTATGAGGTAATGAAAATGGAGACCTCTGTGGTCTCCCTCCCAATAGCCCAATCTTATGAGAAAAACATGAGACAAACCCAGCAGTGGAGGAGCCTAGAAAATACTTGACTAGTAGTTCTCAAAACTGTCAAGGTCACCAACAACCAGGAAATATGATAAGCAGTCACAGCCAAGAGGAGCCTAAGGAGAGCTGAAAACTAAGTGTAATGTGATATCCTGGAGGAATCCTGGAACAGAAGAAAGACATTAGGTGAAAACTAAGAAAATCTGGATAAAGTATGGACTTTAGTTAATTGTAATGTATCAATATGACTCACTAATTGTAAGCAAAGTATCATTCTAATGGAAGATGTTAATAATAGGGAAATCAGATACAGGGTACTCCATATTATCTTGTCAATTTTTTTATGAATCTAAAAGGTTCTATAAATAAAGTGTATTAAAAAGAAAAAAACTAAACACAAAGATGTAGAAAGTGAAGATCTTTCTCTTCTGTTCTGAAGTCTTAATCCTCAGAGGATTAGATTAATTAACTAATAAACTTGGTACATATCCAAAAAAGAAAATTATTAACAGCATCTCCCAGGGATGTGCCCAAGGGGGCCATGGTTGTCACCTCTGGTGTCAACCTGTACATCCCAGAAATTCATATCTGATTGCATGTGCTGATGGTCCTGTCAGCCCTGGTGACCCAAGCCCCTTGTTCTCAGAGAGTCAGTGCTGAAGATGACCCTCACAAACCACAGCTGATTGGCCCAGGGGTGGACATAAAATTCCAGCTGAGCAAATCAAACTCTGCCCTGGAACTTGCTTATTCCCTCAAAAGTCAGTCCTGCCTGCAGCACTGAACTGGAAGGAAAACAAAAACTCCAGTGGCCATCTGCTGAACAGAGAGGGAGAAACAGTCAAGAAGCCAGGAATCTCTTGGACAGACAGTTCCTGCTCTAGCACATGGCGAAAAGGAAGAAGCCTGTCCCTGGCAACAGGTGTTACCCATCAAGGAAAGCAACAAGGCATTTTACAGAATGTGTGCTATTTGTACACATGGAAAAAAACTATTATAATCTATTTGCTTTAAAAGAAAACCTGGGTGGCTCAGTCGGTTAAGCTTCCGACTTTGGCTCAGGTCATCTCATGGTTCGTGGGTTCCAGCCCCACATCAGGCTGCTCTGTGCTGACAGTTATGAGCCTGGAGTCTGCTTCAGATTCTTTGTCTCCTTCTCTGCCTGTCCCTCACCCAGCTCACACTTCGTCTCTCTCTCTCTCTCTCTCTCAAATAAATAACATGTTAAAAAAACATTTGGAAGGAAGGAAGGAAGGAAGGAAGGAAGGAAGGAAGGAAGGAAGGAAGGAAAGAAAACCGAAAGATTTCCTCACAGGGAGATTTTCTAGAAAGTTTAGTGCTAGTCGGATTTTTTTTTTTTTTTTTTTTTTGTAATCAGTAATTTTGAATGTGCTGGGGGAGCTAGAGTTAAATAAATCCTTGCAGCTAACAATAATATTTTAAAATAACAATAATGATAGCTTACACCTACTAGTTCCAAGTTGCCTTTATAGGAACCAGACTAAGCATTTGACATATACTGTCTCTTGCATTCTTCATTAGCTCCAGGAATTAAGCACTGATATCATTCCCATTTTACACACAAGGAAACCAATGCGTGGAATGTTAGTATCTTACCCCCAATCATATAATGTTTAACTTGAGAGGTGAGAAAGCACAGTGCCCCAGACAGAAGGAAGAGTAGAAAATATTGAGGCTGCTGGGCACTTTTAAGGGGAATCCATTGAGCTGAACCTGGTCAATGCCATCTGTTTCTGTAACAGAGCAGGAGCCTCCAGAAAACTCAGGAGCTCCACAGGGCAGGGCAGGACTGTGAGCTGGCCAACTGCATAGACCCATCCTACAGCAAAGCCCACAGCAGAGTGGGCCTAGTGCTCCCCAGTTCAAACAGGCACAGCTGAGACATGGCCTACTATGGGTGGGCTTTGGAGCTGGATCCCCACAAGACCTATAAGCTGAACTTCAAGATGGTGGAGCTGAAGATTAGAGAGAGCAAGCCACATGGGAGGTGTAGGTGTCTTTGATACCACCAGCCTGTTGAAGAACCCAAGCTTCATGAGCATGACACCAAACCTGATGAACAGTCCCAAGTTCAACAGCTGCTGCATTGGAAGGAGAGTGCAGTAAGAGAATGATGGCGGTGATGACCATGACAGAGCTGGTGAATGCTGGACGTGTTTAAAACAAGAGGAGGATACACAGTGGAGAAGGCTAATCACTGAAGTTTTGACTGAAGGCTGTGATTTCAGACTGGAAAACAAAAACTGAAGAAATCTACATGGACACTGGGGAAAAGGAGGTGGAATGAAAAGTTGCCTGGTGATAGTCAAGAAGCAACTGGTCCTCAAGGTGCATAAGACAGATTTGTAGTAGGGAAATGGGATGATTCAGATCTCCTCCCTGCAGAGGGAGGGAGGGAGAGACACAAACCAAAAAACAGAATTTTTTAAATTGACTTACATTCAAGTTAGTTAACATATAGTGTAGTATTGGTTTCAGGAGTAGTATTTAGTGATTCATGATGAGCATGTAACACACCCGGTGCTCATCCCAACAAGTGTCCTCCTTAATGCCTCTTTGCCCATTTAGCCCTTCCCCCCACCCATCTTCCCTCCAGCAACCCTCAACTTGTTCTCTGTATTTAAGAATCTCTTGGGGCTCCTGGGTGGCTCAGTTGGTTGAGCGACCGACTTTGGCTCAGTTTGTGATCTCACAGTTTGTGGGTTCGAGCCTGCATTGGGCTTTGTGCTGATGGCTCAGAGCCTGGAGCCTGCTTCGGGATTCAGTGTCTCCCTCTCTCTCTGCCCCTCCTCCACTTGCAGTTTACCTCTCTCTCAAAAATAAACATTAAACATTTAAAAAAAAAGAATCTCTTATGGTTTGCCTTCCTCTCTGTTTTTATCTTATTTTTCCCTCACTTCCCCTATGTTCATCTGTTGTGTTTCTTAAATTCCACATATGAGTGACATCATATGTTATTTGTCTTTCTCTGACTGACTTATTTCACTTAGCATAATACACTCTAGTTCTATCCACATTGTTACAAATGGCAAGATTTCATTCTTTTTCATCACTGAATAGTATTTCAGTGTGTGTGTGTGTGTGTGTGTGTGTGTATACATACCACATCTTCTTTATCCATTCATCAATGGACATTTGGCTTTTTCCATAATTTAGCTATTGTTGATAGTGCTGCTGTAAACATTGGGGTGCATGTGCCCCTTCAAATCAGCATTTTTGTTCCTTTGGATAAATACCTACTAGTGCAATTGCTGAGTCATGGGGTAGTTTTATTCTTTATTTTTTGAGGAAATTGTTTTCCAGAGTGTCTGCATCAGTTTGCATTTCCACCAACAGTGCAAAATTGTTCCCCTCTCTCCTCATCCTCACCAACATCTATTGATTCCTAAGTTGTTAATTTTAGCCATTGTGATGAGTGTGAGGTGGTATCTCATTGTGGTACTGATTTTTCTTTTCCTGATGATGAGACTAACCATAGAGAACAAACTGATGATTGCCAGAGGGGAGGTGGGTAGAGAGATGGGTGAAGTGAGTGATGTGGATTAGGGAATGCATTTGTCGTGATGAGCAACAGGTAATTAAAATAAAAAACAAAAAAATAAATTCCATAGACTTAAATATGGCCCTATTAGTTTGGAGAGATTTTAGGTAAGAAATTCAAAATACTAGGTAATGGTAAAGAGTGGGGAAGAACAGAAAGAGCCATAGAATAGGAGTGTCCGGGGCGCCTGGGGTGGCTCCGTCGGTTGAGCATCCGACTTCAGCTCAGGTCGTGACCTCACAGTTTGTGAGTTCGAGCCCTGCGTCGGGCTCTGTGCTGACAGCTCAAAGCCTGACGCCTCCTTCAGATTCTGTGTCTCCCTCTCTCTCTGTCTGTCCCCCACTCATCGTGCTCTCTCTCAAAAATAAACATTAAAATTAAAAAAAAAAAAAAAGAATAAGAGTGTCCATGGAGCATGGATGGAAGAAACTCCCTATCTACCTTGTGTTTGCCATCAGAATTGTATATGGGAGATAAAAAAGCATGGCAGGTCATTTTGGGACCTATCTTTAGGGGTATTAAAGAAATAACTACAGCATCAACCCTATATCCCCCCCACCCACAGAGATGTCAGAAGTAGTGCTTTGTGATGTTGAAACCACCCCAGGGCTACCACTGGCTGGAACAATGCCTTGATGACCAAAGCCAAAGGGTGTGGCTCCTCACTGACTAAAGGAGGGGGTGTGTATATACACAGAGGTCAGGAGACCTGGGATAGATCACCGGAAGGCTTAAATATGGTGATGAGATGTGCACAGCAGAGGAGCTTAGCATAAATGTAGAACAACAAAGCATAAGAATGAAACAGCCAACTCCACGCACCAAAGCAAGGAAGGAGCAGAACATTTTCTGTCAATCCAACAAGAAAAATGACAAGGTGCAAAAGGCAATCACAAGAGCAACGTCAGGCCTTCAACAGAATTCAAAAAAAACAAAGAAAGCAAAAAACCCAACAATAATAGTCTGTTACTACAGGATGAACAAGAAAATAAATCAAAATCAGCTGGAATATAAACAAGAGGCCCCAGAGAGCTCCGATGATCCAAGTAATGCCCTGTGAGTGGCAGGGTCCAGAGATTTGGACCTATCTCCTGTGTCTCATGAGGATGCAGTGAATTGTCGACGAGAGAAAGACAAAATCTGAAAAATAGAGGTTATACCAGTGGTGATGATGACAATAAAATCAAGTTATCAACAATGAAAAAAAAACTTGAGAGCTGAGTCTTTTTTTTTTAAGTTCATTTATTTTGAGAGAGAGCACTAGTGGGGGAAGGGCAGAGAGAGAGAGGGAGAGAGAGAATCCCAAGCAGCCTTCGTGATGATAGCTCAAAACCTGATACGGGGCTCCATGTGGGGCTCCATCCCATGAACCATGAGATCATGACCTGGGCCAAAATCAAGAGTTGGATGCCTAACTGAGACACCCAGGTACCCTGAGAGCTGTGTCTTAAATCCAGATCAATCTGATTACAGGGACCATTCTTTTGAGACCCGTTGTTACAGACATTTCAAAACAATTCATGGGTTATAGTGGAATAGAGAGAGCACAGGCAAAGTCTTGGCCTCAGTTTACTCCTCCTGAAGGCTGCCTGGCTGGCTCAGTTGGTAGAGCATGCAACTCTTGATTTCAGGGTTGTGAGTTCAAACCCCACACTGAGAGTAGAGCTTACTTTAAAAAAACAATTCCCGATGAGTAATGCGTACCTCATGATGCTTAATAGAAATACAGCCTATAAAATGCCTTCATAGCGTTTGATACATAGTAGGCACTTGAGAAACCCGTATTTCCAGTGTTAACTGAGTATCAGATCCAACCAGCAGAAATCTTAGGTGGCCCAAACAAGGATTGTGTGTATATGGGGGGAAGAGGTGGCGGCTGGGGTGGGGGGGAGGTTTTTTGTTATCCTACTCTTATTTTTTTAATGTTTATTTATTTACTTTGGGAGAGAGAGAGAGAGAGAGAGAGAGAGAGACAGAATCCCAAGCAGGCTCCATGCTGTTCAGCATAGAGCTGGATGAAGGGCTCGCTCTCACAAACCGTGAGATCATGACCTGAGCCAAAATCAAGAGATCAAGAGACAGACGCTCAAGTGACAGAGCCACCTAGGCATCCCTATCCTACTCGTATTTTTAGGAGGGAATTTGAAAGATTAAAACATACCACACATACACACACACACACACACACACACACACACACACACTGTTGCCATGTCTCACTATGAAAAGCCACACAAGTTTTTAAGATTTTGAATTAGTCACAAACATTTCAAATTTAGGAGATGACACAGAAAAATACGGATTCCCAGTTTCTTTAGACAAATTGGAGGCCCTGACATCACTAGATGCATAGTCCCCAGGGCTGCAGTCGCCAGAGTTGGGAGGTCCCTTTTAGACAGAGTGCGCCCTCTGCAGGAATGTGCCACAGTCACTACTACCCACAATGTTCCTAACACGGAGTCCTCTGAGATGGCTCGCAATGTTCTTTTTTAACATCTTATTATATCAAACATACAGAAAAGCAGAAATAATAGTACAATGAACACTGTATTCATTTCTTAGGGCTGCTGTAAGAAATTACCATTGATTGGATGCCTTAAAACAACAGAAATTTTTTTAATTTTTTTTCCAAGAAATTAATTTTTTCACAGTTCTGGAGGCTAGAAGTCCAAAGTCAAGATGTGAGCAGGGCCATGCCCCCTCTGAAGGTTTTAGGGAAAAAATTTTCTTAGCTTCTTCCTCGCTTCTGGTGATTCCCAGCAATCCTTGGTGTTCCTTGGCCTGTTGGAAACCATCTCTGCCTCTGTCTTCACATGACGGGTTCTCCCTGTGTGTCTTTATGCCTCCAAATTCTTCCTCATTGTATCCTCATTGGATTGAGGGTCCCTTCTAATCCAGTATGACTGTATTTTAACTTGGTTATACCTGCAAAGATCCTATTTCCAAATAAGGTCACAGTCAACAACACTGGAGGTTAGGACTTCAACGTATCTTTTTAGGAGACACAATTCAACCCACTTCAGCTCCCCATTATCCATCACCTAGCTTCAATAACTATCTATATATTGCCAAGACAGCTTCATCTATGCCTCCCATCCCCTACCTTCGGCCCATTACTGGTTTTTTTTCCAGCCTTATGGAAGTATTTATACAATAAAATTCACCAAAGATAAACATACAATTAAATCATTTTAGTAACTTTATACAGTTATACAACCATCACCACAATTATTTTAGAATATTGCCAGCACCCTAACACTTTCACCTGTGAGTGCAAACACTCACCTCCACTTCAAGCTCAGCCCTGGGCAAACATTGACCAGTTTTCTGTGTCTACAAATATGTCCCCTCTGGCCATTTCATTTAAGTGGAATCATATAATATTCAACCATGTGCATCTGACTGTTTTCATTTAGCATAGGTTTTTGAGGTTCATCCATGTTGTAGCTTGTATCAGTATTTCATTATGTTTTATTGTTGAATAATATTCTATGCTGAATAATTTTCCATTGTTACCATATTTTGTTTATCAATTCACCACTTGGTGGACATTTGGATTGTTTCCAGTTTGGGGCTATTATGTGTGATGCTGCCATGAACATTCATGTACAAATTTTTGTGTGGACATGTTTTCATTTCTGCTGGGTTGATGCCTAGAAGTGTAATTGCTGAGTCGTGCAGTAATTCTGTTTAGTGCCTACTGTTTTTCAAAGCAGCATATTATTTTATATTCCCATCAACAGTGTATAAGGATTCTGATTTCTTAACATCGTCACCAATACTTGTTATCGACTTTTTTATTATGGCCATTGTAGTGGGTGTGAAATGCTAGCTCATGGTTTTGATTTACATTTATCTGATGACTAATGAACTTGAGGATCTTTGCATGTGTGTATTTGTATATCTTCTTTGGAGAAATGCTTATTCAAGTTTTTTGCTCAGTTTTTAAAGTTTATTTATTTATTTTGAAAGAGAGAGAGAGTAAGCATGAGCAGGGGAGGGGCAGAGAGAGAGAATCCCAAGCAGGCTCTGCACTGTCAGCACAGAGCTAGACTCTGGGCTCAAACTCACAAACCATGAGATCATGACCTGAGCCGAAATCCAGAGTCAGAAGCTTAACCACTTGAGCCACCCCTTTTGCTCACTTTTAATGGATTATTGGACTTTTTTATTATTGAGCTATAAAAGTTGTTTATATATTCTAGATACCAGTCCCTTATCAGATATATGATTTGTAAATATTTTCTCCCATTCTTTGGGTTCTCATTTCACTTTCTTGCAGTGTCAGTTTGTTGTCCAAAACTGACCTCCATGCTTTGGAGCCAAAATATAACACGAAGACACAGTTTGAGATAAAGAGGAACAATAGCTTTATTGCTTTGCCAGGCAAAGGAGGCTGCAGCAGGATATGGCCTTCAAAACACTGCAAACCTGCCCAGGGGAAGGGGGGGTGGGGGTGGGGGTTGGGAGGGGGTTGGGGAAATACAGGATCTAGCTGTTTTTGACAGGAATAGTATACTTGCTGCCAGCCTGTCAGGTCTTTAGGGGGGTACTGTGTTCCTCAAACAAAAGGCTAAGAAGGGAGGAGGGGAGGTTTGCAGAAGAAGAAAAATGTTACTTTAAAATAGAACCTGGTGGGGCATGTAGGTGGTTCAGTTGGTTAAGCATGGCTCAGGTCATAATCTCATGGTTCAAGCCCTGTATTGGGCTCTGTGCTGACAGCTAGAGCCTGCTTGGGATTCTCTCTCCCTCTCTCTCTGCCCCTTCCCCACTCTTGCGTGCTCTCGTGCGCATGCTCTCTCTCTCTCTCTCTCTCTCTCTCAAAACCAAATTAACATTTAAAAAAATTTTTTTAAGATTTTATTTTTTAAGTAATCTCTACACCCAACATGGGGCTCAAACTTACAACTCTGAGATCAAGAGTTCTATGCTCTACTGACTGAGCCAGCCAGGCACCCCTGTGCCTGATATTATTAGTTCTTTATATTAACTTTATATCCTGTAACTTTACTAAACTCATTCATTAGTTCTAGCAGCTTGTTTGTGTATTAGGGGGAGGAATTCCTTAAGATTAAAAAAAATTTTTTTTAATTTATTTTAAGTAATCTCTACACCCAGTGTGGGGGGTTGAACTCACAAGAGCCACATGTTCTTCTGACTGAGCCAGCCAAGTGCCCCCCTTTAGGATTTTCTATATGATGACCATGTTATCTCTGAATAAACACAGGTTTACTTTTTTATTCCCAAATAGGTGCCTTTAATTTCATTTCGTTCTTTTTACCTTGATGCTATCTAGAACCTCCAGTACAATGTTGCATACAAGTGGCAAAAGTGGACATCTTTGCCTTGTTTCTGATCTTAGCAGAAAAGGCATTTCAATCTTTCACAATAATGACGGTAGCTGTAGGTTTTTCATCAAATGTTTCTTTTTTCTTCCAAGATTTTATTCAAATTCAAGTTAGTTAACATATAGTGTAGTGTTGGCTTCAGGAGTAGAATTTAGTGATTCATCACTTACATACAACACCTAGTGCTCATCACAAGTGCCCTCCTTAATGCCCATCCCCCATTTAGCCCATCCCCCTACCCACCTCCCCTCCAGCAACCCTCAGCTTGATCTCTATAGTTAAGAGTCTCTTATCTTTCCTCTCTGTTTTTATCTTATTTGATTTTTACTTCCTTTCCCTATGTTCATCTGTTTCGTTTCTTAAATTCCACATATGAGTGAAATCATATGGTATTTGTCTTTCTCTGACTGACTTATTTTGCTTAGCATAATACACTCTAGTTCCAACCATGTTGCAAATAGCAAGATTTCATTCTTTTTGATGGTTGAGTAATATTCCACATCTTCTATATCCATTCATCTGTCGATAGACATTTGGGCTCTTTCCATAATTTGGCTATCATTGATAGTGCTGCTATAAACATTGGGGTGCAGGTGCTCCTTCGAGTCAGTACTTTTGTATCCTTTGGATAAATACCTAGTAGTGCAATTGCTGAGTCATAGGGTAGTTCTATTTGTAACCTTTTGAGGAACTTCCATACTGTTTTCCAGAGTGTCTGTACTAGTTTGCATTTCCTCCAACAGTGTAAGAGGGTTTGCCTTTCTCCTCATCCTCACCAACATCTGTTGTTTCTTGAGTTTAATTTTAGCCATTCTGACAGGTATGAGATGGTACTCATTGTGGTTTTGATTTGGATTTCCCTGATGGTGAGTGATGTTGAGCATTTTTTAATGTGTCTGTTAGTCATCTGGATGTCTTCTTTAGAGAAATGTCTGTTCATGTCTTCTGCCCATTTCTTAACTGGATTATTTATTTTTTGGGTGTTGAGTTTGACAAGTTCTTTATAGATTTTAGATACTGGCCCTTTATCAGATATGTCATTTGCAAATATCTTCTTCTATTCTGTAAATTGGATTTTAGTTTTGTTGTTTCCTTCATTGTGCAGAAGTTTTTATCTTGATGAAGTCCCAATAGTTCATTTTCACTTTTGTTTTCCTTGCCTCTGGAGATGTGTCTAGTAAGAAGTTGCTATAGCCAAAGACAAAGAGGTTTCTGCCTGTGTTTTCCTCTAGGATTTTGATGGATTCTTGTCTCACATTTAGATCTTTCATCCATTTTGAATTTATTTCTGTGTATGGTGTAAGAAAGTAGCAACCTTCTATTCTAAGTTTATTGAGAGTTTTTATCATTACTAGGTATTGGATTTTGTCAGAAGACTTTTCTGTACCTATTGAGATGATCGTGTGGGTTTCATCCCTTATTTTCACTGGTTTTTATTTTATTTTTTTATGCCAAATGGGCTTTTTTCATTTATGTTGGCATCTTGGCAGCTGTAGGTATTTGCATCACCCGTGTGACAGTCAAGAGTCAGCCTTGTGTTCACTTAAGAAAGGAAGGTGACCATTCTTCACTAGTCCTAGGATGCCAGTGTCACTTCACAGTGTTATCTCCCAGCTTCTTCTAATAAATTCATTGTGGAGGCAGAAGGCTGCTGCTTTTGCTGGTAGACTTTTCCTCTGGGGCCTGTAGCCTGTCCCTCAGTGTTGAGCATGTTCTGGATGAAGTGTTCTTGTCCTGCCTGTCAGGCAGGAGATCAGTAACCTTCTTGGATTTCAGAGCCATTCTCTGCTAAGCAAGAAAAGTCAGCTGTCAAGGCCACCTCTGCTCTCTTCTGTGGCTTGTTGGAAATATGAGGGTAGAAGGGAAGACTAGCCTGTGGGCTCACCAGTTTTCTAAAAGGTAGGAAAGGGTCATTGGTTATTAGCTGGGTTGGGGAAGCTTATTCCTTCACCTGCCCCAGGCCTCCTGAAGCATACTGAGTCTCAGTTACCTCACACTGGTCTGAGGAGATGCCAGGCCCAAGGGCAGGACAGTCACACTGCTCCTTCTCAGGCTGCCCCGTGCCCTAAGTCTAGCCTCCAAGAATACCTGCTATACACCTCAGATCCATCACTCAGAGCCAGCTCCCTCAGTGGAATTGCACAAATCTAGGGCTTGTCCTACATATGGGTGAGGCACAGAACTCACCTGAGATGGATGGTTTGGTTCTGATCCTTCACCCTGCAAACCTACATCAGAACCCACTTGCCCTTTCAGGACACCCACACACCTCTGAGCCTCATCCAGTCCCCTCAAGCAGGTCTCATTCACCTCACTTCACAGACATGAAAACTGAAGCAAAGACTGACCCCAAAACCACACAGTTTGTAAGTGACAGAGACAAAGACTTGAACCCAGGATCCCAAAACCCTGTGCCCTTTCCAACAGCACAATGTGTTCCAAACAACATTTGCATTACCATCTTCATGATTTTTGCCATATCTGTGTCCCTTATTGTTTACTTAATAATGTTCTTTCTTTATTTTTTAAAAGGATATTTGAATTTATTTATTTTGAGAGACAATGGGTGAGCAGGGGAAGTGCAGAGAGAGAGAGAATCCCAAGCAGTTTCCACTCTCAGTGGACAGCTCAATCAATGTGGGGCTCAATCTCATGAATTGTGAGATCATGACCTTAGGTGAAATCAAGAGTTGGACACTTAATTGACTAAGCCACCCAGGTGCACATTAATAATTTTCTTTAAATCAGGGTGCTTGGCTGGCTCAGACAAAAGAACATGTGACTCTTGATCTTGGAGTCATGGGTTTGAGCTCCAGGTTGGGTATAGAGATCACTTAAATAAGTAAACAAACAAACAAACAAATTTAAAAACTAATTTTCTTTAAATCAACTCACTTGAAAAAGTTGTTTTAGGGGTGCCTGGGTGGCTCATTCAGTTAAGAGTCGACTCTTGATTTTGGCCCAGGTCATAATCTCAAGGTGGTGGGATTGAGCCCTGTGTTGGGCTCCCCACTGAGCTTGGAGCCTGCTTGGAATTCTCTCTCACCCTCTCCCTCTGCCTCCCCCCTCCCCACACTTGTGCACGTGCTCTCTCTTTCTTTCAAAAGTAAATACATTAAATAAATAAATAAATATTTTTATTTTGAAATAATTATAGATTCACTGGAAGGAACAAGAAATGTACAGGGAGGTCCTTTGCATTAAACCCAGCCTCCACCAGTGGCAACATCTTGTATAATTTAACAATTTATGGACCATATTTTTTAAAAAACATTTTTTAATGTTATTTTTGAGAGAGAGAGAGAGAGAGAGAGACAGAGTGCAAGTGGGGAAGGTGTAGAGAGAGAGGGAGACACAGAGCCCAATGTGAGGCTCGAACCCACGAACCTTGAGATCATGACCTGAGCTGAAGTCAGACGCCCAACTGACTGAGCCACCCAGGCACCCCATATGGACCATGCATTTGATATCAAAACCAGGAAGCTGATCTTGGTACAATTCACAGAACACATTCAGATATGCACTTGTGTCTGTGTGTGTGTGTGTGTGTGTGTGTGTGTGTGTAGCTATATGCAATTTTATTGTATGTGTAGCTGAACCATCACAAGACTCCCTCCTTCTTCCTTTGTAGCTACACTCACTCTACTCCCGGTTCATCCTTCACACCTGACAACCACTAATCTAGTCTCCATGTCTATAGCTGGTATTTAATGAATGTCATTTAAATAGAATTGTGTAGTACACATCCTTTTGAGGCTGGTTTTTTTCACTGAGCATACTTTCCTTGACGTTCAACCAAATGATTATCTGTATGAATAGTTTCGTGGGCTCGTGTTTTTTTTTTTTTAATGCTGAGTAGTATTCCATGGTATGAATGTAGCATGGTCTTTTTCACCATTCACCCACTAGGGAATATTATGAATAAAGCTGCTATGAATATTTGTATACGTGTTTCTGTAAGAAAGTAAGTTTTCATTGATGGGTCCTATGGTAAGTCCATCTTTAGCGTTGAAAAAACTGTTTTCCAGAGATACATTTTATATTCCCACCAGCAATATGAGTGATCCTGTTTCTCCACATCCTCACTAGCATTTAGTGTTATAACTCTTTATTATTTTATTCTAATAGGTGTGTGGTGATTTTACTTGCATTTCGCTAATGTATGATGATGTTGAACATCTTTTCAAATATGCTTTCTTTTGCCATCAGTATATATTCTCTTCAATGTCTGTACATGTCTTTTCCCCATTTTCTAATTAGAATGGTTTTCTTAATGTTCAGTTATTGAGAGTTCTTTATACATTCAAGATACTATTCTTTGTCTGATATGTGGTTTATAAATATTTTCTCCCAATCTATCATTTATCTTTTGATCCTCTTATTGGTCTTCTGTAGAGCAAAAGCTTTTAACTTTGGCAAGCTTCAATTTATCAATTTTCCATTATGGACCATGCTTTTTAAAATAAAAATTGTGGGGCACCTGGGTGGTCAGTTGAGCGTCCAACTTCAGCTCAGTCATGATCTGGCAGTTTGTGGGTTCGAGCCCCACATGGGGCTAGCTGCACTAAAGCTGCTGTCATTGCAGAGCCTGCTTCGGATCCTCTGTCCCCCTCTTTCTGCTCCTCCCCAGCTTGCGCTGTCTCTCTCTCAAAAATAAACATTTAAAAAATAAAAATAAAAATTGTATATATTTAAGGTGTACAACAGGATGCTTTGTTGTACATATATAGTGAAACAGTTACTATAGTGAAGCTAATTAACATATCTTCTCACATAGTTACCATTTTCTTGGTGATGAGAGCATGCAAAATCTACTCTGTTAGCAAATTTCCAGTATTATTATAAACTATAGTCATCATGCTGTACATTAAATTTCTAGGCTTACTTATCCTATGTAATAGCAACTTGCTACCCTTTGACCAATATCTCCCCATGCCCTCCACCCTGCAACCTGAACCCCTGATAACCACTGTTATACCCTCTGGTTCTATGAATTTGACTTTTTTAGATTCCACATGTAAGTGAGATCATGCAGGGTTTTTTTTTCTGTGAATAGCTTATTTCACTTAACATACTGTATAGATCATGCTTTTGGTATCAAATCTAAAAACTTTTCGTCGAGTCCTGGATTCCAAAGATTTTCTCCTATGTTTTCTTTTTCCTGGATGTTTTATAGCTTTATGTTTTACACTTTAGTTCATAATTCATTTTGAGTTACTTTTTATAAGGTGTGAGGTTTTCTTTTTTTCTTTTTGCCATTTTGGCACCATTATTGAAAAAGTTATCCTTCCTCTATTGAATTGCTTTTGCTCTTTGTCAACAATTAATTGGGCATATTTATATGGATCTATTTCTGGATTCTCGATCTCATTCCATTGATCTGTGTGTCTGTCCCTCCATCTGGTCCTGTAGCTATATAGTATGCCTTAACATCCTGTTTTATTTTTATTTTTTTAATTGTTTTGGTTGGGGTGCCTGGGTGGCTCAGTCAGTTGAGTGTCCGACTCTTGATTTTGGCTCAGGTTGTATCTTGCTGTTGTGGGATTGAGCCCCATGTTTGGCTCCAAGTTGAGCATGAAGCCTGCTTGGGATTTTCTCTCTCTCCCTCTCTCTCTGCCCTTCCCCCATTCACAGCACTCTCTCTCTCTCTCAAAGTAAATGAACTTTAAAATAAAACAAAATAAAATTGTTTTGGTTATTCTAGAGCTCTTTCTTTTCCATATAAATTTTAGAATAAGATTGTCTCTGTCTAAAAAGAATTTTTTTTGCTGATATTTTGATAGAAATTTTGTTAAATCCATAGATCAATGTAAGCAGAATCAACATCTTTGTAATAATAAATCTTCCAATTCATGAACATGGTATGTTTATCCAAGTGTTTAGGGCTACTTTGATTTCTTTCTTCAGAATTTTGTTATTTTCATCAGACAGATTCTGTTCATATTTTGTTGGACTTATGCCTGAATATACAATTTTAAATGTAATGATGGGTTACATTAACTGATTTTCAAATAATGAACCAGATTTGCACACCTTGAATAAATTCCACTTGGTCGTGGCATATTATTCTTTTTACACATTGTTGGATCTGATTTCCTAAAAATTCTTTGAGAATTTTTGTGTCTAAATGTATGAGAAATACTGATCTGTAGTTTTTTCTTTTTGAGCTGCCTTTGTGTTTGGTATAGCGATAGTACTAGCCTCATAAAATAAGTTAGGAAGTAAAAATTTCTCTTTTATATTCTTGAAGACAGTGTGTATAATTGGTGTTAATTCTTTGACTGTTAGATAACATTCTCCAGTAAACCATCAGGGCCTGCAGGGTTTTTTGTTTGTTTGTTTGTTTGTTTTGTTTTTGAGAGCATTTAAATTAAAATTTTAATTTTTTAGTAATTAAAGCTTTATTAAGGTTATTTCACCTTGACTGAGCTTTGGTAGATTATGGGTTTTGAAGAATTGGTTCATCTCTTCTAAGTTCAATAATGTGAAGTTATTTATAGTATTCTTTTATTATCCTTCTAATAACTGCATGATTTGTTGTGATAGCTCCCATTCCATCCTGATACTGATTTTTCTTTTTTGTCAGTCTTGCCATAGGTTTGTCAATTTTTAAATTTTTTCCCAAAGAATAGCTTTTTGTTTTATTAATTTTCTCCATTGTTTTTCTGTTTTCAATTTCATTAACTCTGCTGTTATCTTTATTATTTTCTTTTCTCTGCTTGGGGTTTAGTTTTCTCTTCTTTTTCTAGTTTCTGGAGGTGGGACTTAGATTATTAATTTAATATCTTTACTATTTTCTAATGTAGAGGGTTTTTTTAGTGCTATCAACTTTCCTCTCGACACTGCTTTGCTGCATTCCACAAATGTTGATGTTATATTTTCATTTTCACTCAGTTTTATATTATTCACTTATTTTTTTAATGTTTATTTTTGAGAAAGAGAAAGAGTGTGAGCAGGGGAGGGTAGAGAGAGAGAGAGAGGGAGACACAGAATCTGAAGAAGGTCCAGGCTCTGAGCTATCAGCACAGAGCCCAACATGGGGCTTGAACCCATGAACCATATCATGACCTGAGCTGAAGTCAGAAGCTCAACTGACTGAGCCACCCAGGCACCACATTCAGTTTTATATTTTTTAAAAATTTCCTTTGAAAGCATCATCTGGGTGGCTCAGTTGGTTAAGCGTCTGACTTTGGCTCAAGGTCATGATCTCACAGTTCTTGGAGACTGCTTCAGATTCTGTTTCCCTCTCTCTGCCTTCCCCCCTGCTTGTGCTCTGTCTCTCTGTCTCTCTCTCTCTAAAATAAATAAACATTAAAAAACTTTTTTTAATTTCCTTTGATATTTCTTCTTTAACCTATGCATTATATTAAAGTGTTTCATTTAATTTCCAGGAGTTTGGAGATTTTCCTGTTGTCTTTCTGTTACTGGTTTCTAGTTTGATTCCATTATGGTCAGAGTACATACACTGTATGAATTCAATTTTTTAAAATTTGTTTAAGTTTGTTTTATGATCCAGGATATGGGTCACCTTGGTGAATGTTCCTTGGTCACTTGGAAGATATATGCATTTTGTCTTTGTTAGGTGGAGAGCTCTATAAATGTCCTTTTGGTTTAAGAGATTCTCCAAATCTCTTCTGATTTGTTTAGTAGTTCTATCAATTACTGGAAATTATATGTTAAAATTCCCAATTATAATTGTGTATTTATCTATTTCTCCTTCTGGTTATATCTCTTTTGCTTATATATTTTGAAGTTATGATGTTTGTTGCATATACATTTAGGATTGTTATATCTTTTTGGTGGATTGATCATTTTATCATTATGTATTGTTCTTGTTTCTAGTGATTTTCTTGCTCTGAATTCTAATTTTTTGACTATTACTATAGTCGTTCCTTCTTTTTAAAATTAATGTTTGCATGATATAACTTTTTTATCATTTTACTTTCAACCCACCAATACACTATGTTTGAAATGATTGCTTGTAGACAGCATATAGCTGGATCATAATTTTGAAGTAACTATTGATGTGTTAAGGCTTAAGTCTGCCATTTTATTATGTGTGTTCTGTTTTTCCCTTTGTTTCTCATACTGTTGCTTTTTACTACCTTCATATAGGCTAAACATTTAGGTAAAGATAACATTTTTATAGTTCCAGTTTGATTTATGATGTTTTTTAGTATATTGCTTTGAATGCATACACAATATACAATGAAGTGTACAATATATTGTACAGAATGTATAATATACAAATCTATATATGTGTAGTGTTTCTAGTAACTATTCTAGGTATTACCATATAGTTATGTAATTCATCACAGTCCACTGGTGTTGAGATTTACCACATTGAGCGAAGTGTAGAAATGATATTTCCCATTTAGATCCCTTTACCTTTCTACTTTTTTGATATAATTGTCTTATATATTTCCTCTACATACATTGTGTGCCACATCAGATGGTATTATAAATTTTGCTTCAATCGTAAAATATGATTAAAAATCATGAGATAAAGGATAGTTTACTTTTATTTCTGCCCTTTCCATTGCTCTTTAATTTCTAAACTTTCTAACGAGAGAAGAAACTTTAGCCATTCTTTAGTTGCAAGTGTGCTAGCAGCAAATTCTCTTAGTAGTCATTTATCTTAGAATGGTTTTATTTCCCCCTTCATTTCTCAAGGATAGTTTTACTGGATGTAAGATTTGGGGTTGACAGTGCTTTATTTTATTCAGCAGTTGAAAAATGTGCTATTTACATCCTGATTCTATGGTTTCAGATGAGAAAGCTGCTGTCATTGAAGGTGATATTCCTTTATTGGTAATGTACCATTTCTCTCTGGCTGCTTATATTTTTTCTTTGTCTTTGGTTTTTAGAAGTTTAATTATGATGTACCTTGATGTAGATCTCTTTGAGTTTATCCTATTTGGGATTTATTAGGCTTCATGTATCTATATTTTTATGTCTTTTACCAAATTTGAGAAATTTTCAAATATTGTTTCTTTGAACACCTTTTTAGTCCCATACTTTTTCTCCACTTCTGGAAAATGATATGAAAGTTAGATCCTTTGTTATTGTCCCACAGATCCATGTCCCACAGATCCATGAGGCTATGTTCAATTTTTTTCAGTATTAAAAAAAATTTTTTTTGGAGCAGTTTTAGGTTCAAAGCAAACTGAGATGAAGGTAGATAGATTTTCCTTATATGCCATGCCCCCATACATGCATGGCCTCTCCCATTATCAATATTCCTCACCAGACAGGTACATTTGTTATAACTGGTGAACCTATAGTAACACATCATTATCACCCAAAATCCATAGTTATCTTAGGGTTCATTCTTGGTTTTATATATTCTACCAATTTGGACAAATGTATAGCAACATGTATATTCTGTGCTCTGCATATTCATCCCTCCCTACCTCTAACCTCTGGTAACCACTTATCTTTTTACTGTCCGCTTTTAAGTTTTGCCTTTTCCAGAATATCATATAGTTGGAATCATACAGTATGTAAAATTTTTCAGATTGGCCACTTTTACCTAATACTATGGATTTAAGGTTTTTCCATGTCTTTTCATGTCTTAATAGCTCATTTCTTTTTAGTGGTGAATGGTATTTTACTGTCTGGATGTACCACAGTTTATTTATTCATTCCTCACAAAAGGATACTTTCCAATTTTTGGCAATTATAAATAAGGCTGTTATAAAAATTTATGTATAGGTTTTTGAACATACTTTTCAACTCCTTTAAGTAAATAACAAGGATCACAATTGCTGGATTGTAGGATAAGAGTATGTTTAGTTTTGTAAAAAACTGCCAAGATGTCTTCCAAAGTGGTTACCATTTTGCATGATCTTTTCTTATGCTTATTTGTCATCTTTATATCTTCTTTGGTGAGGTGTCTGTTAAATTTTTGGCTCATATTTTAAATCAAATTTTTAATCAAAAATTTTTAATTTTTTTATCATCTTATTGTTGAGTTTTAAGTGTTTTTGCATATTTTGATGAGTTCTTTGTCAGATGTGTCTATTATATATTTTTTCAGTCCTTTTTATCTGTTGTGCAGATTGAGTAGGTTCTATAGCCCTGTCTTCAAGTTCACAATTCTATTCTCTGTCATGTCCACTTCATTAATGAGTTTTTATTTTGGTTATTGTATTTTTTAGTTCTATAAATACCACTTGGTTCTTTTTATAACTTCTATTTCTTTGTTGAGATTTTCTATTTTTACATTTGTTTCAAGAGAATTTATAATTATTGTTGGAGCATTCTTATGATGGCTGCTTTAAAATCTTGTCAGACCCTTCCCATCTCCGAGCCATGGGGAGCCAGGGGCCTGGTGGGCTGCCCCTGGTACAGGCCCCCTACACAGTTCTGCTGCTGCCACTGGGGACAAGCCGCCAAGACCCAGGGGCCCGGAGCTTCTTCCTCTGGCTGCAGAGGATGCAGGCTCTGGAGAGGGAGCAAGATGCCCCATGGCAGGGGTTGGAGGTGCTGGAGCACAGCCAGGCCTGGTTTGAGGGCCGTCTGAGGGATGCACAGCAACAACAGCTGAGTCTGGGGGCCTTTGGTGAGAATATTCTAACAGATTTACACTCAGAGCCTGGTGGCCCCCAGTTAGCCCAGATTCAAAATATGAACATCTGTTTGCAGAATCTGATTCAGGAGAAGTTCTCTCCACATCCCTTGAATCAGGCTAGTTCCTGTGCTGCCCAGGACTGGAAGGAAAGGCCGAGGAAGCAGACTGTGTGGCAACAGCAGATAAATGGCTCCAGGTGGTGGGCCAACTGAAGTCCAAACATCTTGGTGTAGAGTTTCTTCTCTACAACTGAAAACTTCATTTCATCTGCTTGGTGTCTTATGCCCTCACTCGCCCTTGAGTGATCTGCATAAATGATCTTTCTTTGAAATCCTCTCTAGAGAAGACATGTTTATTGAAACTGTCCTTTGACTTTAAATACAAAAATAAAATAGGAGTTTCTTCAGAATTTCAAATAAGAACAATTCTATAAATGAACCTCACTCCCAACCTTAGTCTCCTCCCCCATATACCTTTCCTTCTACCTGAGCTTAGGAAAGCATGTATAAATAGTGGAATAAAGAGATTTTGCTACAGAAAAAAATAATAAAAAAATAAAATCCTCGTCAGATAATTCAAACATCTATTTTATCTTGTAATTAGCACCTGTTAAGATTCTTTTCTCATCCAAATTATAATTTTTCTAGTTCTTGGTATAATAGATGATTTTTTAAGTTTATTTATTTAAGTAATCTCTATACCTAATGTGGGCTTGAACTCATGACCCCAAGATGAAAAGTCACACACTCCTCTGACTGAACCAGCCAGGCGCCCCTAACAGATAATTTTTTATTGCGTCCTGGACATTTTGGTAATTGCATTAGGAGGCTCTTGATTCTACCGAAATCTTCTATTTTGGTAATCACCCTGTTCAGGTGTAGGTTCTGGCCTATTTCTGTGGGCTTGAGTTCCACTGGCAGCCTAATTTTCTGAGCCTTTGCACAGCTATTATAATCTGCTTCACTCCTCTGGTGATGCTGAGGTTCCTGCACAATCCCTGACAGTATCATATATGGGAGAGAAGTGCTATTCTGGGTCACTTGCTGTCACTGAGGACCTTCTGGCAGCAGTGGGGTTGAGCAGATGCTGCTGGGCCTAGGACTCCCTAAGCCACTGGACGGAAAGCAAGGAAACAGGATTTTGCTGCTGCTGCTGCTTCTGCCACTGTGGATATAGATGGGACTGCCCACCTGTGCCCTGGTTGTGGAATGGAAGTTATTATGGCCCAGACTTTGCTCCTGCCCCTACTGCCAGCAAATGAAGCTATCCATATGGGCCACAGTTGTGAAGTAGGTCAATTCATGTTTCAAAACTCAATGACATGTGTTATCAATTTTAATTCATCCTAAGAAGCAATCAATGGCCATGCTAATATGTTTGGAGGACCAGTTTTAAGTTTTCCTCTATGATGCATGTAATGATTGATAGGAAAAAAAGGTGTTTATCCTTGTACCACCTGAAATCGCTTCATGGACACCTAAGGACATTTTGGGGAACCAGCCCTACAGCACACTGACACACTGAAGCCTTGTATGCCCTGCCTGACAATGTGGTGAGTAGAAATAATGTCCCAAATGACCTAAGGCTATTTTGTGCTGAGAGCAACTCTAGAATGGGTCTTAGATGTTGTCACCTCACCATATTACAGGCCAAAACCATGATCTGGTTGAAATTCTGAAAACAGCTTGGTATACATTAGTACAGTGTGTGCAAGCTGCATGTCTCATGTCTAGCAACAGCCAAATGCTCACATGCTTCCATATTTACCCACTTACATGCTAATCCACTTATATGATTGCCTGCTTTACATGCTTACTTATTTACAAACTTTCTGCCCACACAATTACGTGCTTCCTCCCTGACCTCATTGCACAATTACACCCTCACACACTTACCAGCTTATGTGTTGACCTCCTTACATGCCACACATGTATCTCCTTGCACATGTACCTCTTACATGCTTGCACACTCCTGTGCTAACACAATTACACACTTACTTGCTGACTGCCTGCCCTCCTCCAGGGTTACCCTTTTACCTGTTTAGTCGCTTACGCAATTACACACTTATTTGATCTCGCGCTTACACAATTACATGCTTATCACCCACTTACACAGCTCCAGCTCCAGGTCTGGTGTGGTCTCCACTGCAAAGACACCCAGCTTAACAAGGAAAGGAGGTTGGATTTCAGGGAAGAAAGGCTCTTAGTCACACTCCCAGCAGTCAGGCCCACTCTCATCTCTGGCGCCTACCTCATACCAGCCTGTTCGTGAAAGAGCCCCTATCCACACCTCTGACAGTTGCCAACATATTTCCTGTGGTCTGAACATTTTTGGTGGGATTTTTTTCCTTCGTCTCCATGTGTGTCAAGTTAGAAGAAAAACAATCAGCATTTGGGACACTTGCACATTCACAGCTTTATGTGAGGCACCCTGTGTACATTCTCCTCCCCAGTCTTTTGTCAACTGGCCTGCTGGGTTTCATGTGGCTCCCTCTGGTGTGAGTCAGAGTTGATTTTCAAATCAGTAGACATTGGCTTCATGGATGGTGTATGGATGAATCTCCAGGAAAGAACACCCTGAGTATGGCTAGTGGAAGGGAAAGAGAAGACTGGGGAGTCCATTAGCCTGTATTCGGTGTCCAGATGGGCCTCTTCTAAGCTGTGTGACCTTGGGGGAGTCATTTATCCCCTCTGAGTCTCTGTTTCCTCATACAAGAGAAGGGATAACTGGGGACATAGAGAGGCAGAGACTAGGTCCTTCTGCCTTTCTCTTCTATCGCTGGGGCCTAGTACACAATAGACCAGTAAATGCTTTCCAACTAGAATAGACTTGTCCAGACATTCATACTCCACTGAGCACAAGACAAGTGATAGGAAAGCGATAGAGCAATATTCTCAAAGTGGGGTCCCCTCTACCTGTATCAGAATCATTACAATGCTGTGTTATATACAGATTCTTGGGCCCTATCACCTCCTGGGCTAGGACCCAGGAGTCAGCAATTTAACAACTTGCATAGAGACAATCACATGCATAGTGTGGGGAAACAATTTACACTGCTCCCTTTTCTCCACATAAGGGATTCTTGTTCATCCTTCAAGTGAACTCCAATGTCACCTCCGCCGTGAAGCCTGCCTAGACTCATCCCAGATAGAATTAATTGTATCATCCTCTGTGGGCTATCTTATTCACATCTCAGCACCTATTCCAGGATCACATAGCAGATGCTGATAATTAAAAATAACTCCCCTCCCTTGGCCTGTGAGGCCCTCAATAATCTGATCCTTCCCATTTCTGCCTGCCTTCCATACCCCCTCAGCTCATCTCTCCTGCCGCTGCCCTGATCCTCGACATTCTTAGCAGACTGCCCTTAATCTGTACCTTAATCAAGCCAAGTTTTGTCCAGCCTCTCAGCCTTTGCTCGCAGTCCTTCTTCTGACTGAAGCACTCTTTCTTCAGATCTTTGAATGACTGGCTCCTTCCCACTGGACATTCCATTTCTAGATCAAATATTTTCTTCTCAGAGATACCTTCTCTGCCCACCCAACTGGAGAAGTTCCCAGTAACATCTGTCTCATCACCCCATTTTCACTTTATCACACATTTCTTTTTTAATGTTTGTTGCCTGTCTCTCCCCAGGGAACAAAAGCTCATGAGATGAGAGATCTTTATAAGTTTAGCTCAGTAATTCTTAACCAGGGTTGATTTTTACCCCCCCCCCCGGGGTCATTTGGCAACGTCTGGAGACATTCTGGGCTGTCTGTCACACTGGGCAGGAGCTACTGGCATCTAGCGAGTAGATACCAGGAATGCTGCTAAACATTCTGCAAAGTACAAGACAGGACAAAGAATTATCTAGCCCCAAATAACAATAGTGCCAGAGTTGAGAGATCTTGGTCCAGCTCATCTCTGATGCCCCAATGCCTGGACCAGCACCTGGCAAATCTTACGCAGTTCTAACATTTTTGTGGCATGAACAAATGGAATGTTTCAATTAAATGTTGGATTTAATTTTAAAGCCCCAAAGGTCCTTAGAGAGCAATTAAACCACAAGTTTTCACACTCTGTTTCTGGAAGCCTCAGGCTATGGAGCAGAGTTTCAGGAATTCTGTACACCATGAAGAATTTCCAGCTAAATGCTGACGAAGTACATTTTGTGACTATGGTCTGTTTTATATATTGGGGTCCTGATTGTCTGACAAGTTCTCCTGCTTAAAAAAATTGTTCCAGACCAGTCCCCTTATTTCACCAACCTGGAAGCCAGGATACAAAGAAGCTGAGAGTCCCTCAATACTACATAGAGAGCCAGGCCTGGGTCTCCTGAGTACCTGGCTGGCCTTGGTCACAGACTGGCCACAGCTCTGTGATTCACCAAAGACACAATTTAGGAGCAAGTGGATTTGATACTAGCAGTTACAGGCATCAGAGACATATGCAGTGGGTTTTCATCTTGGCTATGCCTCCAACCAATTGTGTGACCTTGGAAAAGCCACTTACCTCTTTGAGCTTCAGTTTCCCCCTGAGGATCTACAAACTAGAGATAATAACAGTACCTCCCTTATAGGGTTGTGATGCAGATTTAAGAAGTTAATGTGTGAAAAATTTTCAGAACAGTGTCTAGCACGTAGTAACTGCTATATGTCAGGTGGATGACCAGCTCATCCCAATCTGCCTGGGATTTTCCTGGTTTTAGCACTAGAAGCCCTGTGTCCCAAGAAATCAATCTAAGCAAAGTGGAACAGTTGGTTATCCAGGCTGCGTGTGCATGTTTCATTTTTTTAAAATTATCTGATGTTCAGTATCTGAACATATATGTTAATATATATTAACAATAAATCTGTTAATATCAGTATATTAATGTTTGACTTTTCATTACTTGGTACATTTCATATAAGGAGCATGAGAGAAGGGTTACTGACAAATCAATTATACAGATGGGATAGGAGGGGACAACTTTAGCCTACTTTCTCCTTTTTTTTTCCCCCTAGAGTGTTCCCCTTGCCACAGATGGTAATGACGTTAGTGACTTTTTGCATTGATTTATGAGAGAGATTTTCCTGGGTAGTATTTTTCTTGACACTTTAATATTATCCCCATTTTTTCAGTTTTAGTGAGATGTAATTGACGCACAGCATTGTATAAGTTTAAGCTTATGTACAGCATAAGTACAGCATAATGATTTGCCTTAACCTACTTTAAATTTTTTTTAAGTTTACTTATTTATTTTGAGAGAGAGAGAGAGAGAGAGCATGATTGGGGGAGAGGCAGAGAGAGAATCCCAAGCAGGCTCTGCAAAGTTAGCATAGAGACTGACATGGGACTCGAACCTACAAACCTTGAGATCATGACCTGAACCAAAATCAAGAGTCAAGATGCTTAACCAACTGAGCCACCCAGGTGCCCCTTAACCTACTTTCTAATAAGTAAATGAACCTGTTGATCTTTTTCTATCAATTCATGCAAGGAGACTCACAGCACCTCTACTTAAAAAGCGCTTTTGTGGTGGGGGTGGGGGGGTAGCTGGGTGGCTCAGTTGGTTAAATATCTAACTTTGGCTCAGGTCCTGATCTCGCAGTTTTGTGAGTTTGAACCTCACATTGGGCTCTGTGCTGTGCTGACAGCTCAAAACCTGGAGCCTTCTTTGGATTCTATGTCTCCGTCTGTCTCTGCCCCTCCCCTTGCCCACACTCTTGTCTTTCTCTCTCAAAAATAAATAAAACATTAAAAAATTTTTTAATGTTTTTTTAAAAAATAATTTTTTAATGCTTATTTATTTATTTTGAGAGAGAGCACTCACGTGAGCTGGGGAGGGGCAAAGAGAGAGAGAATCCCAAGCAGGCTTCGTGCTGTCAGCACAGAGCCCAAGGCGAGGCTCGAACCCACAAACCACGAGATCATGACCTGAGCCAAAATCAAGAGTCAGGCATTTGGGGTGCCTGGGTGGTTCAGTCAGTTGAGCGTCCAACTTTGGCTCAGGCCATGATCTCATGATTCATGGGTTCAAGCCCCACATTGGACTTTGCACTGATAGTGTGGAGACTACTTCAGATTCTCTATCTACCTCTCTCTCTGCCACTCCCCCCTCGCAAAAATAAATAATCATTAAAAAAAAAAAGAGAGAGTCAGATGCTTAACTGAATGAGCTACCCAGGTGCCCCTAGACAATACTTTTACAGCCGTTGGTTTGTTACTGGAAATCCTCAAACAAGAGAACTTTGTTTCTTTTTTCCAAAAGTCTGTATTTCCAACAGTTTACTGCTTCATTCCCCCTAGTAACACAGAATCTTGGAACTAGAAAGAAGTTTATATTTAGTACAACTGTGCTATTTCCCAGATGGGAAAACTGAGTCCAGCTCCCTTTTATGAGGTCACATACTAGTAAACATGACCCTGGGACTCACACCCAGGGTTTGACTCCTGGGCCAGGGTGTTCTCAGAAGTTCTCAAACTGGGTTCCACACTCAGTGGAAACATTAAGTTTCACAGAGAAGTAGGTGGCTAGGGAGTGAGAGGGAACCTGTGTCACTCAGCAACTGAAACCCTCTTCCTTCTATCACAGAAGCTCCACTTTTATGTGCTAAAAATAATATTTTTTGAAGGCCACTTTATAATATCATAAGATTGACATATTTTCTTCCCTGGAAAATTTGCTCCCATGGAGAAAACTTAACTACTTCTTTGAACCACATTTTTCCTTCTCTAATAGGTCTTACGTGGTTGGAAAAGTGGATGCATGGCCCTTTAAAAGCCAGCAGTTAAAATGAAAGGCTCATTCATTCACGGGAATGAGCTGGGTGAGTCAGGGCCTTGGTAACAACTAGCCCAGATGTATAATCTTGTGCCTATCACTTAGGAAAATGCTGCCGTTAGGGATCATGTGATAGAACCTTAGAGTGACGGTCCAGGGGGGTCCCAAGGTAGACAGTCCGCAGGAAGCAGGATGGAGGGGGGACAAATTGCATTGAGACCACCTAGAACCCAGGCCCAGGGTGCTGGGCAGGGCAGGAGTTGCTGCTGGTGAGTTCTGCTTCTCCCCACCTCCTCCAATATGATTTTAAGCTGAAACAGACAAAATCCAAGGCCAGGAAAACATCCTGGGTTGACCCCCAAAGTGGAAGAAAGACAACAAGAAATGGAAAAGCAAAGTGCACAACCTTTGTCCAGAGCGATTCTGGATTAAAGGAAGGGCAGGGAGGCATCAGCTGATTCCTCATAGCAAAGGTGAAAGCTCAAACTTGATTCTCAGCAGATCTGGGTTTGAATCCCAGGCTCAGCCACCCATCAGCTGTGTAACCTCAGGAGAGTTACCTCACCTCTCTGAGCATCCTTTCCTCATTGGCAAATGTAGATTGTAATGTTACCTAATATAGGGCCAGTGAAGGATTAGGAAAGAAGAGGGTGGGACACCTGGGTGGTTCAGTCCCTTAAGCTTCTGCATCTTGACTCTTGATTTTGGTTCAGGTCATGATCTTACTGTTTGTGGGGTTGAGCCCCATGTTGGGCTCTGTGCTGACAGCATGAGCCTGTTTGGGGTTCTCTCTCTCACTCTCTCACTCTCTCTGCCCTCCCCTGCCCCCCACACTCACACATGCACACATTCTCTCTCTCAAAATAAACTTTAAAAAAAAGAAAAGAGGAGGTCTCTGCTCCTTACAGTGCTTCTGTGCCAAGAGAATAGTTGTAGCCACTTCCTATGAAGCACCTACTAAGTGCCCATGTATGGATGCCAGAGGTTGAGCTGTGCAGCCTCTACTGGGGACTCTACCTGGTACTGCGGTAGTTCAGAGTAGGGCTGTCACCATCGTAATTTGGATCCAAAATAGTTTTGAGTCAAAGAACAACCTGGGAGACCCAGAGTTCTATGCCATGGGTTACTGTATTTGGCCAGCCCTCCCCACACAGCAAGGGCTCAAGAAATATTTGTTGAATGAGTGACTCAATGATGGAAGAAATTAATGAAAGACTGAATGTTGATGAATGTCTCCTACTGGATGGAGGAGATTTGAAAAAAACCTCAGGAATTCATGAACATAATGTTGAATGAAATGAGCCAGATACAAGAGAATGTCCAGTGTGATGACATTTGTATGAATTTCTAGAATGGGCAAGATAAATCTGTGATGATAGGAGCCAGAATCATGGTTACCTGGAGGCTGGAAGGAAGAGAGCTAGGAAATGGCAGAGCTGGGGTTTGAACCAGGGGCCACTGCCAGCTAAGCCCACATTCTTAACCCCTTAGCCAAACTGCTGCTCAGAAGCCACACAGCCCAGTTTCCCATCAGATTTTGAGAGCTCCTTTGTAGCCTCTGCTAAATGGCTGGCCAGGCTCCACTTGCATACTTCCCGTGACAGAGAACTCATTACCTATAGGCTTGCAAAGGAGAACTTGGGAAGAAGAGTTCTACTCCCTATAACAGCCTCTGCTTTCTCCTGCTTGACCTGATACCTTCTGACTGCCACACCTGGAGACTTTTATCCAGAAGTGGCCTTTCTCCTCCTTGTCCAGTCCCGCTGGCTCAATGGAAAGGGTGGGGGTCATGGTGATATCTTTATAGTGGATTCTCTGTTTTACACACCATTCTTTGTTCCTTTGAAGAGAAGTCTAAAGTGTCATGGAGGATGATTTGGGAACAATTCAACAAATGTAAAATATACATACTCTATGACCCAGCCATCTCTTTTCTTGCACACACACCCAAAGATGGGCGGGCAAAGAAGCTCAGAGCAACAGGGTTTGTGAGAATAAAACCTCACAAATAACCTAAATGTCCATTGATGGAAGACTGGTTACAACACCAGAGTGTGTCCTTCCACTGGAAGATGCCAGAGCAGTTTAAAAGGTTGGGACTGAGGTATCTGCCCAAGAGAAATGAGAACACATACCCACATAAAGATTTGTATGCAACCATTCATAGCAATATTATTCCTAACAGCCCCAAACCAGATAAACTTCTAGAGTCCACCAACTGGCAAATAACAAACAAAATGTGGCATATCTGTACAATGGAATATTAGCCAAAAAAAAAAAAAAAGCAGATGCACTGTGTAGCATGGATGAACCTCCAAATAGTTATGCTAAGAAGTCAGATGCAAAAGAGCATATTGTATGATTCCATTTATATGAAATGTCCAGAAGAAGCCAATCTATGGAGACAGAAAGATCAATGGTTGCCTGTGGCTGAGGGATGGACTGGCAAATGGGCCCAAGGGCACTTGTTGGGGGCAGGGTGGGATGCAGAAATGTTCTAAAACTGGATTGTGTTGCTTGGCTCTATACATTTGCAAAAGTCATTGAGCTATACCCTCACAACAGGTGAATTTTATAGTATGTATATCACACCTCAATCAAACTATTCTTTAAAAAAAGATGTTGGGGTGCCTGGGTGGTTCAGCCTGACTCTTGATTTCGGCTCAGGTCATGATCTCACTGTTTGTGAGATGGAGCCCCACATCGGGCTCCATGCTGTCAGCACAGAGCCCACTTGGGATTCTCTCTTCCTCTTTCTCTCTGCCGCTCCCTCGCTCAGTCTCTCTCTTTCTCTCTCTTTCTATCTCTCTCTCTCTCTTTCTCTCTCAAAATGAATAAACTTAAAAAAAAGATGTTGATATAGCAAGAGGGATATAAGTAAAAAGAGTGAGATACCAAACTATACAATTCTCATGTATATAAAAAATAAATGACATTGAACCCTTCCCATATCAACACGAATACACGTATAAATAAACACAGAGAATCCTGTCTTGAAAGCACCACCCCATACTTTTGACACAATCGATATTTCTGGGGAGGAGAGTAGAAATGCGGAGGAGAGGGGGACTTTTATTTTACCATGAAAATGCATTCTTTGGGTAATTTTTTATTTGTTTATTAAAACCTTTTTAATGTTTATTTTTGAGAGACAGAGTGTGAGTGGGGTAGGGACAACAAAAGAGAAGGAGGCGCAGAATCCGAAGCAGGCTCCGGCCTCGGAGCTGTCAGCACAGAGCCTGACGTGGGTCTCGAACCCACAAGCTGTGAGATCGTGACTTGAGCTGAAGTCAAACGCTCAACTGACTGAGCCACCCAGATGCCCCTCCTTGGATAATTGTTTTAATTAAAACAAGCAAGCAAGCAAGCAAGAAAAGAAGCAATGCAAAAGAGCCTAGAGGCTGCAGTCCATCCTCCAGCCCATCTTTTACAATTATTGGGCCAGTGGATTTAGGAAATTGTCATTTGTAAACAGTAGATTGGATGTGTCTAAACTTAGAAAGGACTTCAGGAATGATCTAGTCCAGTTCTTTTGCTCTGTAGGTGGAGAAACTGAGACCCAGGGAGGGACTGGGACCCAGCCAACACCAAAGCTCATTGGGCTAGGGCCCGGGCGGCAGCCCAAGCCCCAGATGAAGCTCCCAGCTCTGCCCCCACACTATACTCTGCGCAAATTGTTTTGTGTCTCCGGGAAAGGGGAGTTTATAAATTTGGCCACATTTTGGAATAACAGAGCCATAAATGGACATGCCTGCAGGAGGCTGGGAGGTACCTGACCTTTGAGGCTGGGGCTGGGAAGGGGAAGGGAGTACAGGGCCAGCAGCCTCAGCCCTGGCCCAGATTCTTGCATCCAGGGGAAAACTGGAGAAAGGAGCTAGTTCAGAGGGAGGCTGCAGATGAAGCAGGTAAACATGGAGGGCCACATGGACCTGGCTCAAAGGCCCTCTCTGCCACTGTTTGGCTGGGTGACCTTGGACACATGCCTTCACCTCTTTGAGCCTCAGTGGTCACCAAACCTGGTAAATGATGAGAATGCGTGGAAAGATTTTAAAAATGCAGATGACCAGGCCCCAACTCCAACTTACAGAGAATCAGATCCTCTCAGGATGGGTCCCAGGCAACTGTATTTTCCAGAAGCATCTTGTGGTAGTCTGCATCACTAGAGAACTGGAATTCAGGAGGCAATGACATCCAGGATCTTAAAACGGGCTTCTCAAAGTCATTATTTTTATTAGACTCTGTTACTCATAGAGGAAAACCCAGGCTGCTCAGCATGCCATCCAAGGCCTCCATGGCAACAGAATAGCTTCACCCCCTCCCTACCTCAGCCCTTTACATTCAACCCTCCATTGCTTCAGCAAACAAGGATGAGCGTCCCCTCTACAGCCCCACATAAAACCAGGTCTCTGCCTTCCCTGGCAGTCCAAAGTGGGAATAAATCAAATTCCACACTCCATGGCTCTCTTCCTTTTCTAAACACATTCATGTTCACACTTTCCAAACGAGACAGTTCCTCCAAATTGGACAGTCCATCCCATTTGGCTTCTCTTTTGATGGAAAACCCCCATATCCCTTCTTCCATGAAGCTTTCCGGCTGTTCTCTGCACCCCCAGACAGAATCACGACCTACATATGGCTCTACCGTCGAAATGAATGAGTGAATAAATGAGTGGAATTCCTGATTGATTTGCCTCCCGGCCCTGGCACAGTTTGTAGCCAATAATAATAGCCAATAATAATGTTTGTTGCAATATAATGAACACTGGATTCTCTGAGCCAACTCTGATCTGAATGCAACTACCACTGAAAAACATTCAGTCAGTCAACAAACATTTACTGAATATGTACTATGCACCAGGCATATGTAAACAAACCAGATCACTCCAGATGGGGTTAAGTGCAAAAATGAGTGCTCTGTGAAAGAACAATTGAGAGGTGCTGAAGCCCCTTGGAGCTGACACAGAGCTAGCCTGTGGAGCCCTAGAAGGGGTGACTTGATTTGGGTTTGAGAAGGGCTCTTGGACTTCTAGGTGGTGAGTGGAGGTGGAGTAGGGACAGTGGCCAAAGCCAAGTGATGTGATTAACAATGGTGTGGAGAGGTGGGGCCCAGCCACATGAAGACAGATGCCACAGGGGGGCTTGCAGCTTGGGTGGGACAGCTGATCTTCCAAACTTTAGAGTCTTTGATGCTCTGAGCCTTATCTATGTTTTAAACTCACACACACACAATTAAAGAAAACAAAACCCCTCAGAGCCTCAGAAGTTGGCTAAAGCCCATAAGATTGTTTGTTTTTTCAAAAAATATATTTTCCCACTGAATCTTCAGTTTTGTGTTTCTAGCAGCTGGCATCCACCCAAGGGGACAAGTTAGCTGAGACAAACAGGCTTCCGTCCCTCTGTCATTGTCCTCTGGATCACTCGTGGCTGCTAAGAGGGTCATTTCCTGAGGCCTCAGCAGGGCTAGGAGGGTGAGGTTCGGGGGGCCAGGCCTTCCCACGGATGCAGCTGGGTCAGCTGCATTTCCTGAGAGGACATTGCTCTGGGGGAGAGGGTGGGGCAGGCGAAAAGCAGCCCCAGAGGTCAGCAAGCAGCTCCGGCCCAACACTTCATTAGTAACTCAGTTACTTGAGGTTTAACAAAACAATGTGGTGAGGTTCCCAGGCTAGCCCACAAGAAGAGCCTGTAGGTCTGATATTGGAGAGTCATTTGTGTAGGATGAGAGGAACTCAGCCCAAGAGAGGTTCCGGGCCACCTGATTTCAAGACTCACCAAATTCAGGCCAGGTGACCTGGGAATGATCCTTTAAGGTGAGTCCAGGCTGTGACTGGAACACAGAAAAGCCCTTCCCCCACTGGGAGGGGAAAGGGGCCCTGACTCTGGGACAGGGGACTCCAGGCATGGAGCCCACTCAACTCCATGACTATCTAAGCCACACACAAATTTTGAGTTACTAAATTCAGCCCCTCCTAGTTACAATCTGGTTTCTTAAACTGATATTCTGTCCCTGGTTGATGGGGGAGGGTGCCAAGGCTGTGTCTGGCCCAAACCCATCAAATAACTTCCCACAAACCCATGAATCTTGTATCAGGATCATGCACCTTCCTCTCATGCCACTCTCCCTTGGTCATTACCTCATTGCTCTCCCAGTGTTCATTACACTGGCTTGCTTTGAGTTTCTCTTTCCTGCCTTTGTCCATGCTGTTCCCTCTGCCTGGATCAAGAGGCAAAGTGCTTCCTAAAGCTTCCTTTTCCTTCTGAGAGCTAACCCCAACTAGTAATAGTGAAAAGAAAAAGGACAGTATGTGTGTGTATGGCAGGGAGGGGGCAAGCCTGGAAAAGGTGCACATCCTTCTGCTCACATTTCATTATCTGAGATCAGTCACATGGCCACTCCTAACTACAAAAGGGCTGGGAAGTGTGGTCTAGCAGGGCATCAAAGAGGAAAAGATGGATATTCATGCATACTAGCTGACTATCACAGAAATATGGCTCCCCGACATGAGAAGAAAGGGGTGATGGAGGGGACAGGAAAAAGCCCCTACTACTGCAGTACACGCCCTTCACATCCTTCCCCTGGGAGGGGGAGATGTCTCTTGGGCCTGTGTTCACCTTTTCCTGTGAATGTAAAACTAATTAACCGTCAACTCCTGGAGCAGACATGGCCCCTATCCCACTGACGATCACCTCTACCCACCAAAGCCTGCTCACTGAATGCCTGTAATTCTGCCTGATGGTGTTGTTCTGGCCTCAGGAACACACTGGAATGCCAAGAACTGGCACCCCTAGATCTTGGCCATCAAAGAATAGAAAATTGGTGGATAGAGAGCCCAGCTCCCAACCAAACCCAGCTCCCTAACCCTTTGGTTGGGATGACTGAGGTATGCCCTACACTGCCTCTGGGAGGTCCCTAATAGGACTGAGTGCTAATTGATCACCATAGTATCTGCCCTGATAATGCTTCCCTTACTGGCTCACGTCCATTCCCTGTCTTGCTTCCCCACTCCCTGACAGGGATTCCCTGGGATCACTTCCCAGATAGATTCCTGACACTTAAATATTGTTTTAGGGTCTGTTTCTGGGAGGACCCAAACCAAGGCAGCTCCCCGTGTACAGGAACAATGACCCATACTCTCCTCCCCTACCATGTCCAGCCTTGTGCTTCAGGGATACACAGCCATCCTTTTGAATTACTTTTAGAAACACACAAAAACACATGTCAATGGATTGGTCATCTTGACCAGGGCACCGAGGCCAGGGAGAGGGCCTCATGCACTTGAAAACAAGCCTCAGAGGATTTATCTGCTCATTCTGTTTCTTTCCCACACACAGGAAATCCTGGGCAGGCAGAGCTTCCTGACTCAGGATAGGGGGGTAGGGAGGGGAAGCTTACAGTGCAGGGTGAAGACCCTCCTCCTCATGAGAGAAAATGTTTGGGTGGTTTGAGGGAATGGCTGTTACCTTCCTCACTGACTGGGGAAAGGGAAAGTTCAGAATTCTGAGTTCTAGTCCTCGGTCTGCCACTAGTTTACTGTGTCACTCCGGGCTGTTCCCTCCCCCTGGCCCTCAGATTCCCATTTATACAGGTGGAATAATTGTGCACCAGGATATCTTAGCATTGCTACATTCTGCGTTTCCTCTGAACTCAGATCCATGCATGGCACACTATTTCACTTGTGAAAACTTTAAGGGATTCAGGAAGTTAAAGCATACAAGTATGTGGGGTATTTTGGAAAACCAGTATTAGCAACAATTAAGAAGAGTTAGAGTGATTTGTCCTGTTAATGGAATTTTCCATGGAAAATAGTTTTAAACATACATTTTCTTAATAGATTGGCATTCACTAGCAACTTTTCTCTCTTCCTTTTTCCAGGCTTGCTCTGGTCTCTACAGCCCAAGTTACTTTGACCAATGAGATCATGTTGCTCACTCTCTTGAAACTCATTCATGGATACCCAGTGTTAAGCAGGACCTCCCACAGTGCTTTGCACAATAACAAATGATTGATTATTGAATTAAATTTGATTTCCAAGCTACTTTGGCCTAAGAAGACATCTTAGGAATGAATGCTTGTTAGAATTGTGTCTAAAGTAAAAGTTAAAGGCTATGAGCAAAGGCAAGGGAAAGTTTACCTAAGAGTAAGGTGCCTGGTATGGACATTGTGGTATTGGTTTTGGTGCTCAGTTGGCCTTTTAGCTTCATTTCAGATTGTAGATAAATGAAATCATTGTACAAGTTACTCCAATTAAGTGAGCTGTTATTGTGCATGCTGACTGTATTGGTTAGGAATGCATTAAGCTGTAAGTTGCAGGATACAGTAGCTTAAGCCATAACCACATTGATTGCTTGCTTGTCTGCAAATCTGGATGCAGGTGGTTACAGAGTTAGTTCACCTGCTTAATGATGTTATAAAACACACAGATTCTTTCTTTAAAAAAATTTTTTTAGTACTTATTTTTGAGAGAGAGAGAGAGAGAATGAGCAGGGGAGGGGCAGAGAGAGAAGGAGATGCAGAATCTGAAGCAGGCTCCAGGCTCTGAGCTGTCAGCACAGAGCCCAATGCAGGACTCGAACTCATAAGCCACGAGATCATGACCTGCGCCAAAGTCGAACGCTTAACCAACTGATCTACCCAGGAGCCCCAACACAGGGCCTTTCTACTTTTTCACTCCTCTATCCTTATTTTCAGTGCCTCATGGTCTGCAGATGGCTGTCATTTCTATAACTATCATCCTTGTTCAAGGAGGGTCATACCTCTGAGCTCTCCTCTCCCTTTTGATCCTTTTATGAGGAAAGTTTTCTAGAAGCACCCAACATACTTTCCCTTATGTCTTACTAGTCAGAACTAGGTTACATGACTGTTCATATTAGTTACCCATTGCTGGGGAACAAATTACCCAAAACCTAGTTTCTTAACACTGCCATAAACATTTTCCTATCTCTTAGTTTCTGTGGGTCAGTTAGGAATGGTGTAGTTTGGTGGTTCTGAATCAGGATCTCTCAGGGGTGATTTGTGCCTGTGTCTTTATTTATAAAGATGACTACATGATGACATGGAGAGTTTGATGCCAGTGAAAGAAAAGTTTAACATTACTCACAGTTCTCCTAGAAAGAAGAGGCACAGTATGCCATGTGGGGCAATAGGGGGAAGCACCAGTGTTAGTCAGGAGGCAGAAGCCAAGGCCACAACCTTTACTGGGTTTCTGCGGGATAGGCAAGGCAAGGCAGGGTAATGTTTGAATAGTTTGGATAATTCCAGTGGGCTCTGGGACACCAGAATTGTCCCTAGGGCTAGTACCTGGCCTTGGGATGATCTAGGTCAAGGGAAATATTAGCTCGGTGTGGAAGTTAGATAAGGAGGTGTGTGTGGGGGGGTGTATGGATTCAGGATTGGTTTGTACATAAAAGGTGGGCTCACCAACAGGTTGTTTACTGTCTCTAGGAATTAGCTAGCCCTGGGTGGGGCAATCTTTTCCCAGCCAGCAAGTCCCCCCAAAGATGTTTAAACATCATAAAATATAGAAAACTTAAAATATGATTAAAGGGGTGCCTGGCTGGCTTAATTGGTAGAGCATGTGACTCTTGATTTCAGGGTTGTAAGTTCAACCTCCAAAATGGGTGTAGATATTACTTAAAAAATCTTAGGGCACCTGGTGGCTCAGTCAGTTAGGCATCCGACTTTGGCTCAGGTCATGATTTCATGGTTTGTGGGTTCAAGACCCACATCGGGCTCTCTGCTGTCAGCACAGAGCCTGCTTTGGATCCTCTGTCTCCCTCTCTCTCCACCCTTCCCTTTCTCATGCTCATTCTCTCTCAAAAATAAAGAAACATTTAAAAAAATAAATAAATAAAATCTTAAAAATATATATGATTAATACAAAGATATCTCCGGCTGATGATGCAGTCAAAATGTTGGCCCATATTGCAATCATTCAAAGGCTTGACTGGGGCTGTAGCCACTTTCAAGGTCTCTCACTCACATGCCTGGTATGTTGGTGCTGGCTACAGTGGGAGGACTTAGTTCCTCCCATGTGGGCCTCTCCACAGAGCTGCTGAGTGTCCTCACAATATGGCGGCTAATTTCCCCCAGAGCAAGTAATCTAAGACAGCAAGGTAACAACAACAATGGTTTTTATGACCTACCCTCGGAAATTACTCTTTGAAATGAGTCACTAAGTCTAGCCTACATTCAAGGTTGTGGGGATGAATCTCCACCTTTTCAAAAGGAAGGTGTAAAAAAAATTTACAAACATACTTTAAGGCCACCAGATCATTCCTGACTGCAAGGGAGTCTGGAAAGGCAAAGGAGAAGAGGATCGTTGTGACTACCTTAGACTAATCATGATTGACTCATAGCCTGGGACACAATGCCACCCCAGACAAAATCAGGGCTCGGTTAATGAGGAAAGAGAGGGAAGGCTGATGGGGAAGCATTATATCTGCCACAATGGTGATGATAAAGATGAAGGGGACTAAGGTTTCCAGGTGTCCTGATATTACATGAGACATATTTCTACTAAAACATTATTTGTTGTTTATCTGAAAGTCAATTTTTTTTTTTAAAGAGAGAGAGAGGGAGAGATTGAATCTCAAGCAAGCTCTGCATGGAATGTGGAACTGGATGAGGGGCTCAATCTCACAACCCTGGGATCATGACCTGAGCCAAAATCAAGAGTTGGACGCTCAACCACCTGAGCCACCCAGGTGCCCTTCTGAAAATCAAATTTAACTGGTGTCTTCTATTTTCATTTACTAAAAATCTAGCCCCCGTGGTGGGAAATAAGTCTTCAATGGTCATGGAAGGAAGCCAGTGAGGAGGTGACACTTCTTAGGAAGATGGAGCTAAAGGTAGTCTGGGGGTGCCTGGAAGAGGAACAGATGTTTCAAAGCCTAGGGTAGGTTCCTTTAAGGGCAGGGGAGAGCAGGAGGGTGAGGTTGAGGTTTTCTGTGGTCCCAGTTTCTCTCTCCTCTGCCCCCAGGCCACCTCCACATCCACCAACACCAACACCATTACCTTCACTTTGATCTCAAAAGATATCCAGGAAGCTCTAGCTAGAAGCATCTCTCTTTCCAACACCCTGAAAAACCAACTCATAAAGCCAAAGTAGGGGCTGGGGGCAGCGCTACAAAGTGCTTGTGAGTGGTGTGGGGGAACTTGGAGCCTCACTGTGTGACCTCAGGCAAGGCCCTCCCCTCTCTGGGCTTCCCTTTCCTTGGCTTTATAATGAGGGTTGGTCTAAATAGTCTCCAAGGGCCCTTTTACTTGGCCTACGTGTCTCCCTCCCAAAAGGAATCAAAAAGACATGGGTGGTTTCTCTCGTCCCGTCTCTAAGCCAAATTCAGATGAAAATGTCCAGTGTGACATAGATTTAATATAAACAGTGGTGCACTGATACTCACAAATACCCCAAAAGGAGTCCCAGATGGGCTATTTTTATCCCTTAACACATACACACACACTCCAACCCCCATCACCCCCACCCATAAGTTCCTCCAGTTGGTTTTTACAAGAAGACAAGAGTTCCAGTTAAGACTGCTAATTAAACAGCTTTGACTGTGGGCAGGAGGGAGCCTGGCGAAAATCTTCTCTCTGGGCATGATGTCATCACAATTGTGCATTTCTCATGACCCAAGAATGTGAGTGTGTTTGCACTGCATGTCGAAGCCAGTGATGCAAGCATGGCCTGGTAAACAGACCCCAGACAGGCAGGCCCTGCAAGGAGCCGTTGTGCAGAGGCCTGGCAGAGGCCCAGGTTGCTCTTAACTCCTTCCTGGCGGAACTGACTGGTGGGCCACTGAGGTTTGGCTAGAGAGCCTTCTCTACTCAGCCCTTGCTTCTCTCCCAGCCAGGGTCCCTGCTGGTGACAAGCTCTGAATGTGGAGTCACCAAGACCTGCATTCTACCCACCTGTACCATCCGCTAGCTTGAGGGCCTGGGGTATGTGACTCCTCTGCTCTGAGCCTCAGTTTTCTCATCTGAGAAAATGGGCAGATGAATCAGGGCTTCAGTCCCTTGTCTTCAACTCTGTAATCCACAAAGCCCAGACATCCAAGGGCTTTTCTATATATTTGAAGAAAACTCATGTGGAGGCCAAACCTGAGGCCCCACTTAGACTCAATATCTAAACTTCTCACTACAGCAGTATTCATATATTTGATTGGAGATGGGTGGGCCCAGTCCCCACCAGATAAACTTTAACATTTTTTTAAAATGTTTATTTTCGAGAGAGAGAAACAGAGCATGAGCAGGGGAGAGGCAGACAGAGAGAGAGAAAGAATCCGAAGCAGGCATCTGTCAGCACAGAGCCCGACACGGGGCTCGAACTCACAAACCACAAGATCATGACCTGAGCCGAAGTCAGAAGCTTAACCAACTGAGCCACCCAGGCACCCCCAGATCACCTTTTAAAACCCCCAAAATTCTGAGTTCTGAAACCTGACCAGTCCCAAGAGTGTTGATCAGGGGTTGTGGGCCTGGGGCACCTGCCTTTTGTTCACTGGGAGACTTACTGAGACACGACCTTCTGCTGAAAATTTCGCCCTGAGCACAGGGCTTAGCTCTGTGTCAGCTGTGTCCCAAGTGGCCAGCTCAGCCTGGCACACAGCAGTCACCCAACCAATAGTTGTTGAATCAATAACTGAAGTTACTTATACCCCATAAATGCCATGGTGGTGATCATGGGGAAACTGAGGCCCAAGCCTCTAAGATAGCCTTCCCTGGATCCTTTCTCACAGAGGGAGTTCGGACTTTCCCCAAAAAAGGTAGCTGCTCACATTTCTCTGCTGGCCTGCTCACAAACAGCTTGGTGACCCCACTCCGACATTCCAGGGCAGCCTCCTCCCCTGCTGGCTAGTTTGCGGGCATCGAGTTTTCTTTGGCAGAAGGTTCAGCTGATTGGAAAAAAAAAAGAGGGGGACATGCTGAAAGCTGGAGGTGGGGAAGGGGTGGTCACAGGGTAGGGTGGGGGCTGAGGAGTATGTGGGGAGGCTGAGATCTGCCAGCTGGCCTGAGACCGTGGACCAGATTCTGGGACCCTTCTGAGGACTGTGACTGTGTCAGTCAGCTCCTGTCTTAGTCCTAGAACTGGAGAATTACCCAGACTTGTGCAGAACTGCCAGGATGGAAAAGGCCTCCCTGGTGTGGTCTGACCTATTCCCAGCTGCTGTGGATCCCCCAGTAACTCCCTTTTCCTGCGAAGTCTGGGCCTTCACATGATAAGTTTGGAGAATCTAGCAGAACAGAGCTGACATTATAGACACAGACTTGAGTCCAGGCCCAGACTCTTCCTCTGATTGGACAGGGAGTTAGGGCAAATCACTTTCCCTCTCTGAGCCTCAGTTGCCTCCTCTGTAAAATGGCACTGAGTTATAGGGATTGTGTCCTGATGAATGTGTTTGGCACATAGTAGTGATAAAGGAATATTACTAAATTATCCTTGGCCTGGATAGCCCTCCTGATCTGATGTTCTTTCTATGTTAGGCACTAAGCACAATAATAACCTCATTATCTGAGCACCCACTATGTTCCAGGCACTGTGCTAAGTGATTTACAAGCATGATTTTATTTCATCCTCCAACATCTCTCGAATGGGTACTAGCACTATCCCCATTTGTCAGAGAAGAAGATGAGGTTCTGAAAAGCAAAGTGACTCTCCCAAGGCTGCACAACTAGTGAGAAGCAGAGCTAGGGTCTTCTGGACTCTAAACACTTCGTACCATGGCTTCAAGAAAGATCTAGCAGGTAATTCTGTGCTCAGCTCCTTGAAGCAAGAGATTCCAGGCCCAGCTGGGCCACCCCCTAATGTAACATATGACCAGTGCAAGGGCGTCAGTTCCCCTATTGGAACCATGGGGAAGATCCTCCTTACTCTGCCGTCCTCTGCAGGGCTGAGGTAAGGATGCTGGTGACCTTGAATAGGACTTTGCAAGCTATGAGATAGGACAGGCACTCTCAAAGGCTCAGAAAGGGGGAACCAAGGGAAAGAATTAATCCTCTAGCCTCCCAGGCAAGTATCAGATCAGCTCCAGCCATGGAGGGGCTGGAGTAGGGAAATTGAGTGAGGGACAGTTGCATCAGAAAGGCTCTGGATTAAGGGAACTACTCAGAAGCTAAGAAGTGAAGGAGAAGTGGCCCCAGCCCTCCCCTAGGACCTGACCTTCACCATGGTCTGTCTGTCCATTAGGAGTTGGGCAGTACTGCCTCTAGAGTCCAACAGATCAGAGTTCAAGTCTCAGTGCCACCCATCTCCACTGGGCATCCTTTGGACTTCCCCTCTCTTCATGTTAGTCTTCCCAACTATGAAATGGAGGTGATAATAAAAGCCTCACCAGGACCATAGTGAAGATGAGCCTTGGCCCATGAATATTGGTTGAATAATTATCCCCTGGCACCTGGTCTGCAAGCCTCAAGAGGCTTCTAGTCTGCAAGGAGAGACTGTATATAAAGTGTCTGGCACAGGATGGTGCCCATTGGGTGAAAGGAAAGAAGGAAGGAAGGAAGGAAGGAAGGAAGGAAGGAAGGAAAGGAAGGAAGGAAGGAAAGAAGGAAGGAAGGAAGGAAGGAAGGAAGGAAGGAAGGAAGGAAAGAGGGAGGGAGGGAGGGAAGGAGGAAGGGAGGGAAGGAAGGGGGAAAGGTGGGAAGGGGAGGGAAAAAGAGGGAAGCGGAGGGGAGGGAAGAAGGAAGGAAGGTATGGATGGATGTGATGAGTATCTTACTCCAGCTCACACAGTCTGGAAGTAACTATTCCTGACCTCACACCAGCACCAAAGAATGTACAAGAGCTGATAAGAGAGAGGCACTCCATGAGCAAAGCCTTGGAGTTAGGAATTATTGCAGCATGGATGAGACACTGGTCTCACTTGCTCAACAAGATCCCGTGAGGAAGGGGATCTGAGAGGACTCTCCCAGAGTCCTTTGGGGCAAAGCCAAGAATTTGTACAGGGAGTAAGTCCCCATGACCCAGACAAGCAGGCAGGAGCAAGCCCAGCCTGGGGGTCGGGCCTCAGAGGACCTGATCTGGCCATATTTGGTTTCCAAGGAACTGGGAGGCTTCTTACCAGCTCTGCTGCCCACGCACAGGAGGAAGGCCACCCACATTTGCTGAGTCAGGCAAGCAGCTGGGGCCAGGAGCAGAGGCCCCACAAAGGGGCAACTGTAACACAGTTGTTCAGATCCTGGCCTCTAGAGTCAAGAAGATGTGGATTCAAATCCTGCCTGACTCTGATAACTGTATGACTAGGCCAGCCACATCACCTTTCAGAGACTATGTTTCCTTTACTTGTAAAATAAGACGACAGCAGTAAGGACGAGCACCATGACTTGCTATGTGCCAGTCTGTGCTGAGGGCTCTGCCTCCATTATCTTGCTTAATTCTCATCATGACAGAGAAGTATTTTGATTGTACGCATGAAACACAACACGTGAGACCAGTGTTTCTCATTCCTGCCACAGTAATTCCTAATCCCAAGCCTTTGCTATACCTGGAGTGCCTCTCTCTCCCTCAACAGCTCTCTGTGTTCTTTAGTGTCTAGTGTGGGACCCTGACTGTGGGACGTGGCTCTCCCTAGATGAGGAAGCTTGCACAGAGAAGTTAGGTCACATGTAAGTAAGAGACATAGCTAGGAATATCTAGGAAGTACTGAGAAACTTCCCTACTTTCTCATTTCTATGATATCACTTCCTACTCAAATACCTCCAACTGCCCCTATAAAACATTTCTCCCCATTTCCAATTTCCAATTTCCTGCCAAAGCCTTACTCCAGCCCTCCTAACAGCCCTGTGCAGAAGGCAGGCTAGACAGCACTGCCATTTTACAGATGGGAAAACTGAGGCTCAGAGAAATAAAGCAAGTTGCCTGAGAATTAGCAACCAGCCAGAGGGGCAACCAGAGTTGGGCTGCAATGCTATCTGACTCCCATTCCAGTGCTCTCTCCCCACCATAGTAAGCTGACCCTCCACATTTTGAGAAGAGAGCTTTCACCTCTCTTCCCAGTCAAGCCACCTTTAGATGGATGTAAGGATAAAAGAAAATGGGGGTGCCTGGGTGGCTCAGTTATCTGGGCATTGGGTTCTTGATTCTGGCTCAGGTCATGATCCCAGGGTTATGGGATGGAGCCTATGTCAGGCTCCATGCTGAGCTTGAGATTCTCTCCCTCTCTCAATCTCTCTCTCTCCCCCTCTGCCCTTCTCCCCCAATCACGCTCTCTCTCTAAAATAAATAAAATAGGGGCCCCTGGGTGGCTCAATCAGTTAAGCGTCCGAATTTGGCTCAGGTCATGATCTCACGGTTTGGGGGTTCGAGCCCCACGATGGGTTCTGTGCTGACAGCTCAGAGCCTGGAGCCTGCCTCAAATTCTTCGTCTCCCTCTCTCTCTGCCCCTCCCCCACTTGCGCGCGCACGCTCTCTGTCAAAAACAAACATTAAAAACATAAAATAAATAAAATAAAATAAATTTTAAAAATTAAAAAAAAGAGAGAAAATGAATCTGAGGTCCACTTGAAAGGAAAGGTCAGGCAGGACTAGTAGGGCATTTTGCTGATAAAGAAATCTAGCCTGATTTGGAAATCATAAGAGTGAAGTGAATGAACAGGCTATAATAGTTTGAATCAGATCACCGCGTGACATGCAGGAGACCAGAACAGCTCTCTAAACCCATTAGCTCATCTCACTCTTTCGAAGGTACCTCCTGCCCTACCATGTGTCAGGAGCTGTGCTGTTCCAAGAGCCAGGAAAGGGTTCTGCCCCAAAGGAATCATTACCTGGGTGCTTCCCAGACTCTGGGATTTTACAACCCAGTAAAGTGTTCTCCCCGAATGCAGCCACATTTTGTTATTTGTCAAAGAACATTAAAGAAAAGGAAAAATAAAGCATTACCTTCTGCTCTAGCCATAAAATTTAATAAGGACTCATCTCAGAATCTAGCAATTAAAAAAAATTACCTTTATTACTCACTACATTGTTCTAGTTTTCTCCCTAGCCGCAGGCCAATGAAAACTGTATCTAAGTGGGCATTTGGCAATTCCCAGATGAGTGGGAGAGATAAAACATTTACAGAAATCTTTCAGAGTAGCTATAATCTTTGAGTGTCTTTGGGTTGAGAACTGCATAAAACTATCCTGGGCACCTTAATACAGATTTTTTGGGAGGAGATTTTATTGGGAGATTGGATTCTAGGGATTATATAGTAGACTGTAGGGTCAATTAAACAACCTACACCTAGAAAGGACAGAAAACTTCAAAAAAAATAGAATTAGGTCTCTCTTGGTCTCACTCTTGCTCTCTGCTTCTCTGTTACCCATCTTCCCTCTCTAGTGGCAGATGGGGTTCTCCCACATAGCAGAGAAAGTAATGGCTAACAGCTTCCACATTTCATAACTCATGGAACCAGCCACCATAGACAGACCAATTAACTTCTTAGATCCAGATGGGTGGGGAGGGGGGAAGATCTAGGAAAGTGTCTGATTGGCCCCTGGACCAATCAACTGTGGCTTGGGATTGGTGTGTAAAAAACATGGCAGCTTCCACGAAAAACTCATGGTTGGAGTCAGACGAGGGAAGAAGAGGTAGGCCAGAGGGATGGGTGGAAAATACCATAAATGTCCATTGTGGAGATGATAAATGCCCTAATAAAGGTGCAGGTAAAGTATCACAGGAGTTCAGGGGAAGAAGACATAATTTCTAGCTGTGGAGATCAAGTAGACTTTCTTGGAAGTCATGCATTTGAGCTGAGAATATGTGGAATATACAGAGATTCTAAATGCCATCTCAAATTCGAAGAGAAAAATAAGTACTGGTAGAGGAGAAAGTATCATCTGAAGAAGCTATATATTAATGCTTTACTTTGTCAAGATTATTATTTTTAAAAACAGATGTAATTTCTATATAATCAAATTTATAAAATATTTTATTATGAAATAATTTGGACTTACTAGAAAGTTGCAAAAATTGTTCAGAGTTCTGCTAAAATCTTCACCTTCTGTACCTCTCTCACCTAGCTTCCCCTAGTATTAACATCTTACACAACTTTGGTATAATTATCACAACCAGGAAATTACCACTAATAGAATACTATCAACCAAGCTACAGAGCCTGTTTGAATTTTGCCAGTTTTCCTTTGTCTATAATCCAGAACCCCACACTGCATTTAATTGTTATGTCTTCTTAGTCTCCTCCAATCTGTGACACTTCCCCAATCTCTCTGTTCTCTTGTAACCTTGACACTGAAGAGTGATGGTAAGTCATTTTACAAAATAACCCTCAATTTGAATGTCTGATGTTTTCTCATAATTAGATCAAGATTATGCATTTTTGGCAAGAATACCATAGAAGCGATGTTGTGCCCTTCTTAGTGCATCATTCGGGGGCTACATTCTGTCAACACGATTTATTACTGGTGATGTTAACACTGATCACTTGGTTAAGGAGGCATCTGCCATGTTGTAAAGGGCCCCTTTGTAATTAGTAAGCATCTTGTGGGGGAGATACTTACTACTACAAAAATATAAATTTCTCATCATTTAAAAAGTACTACCAAATGTACACTTTCTACTTTTATTCCACAAACATCAATGGTACACCCACTAAGCACTGGTCTAAGATGCATGGCTTGGTTATGTATAGCTCCGTGACCTTGCTAGACCTTAGGATCCTTATCTGTAAAATGGGTATAATTCTGTCTTACCACTCAGGGCTGCCAAGGATAAAAGAGGACCATGCTTGTGAAAGTGTTCTGTAATGCTGGCTGGGATTGTTCATTCTCAGCTCTGTTATCACCTCTACCTGTCATCAGTCTTCATTTGCATCCTGCCTGCATCCATGCCTGCAGGCTTCTGTCTGTTCTCACTGGCCAGACTCCCTCAGCCTATTTGCCAAGGCTTACTTGTGATGTCATTTAATAAGTTTTGGAGACAAAAGGTGAGCCCTGTAGAGACTGACAATTTCCTTCTGGAATCTCTGTCCGTAATTTTGGGAGCTGCCTCAAGGTGCCGAGTGACACCTGGGACCTGTGGGTGGCAGGTGGGAGATCCATGACAGAAATAAGTGGGAGAAGTAGGAATTGCCTTCCTCCAATAACGTGTTGGTCCTGAAAGGGAAACTCTCACACCCAACAGAGTATTGAACAAGCTTGGATGGATACTTTTCTCTTACAGAGAGCTCTAATATGTGTTTTCTTTCTCTTTCTTTCTTTCTTTCTTTCTTTCTTTCTTTGAGAGAAAGAGAGCAGAAGGAGAGGGAAAGAGAGAATCTTTTAATTTTTTTAATGTTTATTTTTGAGAGAGAGAGAGAATTTTTGAGAGAGAGAGAGAAAGAGGCAGGGAGGGGCAGAGAGAGGGGGAGACATAGAATCTGAAGCAGGCTCCAGGCTCTGAGCTGTCATCACAGAGACGGATGCGAAGCTTGAACTCATGAACCATGAGATCACAACCTGAGCTGATGTCGGATGCTTAACCAACTGAGCCACCTAGGTGCCCTGTTGTTTTGTTTGTTTGTTTGTTTTTAAATTTTTTATGGAGAGAGAGAATCTTAAGCAGGCTCCACGCCAGTGGAGAGCCCCCATGGGGCTTGATCATGACCTGAGCCAAAATCAAGAGTTGGATGCTTAACCAACTGAGCCACCCAGGCACCCCTAACATGGGCATACTTTAAATTAACAACTTCACAATGCGAAATGATGAGCTTACCTCTGACTCAACCTCCTAATTTCTGATTTGAGAACAAGACTTTAACAAACCAAAAAGGAGATACAAGTTAAGTAAGCAGGCCTCACTAAACTTAGCTGTTACAGTCACTCCTGGGGTTGAATGCACCCCTTATTATTTTTTTAATGTTTATTTATTGTTGAGAGAGAGAGTAGGGGAGGGGGAGAGAGAGAGGGCAACACAGAATCTGAAGCAGGTTCCAGGCTCTGAGCTGTCAGCACAGAGCCCAATGCAGGGCCCCAACTCACGAATCATGAGATCATGACCTGAGCCAAAGTCAGATGCCTAACCAACTGAGCCACCCAGGCGTCCCAAATTCAACCCTTTTTAGAGGCAGGAGCCATCCATGCTTGGCTGGTCCTTTGTACGAGATCATTATGAAGATCAAATATGATAAAGGGTGAAGGTGCTTTGGAACTTATATAGGGCCAAGTCAATATTGCTTCTCCCATTCTGTGTCCCAAGGGCAGCTTTTAGGAACTGCTTGCCCAGAGCAAAGCAGAAAGGTTGAAGTCCCCCAGTTCTGACATCAGCACAAGCCACCCTCTGCCTTCCTTCAGCCAAGCAGATGAGTACCTCAAAATAGAGCCCCCTAAATAGAGACCCAGCAGCATACAGGGCATTCCCTCCAGGGTCCTGAGCAGTGTCTTCTTGGACAAGTCACAGGCCTGGTTTCTCCCACCTATCTCCTATCTGGGGCACAGCTGCTGTAGGTTGGACTCTTGCCCCACTAGCACCTGGGCAGGAATTTGTAGCAGCAGCTCAAGACTATTTGCCAATTTTATTGACCTCTCCCCAGTGGGCCCTGGGAAACACCATCCCCTGTAGACCACCAAGGCAACAGCTCTTCTTGAAGGCCTAGGAATCTTCAGGTTTAAGAGACATCCTCCCTCCTATCACCCGGTTGGTTCTTGTGGCCACAAACCCAAACTACAATGTGCACATGAATCCCCCTGAAAATCTTGTTGAAATACAGATTCTGGTTCAGTATGTCTGGGGTGAGGCCTAAGACTCTGTTTCCAACAGTGCCCAGAAGATGCCACAGCTGCTGGTCCACAGACCATACTTCAAATGCAAGTGTATACTTCTAACCGACAGGCTGATCACAAGGAGGTCTGGAAAGCAAAAAACAATTTGAACTGAAGCAAAGACTTTGTTGTTTCTACCTTGAAATTTTTATAATCTTGATACCACTTCTGATGGCCTTCCAACTGAGTCCCATTTTGCTCAGCATGATCCAGAGAGGTTTCTAGTTTTTGCAAACAAAGAAACTTTCCTAATACCCCAAAGCATTTTGCCTCCCAAGTTAAGAAAGAGTTAATGTTCCTTAGTCCACTCCTTATCTTCCAGCCCCAACCACCATAGCCTGGTTAGACCCACCTGCTTCTCAAAGGAACCAAGTCCTTTGTAGGGGGCTTCTGAACATTTAAATCTCCTTCAACAACATAAAAAGGGGTTTTCTTTTTTTTAACATTTATTTATTATTGAGAAACAGAGAGAGACAGAGCATGAGCATGGGAGGGGCAGAGAGAGGGGGAGACACAGAATACAAAGCAGGCTCCAGGCTCTGAGCTGTCAGCACAGAGCTCGATGTGGGGCTCGAACCCACAAGCGGTGGGATCATGACCTGAGCCGAAGTCGGATGCTCAACCGACTGAGCCACCCAGGCGCCTCTAAAAGGGCTTTTCAAACATTACCTTGGGGATTCCTTATTGCCCTCTCTTAATATTTTTCCAGAAAGAGGGGCACCTGGGTGGCTTAGGTGGTTAAGCGTCTGACCTCAGCTCAGGTCATGATCTCATAGTCCTTGAGTTTGAGCCCTGCGTTGGGCTCTGTGCTGACAGCTCAGAGCCTGGAGCCTGCTTCAGATTCTGTGTCTCCCTCTCTCTCTATGCCCCTCCTCCGCTCCCACTCTGTCTCTCTCTCTCAAAAAGGAGCCCAAAGTGGGAATCGATCCCACAACCCTGGGATCATGACCTGAGCTGAAGTCAGACGCTTAACCACCTAAGCCACCCAGGTTGGATGAGTTGGATGCTCAAATGACTGAGCTGCCCAGATGCCCCCAAAAAGCATTTTAAAAGCTCTGTCAGCCAGACACATGTCTATGAGCAGGACTTGGCCCAATGGGCACCAATGGTGCAGTGAATTTTGGTGAGTATCTAGAGTTAGAGGTGATGGAGAGGAGTCAGGAAGGACAATAACTATATCCTGGATTCTGGAACACCCTTACACTGGCAAAGATGTGCTCCAGGAGGAAGTCACTGCCACAGGCACATACTGAGCAGCTACTATGTGCAAGTTTCTGTGCTAAGTTGGGGGTTACAAAGCACACTGTGAGGTTTCACATTCCTCCAAGGCAGGATGGGCAAACAGCAGGAGACCTGGGTTCTAGTCCTGGCTTGCCCTCCTGTAATTGCTTTGTGTCCTCGGGTTAGTTCATCATCTCTGGGATTCAGCACATAGCCTATGTTGGCAACAGGTTAACTAAATCATGTGAGGACAGATTATGAAGGACCTTGAGTATCTGTGCAGGGAATTTGGGCTGGATCTGATTAGAGGGTAGAAGCCACTGCAGGTTCGTGAGCAGGGGAATGACATTCTGAGGAAAGTATTTCAGGAAAATGGATCAGGCCACCAGTGCAGAGAAGAGGGTCACATATCATCCAGGTGTGGTGTCGTGAGACAGCAACTAAAGCTTATGCAAATCAGATCTTATCATCCCTAGCTCAAAAGCCTTCAGTAGCTCCCCACAACCCTCACAGTGAAGTCCTTCCTTCTTATTATGGTCCATAGGTAGGGTCAACTTCACAGGTGTACGATCTGTGCAGTTCCAGAGGGTCCCGTACTTGGTTTAATGTCTACTGTCACCATCTTGAAATTCTTAATAGTTTTTTTTAACAAGGGGCTTCATGTTTTCATTTTGCACCAGGCCCCACAAATTATATGGCCAGTACCACCCATAGGGACCCTTCGGTCTGGTTCCTGCTCCCCTCTCCTTTCTCATTCCCACCCTCCTCCCCCCACTCCTTACCCTTCAAACTCCAGTCACAGACTATGAGCTCCCTAAGACCTGTCAAGTGTCAACATATGCTCATGAACTTCTGGCTGGCTGGCTACAAGGGGAGGCTCACAGATGGGTTAAATGGGGAAGGAGTGGAGGCTGCTTCTTTCCCATCTTGGACCTTTCCTTCTGTGTGGGCAGGCATTTTTCAGAATGCCCAGACCACACACCCAGCACGGTCTGCTTTGGCTCTGGCCTTTCCCCAGCTGGAGCCCATTAGCTCCAGACCCTCTTGCCCTGCCCCTTTCTCAGTGATGGGACAATCCTAGAAGTGGATTGGGAAGGGGATGCATTTTACAGGGCCAAACTTTAGTCTGAAGGAAGCAATAATGAGGGCATTTCAGACCTCTGTCAGCAGAGTAGACATAGGTGCTTGGGGGCTTTGTGCTTATAAAGGTTTGTTGAGTGACTAATGTACAACTGAGGAAAAATTTTCTTCTCTTAACCAAATAAATAAAACTATTCACACCCCAAGAGGTAGGAGGAAGGGACAGAATTTTCACAAAACATAATAAATCTGTTGACCCTGGCAAGGTAAGGTCAGAAATAACATCACATCTGCGCAGGCGGCTCATGTTTATTAGGCAGTGCCCACATACCAGGATCTAAGCTAAGCTCTTGCTGCACATAAGCTCCTGAATGTTCACCTCAACCCTATGAGGCTGGAACTTTTCCTCTCCCCATTTTGTGGATGAGGAAGCTGAAGCTTAGAGAAACTGAGTAACCTGCCTAATGTCACACAGTGAAGAAGTGACAGAGTTGAGACTTATACCCAGACCTGTCCAACTCCAGATCTGTCCTGAACGCTTCACTACCCCAAAACAGCTACTCACTCGCTCGCTGTATGATTTCAGGCAAATTCCTCAACCTCTCTGAGCCTCAGATTCTTCACCTATAAGTTGTCATTTATTTAAACCACCCTGTGCTAGGTACTGGAATTATTGTTTTTAATTTTTTAATATTTAGTTTTGGGAGAGAGACAGAGCATGAGCAGGGGAGGGGCAGAGAGAGAGACAGAGACAGAGACAGAGAGAGAGAGAGAGAGAGAGAGTGAGAGAGAGAATCTGAAGCAGGCTCCAGGCTCTGAGCTGTCAGCACAGAGCCTGACACGGGGCCCAAACTCACGAACTGTGAGATCATGACCTGAGCTGAAGTTGGACACTCAACTGACTGAGCCATCCAGGTGCCCCTGGAATTAATTCTTTATAGATGTTAGGTCTCTGCTTGACCCTTCATAACAGCGTGGTGAGAGAGGGAATGTGGCAGAAATAATGTTTTGTGTTCTCCAACATGCTCCCTCTTCCTGGGCACACAGGAAGGGTACATCTTCATCTTCCCTTGCAGTTAGTAGTCACATTCTGGGCAATGAAATTACACGTCATCCTGGACAAAGCAATTAAGAGTGGGTGAGCCTCATTTGATTTTTAGGCTCCCTTTCCACATGCAGAAGATTCAAAAATGGATTCCAGGGAGGGCCTGAGAGAGTCATTGCTTGGAAGAGAGGTGCCTTCCAAGAGAGATGGGTTAGGAGAGGGCTGCTCTTTATCAGACTTTGTGTAAGAAATAAACTCTGATTGGGTAAAGCCACTGAGATTTTTGGTTTGTTACATTAATTACACTGAATGAAACTGTATACCAGGGGGGTCTGGCTGGCTCAGTTGGAAGAGCAGGTGACTCTTGATCTCAAGGTCATGAGTTCAAGCCCCATGTTGGGTGTGAACATTACTTAAATAAATAAACTTAAAAAAAACTGGGTGGGTCAGTCACCTGGGTGGCTCAGTCAGTTGAGTGTCTGACTTCAGCTCAGGTCATGATTTCAGTCAGAGAGTTCAAGCCCTACATGCTCTCAGTACAGAGCCCACTTCAGATCCTCTGTCTTCCTCTCTCTCTACCTCTCTCCACCTCTCAAAGATAAATAAACATTAAAAAAAAAACTGGGGGCCCTGGGTGGCTCAGTTGGTTAAGCATCCAACTTCGGCTCAGGTCATGATCTCACGGTTCATGGGTTCAAGCCTTGTGTCGGGCTCTGCTCTGGCAGTGTGGAGCCTGCTTAGGATTCCCTTTCTCTCCCTCTCCCTCTTTGCCCCTCCCTCACTTGTGCTCTCTCTCAAGATAAATAAATAAACTTAATAAAAACTGAATACCAGTTATTAATTGCCATAGCAATGCTGCATAACAAATCACCCCAAACTGAGTGCATTAAAACAGTAACCATTTATTTAACTCATGATTTCATGGATTGGCAATTTGGGCTGGGCTCAGCCAAAGGTTATTCTGGTCTCAGGTGGGCTTACTCATTCATCTGTGGTCAGCTGTTGGATCAGCTGGCAACTGACTAGCACAGCTCAGCTAGGACAACTCGTTCCTGTTCCGGTGGTCTCTCATCCTCACGCAGCAGAGCCCAGGTTTGTTCACATGACAGCTAAGAAGGTTCCAAAGAACAAGCAGAAGCTACAGGATCTCTTAAGGTCCAGGTCCAGAACTGGCAGTGTCAACTCCCCTGAATTCTATTGGCCAAAATTAGTCATATGGCTAAGCCCTGATTCAAGGGGTGAGGAAATTTCCTGATGGGAGGGGTTTCAAGGTCACATTGCAAAGGGGCTTGCTTACAGGGAGGCAAAGCATTGAAGTTATTATTTTTTTAATGTTTATTTTTGAGAGGGGGAGGGGCAGAGAGAGAGGGAGACAGAGGATCTGAAGCAGGCTCTGCGCTGACAGCACAGAGCCCAATGCGGGGCTCAAACTCAAGAACTATGAGATCATGACCTGAGCCAAAGTCAGACACTTAACACACTGAGCCACCCTCCATTAAAGTTATTTTTGCAAACAATCTACTACAGGAAGCATTAATGCCCCCATTTGAAAGACGAGAAAACTGAGGCCCAGGAAGATGAAGTAGATAGTAAATGGAAGAATTGGGATTTAAGCAAGCCTGAAGCCCTCTTCATGTCCCAAGCTTCGCTGGTGACTCTGAGAACTGGACCTCTTTGGCCAGAAGGAACTTTTCCACCTCTGCAAGTTGAACCTAGAATCTAGCACCCTAGCCTCCTGGGGGAAGAGGCCCCAATCTGGAACTTGCTCCGGCCTTTGGAAGAACTGGGCATCTTTACAGAAATTTGAGACTACGGAACATCTTGAGCTCCAAGCCTGAAGCGTCTGTGACTGCAGTAAATTGGGGCTGGCAGACAGGTCTTCCCCTCTTGGGAAGTTATTATTTTTCTTCCTACATCAGATGTCCCTAAAGACCTACTTTGCTGTGTGACCCAGGCATAGCTCACACACCCCTCTGTGCCTCAGTATCAGGAGGCAAAGTGTAAAGAGATAAGAGCTAAGCCTCTGGAATCACAGCACTGGCCTCCAATCCTGACTCACTTGTTGTTTGTCCTGGGCAAGTCCCTTCCCATTTCTGAGCCTCACATTTCTCTCTCTTCTATAAGACAGGTATGAGAAGAATCCCCACCATGGAGGCTGTCGTAAGAATTGAATGAATGAATGTATAATGTAAATGCATGATGTAAACAACCTACTATCCCCAAGGTGGGCCTATTATCTGGCAGGTGGTATTAGTATCATCTCAACCAAACCCCCATTATACAGAGGAGAAAACAGAAGTTCAGGCAGGTGATGCAGTTTGCCAAAGACACACAACTAAGGAGCAGTGATGTCCCCGGCATATTCAGGCTTATCTGATTCTAGCAGCGAAGGCCCTAACTAACTTCCCTACAGTTTGAGAGTCCTGGGTTTGAGTCTCAACTCTGCCTCTTCAGCCACATGACCTTCAGCAAGTCCCTTTTTTCTCTTTGGGTCTTTTATTCCTCATCAAAATAAATGACAATCTGCCCATAATACCTCAAATGGGAAAATACACAGAAAGTGCTCAGTACAGCATCCAGGATGGACATGTACATGCTCAGCAGTTGAAGGCTGCCTTGATCATCAGAGGAGAGTTGCTTAACTCTCTGTGACTCAGTTTCTCTATCCATCAAATAGCGCTAATAATAGTCTTATCTTATTGGAGTGGCCATGAGAAATAAGTGAGTTACTGTGGGCTAAGCCTTAGCACAAAGCTTGGTACATGTATGCACTTTATAAGCACTTGTTTTTATTTTTAAAGTCCTGAAACCCGTTCCAGGCCAGCACAAGACAATAGGGGACCCCGGCGATACACTGGCTGCAGTTCCAGGCATTGGCTTTGCTGCCACTCAGCTATTATTATGCCCAGAGTCCTCCTCTCAAATCCAGATGGGGAGCTGGAAGGGCAGGCAGGGCTGGGCCTGGCTTGCGGATGGCTGGGAAAGCTGCTTGGAGGCCGGTTTGGGTTTGGGCCCCACCCCGCCTGCCCTCCCTCGCCTGCAGCGGGTCCAGCCGCCACGTCTACACTTGGCTCTGAGGTCTGCACCAAACACTCCCTCCCACCGTGGCCGCCTCCTCTGGGAAGGTTCAGAACATTTCCACAGCTTCAGCACTTTACCCACCCCAGAGAGACCAGGCCTGCATGGAAACTATGAACTGGACACTGCTCGCCTCTGGAGCCTGCAAATGGGCCATCTACCCTCCAGCCTAGAGGTCTTCATGCCTTCAATGAGGCCTATTGGGTCCACCAAGGAGAAATGGACACACAGCTGGGTTCAAATCTCAGCCCTGCCACCAATATGCTGTGTCAACTTGGACAAGTGACCTTCCCTCTCTGTTTCTTTATCAAACAGATATAATCTTAGCACCTACTGTATAGGGTGGTGATGATGATTAAATGAGTGAATGGCACATAATAGGCACTCAGTATGTGCCAGTTATTGTTATTTCATGCTTGGGTATGCCAGGCCAAGGGGGAAATAAGATATTTGGGAGGCTGGGGATCTGGGGTGCAGAGTGGCTCCATGTCCAAATTGCTATGTGACCTGAAACCTGTTCCTTGCCCTCTCTGGGACTCAGATTATCTATTTGGATCACAAGGTGGGCATCTAGGATTCTATGATGCCAAGATTCAGCTGCTATGCTGAATAATTAAGAAGTAGGACAAGGGGCCATGTGGGCAGGTGCAGATCCCAAATGGCAGACGGCAGGGTATTGTGGTTAAGAATAAAGAGTCTGGGTTCAAATCCTGCATGAGGTGCTAGCAGGGCTTGGTCTCACTGAGCCTGTCTCCTCTTCTGTATAATGATGATCCTACCTCACAGGGCTCAAGCTGTGAGGGTCTTGGTAATAACAAAATAGCCTCTCATGTATTATAAGGGTGATCTAGAGCCAGGCTCCAACACACGGAGCCCCTATCATGAACCTAGATGGATGTTAGGCATCAGGGAACTCCCAGAAATCACGAGGTCCAGGCCAGCCCATCCAGAATCCTCTCCTTTTTCTATGAGGCTGGGTTCCTGGGGTTCATCACTGCACAGTGGACATCTCAGGCCTCCTTCTCCTTCTCAAAGCCCACTTGCCTCCAAGTTTCCAAGGAAGAGTCACTCCTTTCCCATCCCTCAGCACTCAAGGCCAGGCCCCCTTCTACTCCAAGGCCGGAAGTTTATCTGGCACTGTCGCTCAGAGAACACAGCAGCTGGATTACATCATAGAGGAGACAGCCTTGCCAAACTGGTTTGCCAAACAGGTCCCCAGTCCTACTCCTGGGGCTGCTGGCCATGACCATGGGAGTCTCCAGTTCTGCCCATGAGGAGGAAGGTCACAGCCCTTGGATCCTGCCAACCCCAGTAAGGACCAGTTATCCTCAAAGACCTCATGCTCCAGCTTCACCTGCTTGACCTTTCCCCAACAAAGTCCTCAGAGTCCTACCTCCCATCCTTTGTTCATGCTGTTCCCTTCACCAGACTGCCCTTTCCCTTCTCTTCAGCATGCCAAACAGCAAGTGAGGGCTTCATTCTGTACAACTTTTAGGGTCCAGATACCGTGTCTCCCCCTACTGTGACAAGGCTGTGAGATCCCACCAGCAGGCCCAACTCTGACCCATGCCTAACCTTCCATCCTTACCCGTGACCAGCAGCCTCTGGACTCCCTCACAGGCCCAAGGTTCTGGCCTTAGCTGGCCTCAGTTATCTGTGAACATATCCCAAGGTGGGGTCTCCCTGAAAGTTTTGGGATTTTATGTTGTCTAGTCTGGGGGGAGAGAGCTTAGGGAGCTCAGGCCATAATTCCTACATTGTGCAGATAAGGATATCGAGGCTCTGAGAGGACCAAAACTTTGCCTGGGGCAGAGTCAGGGCTTAGACCCATCACCTCTCTTGCTTCCTGATCCCAGGCCTTGGCTTTTTCAGCAGGACCCTAGCGGGGGGGGGGGAGGGGAAGCCAGGGTAATTCAGGGATCTGGTGCTGCTGGCTTGGTAAAATATTTATTCTCAGACTCAAGCACTGGAGCAAAATATTACCCTTGGCCCCTGAGCTGCTCCAGCCACTCCCCGCTCTGCCAGTTCAGGATTAGATCTGGAGGGATCTGGGTCCTTTCTATTATAGCCCCTTGCTTGGGGAGGACCCAAAGCAGGACAGTCCAATCCCATCCTTTTTCAGATGGATAGAATGAGGCCCAGTCCTCGCCAGTGCCTACAAGATATGTTCACTCTGCTCACTTGGCATTCAGGGCCCTTCACAGATGGGAAGACCCTCATCTCCATTTCCTGCTCCATCCACAACCCATTTCTCCTCCTTTTCCTGCTTACAAATCCTGGCCTTTAGTCACACTATTCCCCTGCCACAATGCCTTTCCTCCTCTTCTCTGTGCAATTAATTTCTATATGCATCCTTCCTCAAGGATCGGAAGTCTTCCAGGATTTCCCCCATCCTAGGGGCAGCAAGATGGAGGAAAGGACCTTAGGCATGAGGCAGAATTCCAATTGTTTGAGTGCTATTACCAGCCCAAGGTGCCTTCACCTCCCTAAGCTTCTTCCGCTGTAAAATCCAGGTAATACTTGTCTTGCACAGTGCTCAACTTGCAATAGGGCACACTCTGTATTTGACATACAACAGGTACTCAGTTAATGCCAGGCCCTCCTCATGGAATGTTTACTCCTTCCTAAATTGTGGCTGAAAACTTCTCCAGCACTTCACCCAGCTACCCTTTGATCTTTGTTTCACCACCACAACCATCTGGCCCCACCCTTTTGAGGGAGGAAGGCTCAGGCAGGTAGGTCTGGAGGAGGACCCCAGCCCTGAGGGCTTGACGGCGGGGAAGTACCCAACCATTACTTCCTTACTGCCAAGACCTGGTGAGTGGTGTGCAACAGATTGTCCGCCAGGGCACACTCAGGTGAGTGAGCACACTCAGGTGTGGTTCCTCCCAGACTGCAGGAGAAGGCGAGGGGTGAGGGGTGGGACTAGCTTGAAGCAAGCCATTCACTGGAGCCGACAGCCACATTTTTGGCCAGGCCCTGAGAATCCCAAGTAGCCTAGGTGTGCTCCACCCCAACAGGCTGTTCCAAGGGGAGTTCCAGGTTTGAAGTAGAACCAAGTTAGCCTTGGAGAGCACTGACCCTCGTTCTGGGGAATAAGATGGTATCTAGGTTTAGTAGAGAGGCCTAGAAGGGACCTGCCCAGAAGGGGACTTTGAACCTTTGCCTCCCAATTGGTCTCTGGTTGCTCCTCCTCCCATGTGACCTTCACAAGTCTCTTCCCTTTCTATGCTTTGGTTTTCCCATGTGTAAAGTGGAACCACCTCTCAAGGATGTGGGGATGAAATAAGATGACACCTTTTAAAAGAGTCTGGGAGTCTCTCTAGATGGGGGTGAGGTAGGGTGGGAGGTCACAGAGGATCTGGACAGCAGGGCTGCGGGGCTCTGCTGGGGCAGTAGGCTGAAACCACTACCCCAGAACCCCACATCATAGTGGGTAAAAGCAGATTCTTAAAAGCAACACTTAAAAGGTGTTGATAACAATCACAGTTCCACTACCCATCAGCTGTTGTCCTCAACTATAAAATGGGACATTAGGGGCACCTGGGTGGCTCAGTCGGTTAAGCTTCTGACTTCAGCTCAGGTCTTGATCTCACAGCTTGTGACTTCGAGCCCCGCATCAGGCTCTGTGCTGACAGCTCAGAGCCTGGAGCTTGCTTCCCATTCTGTGTCTCCCTCTCTCTCTGCCCCACCCCTGCTCACACTCTGTCTCTCTCCAACAATAAATAAACAATAAAAACGTTAAAAAAAAAAAACGATTTTTAAAAAATGGGACATTAACCATGGGCTCAAAAGAGTTGTTATAGGGATTATATGCCTGGTACATGGCAAGTGCAAAATAAATGTGTTGGTATTGTTTTTATTTGACAGACTGGACTCCAGACCCCACTTCCCAGGCTCCTTAAACAGGCAGGGTCCAATGACCCTGGATCTGTGGATCTGTGGGAGGGCTCTGGGCCTCCGGCACGAGCAAAGTGGCTTTCCCCAGTGGGCCTGAGCTCTTGGGGGGTCTCTGGCTGATTCCAGGTGTTTTCTTGGGTATATTGGCTCTGTCTGGGCCTCAATTTCCCCCATTTGTTGAATGAGACCATGGACTCCGTATTCCCTGTTTAGGACTCTAGCGCAACCAGAGGCGGATCCTCAGGGGGCTAGGGAGGGAAAAGCATGACGGATGAATGAAACTTCCGTTCAAAGGTGTGTCGACTGGGAAAAAGTTACTGTGATTGATACTGCTCCACTTGAGATGCTCCTTGTGATCCACCAACATAGGGTCGAGGTCGTGCCGGTCACAGTCCCTGCTCTGAGGTGGCCGGGACCAGGTGTCCTGTAAGCAGACTGGGAGGTAGCCAAGCCCAAATGCTAACGCGAGAAGGGGGCGGAGTCAGGGGCAGGGACACGGTCTCACGAACAAAGAGGAGGGCGGAGAGGCGCTGTTCTGAAGACTCCCAGAATCGGACGATCCCGAGCCACTTACCCCGGCTCCCGGCGCCCTCCCCGACTTTAGTGCAAAGCTACGTCCTCCTGCCGACTGGCGCCCAACCAGCCAAGGCCCAGGCGGCAGTAGCCCCAAGACTACAAGCCCCTACAACCCGGCCCGCGAAGGGCGGGGCCTGCCACAGGGGCGTGGCCGTCAAATTGAATTTTCCCAATGGGACACGAGGATGGGCGGGAC
>CM053566.1:19827105-19856632 GCA_028646485.1 Cryptoprocta ferox | reverse complement strand
GGACCATCCCACCCCCAGACCCCTTTACTGGATGGGGTGATGCGGCAAGTGACTGTTCTGGGGAGGGGGAAGGCATGACTGAGAGATGAATCAACGGCAGCGGGGGGGGGGGGCGGGTAGCAATCCTGGGGCCATTTCAGTCACCATACATTAACTAAGCACCTATGGTGTGTCAGGCTGTGGACCTCAAATTCCATATACATGAGGCCTGCAGGAAGAAGGAAGGAGCTGCATTAGGAGATTGGGCCAGGATTTAGCGGTCCATTTTGATACAATGATGGGGCAAGAGGGAGTGTCCTGAGCCTCTAGGGACACTTTGGAAGGGGGCTTCAGAAGCCAGAAGTGGCCAGGATTTCGATTAAATCCATTCCTGCTCTCTGGGTCTTTGGGATCTTCCTTTCCCTTGTGACAAATCCCTGGCCCTCTCCAATCCACAGTTTCCCTATCCAGAGGCTGGACGCGTCAGGTTCTGAAGGCCATTCTAGCTGGGGAATTCGTTTCTAAGTGTGTAAAGTGGCAGGAGGAGCCAGTTGCCTGGGCACCTGGCTTCATGAGGTCTGGGCAATTGGCATCAGGGGGAGGGCAGGAAGGGGAGGAGAAGAGAGGGCTGCCCTCAAGAATTGGAAGACAGAAGGTTACCTCTGATGGATTAAATAAACCACCTGGGGGAAGGAGGGGTAGTGGCAGTAAGGATTTGGATAGGGCTCAGCCCACAAACAAGAGACAGCTTTTGGTCCCAGTGGGGGCTGGGCAGGCCCTGGGGATAGGTGGGTGGGGCAGGAAACGAGTCTGGCAGGCACCCCCTGGTGGTGAGCACAGCTGTGGTGGACCTTCTCAATCCAGGTCTCTATGCTCTCTGATACTTAAGACAGGGTGAGGGCCCAGTTTAGGCCACACAGCAGGCTGGCATCGAGTTAGCTGTGCTAGAACCAGGGACTCCCATCCTTGGTTTGTTAAATTTTTCAACATACCACCCTAGGGCAGAGAGCAACCACCAGCCAGCAGCCACAGGTAGCAAGAATGGGACACCAATAGATGATCATGGGATAGAGACAGAAACCGAGGCACAGGGCCCAAGTGCTGTGGTTTCTAGAGGCCCCAGTAGGCCTGACTCATGTCTGTCCTCTGCAGATTCCTTGAGCTGGTGTCAGGTGCCACAGGCACTGGGGATCTCACCAGGAGGGGACGGACAGAGCTAGGGGCCATCATGATGGCAGATGAGGCCTTAGCCGGGCTGGACGAGGGAGCCCTGCGGAAGCTGGTAAGTGGCCCGATCATCCCTGCTGTGATGATAGGCAAGCCAGGTCAGAGACAGAGTCTGTTCAGGCTACCTCTCAGCTGACAAGAGGAGGGGAGGGAGGAGGGGACAGGATGAGGGCTCAGGGGAACAGGGCTAACTAAACCTGTTATGCATAGCTGATGCAGAGGACCCAGTAGCATGTGCCTGTCTGTGCCAGGTGCTGAGGCCTGGTCTCTCCCAGCCCCCCACTGCCACCACCTGTTTAAACAGTAACTGCTGAGGACTCGCCCATGTGTAGCCACGGGTGTGGGGAGGCTAGATTTGCTCTCCCAAGCAACAGCCTGGGCATTGTCCACCCCTGGAGGCTGGCCCAATGATAATAGTAGCAGCAATGATTAAAAATGCCAGGGCACAGTAGGGGTCAGGCTGGGTGCTAGACTATCTCACAGCATGGTCACAGCAGCTCCAAAAACCAAGAGGGCACTGTGGTTCAGAGAGGTGAAATAACCTCCCTGAGAGCACTCTACTAGGAAGATAGTGTGCCAGGATCCAAACAAACCCCAAAGAGGACCGCATCTTGGGTAAGTCAAGGTCAGGAAAGCCCATAAAGAGAGACAGGCTTTGGGGGCCCTTATAAGCTCTGTGACCTCTAGTCTGTCATTTTCCTTCTCTGAGCCTCAGTTTCTTTACCTGTAAAATGGGAGTGGGAGATGTGTGCAAACATATATGTAGGTCCTAGAGTTGACATGGGGATGGAATGAGGTATGGGCCCAGATCTTAGAGTGGAAGAAGGATGGGCCCTCTCTTCCCTCAGCTTCTTGAGTGCCCTATCTAACCATAACACCCCCTCCCATTCCCGTGCACAGAAAGGCTGTAGGGCAACAAAAGAGGGCAGGCATGTGCATGTGGGATTAAAGATTTACCTTTCCTAGGAGAAGGCAAGTGACCTACCCACCCCCATACTATTCTTGTGGACGCAGGGGTCACTGGGCAGTGTCCAGTGCTGCCATAACCTACCCAAGGCAGTCAGACTAGCACCTTAGTCTCTCTGGGTGTCTGCCACCGCCACAACCGGCTGTGTGCCGGATTGGTTTTCCAAGGGTTTTCCAATTGGTTTTCCACGTCAGCTCGACCTCCCCCTCAGGTCAGGAAGTCAGATGGGGGTAGTAGAGGCTGAGCGTTCCAAAAAGAAAGCCAGGTCTCCGCCAGGTCTCCATCTCTAGGGGTCCACTCTGAGGCTCAGGGTTCTCCAGTCGTCACTCCTTAACCCCATGCCTGGAAAAGCGTTTCGGAGAAGCCAGAGCGGTAGCGGTAGTCGGCTCAGCCCCGCCTCCTCCCTGGGAAAGGACTAACTACACGCTGCCCCTCGTCTGGGGGCGGCAAAGCCGCCCAAAGTCTTTCCCACCCCCAGACCTCTTCCTCCACGGCCGGCGCCCGCCATTACCTCGCCCCGACACTGCCGAGGGTCCCGCCCCGAGCGCCGACCTGGCTCCCGCCGGCCTCGTGGCAAGAACGGGGGCGTCCCAAGCCGGGCCCCTCCCCGCGGGGTCGGGCCTTATAAGGGAAAACTGGCTGGCGCCCCAGCTTCGGGCCGATTGGGGACCCGGGCGGCCGCTTCCGGCCTACGCTCCCGCACATTCCTGTGGACCAGGCGGGGTGCCTGCGCGGAATGGGGGCACTTGGGGACAGGCACGCCGCGTGCCCTTCTGCCACATACCCGGACGCCCTCCGCCTCGGTCCAGGGTTCAAGTTCAGGCTCCGACGCTCACTAGCTGGATGACCTAGGGAAGCTGCTTAAGTTCTGTGAACTTCGAGTTCTTCTCCGCAGCGGGAGACATTAAAAAGGCGGTGGCGGGGGTCTTCCTGTCTGGCTCCCGACTGGGCGCCCAGGGCTGGGCTCCCCGGGAGAGGCCGAGGGCCGCGCCCTGGGAGGGCGGGCGGTTGCAGAGCCTGCGGGCCTTTAGCGCCCCCTGGCGAGGGCCTCGCTCTACTGCCGGCCGGTCCCCCATGGGACTGAGCGAATGCCTGGAAAGCCTCCTGTGTTGTGCTAGTGGGGAAACCGAGGCCCAGACAGAGCCAGAGCCTGTCAGACCCCACCCCCCCACTCCGCACCGGAGAGGTCAGAAAGGCCCAGAGACCTGTGCTCCCCGCCCCAGGAGGAGGAAGCCCCAGGAGGAGGAAGTGCCCTCTTTCCTCCCGGGAGAATTTCACTGGGCAGTTTCGGAAACCGCCCTATCCCCTTCCCTCTGGTGGACAATGGCGCTTTGTACTTCCTTCCCTCCCTCCCACAGCCCCCTCCACACACAACGGTGGGGCCTGAGAGGGCAGGGAACATAGGACGCACAGCAGGGTTACTGTGGGCAGACCTTTGGTTTCAGGCCCAAAGAGGAAGGGTCATGCTGGGGGATAACCAGTGGAATGAAGTTGTCCTTCCCCCAGCCCCATCCCACTCACTTGGGGGGAGGATCAGACATGGACCAGGGACTCCTACTTTCCAGATGGGGACAGTGAGGCTCCTAGGGATTACAAAGGTAGCCAAGTTTCCACATCAGGCTGTTTTCAGAGACGAGAACCCCATCTCTGGAACCCAGGGCATTGGGAAGAGGTACCCAGGAGACAAAGGGCAAGTCATTTTATCTCTTATCCTCTTTACCCTCTAGTCTATCTCTAGTCTAGACTAGAGAGGGTTCCTAACATAGTGTGCCAGGGTCCTTGAGGTACCCACCATGGGCAACAGACCCCAGCAACAGAGCTATCTTCAGCCCAAAGCAGACTCTGGAGTCAGAGAAACCTGGGTTCAAATCCTGGCTCAGGTCATTTGGCCTTGAGCAAATGTCTTCTCCCCACTGAGTCACAGTTTCCTCATCTGTCAAATGGGAATAATAAAGTACCTATGGTTTCTTTGAGATTAGGACAAACTGGGAACTCAGCGCAGGATCTGTTAGATAGGTTCTCAATGTTACTGATATCTCGTATCTTGTACTCATTTGCCCTTGCCTCTCTCTCTCCCCCTAAGTGGCTGGAACCAAGGAGGGGGTGATGTTTACTGCATGTACAGCTATTCAGGGGGACCCCAAGTCACTGCCCCCATCCCCACTCACTGCCCTGAAGTGGGAGCTGTTGTTCTATTTGACAAATGAGAAAAACAAGACAGAGAGGTTAAGGACATGCTCCTGACCACCCAGCCAGGATTGGACTGAAGCTGGAACAAGCTGGGGGTTCTGGCCTGAGCCTCAGGGGACCCTCCCATAGCTCCTCAGCAATGTGGAGCTTGAAGGAACCATGGAGGGATCTGCCTACTCTTTTCATTGGGACAAGTGATGGCAGAGTTGGGCCAACCCTGCTGAAAACTGGACCCCCACCCCGGAGCAGGAAGGAATGATGGGGGAGGAGCTATAAAGAAAGGATGTAGAGGGTTCCTGGACCCTGAATGATTTAGGGAGTGGGGACAGAGGAAATCACCTTGCCTATACTTGCTCCCGTCTGGCTCAGGCCCACACTGGAGATTTATCTCAGCCATTATCTTCCTAGGACCCTGGACCAGTCCTCTCTCTCTCTCTCTTTTTTTTTTTAACGTTTTATTTATTTTTGAGAGAGGGAAAGACACAAAGCATGAGTGGGGGAGGGTCAGAAAGAGAGGGAGACACAGAATCAGAAGCAGGCTCCAGGCTCTGAGCTGTTAGCACAGAGCCTGACGCGGGGCTCAAACCCACGAAATGTGAGATCATGACCTGAGTTGAAGTCGACTGCTTAACCGACTGAGCCACCCAGGCACCCCAAGTCCTCTCTCTCTTGAGCCTCAGAGACTGGGCTTGGGGTGGGGGGTATGGAGAGTGAGCAGTAGTGGTGTGGGGGAGGCAACAGAATTGGCCGACTCTGTCCAGTAAAGGTCCCCTTTCCTGAAAGTGGTTAAACTAACCATCTCCAATTTCCCAGGGACTGAGGGGCTAAGAAGCTGGTGGGAGCACCTGTCCCACATTGATGCCCTCTCGAGGGCCCTGGGTAGACCCTAATGCAGCTCCATTATCTGAAGGACTGACCCTCCTACTCTGAGCCTTGGCCCCTTTGATGGTGGATAGTGCTGGACCAGGATAGGCAGGAAACAATAGCTCCCAGCCAAGCAAGAAACTAGGACTCCTGAGTACCTGCCCCTGCCTCAGTTTTTCCATCAGTCCAATGTGGATGATGCTGCCACCCCCAGCAAGACTGTAGTGCTTTGGGGCTAGAACATGGGAGTCTTCCTTGCTCAGAGTGGGCTCCATCTGCCCTAATCACCTTTCCTTCCCTAGGGACACTGTTAGGGCCCCATAGGGTGGCTTCCTTCTTCCTGCAATGATTCCTTGGCTCTTGGGGATTTGATGAAAGACTGAGCGACAGGAGTTGAGTCTCAAGAAGTAGTGCCTGGGTTGGCACCTGGCACAGGTGGGCAGTTGCTAGCTGCCCACTCTGTGAACCATAGTGCACAGTAGGCTGTCCAAGAGCTCTGGTTCCATAAGCCAGGTCTCCCTCAGACCCTGGGTGGGTGGGAGGGCAGACTCGTGACAGACATGTGGCAGAGAGAGTGGAGACAGACCACTCATTGTGGCCCAGGCCAAGCTGTGGGCAGCTGGTGCCCGCCCTCCGCCCCTGGCAGCCAAAATGATTTGCCCCTCACCCCCGCCTGCTCCACAGTTGGAGGTCACAGCAGATTTGGCAGAGCGGCGGCACATCCGCTCAGCCATCCGGGAGTTGCAGCGGCAGGAGCTACAGCGTGAGGAAGAGGCCCTGGCATCCAAGCGCTTCCGTGCTGAGCGGCAAGACAACAAGGAGAACTGGCTGCAGTGAGTGGCCAGGGAGGGATGGTCATGCACATGGGGGGAGTATGTGCCAGGGCTCAGCTTGTGTTGTGCAGGCAGGAACAAACACAGGTGTGTCTGCTGTGGGTGTGCAAATGGCAGTATAGGCAAGCATATGGAATACACAGGGATGTTTATGGGCATGGACCACTCACCAGTCATGGAGTCCTGGGCACACCCACATAGATAGCACGTCTGAGCCTATGGTATTAGTGCTTACGTACATGGGCATGCATGTGCCAGCGTGTAGACAGAGGGTGTGCTTAGCTACCTGCTCCTCTGGGCACTCTGTCCTGGCCCCTACCCTCAGCCCACATCCTCCATGACTTGGCTCTGGCAGTAGGAGTTACAGTCATGATGTCCCTGCAGCTCTCAGCAGCAGGAGGCGGAGCAGCGAGCTGCTCTGGTGCGGCTGGCCGGGCGGCTGGAGTCCATGAATGATGTGGAAGAGCTGACTGCACTGGTGAGACCCAGGACAGGGCAGGGGATGGGGCAGGGCAGGTGAAGACCTGGACTCCACAGTCCAGCACCTGCGGCCTGCTTTTCACCCATAGCTGCGAGGCGCTGGTGAGTATGAGGAACGCAAGCTGATCCGAGCTGCCATCCGCCGCATAAGGGCCCAGGAGATTGAGGGTATGTGCCCTGCCCTGGCCCTGCCCTGTGTACTGCTGCATGCCACCCACAGCACCTCCTAGCCACTCACCTGATATGTTTTCCTTCCCTTCCAGCTGCCACGTTGGCTGGGAGGTTGTGCAGTGGGCGTCCCAATGGTGGCTCAAGAGAAGAGAGCAAGGGGCGGGCAGCACACAGGCTAGAACGGTGTGAGGTAAGGAATGTGAGCAAGGTGGGCAGGTAGCCCAGTGTCCTGTGCCCACAGATGCCAGCAGCACAGAGCACCTAGGTGTCTTTGCTAGACTGGTACTTGATGGGGTGGGGAGGTGTTTGGGAGACACTAGGGCTCTATCTCACACCTCTGCCTAGTCTCTTGGGTAACCTCTGGCCGCATGTCCCCCAGTCCAGACTTTGTGTCTACCCGGGCCTTCCCCTCAAAGCCAGACTGTCTACATACCTCCTGAGTGTGTCTCCTTTACCAACCTGCTGGCCTCCCCACTTCCATAACTACATTTCTCCCCACCATGGCCATCCAGCTTCTACTCAGTAGCCAATGTGATCTCCCTGAAATGCAAATCTGACCCTGGGTACCTCCTTAGCTTAAACCCATCCTGAGGCTGTCCCTTTCCCTCCAGACAGCCCACATCCTTACCTTGGCTCTACATATCACACCCCAGCTGACTCCGTGGAGCACTGTTCTCCAAGGAGTGTGGGAGAGAGGTCAGGCCATGGAGGTTCCCTCAGTGGCCAGCAGAGGCCGCTGGTCCCAGTCCTTGAAGGACTTCCCTTCCCCCTCCCCCCCCCCCCGCCCGAACTCCCCCACACACACACACTCTCATTAACCAGGCTGGGATCAGGGGTCAGAGGCCTCTGCTCCTGGGATTGGTTAAGGCTGGGAGTCCCCAGGAGGTCTCCTGACATCCCCAACCCCCCTTGACCAGGCAGTGCCAGGAGGTTAGGAAGTGAGTATCAGAGACCTCCCATGGTATGCCAGTGCCCATGCATGTGCAGGTGTGCCTGTGCCCATGCATGTGCAGGTGTGCCCACAGGAAGCTATGCCTAACCCCTCTGCTTTGCATGCCCTGCCCTGGGCACCTGCCAGCCTGGGGAGCCTTGACTATATCCTGTGGGTCTCCCACAGGTGCCGGAGCAAGAGAAACAGGAGCAGCAGGCAGAGGTCCCAGAGCCAACCTCAACCCCCCAGGGCACCAGCCGGGATGTGACCACAGTAACACTCTTGGTGCGGGCCCCACCTGGGGGCACACCCAGCTTACCTGCCTCACCCATCAGTTCACCTACCACTGCTTCTGAGCCTCCACTAGAGCCTGCTGAGGCCCAGTGTCCTGCTGCTGAGACTTTGGGCAGCCCCGAGCCACCCTCCAGCCCACCCAGGGCCACCAGCCCTGAGCCCCATGAGCCGCCAGCCACTCCCAGCACTGAGAAGCAGGTGGTCAACAAGGTGAGTCTGGATGAGGGACAGGGATGCCAAGCAGGTGAGCTCCTCAGTTTGGGAGTCAGGCCCTGCCCATGCTATGTCTCCCCTGCAGCTCCTGCCTGGCCCCACAGAGCCCCCAGCTGTCCAAGGCCCTGCCAAAGATCCCTCCGACATAAAGAGAGCAGGTGAGGGTCCCCACAGGGGTAGCTACAGGCCTCCCCTTCCCTGTCTGGAAAATGGGCTCTAATGCCTAGACAGCTTCAGCTTCCTTAAGGGAAGGCAGTCCCTGACACTCCTCCCACTGCCCTGAAGTGTCCCCACCCCCAGCCTGGCCCTCCCCACCCCCCACCCCATGGCCAGAGGCCTCCCTGCAGCCTTGAAAGGCAACCGGCCTCAGGCACATTCTTTTCCCCAATAAGGGAGTGCGCCCATCTCCCAGCTGAGGCCACGGGCAGTGCTGGACAGGGGGGGTGTCCTGCATCCCCATCTGCAGGGAGGATCTGGGCACCCTTCCTCCAGCCCAAGCCTAGCCCCGGCCCCCAGGAGTGTCCAAGTCATCCTAGGGTCAGTGTAGGAGGAGAAGGAGGAGCCTATAAGAGAGATACCTCTGAGTGGGGAAGCCAGGAGCTATGGGAGGTGCAACATGGGACGGGGAGGCTGGACTACAGGAAGGGGCTGGGAAGCTGAGAGGTGTAGAGGAGAGAACTATGAGAGGCCAAACCCCCATATCCACTCTCCTCTATCTTTCCTCACCTGGCCACTACCATCTCTCCAAACTGACAGACCTGGCTGGACCCCGTCCCTGCCAACGCTCCCTGTCTGTGCTCAGTCCCCGCCAGCCAGCCCAGAATCGAGGTACTACCTGTTCCCACTATTACAGACTTGGGGCAGTCCCTGTCCCATCCAGTCACTGATAACCCTCCTATCCCTTCTAGAGCCCACCACCCTTGCCAGTGGATCTTCCTCATTCCAGCGGGCTGGCTCCGTGCGGGATCGTGTGCGCAAGTTCACATCTGATTCTCCTATGGCTGCTTCAGGAGGGCTGAAGGAGGGTCCACCCCGGTTGGTCCTGGGTCCCTCAACCCCCACAAGACTCCTGGGGCCCTCCCACATCAGCACTACCCCTGCCTCTTCTACCAACAGCTCCTCCTCACGGGGCCCCAGTGACACCTCCTCCCGATTCAGCAAGGAGCCACGAGGAACAGCCAGGCCCCTGGCCCAGCTTCAGAGCTGCCCCCGGGAGGAGGGCCCCAGGGGGCGGGGCTTGGCTGCCAGGCCCCTTGAAAACAGAGCAGGGGGGCCCGTGGCCCGCTCAGAGGAGCCCAGTGCCCCGCTTCCCGTGCCTGTCGGTACTGCCGAGCCAGGGGCCAGTATGAAGACCACATTCACCATCGAGATCAAGGATGGCCGTGGCCAGGCATCCACGGGCCGAGTGCTGCTGCCCACAGGCAACCAGAGGGCAGGTAGGCCTCCCCGCTGTCTCCCCACTGCTGGTGATGAGTATTTGCAGCCAGCTCTGCACATAGAACAAGTGCTGTGGTCAGGCTTCAGGGTGTCTCCAAAGGGTGTGCTGGGAGCAAGGGGCACCATTAACCTTGGCTGGCATTACTCTCACCCCAGCTGATCTAATAGTAGCCCTTCTCCTCCTCCAGAACTGACGCTGGGGCTACGGGCGCCTCCCACCCTCCTCAGCACCAGCAGTGGGGGCAAGAGCACCATCACCCATATCAGCAGCCCCGGGACCCTGGCACACCTGGGTAGCGTCACTCACGTCACCAGCTTCAGCCATGCCTCCCTTGATAGCCGGGGAGGCTGCGGCATTAAGGTGAGCCCCTTCTTGCCCCACCAGCGTCACCATCCATCAATCTTATATAAACTGCTTTAGGATGTAGGGCTAGCAGGGTTCCTCTGCTCCACTCCTCCCCCACTGTACACGTGGGGAAACTGAGGTCCGAAGACAGAAGGTGGCTACCTACAGTCCAGAGCCAGTTGGTGGCAGAACTAAAGGCAGACACTAGTGTACCAGCCACTGGGTGTGTCAAAAGCTTACTGTGTACTGGCCTCAAGTTTCTCACATGCTGATCTCTGGTCTTTAGTCCAAAATTGGTTGGTTGATTCCTAATGAACAGATGGGAAAATTGAAGCTCAGAGAGGGTGGTGAGGGCTTGCCCCCTTTTCCTATGGCCCCAGTGCCCCTGCTCCTACTCCATACTGGAGCTCAGCCCCAAGAAACAAAGCTGCCGATCCTCATCCAAGATCGCCTGGCCTGTTAGGAGATTGGAGGTTAGTGACTACCATCTGTGTCAACATCTCTGGGGTAGGGCTAGGGGAGTTGAACAGAAACATTGATGGGGGGACAGGCAGGGGGTGCCAGTCAGGTGAGGCAGCAGCCTAGCAGGTGCCACGGGAACTGAATACGCCGCACCCTTCCATTATTCATTCCTGAGCCTGGGATCAGCTAGCTGGGAGCTCCTCTGGGAAAGGGATCCCCAGTGGGCCACCTGACCACCCAGGTAATGTTCTCTGTGCTGCACCAGGGACTGAATGGGACTTTGGTTGAGGTGAGACGGCTAGAGCCAGGTTTGGGCCTTCTCAGGGGTAACGGAGAGGGTTGGGGGGGGAAGAAAGCACTCTCACCCCCACAGAGCAGAACTTAACCGCTCTCTGCCAAGAGAGTGAGGTGATGGTGGCTGAGGCCCTTGGGGTGGGTGGGAGGTGCAACAGTGAGCCCTGCATGTGATACCACTAACACCTCAATTTCCCCATCTAGAATCAAGGGGAAGCAGAAAAAGTGCCTAAAATGTGCTCAAAGTCTATGGTTGGATCCAAGCACCACAGGCAGGCCAGAGGATATTTATCTCAGGGACGAGACACTCGTTTTAGCAAATTGCTCAAAGTCCTACTTCTCTGTTCCTCCATTTCCTCCATTTGTTCAAGGCTTTCTAAAACAGCATGGCATGAAGGCAAAGGAGTGCAGGCTCTTGGAGTCTGGCATGACGATCCTCACAGATAATGCAAATGGTGGCCCAGGCGGGCCCATTTCTTGCTTCCTGCCTCAGGTTCCCCATCTGTGGGGCATGGGGCCCTGGCCTAGGTAATTCTTCAGAACGTGTGCAGCTTCGCTGTGTTGCCAGTCTGTGATTTCTGCAGGGCCAGGGCCAAGCCTGGCGGTCTGCCTGCTTGGGCAGGCCACCCCTCCCCCACAGCCCCCTCCACAGGGAGCCCAGAATAGGTTTCTATTTGGGCCACAGCCCCAGCTGGCGGGTGGCAGGCTGGGAGGCTGGGAGGCCAGCAGGGGCGGGGCAGGCCCACTGCCCTTGCCTTCGCCCTCAGGCCAGCTGCAAAGACTCTGACACTGCCAGCCAGAGGCAACTGTCCCTACCACTGTCCCCATCGTCATCCCACCATAGAGCCCCTGCCATCACCATGCCGGGGGTACCAGGGCCCGGGTCTGAGCTGGCTGCAGCCCTTGAGGAGCGATTGGGTTTGGCGTTGAAGGAGCTGCGGGCAGTGGCTGAGGCAGGCCGGGCGGCAGTGACCCAGGCAGCTGAGGCAGCTGCCTCGGCCATGGAGCCAGTGGCCCGGGCAGCTGAAGAGCTGCGGGTGGAGACAGCAGCACTGAGCCGGCGGCTGGATGCACTGGGCAGGCAGGTGGAGGTGCTGAGCCTGCGCCTGGGGGTCCCACTTGTGCCTGACCTTCAGCCTGAGCTGGAGCCCAGTGAGCTGCTCCTGGCTGCTGCCGACCCCGAGGCCCTCTTCCAGGCGGCTGAGGATGCTGGGACCCCTGTGGCCCACCCGCCTGCCTTCAGCACCTGCCGCCGCCGCTCCTCTGCCGGCCCTGCCCGCAGCAGCAGTCTCGTAAGTCCCTATGGGCTGGGGGGAGAGGGGTGGTTTTGGGCAGGTTCTGCCCCTGCTGAGTGACCTTAGGTGTGCCACTACCTTTTCTGAGCCTCAGTTTACCTATCTGCAGAGGGGACTGGAGTGCTAGTGCTCCAACCCTCAGGCAAGAGGGTGCCAGGCTCCTGGCCCTGAGGCATGCATGGCGGCTGCCCTAGCAGCCCCTGGCCAGGGCCCAGCCCCCACCCCCACCCCTACTCTGCCCCAGTCAGGCTGAGTCTCCCTAACGCAGCTGCCACCTCGGCTCTCCTTACCCTTACTTAGAGCAGACTGAGAGGCCCTGCCAGGAGGAGAGGGGCTGTGACAGTTGGGCTGGGGGCTTGTCGGCAAGTGCTTAGAAGATGTCCTGGGAGGGATAGGGTTGGGGCTGCAGGCCCCTTAGAAGGTGGTTCCCAGTGTGGAGCAAGGAGCAGAGGCAAGCTTTAGAGAGGACTTGGCTCTAGGCAGTCCCAGTCAGACACCTGGTCAGGAGCCCAAGGGCCCTGGTCCAGCCCCTTTGGTGGTGTGTGTGTGTGTGTGTGTGTGTGTGTGTGTGGCATGTGCTGCCTGGGCACTAGCCCAGGAGGACCCAGGCCTTGGGAACTTCCAGGACAGAGCACAGCCTGCCTGGGAGGAAGCTGGGAATGAAGTAGCAGAAAGAACTCAGGTTAAGGACGTAAGCTCAGCTCAGACCCCAGGTGATGTCACACTTCTAGAAGGACTGTGGGCAAGTCATGCAGCTACCCTGAGCCTCAGTTTTCCCTTATGTTAAATAGGGACAGTAAAATCCCTAGAGCTTATACAATGCTTACTACCAAATGAAAATTACCATTATTGGCACTATTAATTGTATTAATGCAATTCTGGGTACACGGGAAGCCCTAAAGCAAGGCTATCAGTGCCTCTTCTCTGAGTCTGACACCAGAATGATCATCTTTGCGCAGGCAGTCTGACTGGTTAGTAGTTATTTCCAAGGCTGTGCTAGCAGACCCAGGGCCTGGTCCCATGTCCACTGGGGCATGGTTGGTTTCGTCCACACCCCTCCTTAAAGTCCATGCCCTCTCCCCACCCTGCAGATGGAGCCAGAGCCAGCAGAGCCCCCCTCTGTGGCAGTGGAAGTGGCTAATGGTGCTGAGCAGACCTGGGCAGACAAAGCACCAGAGATGCGGAGCCCATTGAGCACTGAGGAGCTGATGGCCATCGAGGATGAAAGCATCCTGGACAAGATGGTATGGCCAGATCTGGTGGACTAGAGGTCGGCAGGGGGCAGGGACCAGCAGGCACCAGGTGAGTAATGACAGGGGCTCTATCTGCAGCTGGATCAGACTACAGACTTTGAGGAGCGGAAGCTCATCCGGGCTGCGCTACGGGAGCTCCGACAAAAGAAGAGAGGTAGAGAGCCTGTTGCCCCACCCTAGATCCAGTTGCTACATTCTCCAGCTGCTCCCCTTACTCTGGGGTCCATTCATGGACATGCTAGTTCAGTAACTGCCCTACCCAGCTTCTTCTCTAGACCTAGATGTTCCCTTGCCTCCTTCTTCCTGGATCCAGCTTCTTCCTTCTCTAGCCACACCTCCCTCACTGATCACCCCAGTTATACTGTCCCCAGCTGGCTTCTCTTCTCCTTCCCAGACCCAGTTACTCCTTCTTCTAGCTACTCCTCCTTGGATTCCATTGGTTCTCCACATACTGCCAACTACTCCTTCCCTGAATCCAGATACTCCTCCCAGCAGCTGCTTTTCCCTCGTTGAGTTCCACTGATGACCACCGTAGCTCTGCCCCTACCTAGATTCCCCTTCCCTCAGCACAGCTACTTCCTCTTTGGACCCAGCTATTCATTCCCTCAGATTCTAGATTTACTTCCTTCTCTAGATACTCACTGAATTTAACTGCTTCCTCCAGGCCCCATTGATGGCCACCTGGCTCCTATGCCCGCCCACCTACTTCTTTAGGCCCAGTCACCCCTTTTGCCAGCTTCTCTCTCAACTTGTCTTTCCCTGAATTGAATTGCTTCTCAGGTACCTCCAATTACTCCTTCCTTGGATCTAGATATTTCTTCCTTTAGCTGCTCTCCTCCCACCTAAGACTCGTTTAAAGACCCACTCAGCTACTAGCCTCACTCAGCTTCTCCTTCCCTAAATTCTGCTACTTCCTCCCTGGAAATATATTCTGCATATTCACTCTGGAAGCTACTCATTCCCATAGAAATTCCCTTCTTGGATCCAAATACTCCCCCTTTGAGTTCAGCTATTCCATATTCCCTTGTTTCTGCCTGAGTCCATTGCCACATACCATCCCTCCCCCACTCGCTGCAAAGTTATAGCTATCCCCTCACCCTCAGCTACTCCTAGAGAGGGCCCTTGTCCCCTGAGTCCTCAGTATTTCTAACAAGTTGCCCCCCACCCCATCTTGTGTGCCCATGTATATGTGCTCTGTGGGGTGGCCCTTCTGGGCATGCATGGGGCATCCCCCTGCCCAGACCAGCGGGACAAAGAACGGGAACGGCGGCTGCAAGAGGCACGGGCCCGGCCAGGGGAGGGCCATGGCAACACAGCTACTGAGACCACCACGAGGCACAGCCAGAGGGCAGCCGATGGCTCAGCTGTCAGCACTGTCACCAAGACTGAGCGGCTCGTCCACTCCAGTAAGAGGCCAAGCAAGGCTCAGGGCTCCATGTGGGAATATATACACCCCACTGGCCCCATGGCTCACATTCTTCCTCTCATCCCCTGCCCCTCCAGATGATGGCACACGGACAGCCCGCACCACCACAGTGGAGTCAAGTTTTGTGAGGCGCTCGGAGAGTAAGGCCACCTGGTGCCGCCCTGTGCCTGACTGCCTGCCCACCTCTTCAGACTCTTCCTCAAGCTCTCTCTCCGTACCTTCATCTGTGTGTCTCTCTGTCCAGCAGTCACTTTATCTTCTTTGCCTGTGGCTACCACCATCCCCTTGCCATAGCCCCCGCCCCATTTCCTGATGTCCAGCTCAAGCCCTCACCCTGCTCCTCTTCCCCTTTCTTGCAGATGGTAGTGGCAGCACTATGGTGCAAACCAAGACTTTCTCCTCTTCATCATCCAAGAAGATGGGCAGGTGAGCACAGGTACCCATCCCTAGACCACAGAGGAGCCAGTGCCACATGGGACCTCATTGTGTACCCATTCTGCATAGGGGTAGACCAAGGTGCTTTAAGGTGATAAGCATACAGCCAGGGAGAGTCAGAATAGGAGTCAGACCACTCCTGCTCCCCTTATGATCTCACCTAATCCTCAACCACACCACTGAAAAGGCCAGAGATTTGCTCAGGGTCTCACAGCTCTGAGTGGCAGTGATAGCTTGAGCCCTTAGAGAGACCTGCCTGCCGTTGAGCTGCCTGATGGCACTGCCACTTCCCAGTGTCTGCAGACCACATCCCATGTCACAGAGCACCTTTGCACTTTAGCCCCATGAGGGAAGAGTACGCCTCTATCATACAGAGTATATCGAGGCTGGTAGGATCGGAATTCAGACTGGAACCACAGGCATACAAGAACTATGATTCAGAGAGACCTGTGTTCTTGCACTGCCCCCCATGCCCTCAGAAACCTGAGGCCACGGGCCTGTTTCCTCATCTTTAGTGGAAATGATAAGGAAATGATTTACTCCTTGTGAAATTCAAAATGGCACATAGGAAAGGCTCAATAGACATGAGTTATTATTATTATTACCATTATTATTATGCTGGTAGGCATTATTAGTTGCTAGTGCCCAGAATCTGAACTCATCTGTAACTTGATCATGCAGTGAGCCTTCTCAGAGAACTCCCCAGGGGCCAAGTCTGTTGAAAAGAGTGGCTCCCACCTTCTTCACATTTGAACCTCAGTCTACTTTGTAAAATGGGCGTGATAAGGACACTTCCCTTGCGGGTTGGCTTGCAGGTTGTGAATATACCACAAGGTGTAGAGTATGGAGCATGACAAGACCCCTCCCTTGGCAATTGGGGGTCGAGGTTCAGGAGCAGTTTAACAGTCACCTCCCAACCCCCCAGTATCTTCGACCGCGAGGATGAGGCCAGCCCACGGCCCGGCAGCCTGGCCGCACTCGAGAAACGCCAAGCAGAGAAGAAGAAAGAGCTGATGAAGGCGCAGAGCCTGCCCAAGACCTCGGCTTCCCAGGCTCGCAGGGCCATGATTGAGAAGCTGGAGAAGGAAGGGGCCTCTGGGTGAGTGGCAGTGGGCGGGCTGGGGCGGGGCCTAATTAATGACTGCACGGGGTGGGGCCAAAAACAGGAAAGCACTGTGGGAGCTGGGCTGGGAAGGGCCTGAAGGACAGGGAAGGCGGGGCCTGGAACCCACTGTGTTGGCCACCAAGGCAGCACCCGCTATAGTCTTGTGACCCACCTCCATGTGCCCCTGCAGCAGCCCTGGTGGACCCCGCACAGCCGTGCAGCGCTCCACCAGCTTTGGGGTCCCCAACGCCAACAGCATCAAGCAGATGTTGCTGGACTGGTGCCGAGCAAAGACACGTGGTTATGAGGTGAGTTCTACAAGACCAGGCAGCCTGGCTTCTTTCTCCTACCCCAACTCCCACCTTGCAGCTCTGCACCTCCCTCTTGGCAGAACTCCTCACCCCCTGTGCTTTTCAGAGTCCCCATACCTGGCAGGGCGGATGGAAGCCCTCTTTTGGGATGAGGAAACAGACTCAAAGAGGACACACAACATACCCTAGATCCAAGAATAAGTGATTAAGTGGGAGGGCCTAATGAGGGCCCTGTTCAGAGCCAGACCTCACCCTTGGAGTCCCCCCTCATTGCTCTTGGTGGGGGTGGGGCTGAGGGGGCTTGGTAAATTTCTGTAAGTAAGGAAAGGAGTCAAGGAGGCATAACCATGGTCTTAGCTGGGTGGTGCTGGGCCTCCTGGTTGCTCTGTGCCTATAAGTAGTAGACATGGGAGCTGACAAACTGAATTAAAGGATGCTCATGTTCCCACTGCCCATCCGCTGTGCAGCCTTGGGCAAGCTACAGGCCCTCTTTGAGCCCAGTTGCTCTATGCCTGGAATGCCAAATGCTGGGGACAGAGAAGTCATAGGGAAGCTGACCAGTCCTCCCACCACCCATACATAGCACGTGGACATCCAGAACTTCTCCTCAAGTTGGAGTGACGGGATGGCCTTCTGTGCCCTGGTGCACAACTTCTTCCCTGAGGCATTCGACTATGGGCAGCTCAGCCCACAGAACCGGCGTCAGAACTTTGAGGTGGCCTTCTCATCTGCTGAGTAAGTGTGGGCCCCAGCTCTGCTGGTGTCAGCTGGCCATCTGGGGCTGAGCATCTGGGCCAGGCCCAGCTGCCCCAAGACCTCTTGGAGCTGGCCAGCCACACTGTCAGACAGCGGCTGAGACCCCCTTCCCCAGAAAGTCCCCGCCCTCTCCACCCTGCCCACCCGCTGCTGAGTGTGCCAGTTGCCCGCCAGAACGAAGGAGCCGCCAGCCCGCCTACCAGCCCCGGCTAAGGCCCACCAGGTGGCCCTGTCCATATCCCCTCCATCCTCCCTCTGCCCCCTCCTCCCTCTCTCGCTCCCTTTCTCTGTCCTGCTCTCCTCCCACTATCACCAGAGCTTCTTGCTCCCACGGGATCCCGGCTGGAGATTCCAAAAGGAGGCTCCTGGCCCGGGCACCGTGCCCGTCCAGCCTATATAGGTGTTGCCAGAGGCTTATATAGGACATCAGCAAGCCCTCCACTTTGGAATCATTGACCCGTCTGCTCACCTCACCCTCAGCACCCTCCATCTGTCTTTCCTTCTCTCCTTTTCTCTTTCTGATTACCCCAGATTTCTTCCTCTTCTTCCTCCCCCACCTCCTCTCACGCCTCCCTCACCCCCCCCCCCCGGGGCACAGCCCTCCTCTCCAACCTTGGTGCCAACGCCATTGCCCCCCACCCCGTTCCCGCTTGCCCCAAGAGTTCTCTGCACCTGTGACTGGTCTGGCCCCCCACCCCTGTCTGCATTGCACACCATTAGTGATGGGTAGTGAGCGGCACGTCCACAATGGGAAAGGGGCATGCAGGGAGGCTGGCAGACTGCAGCACTGAGAATGTAACTGAACTCTTGTCTCTGTGTGTATGTGTATGTGTGTGTCTGTGTTCTCCTCCCCTTTCTCTTCTCTGCCTCTTCCCCCTCTTCCTCTCCTGGGCCCTGCCTCCCTGCCCCTTCCCGGCCCCCTACCCTCCCCAGGACCCATGCGGACTGCCCGCAGCTCCTGGACACAGAGGACATGGTGCGGCTTCGAGAGCCTGACTGGAAGTGCGTGTACACGTACATCCAGGAGTTCTACCGCTGTCTGGTCCAGAAGGGGCTGGTAAAAACCAAAAAGTCCTAACCCCTGCTCAGGGGCCCCACGGTGAGAAACGCCTCCTCGCCCACCTGCACTGTACGCTGTACGCTGGAATCTGCTCAAAGGGGCCCAGAGAGAGACGAGGGGGTTGGTGGGGGAAGCAAGGAGACCCCGAGAAGAGCCCGAAGGAGCGAGACATGGCCCTATCTTCTGGTAGTTCAGGGCCTAGCAGGCAAGACCATTCTTCTAATGGGGCAGTATTAACCCACATGAGCAGGACTGAGATGGAGAAAGCCCAGGAAGGAACCCAAGAGGAGGCACCTGACCCGGCCTGCAAGTCCAGGACAGCTATCTGAAAAAAGCACAAACCAAGCTAGGACCTGAATAACAAGTTCAGGCTAAAGAAGGGAGAGGGAGTCCCAGGCAAAGGGATGAGTGTATGTACAGGGCTGGGGGGCGAGAGAATGGAGAGCATGGCATACCAGGAAGGGAAGGAAGTTTAGTCTGGGTATAAAGGGGAAGAGGGAAGGAAGTTTAGTCTGGGTATGAAGGGGAGAAGGTAAGGAAGTTTAGTCTGGGTCTGAAGGGGAGGAGGGAAGGAAGTTTAGTCTGGGTTTGAAGAGGAGAAGGGGCCACAGGAGTTTGAACTTCCTCCTAAAGACAAGAGTCATAAAAGATTTCCAAACAGAGAAGGGATATATGTGGTCTGGTTAGCATTCTAGAACAATGCCTGGGTGAGGGATGGGGAGCGAAGGAATGTGCTAGATAGCCGGAGCAACTTAGAAGTAGAACAGGCTTCCTGATGGACCCAGATGGAGGGGGGAAAAGGAGGCTCAAGGAAGCCCTGTAAGTCTCCAGTTTGGGCACTGGGGAATTGGTGGTGCCACACTCACTGGAGAGCTCAAGAGCAGGGCCAGTTTAACAGGAAGATGTTTCTGGTTAGGGTTCTGGATCTTCAAATTAGCTATCGCATTTCCTCTCTTGTCACCTTACCTCATGGCCACAGTAGGAATTCAGGTCCTGAGCTAATTGTCCATTCCAGACAAGTTGCTCAGAGACAGGAGAGAGGTGGTTCAGCATCCTGGAGGTTTTTGGTCAGAGACAGGGCTGGAAACTAGAACTCCAGACTCCCCACTTAGTGGCGCTTTTCCCTACCCCATCACTTTTCCCACTCATTGTGCAGAGAGAAGAAAAGTCAAAGGCCCAGAGGGAGGGGATTCCCCCAATGAGTCAGGGACAGAGCTAGGGATGCACTCAGATGTCCCTAGGGACCTGGAGCCATGTGGGGGGCAGCCCACGTGTGTACACATCCACCCAGAGAAGCCCTGCAGGTGAGAGGAGGATAGGTTTGGTTCTGTCTCCAGGTCATATATGGACTTAGGAGCTGCTGCCCAGCCAGCTGGCCTGTAGGGAGAGGGGCCCAGCCCAGCCCTGATCCAGTTGGAAAGTGTGACTCAGCAATGCTGTTGCTCGAATTGCCCTCTGTTTGGCCTGTCACTGGGGCAGCTGAAGGCCTGAGCTGTGAGCCCCAGTGTAAACAATGGCTTTATAAGGTCTCCAGGGAAGACACCAGAGGTGGGAGGGAACTCCACGTTGGGGAGCCCAGGATCTCTGGGGAGATAGCCACAGTTTGAAGAAACTGCACAGAGAGAGGCTGCCTTTTTCACCATAGTATAGCTGGAAAAATAAGTCCAGTCTGGGGCAGAGATGACCCCCAAGGGCACATAATAACAGCAACAGAGTCAGAAACCCCCTGATTCATCCTAAGTGATCCCAAGGTCTCAAATGAGGCAGAGAATTTGTTGCTGTAAAGATGGGGAAACTGAGTCACGGGGCAGGGTTTTATCTAGCACACACAGCTGGTCAGGGGTACAGCATGAACTGAAACAGAGGTCTTCTGCCTCCCAAGCTTCTTCTATGAAGGCATCCAAGTGAGCTAGGAATAGGCCCCAGTCCTACCATGGTCCCAGGTTTGACCTTGAAGGCACAAGATGTGAGGTAGTCCTGGGCCCTTTGTGTTACCAATAGGAGCAGTTCTTCCCTGTGTACCTTCCCTGCCAAAGGAAACTCAGTTAACATGGACTTATGGGAAGGAGCAAGGCAAAGAGGTCTTGCTTTGGGAGAGGAGGGGAAATGGAGCCAGGGAGCAAACTCCAGCTTTAGAGCTCTGTGGCTGTCGGTTGCTTAGTAGCTGCAGCCCATTCACCCCAGAGTGGGGAGATGACTCTGCAGTAGGGAAGAGGGGGCTCCAGACAGGTGTCAACACCCAGGGCTGGGGCACTGAAGTCCCAGGAGGCCCAGCCTTGTACCGACTAAGCTATGGGGCTTGAAACAAATGACTTCTGCTCTGTGACTCAGTCTCCCTATCTGTAAAGTATGGCTGGTACTCTGGAGGATGACAGATGGATGGTCCCACTCTTGAGTGTGTTGTAGATGGTCCTGTCTGTATTGGTTGGGATCCTCATCTGCTTCCCCTGCTCTACCCAAGGAGGGTGGTAAGGGTTAAAGAACTAAAGAACTACACACACACACACACACACACACACACACAGACTTCCATCTCCTATAGCAGAGTTGTCCCCTGGGGCAAGGACAGGGGTTCCCAAGCCTCTCTATGGGAGGTACCAGGCCAGGCATCTGAGAGATAATCTGGGGCCCAGAGGATCACTGGGGTGGGTCCTGGCTGCAGAGAAAGATGTGCCATTGGTAAGGCCCCTCTGGATCCAATGTCCCAACCCAGAGGCGTGTGCCAGCTGGAGTGTGCCATTGAGGGTATGCAGGAGGTGGCCCTCCAGAGAGAACATGGGTGAGGTCTGGAGTCAGGAACCCCCAGGGCTAGGGATAGAGACCTGGACCCTGCCCAGAGTGGGATGGGGCATGACTCTCCTCCCATCTCCACCTCCACCTGCCAGGCCTAGTTCCCCATAGTGATGCTTCTAGGCTTGGGTCAGTGGGACCTGGGGTTTCCTGCCTTCCCAGAAAGCTTTTATCCCTTCACTCAAGAATCTGGAGTTTATGGAAGGCCAACAGGCTGCAAGCAGTGAAAAGACCTCTGGATAGAGGGTAGCCACAGTAAACGGGGCCAGCGCTGACAACTACCTCCGTGCCCCCTCCCTGCAGGATGCTGGTGGACTGCGTGCCCCTGGTGGAGGTAGAGGACATGATGATCATGGGCAAGAAGCCCGACCCCAAGTGTGTCTTCACCTATGTGCAGTCACTCTACAACCACCTGAGGCGCCATGAACTGCGCCTGCGCGGCAAGAATGTGTAGCCTCCCTGCCCGCACGGCCAGCCTCCAGCAAGCTGCCCCCACCATCCAGGCACCATCCACTCCCTGTGCGCCTGCCCACTGCTGCCCTGTCTGTCACGACACCTTGCCCCGCATACACACGCTGCGTTTTGATAAATTATTGGTGTTCAGCGACCCTGACTCCTCTCTACCTCTCTTGGGGGGTTGAATGGAGGGCAGCTTGGCAAGGTGTGTACACATCCCCACTCCAACAGCCAAGCATTTGGGGATGCTGGGTCTCTCGGGGGTCTTAGGCTCCTATTCCCCACCCTCCAGCAACAAAGGAAGGAGTCGAGTCTCGGCGGAAAAGGATTTAATTGAGCTGGGGAGAGAAGAAGGAGGGGTTAGGAGGAGCCCCCAACTCCATCTCTGCCGGCTCTGGGACGGGGAGTCGGCCCTCAGCGAGGGAGGTGTTCCCGGGACGCTGAGCGCTTCATTCTGTTCCCAGGGCTCAGGCGTGGGAGGGAGCGGGCCCTCATCCCCGGACCTAAAGGTCAGCACGGGCCTTAGGGCCTTCGGCGGGCCTGGCGGGAGCCCGCAGGTACTCCGGCGGAACAGGTTCGTCAGGCGCCGCCTTGCGGTAGAAGCCAAGCTCCTGCACCAGCTCATTGATCTCCTCGCGCGTCATTTCGCTGAGTGGGATTCGCTTGAAGTAGAGGAGGGGTGGGGTCAGTGCGCCTCGCCCCGCCCTTAGCCCCGCCCGCCGTCCCGCTTTCCAAGACCTCACCTCCAGTTCTTCGTAGCGGTGGCCCAGCAGGACGAGCTCTGGGTCGGCTCCCGGAAGATGTTTCATTACCAGGTTGTGACTGGAGTTGTTAAGGCATGCAGTGGTGGCCTAAGGCAGGTGGGATCTCCCACCTCAGAACAGCAGGTGAACAGCACTGCCTCTTTTGCCCAGGTAGGGCATCCCTATTTACACGTGAAGAAATTAAGAGTTCAGAGAAGTAAAGGGCCCTTTCTGTTCCTGTGTCTCTGGTAGTCATCACTAGTCAATTTCTCTTGCCTACCATCTAGGAATTCTCTGGCCAGTCACTATCAATCAATTCCACTTGTCAGATGAAAGCCATTTGTCATCCCTATCTGTAAAGTTAAGTGGAAGGAGATTCTCCCAGATCCTCCTCCCCATTCTCCCTCCCCCAGAACGGAAAAAGGATACTATAAAGGGATATCCTGGGTGACGAAGGCCTTCACCTGGGGAAGAACCAGAGCATCAGACCCCAACCACCTGGAGACACCAACAGGAAACTGAAGCCTGCTGAGGTCACACACCCCTGACTCCCACCCCAGGGAACTTCCCCCACCCAATCTTTGGGATGTTACCCATCCCTCAAGTTCAGTGGGGACAGAGCTGGAGACCCCTTCCTTCAAACTTACCTCCTTCAGGCGATTCAGCTGTCATCCCCCACAGGTCTGGAGGGAGACAAATAGGGATAGGTCAGGAGTCCTTCACATCTGCCCCACCCACACTCTCAAGACCATTTTACCCTTGTCGCAGAGTTGGGTGGGGCTGTGGACTACCCCTGGAACACCAGCTCCCAAGTTACAGAGATGGAGGTTCCTTATGGGTAAAAGGGGGAACTCTGTACAGATGGGAAAACTGAGGCTTATGGACATCAGGAAAGAGAGGGGCAAGGCCAGAGACCCAAAGGGCCACTTACCAGCCTTGGGGCTCTTGCCTGCCCACCTTACTGACTATTGACTCACTCCTAATCAATGCCCAAAAGAAATGATTACTTCAGGCAGTAGAGACCTGGCCTGGTCTTTAGTCCCTCAGGGTGGAGGCAGACCAGAAGGAAATAGCTCATAATTGCCCTGGAAGACCCCATTAGGGATACCTGCCCTCTGGTCCCTATCTAACCTCATGCAGAACTGCCCCTCCATTTGGTTGCTTCCCCAAAATGGGAGGGTGGGTGGCCCCCCCTCAGGACTCCCAGAGGAGGAGTGCCACCTCCCAGCAGGAGTCCAGACCCCTGGAACACCCATTCTAGTCTTCTCTCCTCTTCCACGCCCCCTTTTGTCGGACAGTAAACTAAGGCCCATAGAGGATCTGTGATGATTCAAGTCACACACAAAACAGGGACTCTGGCGGGTAATTTCCTCACAGAGAAGGATGCGGGACTGCTGCTGAGTAAGTGTTGGTAATGCAATTGGCATTTGCGTAGTGGGGCAAACGCTCAGAAAGGCTTCCCTCCCTCAGGCCAGGGAAAGACAAACCGGAACTGGGGTGGGGGAGGAATTCCAGGAAAAAAGTGGAATGATGGGAGGATGTAAAGTTGGGCTCCAGAGGGCAGGTTTAGAAGAGTCACAGGCCCGGAGTAGAGTTAGGGGACAGGGCCAGTGTGTCTGGGGACGCGCTGTCCGGCCAGATGGGAAACTGTGAAGGAGTTCTTATTTTCAGGCCGCAAGATCGTATGTCTCGGGCTACCACAGTGTGTGCTAGGGCATCCTGAGGCTGGGGAGAGGGAGGGATGGTCCCGGCCCTTGAGGGAAACTTGGGAGTCGGGAGGGTTCTGGGGTCAAAGTGAGCGGTGATTCCAAGGCTAAATAAAGGGCCACAGGGTTGGGGTCAGTGGTCCCTGAGTTAGGGACCAGCGCACTCACCTCTACCCGGGCTCGGGCCAGGCCGTGCAAGCGGTTCCAGTCGGGCCGGAAGGTGGTGACGGCAGCCCCCAGTGCCGCGAGAAGCAGCAGGAGGGGCGGTGGAGGAAGCGGGAGGTGCATCGGAACCGGGCCGAAGATGATCCGCAAGCAGGAGGCGAACCCCAGAGCAGCTGCGCCACGTCTGGGTCCACCGGCTGGCCCCGCCCCCGCCCAAGGCCCCACCCCTCTAGGGACCACGCCCCTAGCTGCCGGTCTCCTCCCAGGGATGGCGCAGGGGCCTCCAGCTCTCTCCCAGCGCAGCTGGGGGTCTTTTCTGGTCCGAAATCTTCTCTGGCCCTCAGGCCTTTATTTTTCCAGCGCCGAGAATGTCTACGCTCCCTCTGCCTACCGAGAGAGCCTAGAAGCTACGGCAGGATGCGGCCAGACAGTGCTCCCTTACGCCGGCAGGGGGCGCGGGAGGGATGCAGACGGACAAGGGAATTTCTGGGTCAGCCACTCGACTCGAAGATAGGGAAAACTGAGACTTGAGGAATTCTTGTTTGTGTCTTTTATTGATTTGGATAAAATTCCGATCTGGGTTTCAAATCCCCGGAGTACACATGATGGCGGAATTACACTTTGTAGGGACTGGGAAGATAAAAAGTTAATACACATAAAGCTCTTTAGAAGAGAACCCCGAACAGTGTTTGTTAGCTTTCATTATTTAATTTTTTACCTCATGAAGGTCCTGTTTACTCCGTTTTGCAAGTTGAGAGACAGGCTCAGAGAAGTAGAGCAATGAGGTTGTGGATCTGGGATTTGAACCTAAAACATCTCTGTGGTTCTCTCATCAAAACAAAGATGACTGGATAAGGACACCACCTCCCCCTCTTTAAGCCTGAGGCAGACACAGCAAATTAATCACAGTGCTCTCTCTTGTTGAATCTAGACTGGGAATAAGAATCCTTCTCAACATCAAGCCAAAGCTGCATGATGACTTTCATAGACCCTTAGGCATTTCTGCCTTCCTGAGACTTTTCCTCCATTAAAAAAATATATATATTAAATATTGCATTTTACAACTACTTTGATTTTTTTTTTTAAAATACAATCCTGACTGGATTCATTTTTATATGTTTATTTTTTCTTTCAATTTAAAAAGAAATGAAAATTAAAACATATCCATAACCTTTAAAAGTATCATGGGCCCTAGACACTGAGCCTAATGGATGAAGTCAGGTTTCTTTGCTTATACCTGCTATCTCACATTCATTGACTTGCTTGTAAAGATATAATAATAATGGGATTAGAGTTGTTATTTAATACTCACTCTTTGTGAATACATTAGGGCACTGTAAATATAATTGGTTTTGTCCAGAATATTGCCATGATAAGCTATGTCTAACACTCTATTTACTGCTGTGGAAATGTGAATTAATCCAAGTTTTCCAAGGGGCAATTTGACTCAATAAATCAAAACCCTAAAAACATTTCTTCTATCCAGCCGTTCCACTTGTCAGAATTTGGCTTAAAATAATCATCAGAAAAGGGACCAATTGTTAGGTTATCAAAACATTGTTTATCCAGCCGTGCGTGGACCTTGGGGTCCTTGCTCTGGCTCAAATTCTGGTGCCCAAGGCATGGCAGCAGTGTCTGTGGGAGGAGCTGCTGAGTGTCCCTGGGTACTGGATTCCCTGTACCTTCTGGCTTTCAGGTTTTGAGGCATGGATTTATGGAAGAAAAAGCAAAACTGGAGTTTCCCTGAGGAAGAGAAAATTCCACCCATGGACTGCAGTAGCCCCTCCTGCCCAGAAGTTTCCAGACTACTGGCCTGTCCTACAGATTTCAGATGTGCCTTACCCACCTCTACAGGTGTATAAGCCAATATTTTGCAATAAATCTCTTTATGTATTAAAAAAAAAAAAAAACAGGAACACCCAACTGGTTCAGTCGGTAGAGCATGCAACTCTTGATCTTGGGGTCATGAGTTCAAGCCCCACATTACCTGTGGAGCCTACTTTAAAATAAAAATATTAAAAATATATATTATTTAAAAAAAACCCCACCATTTATAATAGTGAAAAACTGGAGACACAACCTAAGCTTTTCACATCAGAGAATGAGTTAAGTAAGTGATTCTACCTCCAAAGGATAGAAAATCATGCAGTTGTTTTAAATGATGCTGCATAATGTTGAATGACATGGAGGATGTTCATAGTTATGGTATTTAAAAAAAGTTAAGCTATAAAACAGTAATATCAGTTGGGAGTTGTGATGCTCTGGGCTGCAAGTCATAGAAACCCCAAGTTAAACTGACTTAAACTATAAAGGAAACCTGTTGGTTCAAATAACAAAAAAGTTCAATGGTAGGGAGGGCTTCAGGTGAGGTTTGATCCTGTTAATAAAGTCACCAACACCTGATCTCTCCCCATTCTGCTTTCTATAGTGTCAGTTTGTCATTAGGCCAGTTACCTGTGTGGTGTCAAGATGGCTGCCAACAGGACCACAGACTTCTTCATTTGTATCTATTCAAGGGAAGATGATCTTTTTTTGGTAAACTTCTTAGGAGAGAAAGCAAGCTTTCTTTTCCAATAGCCCTTAGCAAAAGTCTCCTTATATCCCACTAGTCCATACATGATCCAATCATGTGGCTAGGGAAATGGAAATTGCTCATTGGCTTAACCAGTTGAGACCCATTCCAGAAGCCTATCAAGGATATGGGCTTCAATGGATGCTGTAGCATCAACAGAGTAGTCAACCAATTTTATAAAATACACATATAAAGATACATATGCCTAGACCAAAAAACAAAATCTAGAAGGAAACAACGCAAGAAGTCAAAATGGTCATCTCTTGGTAAACGAAATTATAGGGTGAATTTTTTCTCCTTTATACTTTTTTCTGTATTTTCCAAATAAATATGTATTACCAAAATATAAACCATAAACATTGTTTACAAAAATGATGGGACAAATGCCATGGGTTCCCTCAACTTACCCCATACCTCAGCAAGAGCCTCAGAGTGGCTGAAGCCAGTGGCCCCATGAAGCCTGTGGCTTTTCTGCTGACAGAGCCAAACTTCGGTGCCTCATGGGCCCACATTGTTCACTGGACAGATGCCACCAAACCACTCTCATTGCATTAACCTAGATGCTGTGGCCTAGAAAGGCCACAGCCTGGGCTGCTGAGGGTTGACTAGCCAACCAGTGGAACCAGTGGTAGAGACACTGGCCATAACAATACCGGGAACATTCTGGCATCAGTACCCATAGGAGGCCTAGGATGTCCCAGAACAGATCTCTGCTTGTAATCCTTGCCCTTATGTGGCATTTTGTAATCTAGGCTAGCAGCCTTCTTCAGATGGGTCTGGGTTTGGGGTTTAGTCTGTGATGGGGTCAGGTTCAGGGTCTAGGGCAGCCCTTAGCCTAAAGCCAAGTTTAGAACTGAATCTGGGGCTGGAGTCAGGGCAGGGCTCAGTCAATAACTGGGCTTGGATCTCAGTCTGTGACCAAGATCAAGGCTCAGTCTATGACTACACTCAGGGCTCAGCCTTTGACCAAATTCCATGCACAATCTGAAGTCAGGGCTCAGTGTGCAACCAGAATTGTGCGACCTGGGGTCAGAGCTCATTTTGAGGTCAGGATTCAATCAATGATTTGGCTCAGTGCTCAGTCTGTGACCAAGACCATAGCTTAATCTGTCACCAGGATCAGGGGTTAGTTAATGACTAGACTCAGAGCTCAGTCTAGACCTGGGGTGGGGCTCAGTCTTAAATTACAGTTTAGTCTGAACTAGGATTAGAATTCAGTCTGCAACTATGGCTCAGTCTTAGGCGAGGATCAGGGCTTAGTCTGGATCTAGAATCAAGGTCTCAAGTTGGGATCAGCCTTAGGGGTTGGATCAGCCTTGGGCTCAAATCAGGCTCAGTACATGACTAGAGTCGGGGTTCAGTCTAAGACTTTGGTCAGGGTAGGGTGTAGGCTTAGTCATGGTGTGGGATCAAGGCTCAGTTAACACCAAAATTAGGGCTCAAATTGGATCTGGGATCAGGGCCAGGGTTTAGTCTGGCTCTATGCACTGTTTTGAACTCCAGAAAAGCAATTTCTGGATACATGGGAGCCCAGGGCAGATCAGCCTGCAGGCAACAACAGCCCCCAAGCAAGCTTATATTCTTTCAGTAAGCCTCCCCTTTCCTGCTGAAGCCGGTGTCCTAGAGCCTTCTAACCTACATGGCTCTGCTGCCCAAGATCCCCTCGCACTAGAGTAAAAATAGCCACTCACTTCAGAGCAGCTGACAGCGGGTGCTGGGCTGTCTGGGAGGAGGGGGAGCAAAAGAGAGGGAGGAGGGATGCCTGAGCTCAGCTCCAGCTGTGTGACCTTGGGAAAGTCACTCCTCTTCCTTGAACCCATTTCCTGTGGGCCAGAATGGGAGGTGAGGATGACACGCTCTCTCTCTCTCTCTCTCTCTCTCTCTCTCTCTCTCTCTCTCTCTCGTGAGAATAAGGAGACAATGACATAACATGTGGCACTCAGTACCAATAAGGAACCCTGGAGTGAAGGGAGGAGAAATGTTCCTCTGTGCCCTGTATACTTCCTTCTCAGGGAAGCCCTGCCTAACACTTACCTCTTCTACATTCCCACAATACCCTATGGCACACTATACATCTCCAGAGATTTATCAGCTAGTGGCCACAGTATGACCTCCCTCACTGTGTGCCTGGGTCAGGGTGCCCAGGGAGCGAAAGGAAGGAGGGCAGACCCTTTTGTACCGTTACCATCTTCAGGTACCCTTGGGAAATGGCTCAAGGAAGAGGAAGAGGAAAAAGAAAGTCTGCCTTCCCTGATTATGGTGGATTTACTCTGAGCCAAAGGACCATGAGGGCACATATCCAAATTTTACACCCTTTCATAGCCCAGACCTTTCACACTCCATTCTTTTGCCCCTGCTCCTCCCTCTGCTTCTTAGGACACTTATCCTTTTTCCAATTGGGCAACACTGACTGTCCTTCAATGAAGGGTTCAACAGCACTTCTATGGGGGAGAATTATTCACTCCCTCCCCAGGAACCTTATGCTTTGTCCCCTACTGGCTGTGTAATCCCTAGAGCTCAGTTTCTTCCTCTGTCGAATGGGGATCTTATTACCATCCTCACAGGGTTACTATGGAGAGTAAGTGAGACAATTTGTTAATCATCAGCTCCCTCCTTTCCTATTCCTGACCTAAACAGCCTAGCCTGAAGGGTAGCACTAAGAGTTTCCAAGAGGGGGTTGGACAAGATGTACCCTCTGCCTCAGTACACCACCCCCCTACTCCCTGGAGTGAGGGAAGGGAGGGCGCGGGGGGGGGGGGGGGGGGG